>CM076606.1:40725000-41925000 GCA_038502835.1 Octonoba sinensis | reverse complement strand
CATGGCTTTCAATTCTGTTTCAGTACAGCCTAAATAGAAGGAAAAAATATTTTGATGCAATAATACACAAGCTATATATACCACAAAAATGCACCTTGAGGATGTAGCAAAATTGAAACAATTTGATATTAGTAAAACACATAGTACATTCATTTAACATTTCACATACAATTAAATATATTTCAACTTTGAATTAAAATCATTTTATATATATATATATATATATCAGGGGTGATTGCGACACAAAGTAAAAAACCCTGAAAAATTTTTATGCAAAAAGTCGGTATCACTTTTTACGCACCATAAATTATACGACAGTTTTTATACACACATAGTTACAACAACATGTTTAAAATAACTTTTGAAATTAAAACTTATATCTTACTTACCTACTTCTAACTAAGAAGGAAAATTTAATTAATTTATTCTTTGCAAATAAATTGTAATTTATAGTAAAACATAACGAATAGGAATTTCCCATGACTATATATTTTTTGCCTTTTCTTGCAGTGAAATACTTTTTTTATTTAGAGCTATTATTTTTTCATTTATTTGTCAAGTGTCTGCAACTTTTAAAATAAAAGTTGAGAAAATAACTCAAAGTCCTACGCCGATTTCAGGAAAAGGATGTAAAAATGCGTTATTGTGCAAAAAAAAAAAAAAAAAAAAAAAAAAAAAAAAAAAAAAAAGGCGGCGGAAAAAAATTCCAAAATGGCGCTAACGCTTAGTTATCCATAACAACAAAAGTACGTGGGACATGGTATCGTTCCTGTTCGGAACAAAGATGGTTGGCGCCGTTACAACCCTTGCTGTGTAACGGATTGCTACAAAGAGAATGTTTATCACTTTTCGGCATATTTTTTGTTCCCATCAGCTAAATTTTCAATTTTGAAGACTAAAAACTGAGATTTTTAAAACAAGGAGGGAGGATATAAACCCGGATTTCCGGGGTGCACCCGGAATACAATCCCCGCTGATATATATATAAAACCAAGAAAATAAAAGAAGAATTGTATATAACTAAAAAAATATTTAAGAAAATGAAACAATTTTAACACGTGTTGCAATACGTTAAATCTATTTAAACAACACATACTTTTTTCAACAATAGGTGTGGCTACTTTAGTAATCTGCATTTTTGATGGCTTTGGTGCAGTATCAGTACCCATTGTTGTTACATCTCTGAAAAATATTTAAAGCTTTTTAGTAAATATTAACAATTCCATTACATATGCACTCATCATTAACCCAACAAGTAAAAATTAAGCTGTAAGTATTGTTATCTGTTCTGCCATCATTTGGAAACTAATCTTCATGTAAACATAGTTTTGACATTACCTACTTTAATATTTATTTTTTTATTACTGCCTTTCATGAATAACTTATAAATTAAAATATAATTTTTTCATGGGTTGTATTGCATTTTGTGTTGCAACCTAACATTTCATGTTGTGACCACCAGCCACTGATCTCCCTACAAAAAAAAAAAAAAAAAAAAAAAAAAAAAAAAAAAAAAGGATCTATCCATAAAACTCTTTTATTCAATACAGCATTGAAAATTATAATCAAAGCCTACGAAATTCACTTTTGTACACATAAAATAGCTTGGCAAGGGGGTCAAACTCTTACACATATATATATATATTGCTTTTAAGAGGGTCGTGCTCCTAAAAAAGGTAAGAAACAATGATTTAGATTAATATAGTGATAAATACAGAAACGTACAGACATAACTTTTTTTACAAAGATACTTGATACGGCATTATAATTTTATAGCATTTATTAGCCAGAACATTATCAAAAATTAAATTAATGTGCTATACTTTTTGAGTGTCATACAAAGCAAAAAGAGAGAAAGTGTGATAGAGTTTGTTTACCCGAAGGAAGGATTAAAACATAGTGAGCATATGTCAGCTCTAATATGTATGTATACTCAGTATAGAGACACATAATGTTGCTTGATTGTTCCACACTTTAATTTAAAACCCATTACACTATGAATGCTATCTAAGATAACTAATGACGACCGAGTGATTTTTCTGAGACATCTGCAGCAGGCGTCATTCTCAAGTATGTGTACTACAGGATGCATAACTTTACCTTATAATATGTATTTTATATTTATTCACAATCCCTAAAATATAAGTGTTATCACTATATTAAATATATATATATATATATATATATATATATATATATATATATATGTGCCTAACAAACATCAAAGGGAAATGGGGACTGCTTTTTGAGACTGAAGTAAACTGAAAATAGTTAAAAATCTGAACCAGCTTAAAAAAAAAAAAACGCCACTTTTGAGAAACAGTGTGAGAAAATTACAAAGATTTTGAAGCCTAATGGAAAACATAATAGTGAATGGAAAAGGATATTTTCCCAGTTTTGCTATTGTTCGTTAACCCTTCTAATGAATAGGCTCTATCACAGCATGGAAACAGCCGTTTTCTGTAGTTTTGAAGAACTGTGTATTCATTATAACCATTTTGAAGCACAAAAAGTATTTTTATCCGTTTATAAATGCAATCAGAAGTTTCATTTTTCGTTAGATCAAACTGTTACTCATTCAATCAAGCTTGCACATTTACACACATTTTTATTGACAGTAAAGAGTAAAAGTGAGAGAAAAAAACTTACTTGAGTGGTACTGCACTTTCAATGATTAAATTTGTTGCATGAGGTCTCTTCATAGACTTGTGTACAACAGTAGTTTTTTTAATTGTATTTTGATATTTATTCATGTAACGATTCCAACGATCCTTCATTTGCCATTCTTTATTTTTATCCACTTCATTTTTCAAACCTAAATGTCAAAAGAGCGTGTTTTGAAAGAAAATTCTGTACATAACCATAAAAAGATTAAAGAATTTTAGAAAACATGCCACTTTTAGATATTTTTAAAAGTTTTTTTCTCCTTAAAAATAACTAAATAAAACAAATAAGTAAACAAATAATAAAACAGCTACAAAAAACTTAAAAGTTACCATTGAGTCAAATATAAATTTTAAAACGTACCTTTTATATTTTAAGTCAAATATTTTCTATGTAAACATTTATACATTTAATACATAAATCATTTTTTAAAAAATTCTTACTCTACTTATGCTTTTGAATTTTAGCATTAGATAAATTTACAGAGAAATGAAACCAGGCAATACAAATTTGACATAAAATTTTACTTACTTTTGCATGGGCAAAAGCCTTTGCAACTCACAGTAACAGACGCTTTATGCATGCAATTACGGAATTCCATTCGACAAACAGATGAATATGTATGGTTATCAGAGCCACATACAAATTCTGGTTTTAGAACTGGACAGGGGATGCAAGGATTCTGAGTTTCATCCTCAGAGATGTCTTTTTCATTTTCCTCTCCCTTTTCCCAGAATACTTCATCAGTATTATAATCTTTGAATTTTGGTTTTTTAGGTGTTGCTACTTTAAGTGCATTCCTACAAAATGAAAAAAGACAGATTCACTTACACAATTATTTATTTATTTCTTTAGGGAACGTTCATTAACGATGTCATGCTTTTTCTGATATATTTGACCCCCTCCCCCCCCTTGTCACAAAATATCACACGTCCACGGACCCCCCTCCCTCCCTGGTCACATATCACGTTATGTTGTATAAGCCTGATGTAACACTTCTTGTTACCCCCTCCCCTTGTCACAATTTTCCGAAACTCTCCTCCCCCCTCGAAGCGTGACATCATTTATGAATGATTCCTTTTTTGTGATTCTTAATTATTTGTTTCCATTGGAACAAATAGCATCCAGAAAAAGAACTATTGTTATCCAAAAAATCATTTATTTGAACTACTGACTAGAGATGCACCAATAAGCAAACTGGCCAATTAGCTATTAATAAACTCCGATTAATTATTATTACAGTTCTTTTTAATGTCCCGCAGTGGACCAGTTGGTAGAAGCTCGGTTCCTGAAGAACACCAAAAATGAAGAAGCATCGGCTAAGGTCAGTATTCGGGAGGGTGACAACACCTCGCGGCTGTTTGATGCGGTCTGTGTGCGCTAAAGGGAGCTGGTGCACGTTAAATAGGTCGTGGCTAGAATGTCCCCCAATTGAAACGATCCCCCTGGGGGTGCCAATCCCAGGTGATGGTCTCTTATCTGGGAGCTGGTTCAAAAATTAAGAGACCTTTCAAAAGGGGCGGAAATCGGACTCCTGCCTACAAGGGCCCCGTTAGACTCATGAGCAGAGTACCCATTCTTCCTAGCCATGTGCGAGGACACAACACTTCCACCTCCACTTCTTTTTAATACTGCCATTTTCCTTCACTATTCTTTTTGTTTACAAGTTTCAACTTGACAGAATCAGCAAATTTTTATGTGAAGTGGTTAATTTTCACCCTTTTTCATACTTTAGAAAGTAATATTTTCAGATTTTATTCAAACTCTGCGAATCAATTTGCTTATGGATTGTTAATGAAAAAACCCACACTCTGTTAACTAGGCCTGTAGGCTTGAACATTTAGATAGTAATCAGTGGCAAGTAGTCACTTTTAATTTAGTAGCACTATTTTGTTATTTAGAAGCTACTTTATCTGGGATTTTTAGTTGTTATAATACCTGTAAAGTAACTTTAAGAGCTATGCTAAAACTAGACTGCAGAGGTAAGTATTGACACGAGAAATGTTGGAATATAGTAAGCATTTTTATCATATCTTAATACTATTATACATTTGGATGTATGTTTGTTACTCAATCATGCCAGAACGACTGAAGGGAATTGGATGAAATTGAGTACAGATATTGATTATAGTCTGGAATAGTACATAGGCTACTTTGTATAACAGAAAAATTTCTAAAATTTTCAGATCAGAATTACCCATGGGATAGTCATTTCACATCAGTTCATACTAGCAATGAATTGCAGTCATGCACTTTCAGCACTGTTTTAGCACACAATTAATCCCTAGCATGTAATTAATATTAAAATACTATCCACACTGTAGTCGTGAAATAACTCAACATAAACTCTACCCAACAACAAGCTCATCTCTGATTTGGAGGGGATTGGTGGATGGGGGAATCTATCTTGAGAACACAAAAAGGCAATAATTCTGGAAAATGTAGATGTGCTTTTCAACATGTATAATGCTTATTTATACATACTATCTCGCGCATAAGGTAAAGTTACGTTAATGACTACACGTAAAAACTTGCTCAATCAGTAATAAACTTACTCTTTTGCACTCAGTTTCCTTTTGCTAATACACACAGCAACATCATCATCTTCTACAAGGCAAATCTGATGAGGCTTGCATTGAAGGTTCTTGCACAAGTCATCTAAGCAAAAATTTTTTAACAAAGATTAATTGCTTTCTCTCTATAAGAACAAGCTGCATCATGTTCAAATATTTCTCATAGAAACATAGCGGGTGCACAAAGACAAATTTATCAGTATCTTAGATGTACCTAACTACAATAATAGGTACGGGCCCATGCTCTTTATGAATAAGTTGAAGCTATTTGGTTAAATAATTGGTGGTTTAATAAATGGGATATACACATTTCTTTGTGTCCTTGCATATTAAAATGTAATCACACAACAAACTTCATAATCTTTAGGATGAAAAAAAAAGTATACTTTGTTATAAAAACTGATAATTTAGAATGAACAGGATAAACTAATGTTTTACTTAGATGGCAGACCCAGGCAATAAATGAATGCACCAATGCTGTTTGCAGACAGCCTCGATACGAAAAAGGTTTGCAATTATGAAAACAAAATGATTAATCCATATTAATGTAAACTAATTTAAAAGTAGTAGTTAGGGATAAAAATATATTGCAATACTTTATGTTACTTTAAAACAATGAGTTATCTTCTTTTGTGCATTTGAGGCTGAATTTGTTCATACTCACTCATTTTTTAAAGTCTTTTATAACTAGACTCTTTATTTTTAAAAATACATAACTTTTTGCATTATTTATAAATTTAGTAAAAGTTCAGATCATTTTTAATCCTTCTCTCTTTAAAGATGAATTGTATGCATCACATTGTATAAATGCATGGTAATCAAAAATAACTAATGATTTTAAATATTTATCCAGTTTTCTTTCTGTAATATGTCTTGATTTTGTTGACTGTGAGGTACGCAAATAGCTTCTGTTGCCATATGAAACTGATACAGTCGAGCGCCATAAATCCGCCGACCTGAAATCCGCCGATGTCCGAAATCCGCGTTGATTTTGTCCCAAGCTGGTTTTGCAGAAAAGTCATTTTTACAAATGCAAAACTAATATATTTTTGGACCACAATCTGCCTATGACGAATTTAGGCATGTTAAATCAACTAAGGAGTAAAAAGATACTCCCAACGTTATTACACTACCGAACCCCAAATTCAGAATCCCAAAATTCGGAAAATCGTAAAATTCGGCACTTTTCCCGAGAATTTCAGATTTTTTTTTTCTTCTTTGCTAATTCAGAAAAATATTAATCTAAGAAGCTGTTAAATTAATAAGCACCAGTAACTTTTGATTCAAAGTTCGTTTTTCAAGTTTTATTCCCTTAAAAAAGAGAGAAAGAAAGATAAGGGAACTTGCTCTATTTGTTTCTCTGTGGTCATAAATGGCGCCCAGTAACTTTGTAATTTGTACAAATGGCTGGCGTTTTGATTTGACTTCTCTGTTAATATTTTTTTAGATTTGATACAGCTCCTATTTTCTTTTTCATGCAATTGCAGGTGATACTAAAACGGTGAACTACCATGTGGGTATGGTTTATTTTTGCTGAATTGTGTGTTGTAATTTGGAGCGTTTTACTAAAATCCAAGAATAAGTTTTTTTTTTTTAAATATATTAAGACATGGATTTACTTATATTTCCTTTTCAAAAAAAAAAAAAAAAAAATTACTTATTTATCAACCCGTTGAGAAAGCGGTGCAATTTGAAGTAAAATGCGCATATCAAAGTTGATGTTTGCGTACATCCGCCATTTTGGGTCGGGCTCCGAAATTCGGAAAATTCCGAAATAAGGTTGCTACCTTGTGGTTAAAAAATATAGTGTTCTTAAGCATGTTTAAGAGTGGGGGAAGCAAAAAGATATCACATTATTCACGTATAATTCACACCTGGGAAACTTGTGAACTTTTTTAAACATAGTTAACTAAAGTGGCCTGAAATCCGCACAACCACTTCTCCCAAGTTGTGCGGATTTTTGACCCTCGACTGTACATCTATTAATTATAACATAAGTAACCGTGCTGGTCACATAGTGGCACCTGACTCACGTAACATTACATTTTTGCTGTTGGCGGCAATATAGGACAGAGCAGTGTTGTTTGCAGAACATTTTAAGGAAATTATTTGAATTTGGAGACAGTTCTACATTTTATCTAGGTCTGTTAGCTGTCAAAAGGAATGATATTTATGTGTAATAATGATACATTTTAAAGTTTTTATAAATACAAAAATTAAAATTACTTAGGTCTATGCTATAACAAAATCATAGATGAAAAATAACATACTATATGGTAAATTAAATGCAAAACCAATCTGTTGTACAGCTACATTACCTACTGTGCATATTTACAATCACTGTAAATATGCACTGCATTAATCATAATTTCCAGTCAGATAATGAAAACATAGTTGCTTTAATGTCAACCATCTTTCAATATCATGGTAATATTGATTATGAGATGTCTCAATGTCATTTAATCACCCTAACTTTCTTTCACCCTACTTTTTCTATCAATTTAAGAACAGTCTTTCTTATAGGGAAATTTTTCAGGATAAGAATAAAGGTGTTAAATTGCAAGGAAGCTGTAATTAACAAATGCATGTCATGAATTAAACGTAAATTAGAAATAGAAAATTAAAATATATAAGTAATGCTTTTAATTTTAATAATTTATTATATTTTGTTTAATAAATTATGTTCAATTTTAATACAGCAGAATTATGCTCACAGTAAGTATCAAGCGTCTACGGGAAATAAATAAAATAAACAACCAATATAATTTCAGAAAAATGAATTATTTTTAATTGTTGATACAATCATCAATATTGAATTTATGTTAATAATTTTTAAATAAAATTACTTTTCCTAAAATCCTCAAAGCGGCTTATTTGCATTCTAAGAAAGTTAAACACTTCTGTCGTTGCAGATATCTATTTTAATATAATTTATATTTTACTTTTTTTAATGCATCTTTTTTTATTTCATACTATTACAAGCAAAAATCTCAATACACTGTTTTAATTTTTTTTGACACATACAAATCTGGAAACTTACTTTCAGTGACAATTTCAGCAGCTTTTAAAAAGGACTTTTCAGAATCTGTTCCAGACTCCTGCAGAAGAGATTAAAACTTCTTAAATGAAAGCTCATGGAAATCATTTTGTATTAGATTGAATAATGACTAATGATGAATTGAAAATCAGTTAAAATAAAACGTCAAGAGAGACCAGGTTATACAAATACAGAAGTGACAATCAGCAACATGCTTTGAGGCTAACTAAGATGGCCCTAGTCAATTTTATTAGTTATTCAGCACAAAAATAAATAACAAAAATTCAAGCTACTGGAAAAATTATTATATATAATGAAAAAAGTCAACCACCACTTGGTAGACACATTTGTAGTTATTATCTTCTATGGTACACATCTGAGTGTGCCTTCTTTGATTCACAAATCTGGTCATTATGTTTGCAAGATTAACTTGCTTTTTCGAGGCTAATGCCACTTTCAAACCCTCAACAATGTTTGTGCCTTTGTTGAGTACATCTTAAAGGTATGTTTCTTTAAAATCCTGTGTATAAAAAAAGTTGAGTTTGAATTACAAGTGAATTCAAGTATAGGCTATTATATTAAATGTTGCCTGCTGAGCAGAAAATGAGTGTTGCATCAATTCCCACTGGCAATCAAGCAGCTTTTCTACTTTTAAAGTAAATGTATATAAGGATCAAAAGTGCAAAAATTACTTATTAAAAACCTGTAAAAAAGAATAATATAATGTTCATACCTGTATTTGCTTATCATCAAAGTCAAAATCCCAAGAATGCACTGGGGGCTCATGTGATAAATTGGGATTTTTCCAGTCAGGATAGTCTTTTTTTGAAATGGCTGCAGAGGAACAAGTCACATAGAAACTAAGTAGAAAGATCACAACAGTTTTTGCATGATACAGCATGGCTTTGGATCTAGAATTAAAAGAATACATAATATTAGAGAAAATTTTTTATATATACAGTCAAGCATACAAAGTCTGATAACAAAAAAGCATTCTATGATTATCAATCAAAGTATTATCTCAGAAAAAATGAGAAAACTACAGAAACTTTGCTTTTTTTATTTCTGCAGATGTATTACAAAATGTATAACTAATGAAAATTCATTCAAATTTATTTCTTGGTAACTACTTCAGAGAAGCAAGAAAGGCAATAGAACTTGTTGCATTGTAGGGGAGACTTTGGATACTTGATCCCCTTGTAAAAAAATACTTCAAAATCAATTAGTAGAGCATTAAAATCAGTCTCCATTGTAAAGTTATACACAAAAATAAGGTAACAGTTTTAACTTTTTCATGGTTTATTTCAGCTCAAGAAGATTGTCTGAATGTGGCAAGGGCAACTTTTTTCAACTTAAATACTTTAATGTGTGTATTTTGTCAACTTAAAAAAATTAATTGTGTATAATTTTAAAGTATAGATGGTCTTTAACAATTAAGTGATTTCTTTAGTAAACTATCTTTGATTGTATATTACTCAAAATATATGTTTCATGTAAATCTGAAATTAGGAATACTTGATATCTTCTTTTCAGGGATACAGGGTCCCAGGGATCAAGCATCAATATTAGCATTAAAAAAAATAAAAAAAAAAACTTGGAAGAGACTAGTACTTCTTGGGGATCTAGTGCAGAGCCATAAACTGAAAGTACTGAATATGTTGGCCCAATTTCACATACGACATGTTTTGAAAACATTTGGATGGCTTTGTTTTTTTTCTCTTCAACGTAGTAGATATATACACTTTTTGTTCCTGAAATAAATTCCTTTGTTACGACTCTTACTTACTTTCTTTTACTTTACATAAAGTAAATAAGTTAATTCTTGTAGTATTTGTTGTAATTAGTTTTATTTGTTGTAATTTCAGCTTTATTAATAAAACTGCACACTTTTTCTAAAAAAGAAAAGGTAAAAAGTTAGTTTTGTACTTATAAAATACTACGCAGAACTGCATCGAAGAGTAACAAACTGATCAAAAGCGTTATAGCATATATATAAAACTTTGTACATTTTTCTAAATTACAAAGTTGAATTCAAAGCAACAATGTTATTTTTATGCTCATATTGTTTTTATATTTAAGAAAAAAAAGAATTATTACATATATTATTTAGTTAACTAAAATAAGCAAGTAAATTACTTATTATTGAATAGCCTATGTGATTTCAGAGTGGGCTCAAGTATCCCTTGCTATGGGGATACATAATCCCTTTAGAAAAAGAAAAACTTTACAAAAATTAACTGTTTAGTTTCAAATAAAAAATACAGCCTGACAAAGGAAAACATTAGTATTGTTCATGTCAAAAATGACTGAAAACTGATTATTTGCAACAGAGAAAAAAATTGAAAACCAAAGTGTGGGGATCAAGTATCCCCAGTCTCCCCTACGCAACAGAACTTTTGATCTCAAAGTAATTTTTTGTGCTTTGGCTCGGCTCTTGCTGAAGCAAAAGCCAAAAAAAAAAAAAAAAAGTTTCCGAGTTGTAACCCAATTTTTTTTCACAATTACAAGTAATATTAACAGAAGAAATGACTTGAGTCGGGGTGGGGGGATAGTTTTTTTTAAACATTGTGGCAGCTAATCATTAAGATAGTTCCCAAAACATTTTTTAATCATTGGAGGCTTTTATCATATTGGACATTTTGACAATCCATACCTGTGTATTAAAGGTCAAGACTCAGAAATTTTGCAAGTGGCCAGTGGCCACTAAACTTGATTAACTTGGTGGCCATCTATGCATCATAAAGCAAAAGTGCAAAGCGGAGGAAGGGGGAGGGATGAATGGTGCATCAGTGTACTACAATTCCTTATGTGTCTTATTTTCAGTGAAGAAAACATAATATTTTGTTAAAACTATCAAGTCTTCAAAAAAAAAAAAAAAAAAAGTATATGACTTTCAAATTGGAAAAAGAAAAAACTTGCTTCCTTGGCAATGGTAAATTAAGGGAAACTTGCTTCCTTGGCAATGGTAAATTAAGGGAATATGAATTTTTTCAATACAGTTTTTCATGTTTAATGTTATAGAGCACAAAAGATGTAAATGCAAAATTTTACTTGTTTCATCATAGAAGCAACAGATAACAAAAATCCCCCTCACAGAAACGAACCTTTTACAAAAACCGCGATCACCAATACGAACCATTTTCGAACACAAGTATAAAAAATGTATATTTCCAGTTCTAGTTTTGTTCAGTACATTTAATTTTCATTCTTTTCAAAACTCTTTTTAGAGCTTTCACACTATTTTCAAAATGGGGCAACACTTGAGTCCGATTTTATAAAGCGAAAATGGTCGATCTGAAATGTAAGTTTGAAATGAAAGTTATGAAAAAAAAAAATCAAGATTAATATTGTTTCCAACTATATTTAAAAGATTTATATGGCCGAGAGAAGGAATTCAAAGAAAAAAAAATAGCGTAATCGGGAAAAATTTTCGCCATTTTTTTCTTGTGAAAGGGGAAGTGAAGACTATCGGCCGAAATTCGGTAACTTGAATTCCGAATTGATGCGTTTTTGTTGTGCTTGCATACATGAAAGAAGCAAGGGTTGAAAATTCCATAGAAGGTATTTGAAAAGGAGGGATTATTTACTTTAGAAAATTTAAAAAAAAAAGGAAAGGTGGCGATCGCTCCTAATTTTTTGAATCGCCACTTTTTCAAACAAGGTCGCCACGTGGCGAGTGGCGACCGCAAATCCTGACCTTTACTGTGTATGCATATACATAATGTACAGACACCGCAACAAAATTAGACAAACTTGATTGGGGGATGTTAAAATAAAAATTTGTATTGAAATATTAGTAGAAATTTTTTTTGTGAGAAAAAAAATTCTTATACTTTACAAGGAAATGAAAATAAAGGTGATTAAAACTTTACTTTTGGCAAAAAAAAAAAAGAAAAACATTTCTAATTTCCAATAAAAATTTTTATTCTTTCTTTTTTAGCTTTTTGATTATCAAGAAGATTAGAACCGCTTGATTAACATTCATCAAGAGGTATCACAATCTATCTCTCCTAACCTAGATTAATCTATAGTATGGGTTTTTGCTTTTTCACTTTTGCTGAAAAGCTGTTCTAGTTTCTTTAAGAGCTGTTTCTTTCCTTTTTATTCATTTTTACCTTCTTTCTTGGATGTAAATTTTGTGATCAAATTTAAAATTGACATCAGATAGATCTTTTGAACATGTAATTCCAACAATTATAGAACATTTTTTGAATCTACATTTTCAAATATTTTTGCACTTTGGAAATGATGGGATTTTGAATTGGTAGTGGTTAAATATGTGCATTAATGAAAACTGAATCAAATATTTCTAGCAAAGCAATGGTATCAAATTTTGTTGCACATTAATTAAAATTACCTTTTTTAAAGAGTTGTATTTTGAATGGAGAGGTTTTTGATAAGCTGCAGCATTAAGCTGTCATTGTGCCTCTAATAAAACTCACTGTGCATTTGTACAAACTGCTCAAAAAGAAGAAAAAAAATGTCATCACTTTGAACTTTCTTAAATTGGAACTTTGGCTCCAATAGAATTTTATGCAGTGTTTAATGCAATGAATTACTTTAAACAGGGGGTCATGGCACAGATTGCACCACTAAGATTTTGGGAGGGCGGGGGCTTGGTTGACTGTTTGGATGATTGCGGTTCGTAGTTTTTTCAGGGGTGCGCCTCCCCACTGAGGAGAGAGGAAGGCATCCATGCTTTAAACATCTAGTTTCATTCTTAAAATTCTCATTTTATACACAAATCTAAATTAAATTTTGTGTATTTTACTGCAATAGTAGGTTTTAGTTTAGATTTTTCTTGTCAACAAATAGTAGAGATTTTTAATTTTTTAGGTCACAGAATTGTGTTTTCAGGGCCAATTTGCAATGTAAAATTGCCACAAAATCAAGGAAAAAGTAAAATAAAAAAATGGGTTACTGCACATAACGGGTTTTTGTTGGCAGTAATCAAATATCTTGAGATGAAAGCATTTTCAAGCATTTGTCATGTCTTGGGATAAAAAAAAGCTCAGAAAGAAGCAAATTATACTTAGGTAATAAAAATATTGCTATGAGCATATGATAAATGTTGTTGAATAATCTCCCATATATATATATATGACTCATGAAACTATGTATGACGCGAATGAAACTCAATTCCCACTGCAAGCCACGTTGTGTACATGAAAACCAAGACAAAAATTATAACAATAATAAATTATTTTCACTTCTGCTTAAAAAAGTTTCTTTTTTGTACTTAAAATACAATTTAAACATTTGATATTAAACAGAGTTAAGTTCCTGCTATAAGAATTTTCATCAGTATTTTAATAAACAGATTTTTACAGTACTAAAAACTATCATTTCTTTATCCAGAGTAATCACCAAGCAAAACACGTAAATATTAAAGATCGATTTGGAAAATCAGCAATTGAAAGGGAATTAATGAGAGAAAACACATAAATGTGTCAAAAAACTTATATCGATTGAAGTTTTGGAGAACTTTCCTTTCATTAGTAATAATGCATTTTGTAAGAGATGAAAAAGAATTAGTATAGCCTAATATGCATTTAAATATTTAACACAGAAAAGAATTAACAAACATCACGTTTTGAACATTATCGATGAATTCAAACCACAGGGCAACTTATAGTAAATGCAGACAAATTTTAAAAACATAAAATAACAATTTGTTTGATACACATCTTACCAATCAATATTTTAAAAAATATCTATTATAAGTAACTCCGCTTAGAAAGATTATTGTTATTATAATTTCCTTTGTTATTTTAAGATGTGGAAACACAGGAAATGATTTCTGACTTTATTGCTTCATTTTACGAGAAAATCAGATTTATAATGCAATAGTAAACATTATCATGCAGTTCGTTTAGAATCAGATGCTAAGCCGCAAGAAATGCATAGCACTGCATTATCCTCGTCACCCTTTCCACAAACCAGAACCCAGCGATGTTGTGTGAATTGCTCTACAAAAGGTTGATCAATATGTTTTTGTAAACGGAAAATTTTAAAGGAGGAAAAAAAAAATCTGTTTATATCATAAATTTCAAAACTTTTTGGTATTTATGAGCATAAAAAACTGAAATCAGCCTTATTTAGACCCTCTACTCCACTCTGCCAAATATACATTAAAAAAAAAATTAGGTATAAAAAAATTTAGTAATTCCTTGCGAAATGTTCGTAACATTTTCAACATAAATCAATATTTAATAACGTTTTTCTTTCGAGTTTAATAAAAAGGCATTAAAATAAGATTCACTATTGGAAGGATGTGGGGGTGGTTGTTGCCAGTAGTCGGTACTATGTTCCGGCGTTTTTCTACCAGGCAAAACGGATTTCCGGAATTTTATTTCACATGATATTATTTATTTTTCACATGATATTATTATTTGATTTATTTTGTTAGAAATCTTACTTCCAAATCAGTCGTAATCTACCTCGGCTGTCATCTGAATCCTGCCTAAAATGGGAATTTTCAAACATTTCTTCACACCACATGATAAATAACTTTTTTACGAACGCCGGACGGCGGTGTTGATCAACACAGAAACGCTAGCGTAGTAAGCGACATAACACTAGCAAAACCCCTTGTAATTTTTTTCGGTAACTTTTGAAATCCTAATTAGAGTTTAGAGCTTTGCCGTAATTAAAGCGAATGCAAGGATTTGATATTCTAACTATTTTCTAACGGTATCAAAACTATGCAAAACCGACAGATTTTTTTAGGCCCATTTATGTTGTTTATATGACATTGTGGCGGCATTGTGCACGATATATACCGTCATTTGAAAAATTATAGTTCTGACATCTCTCTATATTTCTTTTAGGCTATCATTCAAAATTGTCTACGACATTTTTCTATGTAAAAAAACTGAAAACCATTATATTTTTCTATACCACCCCACGCCATCGGTGTGCCATTGAAAAATATCCCCCATAACATTTTATGCTATTAATCTTTCCATTCAGAAGCTTCGCACTAGGCTTAATGTTTTCCCAATTAAAAACAAATTTATTCAATATTCCTTCCAAACAATTGACTGATAAAAAATTACAAACCATTCTAATGGATTGTAATTTTTTTTAAACTACAATGTAATATTGACATTCAATGGTTGAGAAAAAGGAATGTTGAATTAAAGCACTTCCTTTAAGAAAACACAATAAAACCTGTGTATCTTAAGCTTCTGAATGGGAAAACTCATGTCGGGCGATACTAAAAGACTTTTATATGCATAAGACTTTTATTATATTTAATAAACATTTGAAATTCTAATAAAATTTATTATAAACAGTAATTTCCAACACTATTAAATAAAAATTTTACTTTATCTGAAACTTTAAATCTTATGGTGATATGTTTTATGGTTCTTATTCCAGTGTCTAGTAACAAAAATTGTTAAATCATTTTAAATCTTGATTTAAATCCAATCATTCAATTTATTGCGTTAAAAAGTGTTTCTTATTCGTCATGTATCATCAAAACTTCAAATTGAAGGGTTCACATTAGCTTGTGAGTTACTTCATTAAACAGTAAACTTGGAGTACATTTACAAATTTTATAGTTAATTTAACAAGTCTTTAAGTGTCTCCTAAAAACACCGGAAATTCTCCTCAAAATTTACGGTATGATAACTAACACAACAGCATTTAATAAAAATTATTGTTCATTGTTCGTATGAAATTCTAACTCTTATCCAAGCCTCTTAGTTCAAAATTCTCCAGGCAAAGGATATATATTCCACACATATTATATACATAAAAAGACGTATAAAAATATGTTATATTTTAAAAGCTAAGGTGAGGGTTATGTATTATAATTAATACATTAAAATACTAATGAATTACTCCATTAAATGCTAAATTTTCATGATGTTTACAAAATTCATGTTTAGTCTTTCACAGAGCTTCAATGGCAGGACATTTTTTGCTAATAATAATAATAGTAAACCATTTAAGCTTATGAATACATTATTTGCATAATTATTCCAGAAAAAGGGACCTTTACTAACGATTTAAAAGCCCGTGCTAGGAATCTTTTGCTCAAAATGGTAATATTTCGATTACATTTAAAGAAGTAATACATATAAAAACGAAAATATAAACTTTGCTAGAATAATTTTACTTTTCTAAAAATAAAGTTTCATGAATTTAATTTACAAACATGATCCTCCGCCATATGTTGATGTTGATGCGCAGCTGTAAAGGAAAAAATGTTTCGGGAACAAATAGGAACCAGTTTTTTTTAAGTAATTAGTTGAAAATTAAGCATTTCAAATGTATACAAAATATTAGAAGAAAGGAGGCAAATCCATTGCAATTACGTGAAGTAAAATGTCTTAAAACTGATTTTAAACCTAATCAAAAAAAAAAAAAAAGAAACGAAATGCTTTTCTACAAAATGCAATATTTATTCAGCTATTTATTTTATTTCGGAACTTCATCTAAAATGTAATGCTAGGTTGTTATTGTAACTAAGCTTTAGAGATTATTTTCGAAGGTTTTCCTTGATGAGATTATTCTTGAAAATATTCTCCGAATATTTCGAGAATTCCCTTCTTACCAGGAAATTGTGACGGAGCTTTAGAGATTGATTTCGAAGGTTTTCCTTGATGAGAATATTCTTGAAAATATTCTCCGCATACCTCGATAATTTTCTTCTTACCGTGAAATTGTATCTAAGCTTTAGAAATTACTTTCGAAGGTTTTTTTGATGAAAATATTCTTGAAAATATTCTCCGAAGATCTCGAGAATTTCCTTCTTACCAAGAAATTCTAACTAAGCTTTAGAGATTATTTTCAAAGGTTTTCCCTGATGAGAATATTCTTGAAAATATTCTCCGAGGATCTCAAAAACTTAATTCTTACCGCGAAATTGTAACTAAGCTTTAGAGATTACTTTCAAAGGTTTCCTTGATAAGAATATTCTTGAAAATATTCTCCGAAGATCTCAAGAACTTCCCTCTTATCAACAAATTGTAACTAAGCTTTAGAGATTACTTTCGAAGGTTTTCCCTGATGAGAATATTCTTGAAAATATTATCCGAAGATCTCAAGAACTTCCTTCTTACCGAGAAATTGTAACTAAGCTTTAGAGATTACTTTCAAAGGTTTTCCTTGATGAGAATATTCTTGAAAATATTCTCCGAAGATGTCAAGAACTTCCTTCTTATCGACAAATTGTAACTAAGCTTTAGAGATAACTTTCGAAGGTTTCCCTTGATGAGAATATTCTTGAAAATATTATCCGAAGATCTAGAGAATTTCATTCTTACCGAGAAATTGTAACTAAGCTTTAGAGATTACTTTCAAAGGTTTTCCCCGATGAGAATATTCTTGAAAATATTCTCCGAATACCTCGAGAATTTCCTTCTTACCGAGAAATTTACACGTTTAGTTTCAATATTTTGTTAACTTAAGTAATAGTATAGTAATTATTTAATAATTGTAACAATTTTGTTATTTGAAACGGCCAACTCTGATTTTGGTGCAGGTCCTCCCTTCCCCTCCTTTTCTCTCCAAAGGCTTTGTTTCGGGATAAAACATTGTAACCCTGGTCATTTGTGTAATATATAAGCTCATAGTGCGAGTAGGTACCCCATCTCTATGTGCTTGTAACTAGTAAAAATTGAATTCTTGGTATCAGTCGCAAATTGGTAACCCGGAGAGACCTTTTCAGGATATGTTGGCATAGAAAAGTTAAATTTGGCATGATTGGGGGGAAAAAACACAATAATAATTTTTTTTTATAAAAATTTGCAGAAAAACTTCAATTTTCAAGCAACATTTCCATTTTCTTTTCTCGCTCTCCCGACTGATTTAGTACTGCTAAAGGGAAATTTTGCCTTAGTTTTACACTGTTTTGGAACTTTCAGATATAAGTATTGCGCTAATTAATTTCTTTAACAGTGGCCCGAAACATCGAAAAACTGATAAGGGGTAATAAGTTTAGAAACCCATGCTGCACACATAATTTAATTGAAGCATTTTATACAGGAACAGAAGTTTCAAGTTATTACATCTACGTATTTTTCAACAGGTTTATTAGCTATAATAAATAAATAAATTAAAAAAAAGAATAAGTTTTACTAGTAGCCTACTTACGTATCTTTAAAGTTCAAACCCTTTATTGCTTCATTATGCACTGACAGAAATGAAAAATTTGCTGACAAAAATGAAATCGGAAAGTAAAATTAGAATGACCCACTTGTTAATATCATAATTCTTGTTATTGGGGTAAAATGGCTCATTTACAAGAACATCACGTTATCGGAATAGCTCTGAGTCCAAATGACTGAGATTTGAGCAGTCTGAGTTCTTACTTTCTAAGTAAACACTTTCTCCAAATCTCTTTTCCCCTCTTGGAACCCCTTTTCTCAAACATGATCCGGTATCATCTCATTTTTGAGACTCTACTAAAAAAATGTTTTCTCATATTTGCGGTACCACACTAGCAGAAATAACACAACACGTGCGAAAAAAGACTACGGTCGTCGTCGAGAACAGCGGACCGCTCGGGAATCGAACTGGGATTCTCTTGACTGCAGGCGAAAGCTCTTTCGACTATGCCAGAAAAAAAAAATAGAACGATAATCGATACAGTTGGATTATATAGCTTCCAAACGACCAGCTGCTAGTGCTTAAGCACTTCCACGCCAAATTACTTCATAGTCCATTCCAAAAGAGCGTTAATTATACACTCATCCACTATGTTTTCTTGTGTTACTACTTTCGATCCGAATCCGACGAATTATTTATTTTGCGTTCCTGCTCTGAAGAGACGACTAGTCTACTCACATTCTTGAACCGTTCTGACTTCTCGCGCGGAAAATAGTTCCACAGTTTTGATACAAATGCTATTGTTCTAAAGGAGTAATCGGTAAAAAAATCTCTGTATTAATAATGAGCGTAAAGTTGCTCTATATTTTTTAAATTTATTGTAGTAAAAATAAAATAATACTTGTCCTTTCTGCAACTATAATTTCTAAGTGAGCATTGGAACTTTAAACTGAGAACGACTCTTGCTCACTTTTCAATCAAAACTACTTAGAAAAAAAAAGAAGGTATATTTTTCTCATTTTTAAGCACTTCATCTTTAACAGTACCTATTTACCCACATTATAAAAACAATGTTATATATTTCTGTTGGTAATTTACACTCTTAAACTTCTGTATGTATGAAATAACATCTTGAAATAAAAGCCGTCTAAAATAAATTTATTTTTCAGAGATCATTTTTACAAGATTACACCATTTTTTAAAAGTTTTTCCATAACATTTATTACAACAATCACGTCTAATCAGTTCTATAGCGAAAAGATTACATAAAGTTTCCAAAGTCTGATGGGAAGTCTCCATTTAATGTTTTGAACTTCTCGTTTGTTTAATTTTTTAAAGCTCAAGCCATAAAGTTTGCATCTAGGACTATTATATACTAAATAGAATATTTTCATAGTAAGCTTTAATAGCAAGTCAAATTTTAACAGGAAACGAAATGCACTTTTTCAAAGAATAACGAGCACTGTAGCACCTATTAATTGTATAAAAGTTTTGTGCAAACTATATACTGCACCTTGTTTAAAATTTTGTGTCAGTCATATTAAAGAAATGATTAATAAATTTTTAATGTAGCATAAATTCATTTCAAAACTGAATGCACTGTATAATTATAAACGTAATTTTTTAAAGTTCATTTTAAAGAAACTTTTATGTATAATGAAATATAAAAGTTTGTATGTAATACAGAAAGTTTGTCTCATGTAACACACGAATAAAAAACCTAATGAAGATTAAAATTAAGACGTAAATGGTAACTAACAGACAATAATTTTTTTGAGTAATTTTTAAATAATTTCTTCACATAGTATAAACTTAAAAGTAATGAAACAATTACGATATTCAAAACTAAAAAATATTAAATGCAGTCACCAAAAAAGGTTTTGAACAAAATGGAGACTATAATTTGTTTCCTAATTTAACATTGCATAATCAAGAAATTAATGTTCCCCTAAGAGATTATTTTAAGGTTTTTATTATTCCTACGAAACAATGAAAAAAATATTTTTGAAATTGAATAACTGGAATGTTTTACTAACAGTATTCAAAGGTTAAATTTGGAAAATTTATGTAACACTTAAACTTTTATGAATTCAGGAAATAATTTATTATTAATTTCTTGCCATGAAAAACTTTAACAGTAAAAGTTTTTGATTTTAATAAATTATACATCAGAGCTATCTTTTATTTAAATTGAACATATTAGATATTTAAAAAGTTATCAGGAATAAATTCAAATAGATAAGTAAAAAGATAAACGGTGAAATATCAACTAACATAAATATCACATGCACGCTGTTCACATAAAAATCTTCTGTTTATTATCACACATATTCTATTAAACTTTAGTTCTCCAGGAGAAGCTTTATATTTTCCGATATCTTAGAATGTTTGATATGTTAAACTTAAACGATATAAATACACACTAATTTTTTCACAGACAAATCACTTCTGTAATTTCTAACAAGATATGTACAGGTAGAATGATTGTTCAACAAACAACAGTGCTAAAACTTAGTGAGGAAAGTACCTCACAACTTTGGGTTAAAAATTTTGAATGGTTGCCAAATTTATATTTTATCATTATAAATCAATGATTTTTTGTTAATTTCTTCATTGAATGTCGCCAGATAAGGACGAACCCGGTTTTATCATTAGACATAGCTTAAAATTATCTGTAAAATGTATCCTTTTTGTTTTCGTCGTAGTAGTAAGATCTCAATCACGAGAAAAAAAAAACAAAAAAACTAGCAATGGTTTTTCCTAATCAGTCACAGGAAAACCAACTTTATTAAAGCATATTCATATTACTTTTCAGGTTATAGCTATTAAAATTTAAAACTACAACTTTCATTGCCACACCGAAATTATATTGTTATACTTGTAGTTATTATTTCTGGCCGCATTACCAATTCTTTCTGCACAAGTATTTTTTCTACACTAAATCTCAGAAGTTTCGCGACTATTGAAAAAAATACTTGCATAATGATTGAACAATTATTCTATATGAGTAACTTTTCAGTAGATAACAATACTGTTATTATTTCGATTGGTTAACTTTCACTCAATATTGATTTAACTGATTTGGATTTAATATTGATGCATGTGAATATATAAGCTTACTTGATTTACATTTTACTATTAATAAATATTATGGGTTCAAGAACAGTTACTTAGTTTAACATTCTAAAGCTAAGTTATTATTGCACGTTTTCCCCGCCTCCAGTGCATTACTGACTTAAGAACAGAAATGAAATTTTCACAAAAGTCAGTTTCATCTTTCACTTTAAAAATCATAAACACGAAACCATTATTTTTTCTACATGCCATGGCACCTATAAAATCAATACAAATATCGTATGAAAAAACGTTTGCACGTGTTGCCAGACAATGTTTAAAAACATTCTTCAATAATTTTGCATCACGTTAAATATACCATCGAATGTGTAAAACTTTTTAAAATGTATCTTTCGAATACATTATTCAATATTAACAACATATATTAATCAGAGAATTTTTGTACAAAATTTACAAAATATGTACAATTGCACAATTATAGATTCACAGAATTATAGCCACAATACATAATCAGTGCTACATGAATTTATACAGAGTGCTTTAATGTACCATTCAGATTCGGAAAATTCAAAATCAGTAATATTATATAAAAATTGATATTAAATACTTTGAAAGACAAATATATTTTTTAAAGAAGTGAAACTGAAAATATTTATTTAATCTTTGCTTGTATTTATAGTTATAAAAATAGTCTGATTTTGTGTGCTTCCTCCACAATACAATGTTAATGGACAAAGCTTAGTTACCTCAAGAAAAATATGGAATTATATGATATGTTAGAGATTTTTTAAAAACTTTACATACAATGTGATACATTACCTATTATATAACATAAATTATTTTTATCCTCATCAGTAGACGTCAGAGAAATGTCCCAATGCCAATCAAAATATAATTTCACTTAGCAATGGTGCACCCGAAATGGCTAATGCATAGAATTAGGTTTGCGGCCCCACACGTTTTTCAGCCACTGTATAAGCAGTCTTTCGTAAGTAGTATGCGTTGACGTTTGAAAATTTAAGAATTTATTGTTTATTTATTCATTTTACATGCTGAAGCAGTTTGCTGATGTTGTTTTTAAATGTGTTTTTTTAAAAATAACTCCTTTAATTTATCAATCGGAATGACCCAGGTTCATTATCTTCTTCCATGGGTGCGCCAATATCCCATATCCAGCGAGACCCAGAAATAAAGTCGAAAGTTAATGGCAGCAGCTTATTCGGCTAAAAAAAGAAAACCAAAACATTCTATGTTTTGAAGAAAATAACAAATGTTGCTTTTTAATTTTTATTTTAATTTTTAAAAGATAAATCAACAGTTACATTACTCTCTTGATTTTTGCCAAATACCAGAAACCCCCGAAACACTTGATACTTTCTTAGACCCGTTTTAGGATTCAATTACGCACTTTACAACACGCATTAATTATCAGAAATATTTCTAAAGCAATTGGTTTAACACTTAGTGTAAAAGAAAAAATAATCATCCTTTGAATTCAAAATTTTGAATTAGTATAATACACTATGTTATGTTCTGAACTTATATTGTCTAGGTGAAAAGGTGGATATTTTAAAAAGCTATTATTACATTATTTCCAACTTTTACTAAAATTATAAATTTTGTTGTAAGAGAGAAGTAATAGTTGTAATCTAATAAACTCTACGATACACATTTTCTGAAACATATATATGGCTTGTAATAATAATAATAATAATAATAAAGAAAAAAATGCGATTTTGAATATTGAAAATACTTTACTAGTGACATGGAATCAGTATTTAACAATATAATTATCTCTTGTAATACCGAGTAAAAAACCTAGTTTACTCTTTTTGAAGTTTACTCTATATCTCCAATAATGTATTAGTTCCCCGTTACTAATAGTATATCTTTGTAACAATTTAGTACAAAAGTAATGTTATTCCACTGATAACAAATATCTAAAAAACGTTCGAGATCAAATTCATAAAAAACGAAATAAAAACCTCACAGTAACGACCACAATCTGCCAATTCAGAAATATTATTTACACTATCTACATTATTTGCACTTTCCAAATACAGAATCTCCGAAAGAACAAATTTTTATCTACAATATTACAAAATTTATAATTATTTTTCTAGAAAAGAGCATTACTTATTATTTCTCGTGTTCAAAATCTTTTTAGGTTGAAGAATTACAGTATGTGAATTTAAGATTATTGATGTTAAAATAGAAATGTCCTGTGGGAGATATTTTTATAAATAGTATGTTGTGTAGCAAACAATTTCCATGAGCAAATTTTGCACAGAAATTTAAAGTTGGTATCTCCTCAATACTAAAAGGTCATTTTACTTTTTCTTAAATTTTGCATTCTCTAATTTATACTCGGCTCTACCGTACCCCCGAGAGTACGCGTAATATACTTTGCAAAACACTGTTGTACTAAATCATTTTTGTTAAAAAAAATAAAAAAAGAAAAACAAACCCTCCCTTTGAAAATGGCTCAAAAGTTCTGTAAATGTAGTTTTCTTACAAACGTACCATTTTTGCAAAGAAGCATCAACTTAGCTCTCTTAAGGAGGAGTTCACCGCAAAGGCAGTACAATTGTAAAGAAAAAGAATTTACAGTAAAGTCAACATAGGTAACGAACGTACTACGTTTGTAATTCCATCGTATTTTCCCGTGTATATAGAGACTCTAATCCGAAATAATTTTTATTCTGTTTCTAAAAATGTTTATTATCTTATTTTGTTAGAACAGTCATCATCATCATTTAAAAAAATCGTCCGAAGTAATTTTTAATTCAAGGCTATCTTTTGTTAACTGTTGCTCGTCTTAAACAATCATTCCCATTTTGTTTTAAAAATTAATTTCGCATTTTTCATTAAACTTGTAGCAACCAGCTTGAACTATAAAAATATAAGCATTGTTCCCTCTCCTTTCAGAATCATTAATACAATGTTAAGTAACAATCTCAATAAATTCGCCTTCCTTAGAACTCATTAAAGTCTTACTTTCCCAGTAAATAACTGGAACTTGTAATCAACAATTAAAGAAAAAAAAATCAGCTTTTGAAGCATTGATTTATTTTTGATTTTTAAAAGCCGTTTTTTTCAAAAATGATGACTAGCGTTCAATTATGTGCACATTTAGTAAGTAGTGAAAAATTATGTTTACAGCGGACTTAATAATTGGGAAGAACATTTGGGTTTTTTATTTTTTAATACCAAAAGTTGAGAAACGGCAGATGTTCAACATTAAATATATATTTCATATGTGTAAACATATGTAGTATGGAACAGCGTTCCCCAACCGGTGATTCGCGAACGCCCAGGGGTTCGTGCGGTGTAGAAAGGGGGTTCGTGAAAAAATTATTGCAATGGCGGAACTTTTTATTGCTAACGTAAAAGAAAAAATGAAATAATAAATTTACATACGTCTTAGGAAGGACGCAAAAATTACTTTTTTTTTCAATAAATTGTTTTCCAAATAATACAGAAAAATAATGAACTAGCGTAGGAAGCATACATACAAAATTTGAAATGCATTTATTTCTACTGCCTGATTTTTGATTTGGATCACAATCAATTTTATCGTTTCGGTACCAATTTGGATCACAAATTAATACCGAAAGATATTTATTGATTTAGTTTAAATTTCAAAGCATATTTTTCTCCTACCATTTCCCCCTTTCTAATCGCTAGCGTGAAGAACAAGTCGAAAATATGAAAAGTTACTACAAAAAAATGTAAAATTTTGCACTATTTGAGGCTAATTTTTCATTATACAGACCCTAAAGTGGAACCAAAAGATATTCATTCATTTATTTAAAATTTGGTCTCACATTTATCACTTTATTTCAACTTTTCCGCGTTATCGTACTATCTCAATAAAAAATTTAAAAATTTAAATTTTTCGTTAAATTTCCAAAACGTCTCCGAATTTTGTATATTTCAACCGGAAAATGGAACCTATCGGGAAAATAATCTCTAAATTTTTTTAGGAATACATATGTTTACTGCTCTAATAAAAATTCAAAAGAACAAATAATGAAAATATAATAATAATAAAAAATGTTTGTATCCGTATTTTAGTTCTTATTTAAAGGTAGATGTTTGATAATAATTATGTTTTCATTTCTTGTTATGAAGTATTGTACAACACGGAAAATAAATGTGCTAGAAAATTTTATACTTTTGTCGCCCGTTACTAACGACTACAGAAAGGGGTTCGCCATTTTCTTTCGAATTTTAGGAGGGGTTCTCCAGGGAAAAAGGTTGGGAAACGCTGGTATAGAATAATATGTATTAAAAACGATAAGAATGCTTGAAATTCTTAGTAAGTGAAACACCGCCATCTGACTTAAAAAGTTTCGAGGAATGTTTTTTAATTTTTTTAAAGTTTTATTTCTAATGTTGATAAAAGACAGATTTTTATATTAAGTTTGTTGCGCATGCGTAATAAAATGTTATTGATAACTGCGCATTTAAACAGTTGAACTTTGAGTCTTTTGCTTTTTTTGCAGTTTAGTTTTGAATTCTATTTTATAAAAGTTATGATGGGCATTAATTGCTCATGGAAAAAAATATTCTTCAATACTTCTAAATAGAAAATAATCTTTGACTGTTTTGAAGTATAGCTCCCTACATACATATATGACGACAACATTATTCTATACTTTCCACATGCTTCATCAAAAATACACCTGATCTATAGACGACACACTTAGACGATAATACAAACAGGAGTATCTATACACAATTCATTGGATATGTTGATTCTTGATATATGACTTCGGTTTGAAGTCAGAAGTTTATCTAAATCTACTTTGTCGAAAATCGACACAAAATATAATGCACGAAGAAACAAATACATTGATAATCTGTAAATTCTTACATGGGCTTTATAAACTTTTATCTTTTATCTCCAATTTGCTCTTCTATTTTACACTGGATTATCATATGGAAGTTGGTAAGTTATATAGCATAAGAGTATCACAATTTTACGGATATATCTCATACAGAAGAACTCAATTGCAACAGGCTTTTCAATTCAATTCCTAATTAAACAACAAACACATCCAATGCTTACAAAATCTATCAAAACTAGATTTAAAAATTTTGCTGTGAGATAAGCACAACGCGCTGTCTTTTTAAGAACAAAGAAAACTTTATGACTGGCAATTTTAGTTATTATATTTAATTAGTGTCTAGGAATTTTCCCTACAGATGGGGTAATTCTTTGAAACTTTTGAGGTAACTTTTGGACATTGACATATCGATGCAAATGAGATTTTTTTTATGTCCATTATTAATATAATCTATTACCACAAACAAATTAAGTTTAGTATTTATGAGTACTATGTTGTAAAGAAATGCATTCAAGGTAAAATATTTTTTATGCCAATAAAAAAAGAGAATTTTTTAAGCAATTATTATTTTAAGTAAAAGTTTAAATTTTATTTTTCCATTTTCTGTCATCGTATCGTAAATGAAGAGCAAATCAGGATACACTTTGTTTAAGAGACAAATATACGTGATATTTACAAATGGCACAGGAAATTGTGCATTATCTACAAATTTTAGCTCCAGAAAAACACACATGAATTTTTGAAAAAAATTGCCTTTCCTTAAAAATTATAACACCTTCTTATTACACAGTTGAAAGTGATTATATTTTAAGGAACAAATCAAAATGATTCAGAAATAAAAACGTTTTCACTTTAAAAATTAAACTTGACTAATACTTTTACTGATACTTTTAAACTGAACTGAAATAAGTATCAACATATTCTGCCAGGTTTTTCGAAAAATTGATATAAACGTCAAATTGTAAGTTGCTCAAATTACTACAAAAATGAATTTTTATGCTGAAAAGTGCTTGGTGGTATTGATAATAAAAAGTTGCTTCGCATATAAAAATGGGAACATTTGAGATCACTTACAAATAAATAATTACATTATAAATTATTTCGCTAATGTCAATGTGGCATTTACCGTATTTGGGACATAACCTAGAGTCCGTAACACGCGTATGTATTCTTTTGTTTCTACAGGAAATCTGAGCAATTTTTGGTATTAATATATCAAAATGTAATTATGTCTAAACGGCGAAAATTTCTTATTTTTTTAATATTTTGTACAAAATACAAGGATGTACACATGTTACGGACTGTACATCATGTCCCAAATACTGTGAAATGCCCTCAATGCAAAGAAAACCTTTACGTATTGCAAAAATGAATAAATAAATAAATGAAAGATATCTTATTCAGTAATAAATATTCATGTCACGAATAGCTATACACATATATACAGTACTTTAAAGAGTAAGCGAGGCGTATAGCATTAAACAAAGATGCCTTCGTAGATGGTTATGGGAAATGATATGACTACTATGTAAATGTACTAATTAAATCAATGTACAATAATATTTTCAGATCACATACCTCATACATGCATAATATATGTGACTCGTAACAAGTTTGATATCCATCAAACCGATCAAGATAACGCAGGACGAATGTTGTTATAAGAGAGAAATATATATATTTATATATGTCTTAAATATGATATGTATAACGGGAACCAATTTGAGTTTTGGTTGTCAAAACTCTGAATGGCCAGCATTGATTCCTGATATGTACGTCAAAGCTCTCACATATCTTCATAAGAAAGTAATTATACTTATTAGAACGTACAATCAGTATTATACAGATTTAACAACATTATACCACAACCCTTGTAAGTGAAACGGCTTGTAATTTATGATAAAAAGTTATAGCATGGGCTTTTTAACTTATGTAAAGCCAAAGAAGGCAGAGCACAATCAAGATTATAGCGGAATCGCTGAATTTTGTTTTTATCATTATTTTTTTTTATAGTTGCGATGTACAGTAATGCAACGACAGTGAAAAGGCACAGATAAATAAAGGAGCATGGTATGTAAAGAAAACTGATGGAACATCATAAAATGAAATAAAAAAAACAAGATATGCTAGGAAAGTTAATGAAATATCATAAAAGCATAAATAAATAAGCAGGGGATGTGCTGTAAATTAATGAAACACCATAAAAAACGAATGAAAAAGTACGCTAATTAAATTTTTTTGTTTTCACACGTAGCAAAATGATGCAAGGCCAGTATGAAGTAAATAAAATCAGGAAATTCAAAATAAGCATTGCTTCACTAACAATGATTTTCTTTCATTTTAATTTAGATCGTATAATTATTTGCGTTCCATTAGCACAAATAAACCAATGAGTAATGGCATACGTAGCAAAAACTCAAGACATCATAAAAGCGTAAATAAATGAATAAATACATGAAAAAAAAAGAAGGTAAATGAAACACAATCATTTTAGTAAAATAGTACATATTAGTGAAATAATATAAGCAAACATTCATTTTTGTTAGAGCCAAAGTAAAAAAATCCAATTTTAAATAGGAGGCAAAATAATGAAACTTCACTAAAATAAAAATAAAAAAGTGAATTTCGCTAACAATAACACTGAACGATCAACGACCAATAAAAAACAAATAGTCAAATAATTATACCCTTGCAAAACAAAAATCATTAACAATAAAGAAGCTCAAGGTCAAAAGTAAGTACTGAATACAGAAAGTAAAGTCATGCAACGCTACTGGAGCATGAAAAAGTATAGTAGATGTGAAAGAAATGAATGTGGCATCATTAAAGCACAAATAAAATGAGTATAGAAACATAAAGCAAAGAATACAAGATTAACCGAGTACAAATAATAAAATTTAGCAATGTAAAGCAAAAAATGCAACGTCATTTTTGTAAAGCATACATATAACGCAGACGACTATTAAGGACGAATAAGGAAAGCAAGTAACTGTCGTACTCATTTGCACATTTGCGCTTTTTTAATTTTGCATTATTTTGATTTGGCAACGATGGTTTTCAATATTGTTGCTAAAGTCTTCGAATAGTTTACTTTTATTAGCAACAACACAGATCAACAATTTGCCCTATGTCAGGCATATTTTCTAAACATGAATGTGAGTAATTTTATATTATTGAGCTGAAGTTCTTGAATTACTATTCAAATATTCTTTGCAGTAATACGACAGTCATCATAATTAATTATTCTAGAAGACATCAATTATTTCAACTACGAGAGAACGTGAGGTGAAATCAAAATTGAGAGAAATCAAATGACTTATCTTTAGATCAATAATAATATTTGTAGTAGTAGATAAAAAGTCACATTTCCTTGGAAGCAGAAAAACGCAATCAAATAATGATAATAATAATTACACATCACTTCAAAACATTAAATTCCATGCAATGAGAACACATGAATAGTGATACATATAAATAACTAACACTTAATGAAATAAACGATCAACAATAGCACCATAGCTGAAAATTGCACCAGATATTGGGAACGTAAATTTGAAAAAATTGCTAATATTTATGCACTTGAACAATAGGTAAGTTTATAATGCTAAGATTTTTAAGCAAATTGAATTTTGTTTAACATAAAATCCAACGAGAAAATATTCCTTATGATAACTCTTTAATGCAGTAAGTAATTAATTGTTTGGTGCTTAAATTCTCTAGAAAATAATTTTGCATACGTTCTAAGCATGTACGAAACGTATTTTTTTAAACGTATTTTGATTTTCAGTTTTTGAGGAGTAAAGATTGAAGCTACCAATAGATGGCAGCATAACTACGAGCTTTCACAACCATTTTACTGAAGTCCAGTGTGCTGATTTCTTCATTTCGCAAGAAATTTTACGAAAATATAAAAGTAGAAAAAAAAAAAAAAAATAAAATCACCATTTTTAAATTTTATTCTAAGACTTTCTCATATCAAAGATATACCCTCGCTTTCTTCAAACTTTTATTTAAACCAAGAAATTCATCTTAGATTAGAGCAAACGAGGTAAGCTAAAAGTAAGGGAAAAAGGAATTCTTCAACGTGTGAAGAGTTTATATAAATTGAAAAAGAATAAAAAATGGTTAATAGTATTATTCTTTAGAAAACACTTAAATGTGAAACAATATAATTAACAATTTATTGTTAAAGCTTCTGTGGCAAAACGGAATAAAAAAAATAATAAAAAAATCAATATGAGTGTTTGCAATTACAACGACAAATACTGTACAACACAGAACGTTGAAGATTTTCACTTACCAGATTTTTACAACTTTCATTCTTTATGCTGTCAAAACTTTAAAACCCAACATTTTCTATAAACTCTGAATTTTCAAGTCTAAACAATCTAGCTTTTTGAAAGCTTGAATTCAGGTAAAGCCATTCAAATAGAGCTATTTCATAATCTTTCAATACAAAACGTTGTCGAGGAATATTTCATACATTTCTATAAACAGATCCCAAGTCTCGAAGACTTTTAATAAATGTCTTCAAAACAGAATATTTTTAAAAATATCAATCAAATATCACACGTTCTTCCAGCAAAAACCTTAAAATTAAGTAAGCAGAAACAATATAAGCTTATAGCAGGTTATCCTAAAACAACTGAGTTTTTTGGAATAAAATTCATTCCACATTAAAGAAAGCGATATGTTTATCGTGAGTACCATTATCATCAGTACACGTCACGTTAACATCGTGATTTATACAAGGAAAAACTTTGAAGAACAAACACTTTGACATCACATAAAAATAAAAGACTTAAAAAAGAATAAAAACTTGACGATTACGGACATCTATATTAGAGCAACAGCTTCAACAATTTATAAAACAACAATAAAGTACTGATATGTTACATGATATGTTATATCAGTATATAGAGTGATATGTTTTTTCTTGGCGCAAACTTAGCAATTCTACTACGGTGCAGCAGAATTGTTATATAAATATATCTACAGCACGATATTCAAAATCAAAAGACATTATACACATGCAAACCAATGTTTTAAAACCTTAATTGATCTGCTATTTTGGAAAACTAGCGCTTCTTATTGTTAAATTAACAAATCCGAATAAATTTTAAAATAATCTCAAAACTGTTCAGTAATTCAAAAATCATCTACACCTTTTGCTTTTATGTGTATTAAATTTTCCGGATAAAACAATTACTTTTTCAGATAAATTAAACATCTCTAGTGTCTATGATTCAAGTCATTCAATAAATTGATTTACAAATAAGATACTTTAAATTTATTGATTCTTCTGGAACTTTCTTGAATTTTAGAACATAAAACGGTTTTTAGTAATAGAGTTTTTATATTAATTAAGATATTTGAAATAATTTAAGCATGCAATTGGGAGAAGGTAGGGGTATCAATAATGTAATCATTCCTACGTAACAGAAAATTATTATTCTTAAAACACTTTTGCATAATACAAATGTAATACTATATGGCTCCTGTTTCGTTTTTGACTGATTTAAGATATTAGTAATTGAAAATCAGTCATTGAATCAATTAAAATTAATCTTATTTCCAATAGAATAATAGAGCAACTCTTTCATGTAACATTTGTTTCCCTTTTCGGAATTCATGACTCAAGTCTGTTCATTTGAAGCCGTTTGATAGCTGGTGCATGCAAACTATATTTTGGACAGGGGGAAAATTCTTGTTTTTACAATGAGTGTTGACACATCATTTGATTATTTGTAGCAATAAATATTAATAAATATTTTAGAAATATACGACATGTAAGTTGTTTGCTTTCAATGCTTACTTCCTGATACAAAAGAGTAGGCATGAAGAGATTATAAAACTAAATTTTAATGTTAATTTCTTTAGCAATTTTGAGAATCATGTTTGAACTGTTCTTTAAATCACCCACTTTTAAAAAATAAATATTAAAGGTACTCACATACATTTTATAGAATTTTATTTGGGCCTACCTAAGTTGCTCTTTAAATTAATTTTACTGATTCAATCATCTACCTTTTTCAAAAAGTTAATTACGGGTCTGCTTTCAAATATTTAGGAACGACTCTTAATAAGGATTGATACCGTCATAAAAGAATTGCTAATTTCTGATATGTATTTGTCAAATACCTGAGTGATTCTCTCCTAACGCCAGCAACACGTGATCTCTTGGTCCCATGTTACCATTATGCACTATATTGACTCACCTAACATTTATAGGAGCCTTAAATTGACTTATATAGGAGCAGATATCATATGCGAGATCAATTCAGCGGCTTTAAAACACTGGGTTTCACAAAATACAAGATACTTCAACTTCTTTCTCAAACTCTCACTTCTAAACTCTATAAGATTCAACCACAATACTCTTTCCCGCAGCTGTTAACAAGAAACTATAACTCTGAGGCTAAATTTAATCTGCTCTTCCGGTCTGCTTGCTCTGCAGGGCTTGGTCACAGCTCTTAGCGTCTTCCTCCATTTGCTTCATCTTGAGGCACAACTCCCCCATGTTGAGCAGGCTCCCCTCCAGACTGTGCGCGAAGAAATCGGAACTGGTTTCTTTGGAACTGAAGAATGAAGAGACACAGAAGCTGATATGGTCGCTGCACGGGTTGTATGAACACCCGTATCCATCAGGAACAACGGGACCGTAGCCAACGAGGACACCGTAGTTGGTTGGGAGCTGTAAAATTATCATCCGGGTTAGTATGCACATATTTAATACAGTGATACCTCGAGATGCGAGTTTAATTCGTTCTTTGCTCGTATATCAATTTGCTCGCATCTCAAAGCAATTTTCCCTATTGAAATTATTTGAAATGCCATTACCCTAATCCGTGTTTTTGAATAAGAAAAATATATTTACAAATGACAAGTATTATATAAAAACATAATAAAAGAGAATGTAAAGCAAAAGGCGCAGTAAACAGTAAACTGGGTGGGCCGTGTGCAGCGTCGCAGCTGGCCGTTCCTCGTATCTCAAATATCGGTCGTATTTCAAAACAAAACCGCTACTCGACAGCGCTCGTATCTCAAATAACTCGTATGTCAGGGCACTCGTATCTCGAGGTACCACTATATTCATTCTTTCGCAATCATACCACACTTAAAAAAAAAGAGCATTTTTCATTCTTTGAGTCCAAAAAATTCTTGTTTATAAACCAGTAAAGGCTAGAAGGCCGTGGTAGCCTAGTAGTTAGGATGTCGGATTTCCAACCGGAAGATTGGGTGCTCAATTCCCGACCCACTGACGACCCACCATGTACGCATGTAAAATCCGTGGACACTGAAGTCCCAAGGCAGTTCCGAGGATACCGGAGGGTGAGAATTTCCATTCCCTTCACTCTTAGGTCAAAAAGGGAGGTGGCATATTTGTGATGGCACCATCTGGTGTCATCCAAATACATAATGAGCCAAGTCGTACTTCCACCGTTGTGGTGCTCAACTGTAAACGGAAGGTGCTACATACTGCCTTAATTCCTGGTCGCTATGCGAAGGGGAGCTTGGATACCAAGTGGCATTAGAAACAACAACAACAGGACTAATTTATAACGTAGAAAGCAAATAAGACTTGAACGAACTCCTTTACTGCACTGGTAAGGTTAGGACAATCAAAAACGCGGAAACCCAGATCAGATGAACCAGATTAATTTCAAAATTAAACCTCATACGTTTTTATCATTTTTAAATGTGTGATAAACCTAGAGGACCTGAAAAGTTGCTAATGACTATAGTAACCATGATGTTCTTTATATTCTCCTATATATTGTATTTCCGTGACTTTAAAAAAGACGAATGCCGACAAAACTAGTGCTTCCACATTAAAAAAATATTCTTCTTTTCCCATTTTTCTTTTTGGCTTTATTTTAAGTGACTGCTCTCTACAAAACTGCTTCTTGGGCCATCTTTTGACGTCCAAAAAATGCGCTGGAGTATCCAATAATTGTAAAAATTGTATCCGAATAAGTGACTAATATGTATAACGTCATCAAAACTCACATGAACGAAAAAAAAAATAGCATTGTATGGTTACATAAAATCTGTTTTCACACCTCTTTCTCGATTCCCTGACACACTACTTCTACGCGCGTTGCATTACTTCACTGAAAATTTTTCTTATTTTACATCACCTTAAATTCAAAAACCTCCCAAATTCTTGTCAAAATACATAAAACCCAAAACAATAAGAAATCAACCGATTTCCCTGCGTAATTTATTCTGCGGCGCGATTCGAACAATGAACACATATTGCCGAAAAGGAAGAAAAAAATAAATAAACTTGAATACATGTATCTCTCGAAAATTTTTCAAAAAATATTCCTAACATGAACTCAGGGGGGGGGGGGGGGGTACTATAAAAATAGCTTTTTATCGAGGAATTAAATCAGGAAAAAGCTTTAAGGTACTATAATTATCTCATTTTCCCCTTACCTGACTAGTGGAAAGCCTGAAGTTTAAGTATTCAAAATAGGATTTGTCTTTGAAAAAAGGTAGGTCGTCGCCAGTTTTAGCTTTTCCTAGTTCTTTCAGAGCTAAAAGATGGTTATCCGGTCCTTCACCATTTACTGTCTGAAATAGAATAGATATAATGTTTTACAATGCGGATAAATTATGTATTATAAACTTTTATAATATTTTCTTAAGTAAAAAATGTTTTGAAATTTTGAAATTAAATGAGATTTTGGTTTTTATTCTTATTTCTTGTGCATCATTTTTTAACGAAAGAAAAAAGAAGGAAATTACTTCGTCCACAAATAGCTTTATTTCAGCGGGACAGCGTCCAATAACATTGGAACAAATATTTTATTCTTGCTCATAATTAAGGTTCATATCTCTAGCAGCAGTTTTTATTTTACTGAAATACTTCCATGCAATATCAAAAAATTTTCCCGTAGTCAAAAACGTATATATTTTTAAAAATGCTAAAAATTACATCACAAAAGTCTTGCTTCTTACTTTTAGTACGAAATTTGTTAATTAATATTAAATATCGTTGATCCGAAAGAAATCAGACCGCAATTTATTTGAATGAGGCAAAATTTGAAAGCCAGGAATTTTATTTCGCTCCTAAGCAAAACAGATGCATCTCAAAGAACTAAGTTTTGATTGTATAGATATTTTCTCAGAATTTGTTCCACGCATCTTCAATAATTATACTTTCATTATACTAGCAACTATTAGTTACCGAGTTAATTAGAGTAATTTTTATCTTTAAAAACAGCGAAGTTGAGGGTAAATTTTCACCCAAACCGTTCTAAAACATCCGGTAGAGAGCAAGGTGGATGGAAATAATACGTGATAATTGAAACTTAATTTCCAATCGTTGGAAAAGTTGAAATAATAAAAAAGTGAATTTATGCAAAATTTCAAAAATTCCAGTGTTTACTGGTTACACGCAAGTAAATAATGAATACCTACTTTAAGAATTTTCGAAATATATTTTATTTATATATGATAAGTTAATTTCTATGCTTATTATAAATATCATATAATTACTTTGGAAATTTTGTGTTAGGTGTATTATGACTTAATTGGTGATAACCTAATTCAACGATACATAGTTTTCCAGTTATATATTATGTACTCCCAATTCCCATATTTTTCTTGCAGATCAAAATAGACTTCTGAGGGTTCATATGGATCACTTTCGTAACCACTCATCTAAGATGTTTAACATAATCTTGTAAGCCTAATAAATGATCGTTCTTTTGAGAGAAAATTACAAGGAAAAATTAAGAAACGCACACCTCTCAGAAATATAACTCTCACTTTCGAGGATTCTTCAATCGTCAAAAAAATTTCGTCATTTACAACGATTCTTTCCTCTCGCGATCACGCTACTTAAAAAAGTTACTACACAAAGTTCGACAATTTGACGAAAGGTTTACTCGGAGCAGTTTTCATGGAGCCATTTTGTCAAATACGACGAAAGTTTCGTGAGATTTGAGCATGCGTTTCTGAGAGTGCACTTTTTGTTATTAACGTTTCACCTTGTTATAAACTTAATTAATACAAATAGCTTTTAATCCTTGAGAATGCGTATAAACTTTACTAACACGAAAGATTAAACCATGGAGGCAATTCAAGCAACGTCATTGGTCACGTGGTAGCGATTAAAGCAATGTAAACAAAGGAAGCCGTAGCATCGCTTTACTTTGAGTTCGACAAATCTAATTAAAAACTAGGCGTAAATAAAGTTTTTCTACATTACATAAAATTAACACTAAATAAAACACTATAACTATTGTAATAATTAATAAATTTCTTTTATAATGATTTAATTAAATGTAAATACTGGGTTATAATCAGAAAAGCTGTGAAAATAGTCTAATCAATTTTAAGATAACTAATTTTGCTTAATGAACTCCACGTAGAACTCAATTGAAAATCTTAGTAAACAAAGAGCGGATATCACGTGACAACGATGATTGCTCATGAGTCCCTCTAGTGGTGAATTGCCTCCATTGAGAATATGTAAAAGGTTTCCTAACACGATAAGTCAACTTGCATTTAATATGCTTGTTTACTTCCCTAACAGTATTTTTTTTTTACACATTTCTTTTTCACAAGCAATGATTCTTTTATATTAGCGTGTCATATAATGCTACTACAAACTTCAACATCCATTTAGTGGTTGGAATAAAACTTACATATATCATTATTTCCGTCTGTTTTTTAATGCAGGCTCGAAACAATTTGATCTTGTCTTCTTCCTAAAAAAACAACACAAGTGAAAGGATTGCTGCATTATGTTAAAACTAGTCGACCCGTGCGGAATTTCGCACTAATTTGGGAGAAAGGACATTATAAAGAAGAATAGGAAAAAATAAACGGGTGTTGGTACAAAAGAAGACATATAATTGAACATCAAGTACAAATAGCTTTTACAAATTTTTTCTCCACTATTATTTAGATATGCAATATAATAAAATTATCACAATAATAATTATTATTTTCATTATTAGTATATGTAGCATTAAAAAAAAGAAAAACCAAACAGTTCCATTACTTAAAATATAGTTTCTGTTGGTTGGTTAGGTTCTACACGTTAGTAATATAAATAAATGTTTATAGCCTAACGATTGAATAAGTTTAACACACAGACGCAGCTAAAACTCTACACAATAAAAACAGAAGAGTTTTTTTGTTTGTTTACTTCATAACAGATGGCGCCAACATACACAACACTAATTTGGCATCCGTTAAAGGACCTCTTCTTAGATGATTTTAAATCTCAAATTTAAGAGAGACAGTACATTTTTAGACCGTGGGTCGATTTTTCGTCATTAGCCGGCCCGATAAGCTTTAAAAGGAGGGGTAAATCATAGAACTTAATAAAAGAATAAGGAAATATCGCGGAGCGACACAAAAACAGGCTAGAGAAATAACATGCATAGATATACAAATACAAAATTTGATTGTTTGAGTAATGACAACGATAGCAATTGGCTAGTGTTTTTAAAATTAATTTTTATGCCTCTTCAAAATTGAATTCCACAGTTGTGTGAGATATTGACTACAAAATAACGCACGCTTCAATCACCTCCATTTTGCATTAAACGTAAGGGTGCTTTCCAACCAAAGGCGACAGAGACAAAAAAAAAACAAAAAAACTGTCTTTTCTTTTTTGTGCAATCCTAGAACATATTTTTGAAGGCACAAATATGCCTTGCGTGTGCGTAGATGAGAAAAGACGAGTTTTTTTGGTCTTTATTGTCTTTGGTGTGAAAGCAACCTAAGACTTGGATAACACCCGAGAAAACAGTATAATTGCGCTGTCAAAATCGAGCCAAGAAGGCATAGCAATTATATTCTACAATTACATACGAGAAAGGAACCGAAAATGCATGCGCAAATGCAATGCTCTAATGCCGTTGCCACTAAAACTTTAATTTTTTTCTCTCTAACGGGGCTGCTTATGGGTACTAACCTTTGCAGACCTAGTGCATTCTGCGGAAATCGGCATCCATTCTTTCAAGTAGCACCACTGTCGGCGGATGCCATTACCACTCTGAGAATTATGACGCTCGGTTTCCCAAAGATGGCGGCACCTGAACTCTAATTGATGCAAACTGCACTAGGAACTAAAACTTTAATAAGAACATTTTGTACTTAATTTTTGGTTTTAAATCTAACTATGTTTCGCAGAAATCTTCTTGAAGGGATCTACATACTATTGAGAAACCTCTTCCAAACTTAACTTCGCTGTCCTCTCTCTACTCACCGAAACTTGTTGGTCATCGCACATCACTTTCACCCAAGACAGAGCTTCTGGCGTGGCAGCACGGATGTTGTCAACTCGGCCATTTTTGAAACGTCGTAGAGACGCACTTTCATATGTGGATACTAGCCTGCGGTGAACCCTGAAACAAAATGTAAAAGTCAACATCATATTGGAATTCGGGAATTATTTTTTGTGTCAAAAATATCCAGTGATCATTGGGGTACTTTGTGCTCGGTATGTAATACATGCTATAATCTCTCGTTTGTGTAACGACCAAAACAAAAAATATTCAAGTTTTAAAAAAATTTATTAATTTACGAGAAGATTACTAAAATGTAATGGAACGAATCTTTTAAAATTCACATTTTCTATTTTAACCAATACTGATGCAAGTTTTAAAATATTTGTTCGAACGATATATCAAGCGAAGCAAAAAATCAAGTATTAAATTCCATTTAAAATTCAGCTTCGAAAAGAAGCATTAAGTACCATTTTATGCATCTCGTATCTTGGAAAATGTAAATTATAGTTTCTAGGAATATTCATTTATAAAACAAAACAAACTGAAGTAAGTCTTTGAAATTGTTATTAAAAGTCTTTCGCATAAGCCCTGTTAAATATTTTTTGACCTGTGAATAATTTAAAAACAAGAGTGAATTTTTGAACTTTTCCTGAAAGTGTGTTGCAATAATTATTAACACATTAGCTCAACCACAGTAATAACACTATTGAAATTACACAGCATATAATAGAAACACACTTTCAGACTCGAAATATTGCAATTAATCAAAAAGGTACTAGTCAACTAACCACAACAACACCGTTCTTTATATAAAAGCTTTGTGGATCGGTTAAGCATTGCCAGTCCTGTACAGATGCAAGGCTGTGGAGATTTTGAAAATGAAATTTATGATATTTGATGAAGAGCAAGTGGAAACCAAACGACAATCCTAGATGAACGAAAAGACACTTGTAGGAGAAAAATCTTTCTATGCTATGTTCACATCTCAGCTTTCCCTTTCTCTTTTCATGGTTTGTATAATTTATTCCTTTCCCTTTTTCCTAAAGGGGGAAAATTCATGCTTTTCTAAAAAAAACAAAAACAAAACAAACAAAAAAAGAAAGATTACAAGGGACAATAATAGCCCTCAAATAATTTTTCTTCTTTTTTTCTGCGGTACAATTTTTTCCATTGTTTAACATAATTTAAATTTTGATTCCAAGTTTGTAAACTTTCCTGGAGCTATTCAGAAGAAAACTCATTTTGCAATGCGTTATATAGTGAGGTTTCGGTTGGTCGGATATTTTTATAGGAAGGCCGCGGGAAAATATCATGAAGTAGCTCCAGTAGTCGCTAGATGGCGATACTGTCACGAATTGATCAAAATTCCCATGCGTAGAATGCTGAATAAAAAAATCATGATTTTGAGATTCACCAGGAACTAGAAAATTAAGATAGCTCCACGATTCAAACGTGCTCCGAACAAGCGCAACGGAAAAGAAAAAATACGTAAAAAAGAACGACTGTTATTTAATTTAGAGGCAAGCGCTCTTAAATCACGGAGATATCTCCCTCTTTTTTTTGAGCCCAGCTTCTTTCCTGTTTTCTGACATAACAAATTCGGCTGGGAACAAATTTTCGCTCTGCTTTTTTTTACATTTCACTGAGAGATTACATCGGTTTTTAGCGTTTTAATCAGGAAGCCGAAAATAAAATGTCTTGTTATTTTCAGCAAAAAAGGAACTAATGAATTTACATATCGATTGCAAGATTTTCCCCACAGTAAGTGATGGCTTTCTTCTATTAAAAAAAAAAAAGAAAAAAAAAACTGCTACGAGAATCATCACGAGACAAGCCGAGGAGGAAGTTTGTTCCTATTTGAAAGTTTCGCAGAAAATGTTTTTGAAAGTTTTGCAATTATTGGGGGGGGGGGGGGGGAGCCAATTGAAAAATCTGCCCATCAGAAAATAATGCATGTCACGCAGGTCAGTGGCGTAACCAGAATTTTGGTTTATAACCAGGTCCGTCATTCCAAAATGTTCTAGGGGCAAGGGTATAAACTCTATGTATATTGCATAAAAAAAACAACAACAAAATACATACACGCACATATAAGTACATTATATTTCAGAGATCGGGGTGGGGGAATCGACCCCCTAAATGACGGGCCTGTTTATCGCAATCTTTACATGTATATTTATTAAGCACATGGCCACTAGTTGCATCTCTGATTGAAGTTACTGCGACCTAAGAAGAAAAAGAAGGAGAAACTTGAATTAAAGAAGTGTGCATACCTAAAAATAAACTTGAAAATTGAAGTAGAGAGGTTTGTTTTTTGAATGTACATCAATAATTAAATTCTAAAGTGAATTGTTGAGTGCGCAATCAATTTTTACGCTTCGCATTTTTTCGAGTGCGTGTGTAAACTATTTCATTGAGAATTTTTTTTGCAACTATTTGAATTAACAAAATTTCCAGTTATTGGAGTATGAATTTTGTGCCGTCATCGAGTTTCTGTTAACCGAGATTTCCGATATTGGAGGTACTTGCGGCACCAATCAGTTTTTCCCACTGAAGAAATGGTTTCGCGTAATTTGGAAACACATGTAAGCAATTTGCATTGAAAATTTGTTTCTTTCGAAATTGAAGTTTTTAAATTTATATAACTATTTAATTTTAAAAAGTTAAAACCTTAACACTGTATTTGACGAATGTGCAGCAGTAGTAATTATTTCCGTCAAATTTGGTTATAAACTTGGCAAGTATACAGGTAACTATAATTTATGCGTGTGTCTTTAACGGGGAAGGTGAAGTAGTTAGATATAAGTTTCAGTGCAACATGTTTAAATTAATCTCAGATGAAATTTAAATGTCTTGTTCCAGACTGCTAAAATTAAATTTTAACGTAATTCGCCCAAAAGCACAAATAATGCAAAACGGCTTAGTAGAGTGGCAGAGTTCAAATCAAACGGGGGGCATTTATATTGCATCAATCAACTAATTATGGAGCGCCAGTAGTACAGTGCTTGAGCGCGATGCGCTGGAAAGGTAAACAATTCCCATTAGTTTCCAAGTGAACGGTCTGATGGTTTCTCATTCGTCAAATATTAATTCACTAATCATTCTCATTGGGCTAATTAGTGTATCTGATATTTTGCCGTTAAATATGAGTAGAAATTCATGGTGGTAAAACGGTGTGTTGTTTTTATTTAAAAAATAAAATACGAGGTCTGTCCCAAAAGTATCCAACCTACGTCGATTTCTTGGAGCTTGACCTATTTTATCCTTCATCATCCGGTTGGGGGTATCCTTTAAAGTGGTCCCTCTTTGATTGAATAACACACTTATATCGATGCTTCCACTTTCTAAAGCAGTCTTGAGAGTCAGGTTTTGGAATTGACTTTAGTGTATTCGTCGCATTGGTTTCAAGTCTCTTTTGTAGTCGAACTAGTATCCTTCAAGCGGCATTTTCAATCGAGGAAACAGCCAAAAGTAGCAGCGAGCTATGTCGGGACTGTATGGAGGCTAGCGAAGCTGTGAAACACTGTGTTTTGATAAATACTGCTGCACAGGGTTTGATGCATGCATTATTGTGGTGAACCGGTTTGCCAAAAGTGCGGCCGTTTTCTTGTTTGAAATTCGCCAAACTGTACTGTTTGGTATTCCAAAGTTATCTTCTAGTTCTCTCATTGTCAAACGACAAACTTGTTCAATCTCAACGTTACGTCGGAACTAAGGCGTCTCATCGGTAACTAACCGCCATATTCACCGTCAACCTAACTCCACGCGTGAAACCACGAGATCCGTTAACTCGCAGTTGGGGCTCAGCGCTGCGAAGTTAAAAATCGGTATTCACGGAGGAAAATCAACCTGGGGTTTTCCAACCACGAAGTTAGTCAACTCGACGCCGTGTGGGAACGTACGGAGGCCCGTTATTGGTCAAAACTATCACATGATTTTCTTCATGCTTTTTCGCTGCGCAGTGTACATTTCGTTTCCCGTTTTTTAAAATTCCCGTTTTCTGCGATATAGCGATGAATAAAACACGAGTGGTTTTTAGCCCGTTTGAGAAGGTATTACTTCTAGCACTCGTGGAAAAAATTTAAAAATATTGAAAAGTAAAGAATCCAATAAAATTTTTCTCGGAAAATGAAAATATAGCTATATTTAACGAATAGGAAATTATAACTAATTTTAGCATTGTAATATATCTCTTTCTGACATTAGAAATGTACCATTCACAAACGATACATATATAATATAGAAATGTATCATTATGAACCAAGCAGTAGTGTATTATTGTATCTTTTAAATTTTTATTTGAATATTCTTTCATTAAATCAAGGCCGTAACCAGGGATGCCCACGAACCCCCCCCCCCCCCGAAAACTTTCGCAATGTAGCATATATTCCTCCCTGAAACTTTCTTCAACATAACTGTTTCAAAGCCTCTCCCCCCCCCCCCAAAAAAAAAACTGGCTATGGCCTTGCATTAAATTCATGAGAGTATTTAAAAAATGCATTTGATTTCAATTATAACTATTGTAAATACTTTATTCTTACAATCACTTCGCATTGGCAAAGTACAATAAAAATTTGGTTTAAGTCTTACAACTGCATGAAACGGCAATTCAAAATTATGTGATTTGGGGTTAACAAGAACCCTTTTTCTAATGCAAATATGAATTCATTAATACAAATACATATGGCGAATATTTTGACTTTTTCAAAAACCTTGCAGTTTACCTTTAAACACAAAACTGCCATTAGCATTATGGATTCATTTCATATGTTTTTTTTTTTTTTTTTTTAAAGAAGCTTTTCACATATTCAAAACCTTTGTTAAATTAAAAAAAAAAAAAAGAAAAAGAAAAGAATATACAAGCAAATGTAAATTGGTCAATGACATAAAACACATGGTAAAGGTCAACAAGTTTATTTTATTCGACATACATAAATCAAAATATTCCACATGAACTTCGCAGGCCCAGAAGTAACCTTGGCAAAAAAAATCAGGACGCATGTTAAATGTTCAGTATATACATGTACACTTTAAAGTAGAATAAAATTATATCATAAAGCAACAAAGAGAGAGAAAAATAAATAATTAAATAAAAATACTAAAGATATATTACCCCACATTGTTTGGTATTTCTGTTCAATTAGGAATCATGATAAAGTTTCAAAATCTTTAAAGAAGTAATAGCTCCCGAGAGAAAAACATTATCGGAAACACACAAAAGTGACAAAGAAATCATTGAACAGTACTAGTTAATAAAATTAAAACAACTCTAAAGTTGTATTTTTTGTAAGGCCTCTTCAGAAATTCAAGATCGTGTAAAGCGAAGAAAGCTCTAAAATCTCAACATATTCCAATTTTCGCAACATCCAGTCCGCCATTGCTAATGTTTATATGTACTGCGCATGCGCTCAAACCTTAACTTTGCTCTGGAGCTTGGTTGAGTTACTCGACCTGCCATGGTTTCGGGAACCTGTTTGCGTGTAGTCAAAGTTGATGGTGAATAGGAAATCCGCGGTAACTTCAGGTTGGAGACCGGTTTCGCGTCAAACCATGAGGTTAGAGTTGACGGTGAATACGGCGGTTAGGCATTTGAGGAGAAGGTTAGGAGTTACTGGTAACGTTCGTACCCTACAGAGGTGGCCTGAGTGTTGTGGCGTATGAATGCAGATCGGATACTTTTGGGACAGACCTCGTACAATCATATTTTACGCAGTGGTTCCTAAAAAAATTCTTGGAAAACTCACCAATCTTGAAATCAAAGTGAGAAGGACCGCAGGATTTTGTACGTTTATTTTAGTGGAAGGAGAAATTAGAAAAGGATGGGGATTTTATAAAAAGCAACAAACCTAATATCCTTCATTTTTCAATTATATACTAAAGGTAGGGTTTTTTCAACTTTTTATTGCATAGACATCAGTTCACGTTTTTTCACCCATTAACATGTTAATTTAGTTTAACACATTGAAGAAAAAGTCTTAATAGGATTCAAGCAAATAACAAAAAAAATTGATGTTTTGTTTTCAACTTTTTACTACATAGATATCAGTTTACGTTTCTTCACCCATTGACGTGATAATTCAGTGTTTCAAGCAAATTAGGAAATATAGGATTCAAGCAAATAACAAAAAAATTGATGTTTTGTTTTCAACTTTTTACTACATAGATATCAGTTTACGTTTCTTCACCCATTGACGTGATAATTCAGTGTTTTACGTTGAAGAAAAATGTGTTAATAGAATTCAAACAACTACATGCTTTGCAATTTATTTTTCACCGCTCCATTAACTCTTTTTAAAATTAACTTGCTGTGTTCCTTTTTCCGTATGATAAAAGTACCGCCGCATGTGCTATATAACACGTTTTAACAAGTGTTAATATGAATTTTAAACACTTAAATACAAATACAAAAGTGATTACCAGCAACAGGCTCAGGGCCCAGCTTGGCTGGTCTAGTCAATTTAGCAGTCCCCTATGAACTCCACTTTTTTTATTTGAAATCATATTACGCACACACCAGACATTGCATTTTAGTGGAATGTATAGATCATTTTTTACAGGAATCTACATTAGTAACGCAGCGTTTCCTAACCGGTGGTTCGCGAACCCCCTGGGGTTCGCGTGATGCAGAAAGGGGTTCGCGAAAATACTATTGCAATGGCGGAATTTTTAATTGCTAACGTAAATGAGAAAACGAAATAATTAATTTATATACGCATTAGTACAAAGCGTAAAAATGACTAAAAAAAAAAAAAAAAAACAAAATTGTTTTCCCGATAACAAGTAACAGCTGTGGATTGTCATAGGAAGCATATCTAAAACATTTGAAATGAACTTGTTTCTACTGTTACCTGATTTCAAAAATTTGGATCTCAAAGTGGTATCGAAAGATATTCATCGATTTATTTTACTTAACACACACAAATGTTCTTCTTTTTAAGATTTAACCAATATTCAAGTTTATTTATTTTGAGTCAAGAGCAAAAAGTAGCTAAACTCTTCCAAGAAGCTGTTAAAAGATCAGAGAAATATATATCGGACGATGGGGACAGTTTTGAGTAAAATATAGAAGACAAGGCGCATTTACAATAAAACTAGCCGGGATATTTATTGTGATTGAAGTCAAAATTTAAAACAAAGCAGGATTTTGCGAAATAAAAAACAGAAGAATAGAATTCTTCATATTAGAGAAAAAAGTTGGTTAACTGCATCAACATCTTTGAATTTTTCGTAATAATTCTCCCTTTCTTCACCATAGCAATTCATTATCTTCCCAATTTCAGAAAGCTCATAAGAGCTAATTTTAGCCAAAACACTCCAAGACGCTCACCAGCTGAAACAGGAAGTCGGCTTCGGCTTCCGCTCTGCAGAAAGCGAAGCGAAGTGAATTATTTATTAATATTCAAACACGTGTTGCGCCTAGTCCCTTTTCCACCCCGGCCAGGAAATGCGAAATCCCGGCGCTCATTATGTGGAATAATTGACTGCATGATTGTGACGTAAGCAAAAAGAGCGGGCCTGCTTTCTGTCAACGCGTTTACAGCGTAACGCGGTGCGAAATCACGGCTAATTTGGACCCCCGAAGAAGCAGCCTGCGTTCGCTCATATCCATTCATTAGTCTGCAGTTATGACGAAGAGAAAAGTCCTGAATTTTGAATGAGACGCAATCGAGGTGGAAATTTTCGGAGTTTAAACATTGTCAATTTTGCAAAGGTGGTTGGTTTCGGTTTCACGGTCTGCATTGGTGGCGGTATTATAGATACTATTCGCGCTGAGGGAGTATTGAACAAATTATCATATTTTCTTTGGAAGCTATATGTTGCTCTATCCATTTTTGCGGTTGTGACTTTTGTGCGTATATATCTTAACTGTAATTAAAGAACTTTAAACTTTAGCTTTTAATTTTCATGTCTTAGAATGGAGCTAGCCCTCGTGTATCTTAATACAAAGTATGAAATTTCTATGAAAAAATGTTTTATTTAAAAAATACTAACTTGTGTATAATTCGAGTGTTGTTGTTGTCTTGTCCTCGCGCCTAGCGATGAAGAATGGGTACGCTGCTTCTGAGTCTAACGGTGCCCTTATAGGCAGGGGTCAGATTTCCGCCCCTGTGAAAGGTCTCTGAATTTTTGAACTAGCTCCCAGATGAGAGACCGTCACCTGGGATTGTCCCCCCCAGAAGTATCGTTTCACTTGGAAGACATTGGAGCCACGACTTATTTAACGTGCACCAGCTCCCTTTAGAGTACACGGCCCCACAGGAACCATCCGCGAGAGGTTGTCACCCTCCCAAACACTGACCTTAGTCGATGTTGCTTCACTTTCGGTGTTCTGAGGGAACTGAGCTTCTACCGTCAGGTCCACTGCGGGACTATAATTCGAGTGTCACATTAGTGTGACGCCCGCAACATGAACAAATTATTCTGTTATAACATAAAACATTTTTATAGAAACTTGATACTTATTATTAAGATACGAAATGATTAGTTACATTCAAAAATATAAAAATTGAAAGCTAACATTTGAAGCTCTTTAATTGCAGTGGAAATATATGCGTGCAAATGTCCCACTCGCAGTAATGGATTGAAAGCAATGTATGATTTTATTTTGATCATGTACAAGAAGAACATTTGTATTCCCGTCGTTTTAAAATATTCAGTACTGGACTTTTAAATGTGAACTGGAATGAAGTGACAATTGTGCTTCAATCAATGAGTGACAATTGTGCTCAGAAGAAGGAGTAGAAGCGGTAACAGGAGGTCAGAAGTCAGAATTAATTAACATCTTAAAAGCAATAACTAAAATAAAGAACAGCTCAAAAATGATTGATTTTTGATAGTTGGAAGAGAATGATGCTGAATAATACCTACAGAATAATGGTGTTCATTGTTCCAAATTTTACTAATTTATAATTTAAGCTTTTATCAAAATATCATTCCGATATTAATTTTCTCCATTATACAATGAACCAGAAAATGCTTCAATTTACTGTTTGAACTTCAGTTTTTCTGGTTTACATTGTAAGACTGATTCAATGCAATATTTCATATTTTTTGGCATCATAAAAATTAACAGAGAATCTTTTATACTCAATTCTGAATTTTCTGCTAACTTTAAGTTGTATTGTTTGTTGCTGTTTTTTTTGTCTTTTTACTGAGGCTTCTCTTTGTATTTCATCTTTAAATCATCACCTGCCTTTATAAAGCACATCATTAAGATTGCTGTTTGTAATAAACCACTAAAGATGCAATGGCTTTACGCGTGCTTAATAATTTAGCAATAAATTGTTTTCTTTTTAGAAACAAAGACAACTTTGGAGATTTTAGAGGAAGTTATTTGTTCCGTATATATTTCAGATGTTTTATCTACAATCATTCAAGTTTAAAAAACATACTTAAATTTAAAACAATCATATTGTAATTACAACTGAAAGATGAATGTAAATATATCAATTTTATGGTTTCTAATACTTCTTTTGCCTTACGTTTTTACAAGAAATTGAGGACTCCATTGTACAGATAAAACTAAGTAGTTACGACAAGTAAATACAGTTTAGAAATGGTTTAAAAAAGAGCGTTGCGTTAGTGTACTAAAAGAGCTTTTCTCACGTTAGTTGAATCAAAAGATTTTACTCACAATTTTAACTACAGAAAGAACTTTTATTTTAAATGCATCAAATTAGTGTATTTTTACTTAAAATGTTTAAAAAAGATGCTACTTACTTGTAGTAAGTTAGTTGAAGAGCTACCTGTATGAAGGCATCAGGACTGATTTTATGATTTTTTATAAAATCTTTTCCATACTTTGTGAATCGGTGGACAAAGAGATCAAGGTCATTGCACAACCTGAAAAGATGCAAATGCGTTATCTGACGGAATGGAAAATAGTGTAATCTATATTATCACATTCTGCTCAGTAACTGCTTTATGCTTCTTTACATAAAACAAACGACTGCATACTGTAAAATTACAAAAAGAAAACAGAGAGAGGGAGAAAGAGAGAGAGAGAAGACAGTGTTTTTGTAAATTTATGGAGAGCTTGTTTCAAATAACGTTTTTGTTTTTCCGCAATCTGTACAACTACAAAGAAAGGTCTGTTAAGTTAGTTTAAGAGAAAACTGCGTCGTTTCAGTGAGCGGCTCTAAACTGAACACTTGCGATCTGTGACCACCAATTAAAAAATTAAACGAATGCATAATTAAACTCTGGCGATCAATTTCTACCAGTTTAAATATTGTAAAGAAATGCATTAAATATCCCTGGCGTATTTTTCATTTTCAGTTCTAGTGAGTACACTAGCCCTCGGCAACCAGTCCTCCAAACTCCTAAGGCTTCTTTTGCCGAGCGGTCTAAAGCCCAGGAATCACAACAGTGTGGCTCAACTAAACTCACCTTCGAATTTGTGTTCCAGAAATAGTGATTGAGCGTACCCACACATGATGCCCCGACTGCGGCACATTATCTGTTGCTATCACTTTACAGAACGTTCTTTGTTTTTTATTCTCTGCAATTTCCATTTTTAAACACTTTGTAGTTTTTTTTAGTTCTCTGTATTTTAACATCAAATTCCAAACAGATGATTTCCAAGAGGTGCTCATGTATTTTCGCGCAAAATTTTCTTACAGTGCATGGCATTCCAGTGGCTCGTGTAGGACAATAATGGACAAAATTCATGTATAAAATTGGCCACATTTCAGAATATTTTGCATCGGTCTTGTTATTATTATTTTTGATGACTATTGCGAAATATACTCCTTTAAATAATTTTCAATTAAGTCCCGACAACCATGTCAAAGTAATTATTTTTCTCATTAAAATAGAATTTTTGGTAGTCATGGATTGGTATATGAAGAAACGGCACGGAAGTACTTAAGCAGCCGCAGCTGGTACTTTGGAAGCTATATAAGGTAGATTTCCCTATCCCGTCGCTGTCCTTCTAACGCAGGGGTAGAGTATTAGCTAACAGTCATGCCAGCCCGCGTTCTATCCCCAGCGTCGAAAGCGGTTCAATGTTCCCAACGACGATGAGCTCTTCCTTCATATAGGTTGCGCAATTCTGATTGAGTGTTACCTCAAATATGAGAGAACATCTGTTTTTTTAGTCCTGACTCAAAAATGAGATCGTACTAAATTACTTTTGAGAAAAGGTTGACTTGGAAATAAAAGCTGCAATTTTCAAATATAAGTCACTTTGACTCGGAGCTATTACATGAGCACGATGTGCTTGAAAATAAGCCATTTTGACTCAATAATAAGTTTTGATTTAACAGTGTAAAAAGTGTTATTGACGTGGTAATTAAACAATCAACTCATAAAATAATAAATTATCTTTGCGCAAATAAACTGCAATAAAAATTTTTACGTTAAGAAAGCACAAATGAGCATTAAAATGCAGACATACGTTTCGGAATTGCTCGAAATCCCCTTTTTAATGCAACAGTGGAGCTTCTGGGTTGCATCATTGTGCTCATAATGATCATAAGGTGCTTTCTTAAAGTGAAAATTTTTATTACAATCAAGTCATACTTATTCATTTTCTTGCTTGCTTCTTGGATGGCGGTTGAGATCTCATCGTCAATTTCCCAGCTGAGCGTGGTTGGAGGACGTAGATTGGCGTTCGTATTGGATGAAGGAATTTCAGTTTCTTCTTCGGATCTGTAAGCAAAAGAAGAACACCTCATTTCAGTTTCCACTACAGAAAAGAGCATAAATTGATTTTGATCTGAGAGGCAGATCTATTTTTTCTTTCTATGGTGCGGCTGGTTACGAGTTGCTTGTGCGGATCGATGACACACAATAATTTGTCAACATAGAACTATATGCCGAAAATTTTAGCTGCTGTTGTATAAAAGTACATGAATTGTTCATTTGTAGTTGATGTTGTTGCGTCTTCGCGCAAAGCGAGGAAGAATGGGTGCGTTGCTCTTGATTCTAACGGGGCCCTTATAAGCCGGAGTCCGATTTCCGGCTCTTTGAGAGGTCTCTTAATTTTTAAACCAGCTTCCAGATGAGAGACCGTCAGATGGGGTTGGTACCCCCAGAGCTATCGTTTCACTTGGAAGAATTGGGGCCACGACGGATTTAGCCTGCACCAGATCTCTTTAGCGTACACTGTCCCAAAGCAACCATCCACGAGAGGTTCACCCTTGCGGTCACCCTCCCAAACCAGTGACCTAAGTCAATGTTGCTTCACTTTCGGTGTTCTCTGGGAGCCGAGCTTCTACCGACTGGTTCACTGCGGGACAAATGCTTTTTTTATTTCGTATGTATAAAATAAATATACGTGTTTTTTGATTCACGCATCTTTATTGAAAATGCAACCACAACACAACACATTAGAAATAAAAGTTGAGTGAATTTTAGGTTTTTCAACTGCATTGGAACAGAAAAATCGTAGGCAATTTAATTTTATTAATATCAAAGCAGATATATGGAAATAAATCTTCGAAATAAAATGTTTCCGAGTCTTTTCCTTCGAATAGAAGAAAATCAGGAAAACTCCAGTTACTAGGGGTTATACAATGATTTACAACTACTCGTTTCTCAAAATTGTGAATGTAAAGCCATGGTTTGAACCCGGGACATTCTGGTTCCGAGTCACATACATTAGTACTGAACCTCCAGTTGAGCATGTGTCGGAATTCCTGCGCAATAAGAAATTTGGATAGAAATCTGCAAAGATGAATGCATATTGTGCAGGGATAGAATTTAGAAGGCATAGGAGGAAATTACAACTAAGAAAACCTTACTATTGCTTACTGTACAAAAATGGAGAAAGGTATTGATTTGAAAACTTTAACCCATTATTAAAAGCATATTCTACCTTCTGTCTATCTCCTATCTTATAAGCAGTCAGGCACAATTAAAAAAAAAAAGAAAAAGATTGTGAACTAGCACCTATTTTACTATTTACTACACAGACCATTTCAAGTCACATGTCTTTTCGAGTTTATTTGCTTTTCTCAATGGATATGCCTCAATTTCTCGTCCAACATGACAGGTAGAACAAGACAATTCGATAGAATATTACAATACAAAGAATAATTACAAGAATACACCCAGGGCAGAGGACGGGAATCGAACCCATCACCTCTTCTCTGCGCGCAGGCGGGCAGCGGAAGCTGGCACTACGACCACTCAGCCACGAAGGCCCCAACTAGCACCTAGTCTCTAGAAATTTAAAAGAACAATTTAATTATTATACGAGCACACTTCGGCGTGGAGAATGGACGAAACGAAAGAGATAATTTCTCAGTAAAAGTTTTTGTTCATATAATTAAACACATTTATTTATGTGTTTAAAACCTCAAATGTCGTCATCCAGCTGCAAAAAAAGGCAATAATAAATCCAGTTTTTAAGGAGTGAGTTGTCATTAATGTAATGTTATTTATGCTGAACAGGTAGCACCAGTCCTTTTCTTCCGTTCATCGCCCTTGGCTTGAGCTAAGCCTTGACTGTCGAGACTTTTGCCATTGAGCAACAGCCAATAACTTTTTTTTATCATCTGGAGTTAGTAACTCCCATGTGGCACAGTTGGCAGTACACTGAGCAGCAAGTCGCTTGGCGTGAATTACTTTTGTTGTGTTTTAGGAAATGGTTTTTTTTTAAATGTAGTTTTATTGTGATACCCCTTCTCGGCATTTTGGACAGATCAAGATGTAGTGTGTTTCGGTGAACTCTGAGTTTCAAGGGCACTAAAACTGTGTCAGTGAAGAATGTTAAAGAGAACTTGTGTGGTATGAGTTACTTTTGTTGTGTTTTAGAAAATGGATTTTTCAAATGTAGTTGTTTTAGTGAGCTATCTCTTCTCGGCCTTTTGGATAAGATTAAAGTGTAGTGTGCTTTAGTGAGTCTGAGCTGCAAGTGGACTAGAAACATGTCAGTAAAGAATGTTAAAGTGAACTTGTGTGCAGTAAACTTTATTTCTATACAAAAACCATTCCCTCGCTCACCCTCTTGGTCCGGAAAATGCTCGCCATTCCATGAATTAAAGGTAAGTGACTATTTTACACTTTTTGTTTATTGCAATATAGACCTTTAGCATGTGATAGTTGTAATGTTGTCGCCCCACTTGTCATCGGGTTTGACCTGGGTTTTGAAATTTTGCGATAGCTGACTCATTCATTTATTTATTTATTTAGTGAAAGATGTTTAGCTCTCGCTCATAACACATTATTAGTTTGGACTTTGTTTCAAATCGGTTGTTTTAAATAGTGTGCCTTGCAATATTAAATGTCGTGCATTTCGAGTTATTTAAATATACAGCACGCTTTCAGTGAGTATTATTTTAGTTAGATTTCAACTTTTACAGATGTTGTAGAAATTACGCACAGCAATATTGAAACCTTTTTTAATGAATGACAAATGGTGAGTTATTAACTCACAGTTGGCGAATATAATAATGTACACATTATTATGTTCGCCAACATTATAATAAATAGAACCTTGTTGCCCCACATGTCATCAGATTTATCCGAAACAAGACTGAACTTTTTAAAGTTTACTGTTGCTCTGCGGTAACTGTTACGATCAAGTTCAATCTTGTCCGAGAGGTAAAATGTTAAATTGACTGATTCATGTGATTGATGATTGACGTAACATTTGCGTTAGTTCGTGCTCATGACAAATTATTGGTTTGAATTTAAATCTCATTTTAAGTGGCGTACATTGCAATATTAAATTGCGTGAATTTCGAGTTACTTAAAAAATGTACTTCCCCTGTCTGGTGAATGTTATTTCAGTTTCTGTTTCCAACAGCTGAACTGTGGAAAATCTTTTAATGAATAAGAAGCGATGGCAGAAGGAGGCATTACTCACAATTTTTGTAGAAATTCTTCGCAGAATCGGAGGACGGTGATTCCTTCTGATGCTGAGTGTTCGACAATGAAGCCAACAACACCGTCTCGCGATACGACTGCCTGTATGAAAAGTGAAATTATCAATCAACAGCATTAGTTTATGGGGGACGGGAGGGAAAAGGGGAACATGAAGGGAATGTAATCTTTCAGTCGTTTATGAATGATTTTTAACAATAAGAATAACTAATACTCCTAGAAATAGTAAAAGTGTCCTCAGTCACTTCAGTCGGACCTCAGTCGTAAATCCGCCCATGTTGGCAATCTTGCTGTTTTTTTCCCCTAGTAAAGCACATGATTTCAAGTTTTCAGATACCGCATTTTTTGTGTGAATTTGTTTGATTTTTTTCAACTCTTTCGACTTATTTGATAGCAATATAAGAAAATTCCGAATTGAACATGCAAAAGATCAATGAAACAAAATAACACGGACAAATACTGATTAAATTGTTACCTTGATTTTTTATTGAGCTATTTACTTCCCTTTAAAGGTAAAATGTATTTACGCACCTTAGGTACTGATATCTAGGAAAAATAATTTTGAAAGCTTTAAGACGCTGTAGGCCTGGATACAGGATTTTGCTGAGGAAGGGGAATTTATATGTGATTTCATCCCGAAAATTTGTTTCAAAGAAAAAAAATTATAAAGTTTTAGCTCGTTATTCCTATAACTTTTAATTAATACTTTCGTCTCTGGGGAGGGGGAAATTTGCCTCCCCATGTATTCGCTCCTGAGACACTGAATAAAAATCATAACCCATCGCGGATGGTGTAAAATCTCAATTAAAGATTTATACCTATATAAAATCTCATTCGAAATTGTATAACTATATAAAATATCGCTCAAAATTTCATACTTAAATTTTAGTTTGAAATTAAATTAAATTTACACTTAATGAAAAATTCGAATGAATTTAGAATAACTAAAATTCACATTTTTATAAAAAATACATTAAATTTTTAAATTAATGGTCGGAAAATTTTTAATTATAATTTTTAAAATGAATTTCTACCAAATATCACTAATTTTCGTTACTGATTTCTATTAAACTCATCAATTACAGAAAAGCAAACGAAAATCAAATAACTCAAAGTAATACAAAAAAAAAAAAAAAAGAATGAAGTTAATGTGACACGGGGGGGGGGGGGGGAGTTCGAACGAGTTACAAGTAGTTTCTGTAAATGTATTTTAAATAAATAAGAAGGTTTTATTCAATAATAAAAAACAACGTTTTTCTTGTGCACTGAAAAGGTAGAAAATACGATCGCAGCGCCGTTACTGAATTTTGGTCACAATTTTCGGAACTAATCGCCATATTTAATTTTATTTCATTGGAAATACTTCTTAAACTCATCAAATCATGATAAAAGTGGTAGAATATTGCGTTGTCATTTGGTTCTGAGCTACATGTAAAGTTTCAGAACAATAGCTAATTGGGCAATGGTCGAAAATTCGATTGCAAAATTCCGCGGACAGACAAGAAAGCGAGTTAAGAAAAACGTTGTAATAAAAATACCAATGATTGGGCTTATCCAAAACAAGTTTTTGCAATTTTATGTTGAGCCACTTTTACGAAAACCGAGTTTTAAAATCTAAAGGAAAACTGAACCTTTTTCTGAAACATATATTTATGAAGATCTTATACATTAATAATATTAACTAGTCTATAATTACTCTGTGATTTTTATAGTACAATTAGTTTACTCATTTATGTATTTACAAATGCATTTCTAACTAATTTCTGGGCTGTAACTAATAAAAGTACAATTATGTAAGTTAATACAGTTGTTGCTCAATGGGGTATAAGGTATGGTACTGAATAGCACACATTTTCTTCCGTTTATGTATACAGAAATTTATCTTTTCTCATTTTAGTTATATTAAATGTACAAATATAATTTATAAGATTTCTGTAAGTCATTTTGATACTATCAGTCGTACACGAAGTAACTATTTTTTTTTTGACATTTTCAAAACATTGCAGCCAGATATTGTTGTTCATATAATAATTTTTTGACATTTTTTTCATACGCGAATTAATGTCAATAAAAAATGTTATTCCTTGAACGTATTTTCACTTTAAAGTAGAGGCACGCTACCTTAAAGTAGTTAAAACCTCGTGTTGAACGTGACAATTTTTGAAAAATTTTAGTTATTTATGTTTTATTATTATTCTCTACACGCGCTTTTCATTCAAATATTAAATTTGAAATATGTAGCCAAACATATAATAAAAATATCTTTATAAATACATAATGAAAATGTCTTTATAAATACATAATAAAAATATCCTGTTAACTACCTACATAATGAAAATGTCTTTTATAAATACCTAATAAAAATATCCTGTTAAATACACAATAAAAGAATCCCCGGCATTGGAGAAAAATGTGACAAGTAGGGGAAAAAAAATCTATTTTTTTTAGACTCTCTCAAATTTAAAAAGGAATCCCCCCTAAAATAAGGTCACTTGGGATACAATGAAATGCATGTTCTAGAAATTCACCGTAGTAAAAATTAATAAGAAGCAATTTAATTTCCTGAGCGGACTTATTTTTCCTGATTGGAATACAATAGGAAAAAATCTAATCAAATTTTTAAAAAACGTAACTGATTGGATTAATTGAATTTATGATTTTAGTTAATTCTTTTAAGGAACAGAACATTTAACTAGCACACTTTAACCTTTTTCACGCTTACTTTGACAATTATTACATTTAACAAACAGCCGGCGTTCTATTAAAAGCCACTGATCAAGGGGAAAAAAATTAAACTGCTGCAATGAACTAGAATTTGAAATTAGTTACTTCATGGTCATTCATGCCAACTTGAACGCTGCGTGAGTAACTTACTGTAGGAATTAAGACCCTGTAAAATGATGTTTACTATTTTTCACAACGATATGGAATTCTAGACAGCAATTTTTACCAGAACACCGATGCAATTATAATTTTTCATATTGATGCCTTAGTTGCATTTTGATTTGAGCCAATTATACAATACACTATGGCAAGCCCATGAGGAACAAAACTGTTAGCATATATTTATGCTATTATACAGCAGTTACTGTATAGATTTCAGCTCTGCAGTTTTTGGAAACAAAATCTATATCAACAAAGCTCGCTCTCATACTAAGGAGAAAAAAATATCCTTGGATACTCTACTTATGCAGTTAGAACGGTGCCAAAAAGAAAACTTTTATTGGTGCAATAGTTGTACCAGTGCCGTAGTGAAAAGGTTAAGAAAGTATAGCGTTCAGCTTTCGCACTTTAATGTCTTCAGTTTAATAACTCAGCTAAAAATATATTAATAAAACATTAAAAATAATAATATTATCAAACAATGAAGTTAGTTTGATGAGTTATTTATGCACCTGATTTGAATTAACTCCGTTTTGGGGAAAAACATGCCAGTTGTATGTTGTGAAGAGGTTCATAATGATGTGTTAAAAAAACAGCAATACTTTGTAGATTAATGGCTTAACAGCATTTCGGATTTGAGTTAGTTCTGCTTGTGAGTGCATACTGATTCAACTGACTGACATAGTTTTTCGTGGCGAGAATCCAAAAAGGAGCAATTATTGAAAATGAATTTTTGTGTATAAAAATTTTCAATTTAAGTTAACTCCGTTTTGAAGAAGTGTGTGAGTTCAGTTATAAATGTAAACCATATGTATATTTTGCACTAAATTAATTTTTTTTTTTTTTTTTAAATTTAGGCTCTTTTCCGAAGCTTTTATGAATAACTTGGTTTTGCATTTGAAGATCTTCATGATGATTCTCCGTAAAATAAAAATTAACAAATTTGCAGTTAGATTTAATCACGCACCTGATTTGAATTAATTTCGCATTTGGGGAAAATAAAATTAAAAAATATATAAATGGATAAAAAAAAAAAAATAATACATTAAATACATCAGTTGCATGCTATCGTGGTTCATAATTAATATCATTTCTGTTATGAGCTAATTTTTGTATTATTTCTGCATTTTTAGAGCATATTAATTCAGCTAACTGACATAGTTTTTCATGTATCCAAAAAATTAAAAACTCCCGGATAATGAATTTTTACACTACTAATGAATATTAACGAATCATTATCATTTGTAATTTGAGTTAACACCGTTTTAAAGAAGTGTGCTACCCTACTCTGTAATGTAAAACATATTTTATTAGCACTAAATTAAAAAAAAAAGTTTAATTTAAACCAAAGTATTCTGAACTATTTGTTTTTCTGTAGCAGTTTTTTTATTCACCAAAGCCCTTTGATGAAACTAATCCTCTAAAAATTACTAACAACCATTTAACGCTACTTCTACGACTGATACAATTTCATCGGGCACGTCAAAACATATTTGATGCGGGAAAATAAATTACTTTCGCCGTTCTACCCTGTTCTCTACCATCATTTCTTAATATTTTCGGTATGTCTTTCGAGATAAAATGATAGTGACACAAACAGCGATTAATCTTCATTTTAAGGATACTACATTTTGTAGTTGATTTACCCAATATAAAATCATATCCAGATTTTTCTTTTTTTTTTATTTTCAAAGAAAGGAAGTTTCTGCAAACACAATATCACGCTCTAATGGCCGGCGTAATGCCTAAAGCGTGTTATCTATTATGGTATCTCGTGTTTTGATACGCTATCTATTATAATTACTTTCCTTTTGTTTTGCTTTTGTCTGGAGGCAAATCTTACAGTTTCGTTTCTTATTTCTGTTAAACGTGATAAGATCTAGTCGTTAATCACAGTTACGAAGCAGATCTTATGCTTCTGAAAATAAAAATAATGGTAAAAAAATAACAATGAAAAACGTTTCATTGGTGAAAAAATATCAACTTGTTTCAATTCAAAACAAAAACATTTTCTAGTTAAATAAATATTTTTATCGCTTGTTAACAGAGGGATGTTAAATGACAAAATTTTGTAAATTGATGGCAGAGTAAAATGCAGTAAAATTCAACAACATATTTTTAGTTTAAATATTTTCGTAGATTTGTAGAATTTCTTCTGTTCGTTGTTTATATGGATCATTTACTAAAAATAGCAAACTTTTAAGACTGAAAACGAGAGAAAAAAAGAGGTAAAATATTGAAATTTTGGTTTTTAACTACATTTACATGTTACATTGAAGTCATGACATGCGATAATGTGGAGATCTGGAGTGGATTTTGGAGCAGGATCAAGGAGCAATGAAGTAACGTCTTTGCTTGAAGCAGATGTGGAGCCGGAGCACGGAAATTTGCTTTCTTCACTGCTCCGTTTTTTAAAAAATTAGAATTTATTTAAAATGTAAAAATGACATTTTCCGCATAAATTTTAGTTTTTCGTGAACAATGATTGTGGATTATGCTATGATCAGAGCCAAATTTATAAATAAAACTAGGCAGCTGTTTGGGGTATCAAATGTTATCTTTTATTTATTTTATACAGCCCTTGAAAGCAAAAACATTAGCAACTTATTTTTCCTCTGACACCTTTCCCTTATTACTAAGAGTTAATATTTATTTCCATCCATCTCATGTAAATGAGATACGTTTAATTTCTAATGGGCTGCTGTTGGCTTCTGCCAATTGCAGACCTTCTGCGTTCCCCAGAGATTGGTACCATCTCTTTCAGCTGCACCAGAATGAGTGTTTCCATCGTCGCATGAGAATTTAGACGTCCGATTTCTCCACCTGTAAGAGCGAGTACCCGGACTCTGTTGATGCGAAATTGCACTAGGAATTTACTCAAGGGATCTTTTACATGCCGCACAATCATACGACATGGGCGCAGATGATTTTCTGCATCTTGAAAATCCACCGACGTTGCCAGACTCGATCCTCAGACCTGGGGCGTACGAGCTCCGCGCCTTACCACGACACCCTCATGCCGGCATGAGATACATTTTAAAGATCAATCACTTCATGCCTTACACTCGACCAGTGTTTTTACCTGTCATCACAGTGACTAAATGTAAATCAATGAAATGATATAAAAAGCTAAGGTTTTCTGTATAAGCTTGGTTGTTTTTTTCAGTTTTTGAAAACACTGACTTTAGAAATTTTCATTGGGTTTTCAAAGTCAAGGTAGGTTAGCGTCTTCTTTTAAGGAAAACGTAGTGGAATTAGATTCCAGGTTTTTTTATGGAGGGCATGTAGCTAAATGCGTCCCTGACTATGAAGACATTTAGAACAGATAAACCATATCTGTTACTATCATTGCCATCTCAGCATGGGGGTAGGTGCATTATGCTGCTGTCGCAATTGGCGGGAATTCACCATACGAATAACGGGGAGCGGGGACTTCTGACGCACGTGAAAATTAGTCTGTCAAGGTACCCAGCAAAGAACGTGTCTTACCTGTAAGAACTTGTCGTACCATCGATTAGCGGTCCCGGCATCTGTGCCACTACCGTGGAGCACATGTCCCGCCATGGCAGCTAGCTCCAGGGTGGTGGCTTCTTTCCTGATGGTCGAATAATTGGGCACTCCAGGGATGGACTCGTCTAAGCAAATCACGAGCAGACAGTGTTCCAAGGTCTTCATGCTCTGGCTGTTGGCGGGGCCTAAGGAAAACAACAAGCAAACCATGGAATAATATCTACACTTTTTTGGCTCTGACAATTTGAGGCCTGACCTTTCAAGTGTTTATTGGAGCTCTCTGAAAGAGGAAAGTTTTATCGGCGTTTAGTTAAGTTTGGTTATCGTCACAATACCACCACGAAGCTAATCCAATTTAACTGTGCGCCAAGGGCACTTCGTTCTTTCACTGAATCTCCCTAAGAAGAAACTAGAAAACATTCTCAAGGTCAGGCTCTAAGTTACCGGAGCCGAACTATGAAGAGCAATGACAGTCATACAGAAATGAGGGGTAGTTTCCTTTCAATCTTCTTAAAATGATAAAAGAAAGAGTCAATTTCGTTGTTATAAAGCCTTTTATTTTACGAAATATATTTCATTCGTGCAAGTAGGTACCCATTCTCTTTGTACTTGTAACGTTGTAACTAGTAAAATATTACACTTTTAATGTTAACAGAAAGGACATAGCCTCGTCATTAAATTTGTTGTATAAAAGTTAAATTTTACATGATAGAAAAAATAATTTTCAACATTTAATATAAAATATTCGCAGTTGCATATTAAATGAAAATGCTTACATTTTATCCACTGTAAAATGTATTGTTAACAGAAAAAATATATTAGCAACTAAGAACAAAAATAAAGTCAAAAAATACAATATTAAATAGATAATTTTAAAGTTTCATCCTCTTATTTTTCAGACTTCTGCGAAATTTTATGATCCGTGAGCGCGATAGATCGTTTGGACCGGGCACATAAACGCACAAAAATAGACAATTTCTTTATCTAAGTAGTATTAAATGTTTTTTTATCTAACATGTCAATGATAACATAGTTGTTCTCAGTCTATCTGTTACTTTGATTGCTTAAAGTTTCAAATCAACTTATCAATGATGAAGAGGCTAAGTTTACCTATACGATATTCATAGGTGATATTTAATTAAAATATTATATTAACTATAAATTGAGGTTTGGGCTTGATAATTAAATTTTCTTATTTAAATCGCACATACCATGTTAAGTTTACAAAAAACAAGAGAGTTCCAAATGATGGTACTGAAAACGATAATCTTTTAAAATGTAAATATTTTTCAAACATAACTTTAAATTCTAGTCATTACTGTCAAGTTTAAAAAAAATGCAAACGGCAATTTGTATACACCCCCTCAGTTTACATAGCTGCCTTGAATCAGGAAATCTTTTTGAATGGCGTTCCAAGTGGCTTATGCGGAATCCAGGATTACACAAAATATCTCGCTTGAAAAAGATAGATCTCGAATTTTTGCATTCTGTATTCTTTTCCTCGTATTACTTCGCATTTTTGCGTGTTTGGGTTATATTTATAGATAGACTACGTTTAAATAAAAATTCAAGGGATTATTTTTATGAAAATAGTCGGCAACAAAAGGGATCTTAAATATGATTGATCGTCTTAAGTAAAGCAGAGATAGGAGCGTCTTAATTACGAGAGATAAACTAGTTATGTTGAAAAAAATTTAATTTTAAAAACTTCATAATATTATAAAGCTAATAATGATTTATTAATTTCGTGCTTTACTTTTTATACACTTTCTTTTTACCGGGAGAGGTTATTTTTAATTTAGAATTTCAAAGTTTCGCACATAAAAGCAAACATGTTTAGTATTTTCAATTGTAGTACGTAATGTACACGTGCACATTCCAGGTTTCTGAAGAAAAGTTAATATATAAAAAATTCCGAATGTACTTATATTTACATTGTTGAATATAAAGTAAAAGTACCTTCAAACTAACGTTAAGGTACAAATGGTTTTTAATTTTGTTATACTGTGTTATTGTGCTTTAGGTATTTGTAAAATCATAAAGTTTCAGTTCAAATAAAAGTATGCATGCATTTAAACGCACATAAAATTGTCTATAGAAATAAAAATTGAATTTAAATCAAATAACATTCTTGAAATTTTAAATAGTTTTAAACTCTTTTGCATGCTATATTAGAAACAGTGAGTTTTAATATCAGACATGGTCTAGATCAGTGGTTCCCAAAGTGGTCCATATGGAGCCCCAGGGGTAAATTGTGATTTACAAGGGCTCAGCGCCAACGAAAGAAAAATTGGGTTATATGCGATGAAAATAGGGGGCCTATGAGACTGGATTTCATTTATCACCAACTTTTTGACATGATGCACCCAACAGAAATTTTCCCAATGTAACTTATTTATATAATAAGCACATAAAATTTACTAATTAAACATATATTCGTAAAATATATTTCAAAAATTTTGCAAGTATGTACCGTATTCTCACTGTGCTTGTAACTAGTAAAATGTTGCACTTTTAATATTAGCAGAAAGGCTGTAGCCTCGTCATTAAATCTTGATGCATAAAAGTAAAAGTTTGCATGATAGAAAAAATTATTCGTAACGTTTAAGTTTTAATTGCATTTCGGAACTTTCACGTGACAGTTCGGGACATTTTCTCTATCGCCCTGCTGTTTTAGAACTTATAGGGGAAAACATTACCCTCAGTTTTACTATTTTGGAACTTTCAAATATAAATGTTGCACTAATTGACTCTTTTTAGAATAATTCCTTAGGAATGAGGGTCTACAAAGGAATGACAAGGGGTCCAAGGGATAAAAGAGTTTGGGAACTTATAGTCTCTATCAATGTAACCGTTCTTTGTGACAATAGGTTATGTGCTCTCTTACTTTTTAGCATTTTGTTTCTGAGTTTGGCCCAGGTCTGCCTGTTTTCGGTGGTTAAGAGTCCGACAGGTGGCTGCATGTTCTCTTTGTCTCGCGCCATTTGTGTCACCTGCCGAAGTTGGTCCGTGAGTTGGTCCTCGCTGGGGGAGTCTTCACTGTTGGCAGCTTTGACTTGAAGAGCAAAAAACTGAAAATGGGAACATAGTACTATCAGAATTAAAATTCGAGTGTACACTTTACTTACACGTTAAATTTAAATTTGATATCATGACAGTCTAGATAAATAATTTTCAAAAACTCACACTTACAACGCTAGTGATATTTTAAATTCAGTTTTATATTTTAATTTTGTATTACGTTGCAAGAAACAAAAATAATTGAAACATAATAACAATTATTATTATTTTGTTTTTGAATAGTTTAACAGTAATTATATATATAAAAATAGGATAGATGAAGTTTAATATAAACTTTTCAATGCTTCCACTTAATAACTTTACGTTTTTAAAAGATATAGAAGAAAAAAAAATTAAAAATTGAAAACACGAAGACAAATCAGCTGGTTTCCAAAATAGACCAGTATATAAATAAAAATACCTGATTAAAAAATGCAATGTGCTTTGAATCTATGGTGTAAAAGAATATATAAAATACGTTATGAAAAAAATCTATAAATCAAAAAGCTTTAACTTTATTACGGTCACGTTAGAATGTTTCTTTTAAAATTCACTACCTCTTTAAATTTATTCATAACGTGTGTCGCTAAAATAAATTGTAACAGAATACTTGAATTGTATTAGGCTTGTTTGGATACCTTTGTGTACTTTTCATTAACATTAATACGAAAATAAGATTTTCCAGAAACTCCAGTGTTTGTTTTTAATTTTTGGGACGAAAAGTAAACTGTTTCCTAATCATGTCTCCTTTTGTAAGATAGTCTATTTTAAGATAACAACTTTCTAAAGAAAGTAACAGAAGGTTTTTTATTAAACGAGTTTTCAAAGTGAACTGAATTTATGAAGTGCAAAACTTTTTTTTTTTCGCAAGTAAAATTATTTGGTATACATGTATGATTTTTTTTTTCTTTTTCAGAAATATAAAACTTTTCACGCACTAAACTGTTTCCAAAAAAATTTGTTTGCATGAAACTATTTAAGTATGTTAAAACTATATATTTGTGGAACATCTACGGCAATAAGTTGTTTGAACACAACTAAGAACAATCAGTTGCTCAAACATAAAGTAGCTAATGACAAGAAAAAGAAAATCGCTGCATGATGTTTATTAATACTTGCGTTCTGTTATGTCGTGTGATTGATTCCGTTTTACAAAATAGTCCCCAAAATATATGTGTTAAATTTTGTCTATGTCACAGTAACTGTTAATGTTAATTATTAGGCAAAATTAAATCAAAATAAATGTTTTAATTAAAACATATTTCGCACAAATAGTTACCGACTTACTTAACTTAAACTTAGTAGTAAACTTAACCTTTGACCCGTAAATTAAAGTGAAAATTATTTCAATTGTAATAGATTTCTATCATTTAAAATAATTAATTTTAATAACAATTTTAAGAAATGAAGTTTTTATTTTTCATTGCAAACCAGTTAGTTTATAAAAAACTATTACAAGTGCAAATAATGCAATGTATTGAAAAATAGGCTCTAAATTTCTGTATTTAGACTAGTCTGAGCGGTGATTGAACAATTGAGCAATTTCATCTCTATAAAAAAAATCATGACATTTTTTTAGACTGTAGCATTCGATACATTCCAGTAAAAACATTTTTAGTAATATGTGTAAATATTGTTAAAATTTCGTGGTTTTTAAATGGCACTGCTTCTGGTGTTTCTGGGTGTGCGAATAAAAAGTGGTGCAACAAAAGTAGTACATGACTAGCGAATGAACGCAACTTTTTGTAGTCAATACAGTTCTACAATCAATCAAAGAGATCTGCCTGGCAGAGGGCCAAGAAGAATCCATTCATGTTCAAGGGAGGAATGCTGGTATAAGGAATGTGCCGTTTTTGTTCTCGTTATAGTTCATTTAGCATACTTGATTTCTTCCAAACTGATGCTATGTGCCAGTTTATAAATTTAGTTGCTTTCAACTAACAAAGAAGCAAACATTCTGATTCGCGTACTAAATAAACGCACCTGCAAAACGAACTTCCCTAAAACTCGAATAAATTCGTTCTTTTCTGCCGTGCTCAGAAGCGTCCAAGTGTCAAAATTCCGCGGTCAAACTGTAAACATGTAGGATTTTGCTTCAAATAATCATTCTGGTGTCAGTTAGCTTGGAACTACTTGGAGGGAAACTACTGTTGCCAATTCCTGCAGGAAGAATCTTTTGAAAACATTACAAACTGTTCATTCACAGGGGTGTATTCATTGACTGGTTGCCGTACCCTTCTTTATTCTTCGTTGCGAGCGTTTTTAAAACTGATACTAAAAAGTAATTACAGTAAAACTTCTCTGTAACGGTCTTCAGCGGGACAAAAATATTTGTCCGTCATAGAGGGGTGTCCGCATTAGACAGGTTTTATATTTTTGATTTTTAAAATTATTACTCTGTACAACCATATTTATATTATGCAGTTTTGCATTTAGATAACTTTTTAGTTAACTACATTTTTAAAAAAGTGTATAAAAGTATTATCTAACAAATTTCTTGTGCAAATTCATGAATCAATAAAACATGACGATGGTGGGTCATCGACTCTTTTTATTTTTTTCCAGTCAATAGGTAGCTATTTCAAATTCTAACGCATTGAAGCCTGGCTGCTCTCCTGAAACAGCGGCAAATGTAACAATTTTCGGAAAATTATTTTTCTTCTCTTAGCATCTACTTACCAACCATTCTATCCGAAAAGGATAGAAAATTTTACATACAGTGAAAAGGAAAATAGTTAAATAGTGTTTAAATGCGTTTGCATTCTTAATTTATTGCATAACTTGTTTAAAATTTTAACTTACCGATATTTAATTCTCGAATTTTAATTTTTTGCTCCCGAAATAGTGTTTGCAATCAGAGTTCAACCAGTGTAATTTACTTCCAAAATGGTGTCTGTTGGAGAGAGGTTAATACAATAGGATCAATGGCCTTCCTGCCTGGGAATCAAAAGCTGTCTGAATTTGTGGGGTGTCCGTTAGGCGGGGTTTTACAGTATTTCCATTTAAAATTACACAACGAGATCGCTTAGCTATAAAAAATGTAAATCATTTCAGAGATATACGTTAACACGTATTTTTGAAAGAAAAGACATCAACAGTTAACAAGTTCAACATTCAAAATTTATTGTTTAAAAATTTAGTCTATTTTTAACATCAGTATTAAATATGTATTTTTGTTCTTTCTGTCAAGAGTTCATTGCATAATACTATAATGTTAAATTATGATTCCTAAGGATTTCATCGACATTTATAAATGCAAATTTTAAACTTTGAGAAGAACTACCTAATTACTTTTCGCGTGATACTGATATGGTTTGCGTAAAAATATCATCAGATTCATTTCTCGACGCAGCGCCCTCTTCCGCAGAAATGGAAGTGTTCGAAGTGAAATGGTATTTCATTATGCACAGGCACATCTCTACCTCATTATCTCGTCTTTGAAACTGTTGCATACATTTATGGAATCTGCATTTGCCGGGCGCGCATTTGGCTCCCCTATGGATTTGCAGTGTCGCACTGATATTGCGAAGACAATTATTTGAAAGGCCGAATGATGATATTGTTGGCGCAAAATGGGATTCGATTTGCTCGGCTCGGGGACTGGGCACAAAAAGAAAATTCTACTGTGTAGAATGCCAATTTAATATTGATTAATTATAGGAAAGTAATTATCATACATATTTGGCAAGCCTTAATTTCCTTATTCGGCAAATATTTCACCAGAGTTAATGTCTAATTAATGTTTTACTAGTATCTATTATAGTAACGAACACATGAAATAAATGTTAGCTTCAAGTGAAAAGATCTGTATAATCTAATTAGTTTAGTAATAGGCGTTTAATAATTAGTTTTAATAATTTAATTGACGTTTTTTCAAGCATCTGTCTTGCCACTGAATTATGTATTGGTGTCAGGTAAAAGAAATAGCGTTATTGTCAACATTACAAGTTCTATAAATACAAAGTATTCATTCATTAAAGTGAGTTTTAACACAAGTGCTCTTGAAAAGCAGTTCTTTCTCTGTAAGGCATTATTACCTAATCTTTTACGTACTTAGACCCCCTTATAAACTGATAATATACATAAGAAATCTTGTGATGGCCCTTTCTACAATATTTTATTTTCACAATTTTGAAGTTTACAACTTTAGTTATTCTTAAAAATTAGTTATTCTTAAAGATAATTTATTAATTTAAGTGATGTTTCTTGCTTTTTTTGAAATCACATGACTACTCCTTTTATACCTGCTCTCCAACCTTGCATAAATGGCATTAAATTCTGAATCTTCATTAAGAACCATAAGATGATTCACTGTTTTCAAAATTCACATTGATATTACCCTCACTCATCTAGATTATAACGAAAAATGCGATTTGATTTCGATCAGCTACAAGTTAATTGAAAAAAGAAAAAAAAAACATACTATTTGACCAAGACAAGTTTTCTGGAAAAGGATTAGACAATTTCATTTGTTAAAATAGGGGTGATGAAAACATGTTTGCCTGCTAATAGCGCTATTGGCTCTATGCCAGCCTTGACAGTGTATTTGAGTTGCATTTTTGCAACGATTTACATTAGAGCGTTGTGATATGCAAAATGGACTCGGAAATAAAGCAATTATTATTCAATGGGGGCCAGAAAAAAATGTATTTTAGTGGTGTTTGTTTTTATTATTCAGAAAAGTTATTATCAATATAAAAAGTTATGACTATACCAAGTGCTTTCACACTTTTTTATTATGATTTTTAAAAAAGTTGAGTTAATCGATTTGTGCAGCGAACGACTCAATTAAGTGCAATGATGTTGCCACAAAGACATAAATCTCTACTTCTTTCAAATTGTTTGATTTAATATTTAGCAATGTAGGGATTTCACCGTAACTTATAGGCAGTTGGTATCAAGTTGGTATCATGTCAGTTGGTTCACTCTCCTCTTGCACAAGTAGGATGTGCAAGGGGAGAGTGAACCGAACATAGGTCTTTTGTCCATCAGTATTCAAGACAGAGTTGTAGGAAGGAAGTGCCCGACACGTCTGGGGACAGGTCCAAAGGGAATCCTTAGATTACAATGGTAAGAGCCCGCGGCCTGACACTTTTAACTGCCTGTTCTCAGTCAAACGGGCGGCTTTAAGGAGAATGAGAGGGAGATCGAACAGGGAATTAGGATTTCATGTTCGCGAATGGAATCCCAAACAGGTCTGAGAGAGAAAAATCAATTTGATACCAGACGATCGGGACTCGAGGGAATCTTGGGTTTCGTTCAAAATGGAAAGAGAATAATTATCTCTTAAAATTGGGGCTCAAAGATTAAAGCATCTTTATCAGAGCGAAAGATACTACCTGCTGAAGATGCTTACAGAATGCTTAAATCCGGACAGAGTTTTAAAATTGCCATTAAAAATCTCGAACGAAGAGGTATTAAAATTAGAATGTAACGCAATCGATATAATTATCTTTCGGTTTAACACTTTGAAGGATGTACATACATTATCATCATTCACACCACTATGCCGTATTGTAGTTTGAATGAGCATGGACGTAATATGTTGCTGTTGATAATTCCACCTGGATATCCAAGCGCAGGGCGACCAGGAATTAAGGCTGACAAGAGAGGACCTCCGGTTTATTTCACTAGGGTGGAAGTACGACTACGCTCATGGGGTCTCCAAATTTTGAACCTGCTCCCTGATGAGTTACCGTCCGCCTAGGTTTATTTCCCCTCAAGAGGTATCATTTCGAACTTGAAGGGCATTCGAACCAAGACGGATTTTACTTGCACCTGCTCCCATTAACGTACACGGCCCAGAGCAATCAGTTGTCAGCGGTGGTCACACTCCCAAGCATTGACCATGGCCAGTGCTGCTTCACTTTCGGTGTTCTCTAATATTATTTTCTTGTGATCTGCGAATCAAAGATCCATTGGCCAAAATCTATTTCCAAGGTCAGTTAACAGTAGTTAATAATCATTAATGCTTGATTTTATTACCTACTTCTAAGTACCTACTTCTAGTCAAAAACAAATTTTGAGAATTTTTTCCTTGCTTTGTAGATTACCGTGATTGCCCAGAGTTTTAAGCAGCTGAACCAAAATATGAATCGGAGCAGTTTATGTCTACTAAATTTATAAGGTGAAATGAATTGTTTCGTTCTTTCAAAATTCAGCGAGATTTCCACTTATTCAGTGAATGCGAACTTATCATTATTTCATAAAACGTTAGAAACTTGTTTAACAGACTGATTTCACTGTCATGATCAAAAACTTAGTCATGCTAGAAGACATGAAAGTAAATTATTTATATAGTTTACAAATTTAGTGAAAAAAAGGTTTTTTTTGAAGCACTTTCTGCTAAATTGCAGCTACTGTTCTTGAGCATTAAATAAATATATATATGTATGAATTAGATAATGAATGAGAGAGAGAGAGAGCGCATTTTCCCTCAATGAATATCTAATCAATATTAATAATTAAAGGGAAGGAGTGAATTTCAGTTTTGTAATCCCATATAAATTTCTAATAAAAAAAAATTCTGCTTTTTAAAAAAGGATTCATTGTTTAAAAACTTATATTATTTATGGACAAGTACTATTTTGTATATTTGTATCATGTCAAGAGAAGAACAAACGTAGATGAAAAGGATAGGGGCTCATTTTAGCCTTTAACTAATTTTATTTAAAACAGCTTTGTGATTAGAACAAAATATTACATTTTCTTTTTTTATTTTTTGCTATAAAATAAATGTGTTTAACTAAGCAGTAAAAATTTGCTTCATGCTTATTAATTCAAGAAGTAAGCAAATTAATAAATAAGCAGGGAGAAAATTGAGGAATTGTGAGCAACTTCAACCAACGACAAGATTTAACCACTATCTCCACAATTAAAGATATTAATTCTTGATAAATAGCAAATTCAAGTGTTTAAGAAAGAAGGTAAATGCGGGTAAAGAATGATTTGACCTTTTCAACGTATTCCATCAGTATTCGAATCTTGTTTCGTCTGCTTTGTGCAAAAGTTGAGCTTAACATGTTCAAGAGCACACTGAAAATTTATTTCGATCCACGTTTGTGAAAGCGTTGAATTGACAATTTTAACTTTCGTCTTTTCGACCAACATGTCTTCATTCCTTCTTAGGTGAGTGAAAGGATCTTTTGATCTTGTGGACTTGCGACCAGAATATGAAAGAGTTTGTTGAGAAAAGAGAAAGAAAAAAAGGAAAAGAAAAACCTAGTTGGCAGTTTAAGGAAGTTTTCAAAAAATGTCTGCTTTTTTAGACTCCTATCTTTGTTTGTGCTTTAAATTTGATGTCACTTTCAAAGACTCATCTCTTTATGGACTTTTATGGTGTCTTGAAATGATGAATTCTTTAAACAATGAAACTTCGTCGCTTGTTTTCATATGTAGAAGCGTAAGTTAAATATATGGTGTTGACGTTTTTTTTTTTTTTTTTTTTTTTTTTTTTTTTTTTTTTCTTGACTTGGTGAAAATACATATTTTTAAGAAAACAATTTTACTTTTTAATTTTCTATTTGTTCGGACATTATAATATGATTTAACGAAGTAATTACTCAAACTAAAGGTCGTGATGTGTTTTTACCGGTTGCCTATATTTTTCTTGTTTTCAATAAGACGAATCCAAAGCGAATGAGTTGAAGTTGAATATATAGTATAGTAAGTAACAAAGTTAACAGGATGCTTGGGTTTATCAATAAGGCTATTTCGAACAGGTCTAAGGAAGTTGTATTGCCATTATACAGAAGTTTGGGCAAAACCTCATTTGGGGGAGTATGCTGTTCAGTTTTGGTCTCCGTACTTAAAAAAGGAGATTACCTTATTAGAAAAGATTCAAAGCAGGGCTGCTAGATCGGTAAAAGGCTCAATATGTCTAGTCTTGAGCAAAGGAGAGTTAGAGGGGACATGATTCAGTTATTTAAATTCATTACAGTGGGAAATGTTGATAGGCTATAGCTATGTGCTGAAAGTAAAACCACAGGCCATTGTTTTAAGCTTTTCAAATCTCAGGCTGATCTTGAAATTAGAAAAAATGACTACTTCAATAGGGTTGTAGGCAGTTGCAATAGTTTTCCGGAAGCGACTGCTACTTGACTGTCATTGGGGACTGTTAAATTGACTTAGGACCAGCCTAGTTGGGCCCTGTGCCTGTTGCTTGTCCCATTTGTATTTGTATTTGAATCCAAATCCCACAATTGAGTACCAAAATGCAAAGAATCAGTATTGCATTTGAGTATAGTAGAATAATTTTATCGTCATTACAACAGTAATATAGATGCCGTTATTCTGAAGAATTTTTCCAATTCTTCAAACGCAAAGCGATTAATGAACGCCAACTAGAGGACTTTCAATCTAGTTTTGAATAGGCTCCTGGGGAATCTCTACTATCTATGCGGAAATTAAGGGCTACTGTATGTACTTCTGGAAAGAGACAGTCATCGAATCCAATTTAATTGAGTTAAATAATAATTTAAAAAATAAAAAAGTACTAATTAAAGAAGAAACACTTATTAAAGAACGAACTCTACTTAAATAAAAAACTAACAATAATCAAACAAAACAATTAAAACTAATTAAAATTGCATGAATTTTAATAAAAAGTTATAAATAAAAAAGAGGAAACAATTACGAAAGCTCGAGCACAAGTGCTTGAACAATGCAAAAACAATTAAATTTCGAAAGAAAAATCAAACGAGAAATGATATAAAATTGTAAACAACGTATGGTATGCTGGTGAAAATCTATTTATTCAAAAGATATATCTCATGTAACACTAGGCTGAACTAAAACGGGATTTTCTCTCCAAACAAGGACAGGCACTGCAAATGTTGGTGTGTGATTGTAAGTTTGGCATCCCCTCTAACAAAATATATTAATAATCTAGCAATATAATAACTGAAAAAAAATCCAAATTATCTTTTTCTCTCTTAAAACACGCTAAAAACTTTCTGTATATTACTTAGAAATGTACAACAGAAAATCCTCTTATTTTTACTAATTATTCATTTCATTCAGTATTTGCTAAAATAAATCGTAAAGTTTAAATGGATTGCAACTAGCTTCAAATTTCTGCTAACGGTGATCTTTTCGAATCTGTATAAATCTCGTACTGATCACTAATTGTGAACTTCTAATACCTGCCTTTAATAAAAAAAAACAATTTCTCTTGAAATTCATGTTTTTGATACATTTTCAATCTCAAAGAACCTCAAATTGGAAGAAAAAAAACTGGAGCATTATCTCATAGGACACATATATAAACGACTAAAAACGTTTGATTTCTTCACCCCTCTCGAAGGGATTTATGTCAAAAACTAATTAGCACCACTTCCCGTCAGGGTCCATGTGTGTGTCTTAAATGTTGTTCCTTTCTATTCATTACGGTTTGAGTTACAATAGCCACAAAAAAAAAGAAGAAAAAAAAAAGAAAAAAGAAAAAGAATTAAGTGAAAACAGACCGACATTTTCCCTTAAAACGTCAAAATAGGCTTAGTGCACCTTAAAATGTATAAATCCGTCAAAATTCGAAAATCTTTTACCAAGTTAATACGTTCTTCTATGCATTTTCGATATGGAGGAAAATAAGAACAACATCGATCATACTCCAATTCTGCATATATACGTACTTGGTTTCTGCACGCGACGACCACATTCCAAGGGTGTTCCAATCCCTGCTGGTTTGACATGACCAGGTCGTCTATTTGCTCCCCCGGTCTTCGGTATGCAGGGAAGAAGTGTTCATAAGTTTCCATGCAGAGAGGAGTGGGTTTCCCGCCTCTGGAGGGGATTACGTCTGGAGTAAGTTCATGGCTAAAACACAAGAACGTTAAAGAATTAAAAGTTATGTAAAATTGATATATTTATGTAAAATTAAAATAATTAAATAATATAAAATTTAGAAGGACTTTTATGTCAACGAAGAAAGTGGGCTTACACGCGATTTTAATATTTATTAAATGCGTGAAAATTGAATTTTTGAATTTGACTGAAATAGCGTTTTTACATAAGGTCAATGTATTCATATTGTTGTTGCTTATTACCTTTCTTGATCGATTCTGAAATCGTGCAAAATTCATGAAGAATACGGAAAACTAAGAACAGTTTTAGTTTCAGAGCCTTTCATAGCTGAAGTCTAGCTTTCTGCATGGGAAGATAAACCTTTCGGAGTATTTGTAGTGGAGTTTGCTAATGGCCCCTACGTTTTGGGTGGGGGGGGGGGGGGTAGTTTGTAACAAGTAGCAGAATTAAACTAAAGAAACATATAGATTTATTAAGATATTGGGAGGAATGACGTACGTTACACCAGCGAAACCATTTTACAGTTAAGTAGACAGTTAAAGATACGACAGTTGGGTCAACAGTTAAAAACATCGGTACAAAACAGTGACATTTTAAATCTAAAATACACAATATAGTATTTCAACAAGGGGATGTACCACTGAAATACGGCTCGGGTCGAAGCGGGAATTCATGGCGCCCGGGATTAAAATTAAGTTGTATTTCTTAAATTAAGTTCAACTTTAACTTGATTGGGCCTGAATTCATTGCTTTATAGTTAGTTTAAATTAAATGTTTTAACTGAACGCACATCATTTACTGAGCAGAACTCATAAAAAAAGTTATTTTTCTAGAAATGTGGAATAGAAATATCGGCACATTAAGTGTTGGTTGACTATCTAAATTAACTTCTTTTTTTTGTTTTAAGGAGATCTAATTTCTGATACTGTAAAAGACTGCACACAGACTTCAAAAGAATTATTTTTCCTTTTTAGTTCAGACAATAACTTTATGCTCAGTGTAGTAAATTTTTAAAGAATTATTTATACATTATAGTTTTCTGTAATAAGCAAACTAAATTTTCTAATTTTCATGAATTTCACTTACTTGTCAATTTTTTTCTTGTAATCAAGAGCAAAAAGAATAATTTTAGCTGCGAATCTGCAAGGGAAAAAAGAAACCGTTATGCTTAATGAAAAAGGATTTTTAATTAAATACATTTTTAATCACGTTAAATAATCATTACGTAAAACCGTTACATAATACGCAATATAATTATTAATACTTTTAATGAATAAAAATAAAGGTGTTAAATATTTAGAGCAATTGATTGAGATTGTAATACCATGGAAAAGACCTGCTCAATTATGATAGAACAGCGGTAATTGCATCGAAAAGAAAAATATTTGGTTAGAGCTTTGACAAAATTTCAGTAAGATAAAACGATCGAAGAACTGATAAAAACATTTAAATGTCACGCGTTTATTTTCTTAAAAAAAACTTTAATGAAAAATATTTCTTTTTAACTCAGTATGATCTAATGCTCCATCTTGTTTTTTGGAAAAATTATCGATTTTCAAAGCTAGAGTATAACTGCAATTTTTTTTATTATTCTTGAATTAACTGGCGCCATTTTTTCCTATTGATATGGAAATTCAAATGACGAAGCAAAATGTCCCTCTAATGCTGAAGTAAATAAAAAGTACCTATTCGAGAATTATGTTCATAGGTTTTAAAGCATCGCAATTTACACACTTAAATTTAAGTTTAAAGTTGGAAGAAATATAAATCAACCATAAAGAATGTTGAAGAAATATTAATTGCAATTTTAACAAGCAATATTAAGCATTAAGATAATAGTAAAATAGATGTACCATCTCAGGTTATGTTAGCAATAATCGGGCGCATGAGCAACAAATGCCATTTTACAACATTTTATTTATCCTGTATATACTAATTTCTGTTTGAATTCAAGAATTACTTCTTGAGATACAGCAAATATGCCAAACGCAAAAAACGTTCGATTGCGCCACCTCTTGAAGGAAATGGCACCGAAAAAAAAAATATCAGCACCACTTCTTATCAGGGTTCATGTGTGTATCAACTTTCGTTTGGTTCTATGCATTGTGTTTTGAGTTACGGGGATCACAAACCATTGTTCTCAATCATGCGAATGCCCAAACATTTTCTAAAAATGGTCGAAATAGGTTCAGCGCACGTTGAAACGTCCACACTCTTTAATCCATCAAAATTCGAAGCATCAAAAACTTTTCACGGGATGAGAAAATGCATAATTCTAATTTATTTTGAAAAGCAGGATGTTTTAAATGAATGAAACTTTATTTCATGATATTCGCTAATAATAATTAGAATGATACGGTGTTCTGTGTCGTTCTGTATTGCACTACGATCTTGCTCTTTACAAGCAAAAATGTAAAATTTATACGAAGAAAATGAGAGAGAGAGAGAAACTATTTTAGCAGTGGGCATTTTTTTTACCATTCTTAATATGTTTAAATTTTTTTCATTCTTAATGTTATTTCAAACCTTAGCGAAATGCCCAAAAGAACACACATTCAAATTTTAAGAATGCCAGGCTATTCTGTCCTCTTTAGGAAGGCAAAACGTATCTAAAAAAAAGTGAATTCTAGGATTTGAGCATCTTTATGTTTTAGAGCATCTTCTTTTTAATCTATTAAATGATGTATACATTATTCGTATTTTCCTTGATGTAATATGGGTACAACTACACTCATGTACTAGAAAATTACCATTTTTAAGAAAAATATTTCATTTTTTTTCAAAAAAAGAAAAAAAAAAAAGACGTCTTTTAACTTAGGGTAGCAGTATTGTTTGCATTTCTAGTGCTTGAAATAAAGTATAATCATATATGAAGGAAGTTATGTTCAATTATGTGAGATGTTTTATGTAATCAACGAATTGTAGAAACTGAGTGTTTCCTACATGATATATAGTACTTTGTTGCTGCATAAAACATAGTAGACATAATTGTTGAGATAAGACCACATGCATATTGTAACTGACTTCTGTATCTAATAGTCGAGAATTTATTGAGAAGAAAGATATTATCTGATCAAAGATCCCCAAACAAAAAAATCGCAACACAGGTTTTTAAATCGGTGATTTTTTAAACATAAGTGTTTGTTATGATATTATTCTTAAAAATAGGAAAGGCGCGACGTCCTCGCTGGTACCTCAATTTGTATTCAATGTATTAAAGAATAATCCTGCTTTTACAAAGGGGGCGAAAGAAAAGCAAAACTTTATAAACAATTCTTGAAACCATAGTTTTAATTTTCTCAGTCTCTTTTCTTGTTTTATAGACATACACTAAAGAAAATCTACTAATATTACAGGAATGCCAGACTATTCGGTCGTTCAAAGAAAGAAATATCTGTCTCAAAGTGTTAATTCACGGCTATGAGATTTTTTCTAAATAAAAACTTAACTCTCTTAACGATGAGAGATATTTCCTTATATTCAATTTAAAGAAAAATGTTTACTTGATAAAGCTATTGAAATAATAGCCTTTTATTTATTAATTTTTGAAGCACTTAATCTTCAACATGAAATGCTCCATTTACATATGAGAAATGTATACTTAAGCTGCCATATGTGTTTAATTTGATTTCATTGTGTTTGAGAAGTTCACATTTCTTCAAGAAATAACTTGTTGCAAATGCCAAAAAAAAAAAAGAAAGAAAAAAAAACTCTGAAATCATTTGTTGGGTTATACTTAGTACTGTATAATGTAAGCCTATGAGAGCTCTAGCTTGGGAAAAAAATATAATTTTTTCTCCGTTAATTTCGCGAGGATGTCTCCATGGAGCTGGAGGCATGCTATTATGGCTGATAGTTCCTTTTTCTATTCCAAATTTGCTAGGAAAAAAGGCTTCAAAACTGCCTTTAGATAGTATATTGTTCAGAGGGGACGAAAAAAAACCCCCTCTCTTAACAATGAGAGATTTTTTTCTTAACTTCTATTTAAGAAAAAAAAGTTTACTTGATAAAGCTACTTGAAATAATAGCCTTTTATTTGTTAATTTTTTAAAGCGATTAATCTTAAACATGAAATGCTCCATTTAGATATGAGTAATGTATACTTAAGCTCCCATATATGTTTAATTTGATTTTATTGTTTTTGAGAAGTTCATATTTCTTCAAGAAATAACTTGTTTTAAATCCCAAAAAAGAAAAAAAAAACGCTAAAGGCTTTTTTTGTGTTATAGGCAGTATTGCATAATGTAAAAATACGTAAATTCTAGTTTGGGAGAAAAAATAATTTTTGTAGAGACTCCGGTAATTTCACGAGGATGTCTCCGTGGAGCTGGAGGCACGCTATTATGGCTAGTAGCTTCTTTTTCTATTCCAAATTTGCTAGAAAAAAGGGCTTTAAACGTGCCTTTAGATAATATATTGTTCAGAGGGGACGAAAAAAAAAACCTCTCTTAACAATGAGAGATTTATCCTTAACTTCTATTTAAGAAAAAAAAGTTTACTTGATAAAGCTACTTGAAATAATAGCCTTTTATTTATTAATTTTTTAAAGCGATTAATCTTAAACATGAAACGCTCAATTTAGATATGAGAAATGTATATTTATCCCCCATATGTGTTTAAATTTAATTTCATTGTGTTTGAGAAGAGCACATTTCTTCAAGGAATAACTTGTTGTAAATGCCAAAAAAGAAAAAAGAAAAAAAAAAAAATGCTAAATGCGTTTTTTGTGTTATAGTCAGTACTACAAAATGTAAACCTATGTAAATTCTAGTTTAGGAGCAAGTGTAATTTTCGTATAGGCTACGTTAGTTTCGCGAGGATGTCTCTGGAGCAGGAAGCATGCTATTATGGCTGGTAGCTACTTTTTCTTAGAAGCTGCAGATTTGATCTGCGGGGGAGATTCAGTGGGTTCCGAAACTACGGAGCATTTTAACATGAAAATTTCGACATGCATTAAGAGGAGATGAAACTATTTTTGGAAATTATTTGTCTTTTCGGGAAACCCTTTGAAGGGAGAGCAATCGCACGTTTTTTGCATTTGGCGTGCGTGCTGTATTTTTAGACGAATGGTAGAGCGCAAACAAAATTTATATGATGCGGGACTTCAATGAGAATATCTTTTGATTCGTTGTTTTCTCCAATCGCTGCAAGGGAATGACGCTGTCGCGTAATTTAACATTTTTCTAGTTACGGGTATATCTTAAGAAATTGTGCAAGAATTTAAGCAAAAACATACAGGTTTACCTCGAAGGGGGGGGGGGGGGGGCAAATTTTGAGTCGGTTTTTAGAGTCAGTATCTCCGGGGGGGGGGGGGGAATTGAATTTTTTCTCGTCAAGCGTGAAATATTTCAAGAAATAATGCATTAGAACAAAACTTGTAATACAAGTGGAAGAGTTCTGATTCATTTTTTAACCAATCGCTTTAAGGTCGTGAGGCAACTACGATATGTGCTAGTTATAAGCAGTAAAAATATTAAACTTTTTTTATTTAATTCGGAAAAATTTATAGAATTCGAGAAAATTAGCCATGTTGTTTAAAAACAACACTGCACATTTAGGGGTAATAATATTTTTTTATACAGTCATTTTAATAAATGAAACAAAATCAATAATAAATAGGTATGCATTATAATTATAAAATAGCAATAAAATAGTAAAATTTATTTATAATAATTAATTTTATTTTTATTGATAAATTAAAAAATATATTAAAGTAAAAATTTGCACATGTAACTACTAATTATTAGTTACTGGTGCAAATTTTTACTTTAATTACCAATAAAAATTAATTTCACTAAAAGGTTTTAAACAAGAAACCTAACATCTGCAGGAGGTCTGATGCAATAATATTTGTTTCCTTTTGGTTGAGAGTCAATTGATTCTAAACAAAATTCCTATAAAATAATTTTATCGAGCACTTTGCGCTATTTAGTTATATATTTATAACAGTATTCTTTCAAAAGATACTAAATAAAGTGAAAAAGAACAACCAAGACACCTGTTCTTGTTTACACTGCAAATAATGCAGGAGCATAAAAAGTATCCCCGAATGCGCGATGTTGTTTTTAAAGAACAAGTAAAAATGGCGCCCTAATATATATTTTTCACGACTTTTTTCGGACAATTTATATTTTATTTTAACACTATGTAAACAATTAAAGGTGTTTTTTTTTAAATAAAATTGTTGCTTAAAATTTGTAAAAAAAGTAAATAAAATAAGAAATTGTTTTTTAGAAAATCAACATGTGTTACGATTTTGTGAAAAAAGATGAACCTTGAGCCTAATTTACAAGATCTAGGGGGAACTATATTGTCACGTAGAACTAAAAAGGGATTCCAAGCAATCCCGAAACATATGTCTGCGTTTTAATGCTCATTTGTGCTTTAATTTAACGTGAAATTATATTTTTATTACGGGCGTAACTTATTCAAGATAATTTATTGGACAACACTCGTTCGATCCACTGGATCGTACACAACTGACTTTCCAACCGGAGAGCAGCAACTTATATATACAAACAGAACATTCTAGAACTATTTAAATCAATTAAATTTACATAAATTGGAACATTCTGAAAACTGTTAGAAAGATAATTAAATTAAATTAAATAAAGAAACGCAGCCCGCGACAATAGAACTAGGAACCTAGAGCTCCGGAGGCGGCGTCGCTACCTCACAGCCACCGGTTCACATGCTGGCGATTGAAAATGCGGCATTGCACCCCCTTTAAAAAAAAAAAAAAAAAAAAACATCGTCTCGATGTTAAACTGAAGTTTCGTTAACTCCGCATTCTGGATCTCGTTATGGGGCCTTTGTAAGACATAGTCTCTCCAACAAAAGAGTCAGGAGTAGAGTCTTCATTATGTGTTCTAGAATCGTAAGCAATATGTGGTGTAGCTTCATTTTAGAGTGGAGTCGTCAGTTAGAACTTGTTTTTGTTCTGCTGGGTCATGGTACTTTTTCATACGGAGGACATGGACAACTTGTCTCGTGTTTAGTCTTCGTGGTGATGGTTCTATTTGATCAACTTCATATGTAACTTCAGACAGTCGTTTCACAACTCGGTATGGGCCAAAATAACGTTTTAGCAGCTTCTCTGATAGGCCAACTTTCCTTACTGGGGTGAAAACCCAAACAAGGTCTCCAAGATCGTATGATACATCCCGGTGTGTAGAATCATACCGCGTTTCGTCCCGCTGTTGTGCCTTTAACGACCTGATTCGGGCAAGCTGTCTGGACTCTTCGGCTTGAGTGACGAGCCGATTGATGTAGTCATTTTCGGACTCGTGACTGGCGTACGGAAACACGGTGTCGAGTGTCGTCTCAGCTTCTCGACCATGGACAAGGTAGAAAGGGGTGAAACCAGTGGTTTCCTGCTTAGCAGTGTTATAAGCGAAAGTTACAAAAGGAAGAATACCATCCCAGTTTTTCTACTCTACTCCGACGTACATTGAAAGCATGTCCGCTAACGTCTTATTAAATCTCTCTGTTAATCCGTTTGCTTGTGGGTGGTATCCTGTAGCCATCCTGTGCATAGAATTACATAAATGATTTAGTTTAGTCACCAGCTTGGACTGGAACACTTTGCCACGATCGGTTATAATCACTCGAGGTGCTCCGTGTTTCAACAGGATTTCTTCAGTAATAAATTTAGCCACTTCCGGAGCTTGGGCTGTCGGTAGAGCTTTTGTCACTGCAAAACGAGATAGATAATCTGTACACACGATAATCCATTTATTTCCTTTAATGGATTTAGGAAACCTTCCTAGAAGATCGATGCCGACTAGCTGAAATGGCACGGTCGCTGGTGGAATTGGTACGAGGAAACCGGGTGGTTTCTGAGGCACCGATTTCCTTCTTTGACATTCTCGGCAGTGTAAAATGTAGCGACGTACGCTTCTATAGAGTCCAGGCCAAAAGAATAGCTTCTGGATTCTGTCGTATGTTCTTGCAAAGCGTAGATGCCCAGCCGTTGGAGCGTCATGGAAATGTTGCAAAATTTCAAGACGGACGTGTTTGGGGATAATGGGTAACCATTTTCTTCCGGACGGATAGAAATTCTTCTTGCAAAGAACTCCATCTATCAGGTTAAAGCGCTTTGTCATCGGCTCCCCCTTCTCATGGACATCAATTATTTTAGATAGCTCCGGATCTTTCCTTTGTTCGACGGCAATATCTGAAAAGGCAGCTAGGGCATTAACTCTCTCAGATGCTAGTGTTTCGTCGTCCACGGGGTTTCTTGAAAGACTGTCGGCATCCTTGTGCCTCTTTCCACTCTTATAAGTAATTTCGAAGTCATACTCCTGAAGACGTAGAGCCCATCTAGCAAGTTTCCCCGCCGGATCTTTGGGTCCAGTGAGCCAGCAGAGGGAGTTATGGTCGGTTACAACCTTAAAGGATCTTCCATAGAGGTATGCGCGAAACTTAGTAATAGCCCATACGGCAGCAAGGCATTCTCGTTCAGTTGTAGAGTAATTCTTCTCAGTCTTTGTGAGGTTTCTCGATGCATAAGAAATCACTCTTTCCTTTTCTTCCTGGATCTGGACTAAAACTGCTCCCAGTCCGTAGCCGCTGGCGTCGGCATGTATTTCAGTAGGAGCTGTTTCCTTAAATAATACGAGTATGGGGCCAGAAATAAGAGTGATCTTCAGATTTTCGAAAGATTCTATTTGGTCCAAGCCCCAGACAAATTTTGAATCGTTTTTTAGAAGTTCTTGGAGAGGTTGGGCTCTGATAGAAAACCCCTGACTAAATCGACGATAGTAGGAACATAAACCTAAGAAACTTCTTACATCATGTATGTTCTTGAGAACGGGAAAATTCTTAACTGCTCTCACTTTTTCTGTATCAGGTCTTATACCATCTTCCGACACGACATGTCCAAGAATGGTTATCTGCCGGGAACCAAAAACGCACTTTTTGGGTATTTAGAACGAGTCCCGCTTCTTGTATGCATTGCAGAGCAGTTTTCAATCGCTGAAGGTGGTCTTCGAAGGTTTGGGAGAAAACAATAATGTCATCAAGATAACAAAGACACATTGTCCACTTTAGGTGGCGTAACAAATTGTCCATCATCCTTTCGAACGTAGCTGGTGCATTGCACAGTCCAAAAGGCATGACGTTGAGTTCGTATAAGCCTTCCGGGGTTATGAACGCTATCTTCTCTCGGTCTGATTCGTTAACCTCAATTTGCCAATATCCTGAGGATAAATCCATGGAGGAAAAGAACTTTGATCTTTGCATGCAATCAAGTATATCGTCGATGCGAGGAAGGGGGTACACATATTTCTTAGTCACTTTGTTGAGTCGTCTGTAGTCCACACAAAACCGCCAACTCTCATCTTTTTTTCGCACTAAGACTACAGGGGAAGACCATGGACTCTCCGAAGGCCGTATAACTCCACGTTCTAGCATTTTCTCCACTTCATCATGAATTGCTCGACGTTCGGTTGGAGACACGCGATACCCTCTTCGGCTCAGCGGCAGTTGATCACCTGTATTAATTCGATGTTTCAGAGTGACTCGTGGAGATCCGAGTTTCTTCCGCTCCTCAAATGCTCCTGAATACTCTTGAAGCACGGCTACAAGTTTTCGCTTCTTATCAGCATTAAGGTCAGGCGCAATCATCTGCGAGAATTCAATAGAATGTTTGCCTTTGGCCAATTGATTAGCAGTCGATGACGCTTCCGAAATTACTGCTATGCTGTCGAGATAGAATGGTTCTGCAAATGCAATGCACATACCTTGAGGTGCTGCTAAATTTTGCTGTGGACTGGCCGTTGACGACCCATACTTCGGTTTCTCCGCATCTCAAAGTGACAAGTGTCGCAGGCATGAACATTTCTTTCTTGGAAGCTAATAGTGGGATCCGTTGATAATCACGTCCAAAGGGCCCTCTCCACAGGGATTCTGTACTGCAATTTTCATTATAGAGTAGGCCGGTATTTCGTAGTCCTTCACAGAACACAGACACAAAGGTTTCGAAATTTCCCCCTCTGGAACATTGTCAACGTTGTCAAGAGTAAGTTCCGACCGGCTACAGTCTATGAGAGCTCCTGACGCCTGCAAGAAGTTCCATCCCAAGATGACGTCATGGCTGCATTCCGGTAGTACGATGAACTCAAAAGGATGTATTCGGCCATTTGCACTCAGTCTAAAGATACATCTCCCGACTGGCTGAACGAACTTTCCATCAGCGACTTTCAATATAACGTTCTTTTCATCTCTAAACATCGTCTTTCCCATCTGACGTCGGTATGAATCAGAAACTACAGGAAACGAAGCCCCAGAGTCCACGAGGGCACGTACACACTGGTCGTCGAGGATGACGTCTACATGGTTGCCTGACATCTTGACAACATTCGGCCTTGGAGGATTTCTGCCAAAAGCGACCTCACCTCCCTTTGAGGGCGCACAATTTAGTTTTCCTCATTGCGTCTTGGGGATCGGCTAGAGCTCGGAAATGGTGACAAGGATCTATTGCGTCAAGGAATACGGCGATTGACTACGTGCATTCATAGGACGGCTAAATTCTTCAGAATTGTATGGTCGTCGCTCCTGGTCATCTACTACTACTCGGCTGTTTTGGTAGTCGGAAAAGTATGGTCGTCGTCCACGTTCGGCTGTAGTTGGTCTGTTGGCACGATAATCATTATAGGCTTGTCGCCGCTCATGACAATAACGGACAACGTGTCCAGGTCGTCCACAGTGAAAACACACAGGCCTATTGTCATTAGTTCTCCACACATCAGTCTTTCATCGGGGAACATCATAGGACGCGGCATCTGAAGAACGGGGAGTTGGAGAGAATCTAGTTTGCCCTTGAATAGCTGCTGCATAGTTCAAAGCAGGCGTTTCCGGGATTGCTTCGAAATTAGGACGTGGTACAAGATGCTTTAGTGCTGGACTGCGCGCCACTTCTTCTCTGATGAATGTTTCTAGATTTCGGGGTTGCTCCATGGGCGCAACTGCCGGACTTAGGCACTTTTCTATATCTTCCCTAACAATGCTTCGGATAAGACTCTCGAGATCTGTTTGTTCGTCCAAAACAGACACGCCCAGAACATTTGGTAATCTAGTGTATTGCTTAGGAGTAATGCGTTTCTGATGACTTGCTTCTATCTTCAGGCACCACTGATTGAAATCATTCGCTGTCTCAAGCTCCTTTGTAAGAAGTGCTTGGTAGGTTTTTTCTGCAACTCCTTTCATCAAATGCCCTATTTTTTCGTCTTCCCCCATTTTAGGGTCTACCCTCAAACACAGAGCCAAAACGTCTTGTGTGTAAGATTGGGCTGTTTCGCCCACCTTTTGAGCTCGATTTTTTAATCTTTCCTCTGCTTGCTTGCGGGGTTTACTTTCCTCACCAGATGCACTACAGAGACCTTTTTCAACACTTTCCCAAGTAGTAAATTGGTCCTCGTTGTTCTCAAACCATAATTTAGCCGTGCCAGTCAGAAAGAAATATGTGTTCGCCAGACACATCATTTCGTCCCAGACATTAAAGGAAGCTACCCCTTTGAATTCCTTTCACCATTTTTCTGGATCTTGGCCGCTATCACCAGAAAAAGTTGTCGGATTTCGTTGCTGCCGAATAAGTTGTGCCGCGGGAGTGAAGATTTGTCCGAGGCAAATTAGGCAAATTAAGCAAGTTTTCCTGAGCAAGGTCGCTTTTCTTAGCGGAAGTCTCTTCTAATGTATCTTGGCCACCTTCCTTACAAGTTTGGCACCTCCATTCACTTTATTTGCTTTCGACAATTTCCTAAAGTTGATTTCTGCGCACGACGCACAGAAGAAATGGAACTGCTTTCCACAAGCTGAACAAACAATGCAGTCCTCGTCGATAACAGGATTGTTGCATTTTCTACATTCCAATTTTAATTATTTATTCATTTAAGTTAATTTGGAAGCAATTTAGATACGTTTTAAGAGAACGCAATCTACCCGGTGCCTCCACCAAATGTCACGTAGAACTCAAAGGACCAGATGTAACTTATTCAAGATAGTTTATTGGACAACACTCGTTCGATCCACTGGATCGTACACAACTAACTTTCCAACCGGAGAGCAGCAACTTATATATACAAACAGAACATTCCAGAACTATTCAAATCAATTAAATTTACATAAATTGGAACATTCTGGAAACTGTTAGAAAGAGAATTAAATTAAATAAAGAAACGCAGCCCGCGACCAGCGGGAATAGAACTAGGGACCTAGAGCTTCGGAGGCGGCGTCGCTACCTCACAGCCACCGGTTCACATGCTGGCGATTGAAAATGCGGCAATATTAACACATAATGAGAGGGGGGAGGGGGGGGGGGTCACTAGTACCCGTTTCGTGCATTGACGTTTAAAATCAGCACTTTTAAGTCGCACATGGGAAAAAATAATGTTTTATATAATGCATGAATTGGTGTATTTGTTTAAAAGATTTTTAAACTTATCAACTTAGTCAACTTATCCCGCTACGCAACATAGTTGCGCGTGCTACGTCGGCCGCTCATAATATGTTAACTAATATGACCTTACATATAACATAAAACGAAAGGATGCTCCACTTGTTAAAAAGAATACAAAACAAGAGGTTAATGAACGAAGAATAGAGGTGTTGTTTTAATACAACACAGCGCAGTGTAGGGTTAATAAAAACATGGTATACAAGTTGTACTTTAGTGAGAGCACGTGTTGATTCGTTTTTAACACTGATCACTCCTGCAAGGAGAGTGTTAAAATCAATTAAACAACGTTTTTTCATGCAAAGCGTGTATCTCACAGCGTAGTGCCAGAACTCAAACAAAAACTGGTAATGTATATACTTCAACAGGCACAGGTTGTGAATCTTTTTTGTCTTCAATCCCTCCTAGGGGGTAACACAAATACTCGAACATTTTTCTCGCTATGCGTATGTCTTAAGAAATAATACAAAGATTAAAAAAAAAAAAAAATGGTATGAATGTGAACCTTAGTGGGACACGCGTTTATGAGTATTTGACTCCATTCGCTCGAAGAGAACGGCGACCTACGTTTTTTTTTTTTACGAAGAATATTCGTACGAAAATTATAGAAGGAAAATTTCGTGATGGCGACAACAATGCCAGTGACTAAATGGAACTAGCATGTTGTGTTCAAGTAAAGTGTGTATAAATTTAACTTAAAAATTAATGTCCAAAATGTTGGTAATTAGTTCATGTCAAACAAATTATTTCTTTTCAATGCAGAATATTATTTTACTTCAGAATAATATCTTAAATAGGATGATGACTTTTTAGTTGAGCTTCTCGTTGAAATATTTCAAGAATGCAATGCAGCGAAACATTTTGCGACAATGGTGCTTTCCCGTTGCTCAATTGGCTTATATTGTAGTAAGTAGTAAAAATATTTTTTGAATTTAACTATTTTTGATCAATTTTGAACAGTTCAAAAAAGAAATTAACATTTGAGCCTACATGGAAATTTTATTCCTATATTTACAGACAGACTACTTCTCCCATCTCAAAACCTTACTTTCAATTTTTTATTTTTCATTCTTTATTTATTAACTTTATTTATTTTTGACTTTTCTTTATTTTTACGATACATTTAGCCTTCTTTCCTAAGGCTTAATATATCGTAACCTCCACTTCTCCATCTCAATAATCCTGATTTAACAGACGGATTTGTTTGGAACAAACTTTGTCGGAAAGATCTTATGACGTAGAACATGCACAGATACGGAGTTCCTCCAGAACTAAGCGAGTGCATTTTCCAATGAAATTTTTTGATCTGGATCTTTTAGGATATGCATAACTTTAACACTTTAGTAGCTAATTGATAAATTCATTAGTCGATTTGTCAACATCACTTCTGCTCTAACAAGGTCTTTGGCATTTGTGAGTTTTTTTTAAATCTTGCAGTACCATCCCGACTTGAATAGTATTTTCTTACAAATTGTATGAACGAATAAGATAACAACTGAAAGGAAGAGAAATAGGCTCAAGGGAAAAAAAAGAAATCATGGAAAGAAGCATCGAACACGCAGCAAATGCTTTTATCGTCTCAAGCTCGTAGAAACGTGATCTGCGTTCGCGAACATGCGAGCGTAGCTTTTCGTTTGTTTGGGGAATTGCACCATTTTTTCCCCGCTTAAATAACGAGACCCTTTTTGTTGTTGCTACTCTTAAAATTTTCTTAATTTATTTCGGTTGTTTTACGGATTTGTGCCGCAACAAAAATAATTGCAGCTTTAGAAACAAAAATAATTGTCCATGAGTTATAAACTAATAATTCTGTTTTGAATATCGAAAATATTTTACAGAATTTTAGATCTTTAGTAAATCTTTCTCATTTGGAAAATCCATAGCTGCTACAAATATGCTTGACGTTTATTCAACATCCTGGTTTTAAATTTTTCTGAACAAAACACTGGTTATTGAATATCGCATTTGAGGATAAAACTGTTCAAAATTTTCAACTGTATTTTTAGCATACTTTCCCGTAAAGAAAAAAAAATAGGAAAGAAGGCTTAATGTATCGTAAAAAAACAGAAAAGTCAAAAATAAATAAAGTTAATAAATAAAGAAGGAAAAATGAAAAATTGAAAGTAAGGTTTTGAGATGGGGGAAATTGTGTCTGTCTGTGTGTCCCCCCTAATAACGTTGGAGTGAATTGTCCGATTCGAAAGATTTTGTTTTTTCATTCAAAATATCTAGGCGAAGACATCTCATTTACATATTTTATTTTTTGACTTGAACAATTTTTTGTTCAATTTTGAGCAGTTCAAAAAGTTTTAACGCTAGCGCCTATGAGTAAATATGAATCAAAGTATATAGTACCTGAACTTAAGATCCAAGTTCCTTCAGACTAGCTTACTGGAAGTAGTTCTCGACGTGAAATACTTTTTTAATAGAACAATTTTTGTTCAATTTGGAACAGTTCAAAAAAATTTAACGTTGGCACCCACCGGGAAATTTTAATCCTATATAAATCGTGATTTAACAGACAGATTTGCATGGAACAAAATTTATCAGAACAGAAATATCTTATGCCGTAGAAGATGTATAGATACGGAGTTAATCCAGAAATAAATGAGTGCATATTTCCATGCCAGATTTTGATCTGGATTTTTAAGGATATTTCTGAATCGAAGAATGTATAAAGGAATAAGTGAATGAATATGTATTAATCGCTGGAAAAGGTATATTTGTAGTGTTTAAGAACTAAAGCTAAATGAGAAAGAGAGAAGCTGTCGGCGTCAAGCAAAAATTCTGAATAAGCCGCTTCACTCGTATTTAGATGACGCTTATTTGAATGCTTACGAGGTAAATTAGTACGTAAATAGAAAGATAGAAGAAAGATATTTGATAGACTAAAATAGAATGAGACTACTAAATTGTTATAAAAGTTCACTGTAGTAATTTGAATTATTTTTTACTAATTATTTTTTACTAAGTTTACTAAATTTATTTACAATGAAACGCTTTAAACAGTCTATACAAAGTTGCGATTTATCAGGACAAGCTGAGAAAACACGTTGAAGTCTTTTGTATTTCGCTGTTACTTTGACCGGTCCGTACTTTCTTTCAAAAAGTAATCATCTTTTACGTCAATGACTAACTATAGACACAGTATCTTTATATACTGTCATTGTGGTGAAGCGCAATATGGCAGCACGCGTGGTCTGACGGAGATTTTCTTGAAAACTCGCGACGAGTTTACGTCGACAAGCTTGGTTCAGATTCATGGATTTAAGCTAATAACTGAGCTATTCACGAGCCAAATCGCTCATAAATTCTTCACCAATACGCGTTCTAAAAAAATAAGCTTATTTCTGCTCTAAGACAGTTCTATTAAAGTGTACAATGTGAATCCACCAGGTGATTAAGATGGACATAATTTTAGTTGGCTGTAATTCCTGAACTACGTGATGAACTTTAATTTTGTAAATTACATTCCAATTTACATTAAGGGGGAGGGTTCCCTTAACCTCTTGCGCTGGAAAGACGTGCCACGGAAGTCGTAATGCTTTTTTCACAGAATCGCCAACAATGTGGTATATACGTCGTCATGCGATTGCCGCAGAAACAAAAACGACGTGAGTGGCGCATCGGCACTTTGCTTTATTATAAATAAATAAATTTAATATTTATATTTGGATAATTTTGTAATCAATCTATGCTCTATATTTCCTTCAAAAACTATTAAAACTCCTAGGTTGAAAATAAATTGGTTAAGAAAATGTAAATCTTTTCCCGATATCTCTAATGCATCGAACACAGTGTGACGCCTCTCAGCCAGTTACACTGGATCGCTCTGGTACACTAGTCGGTGAATTTTTTGCCAGTGAAAGTGGTTAAGCTAGTCTTAAAATTTATTTTCCATAGTAAAAAGGAGGCGGCAAAAAAGTTGGTTAGGCAAGAATTCAGGGAAAAGCATTATCGTTCATGGGTTGCAATAACGGTACAACTCAAAAAATTGTGTTTTGAGATAAGTGGGTTTAAAGTTTTCATTGCTAAGGGAAATGCATACGAAATGCTTTAGTTATTATTAAATCTTACGGCCTAATATGGAATTATGAGTTGTGCTAGTATTACTGCCGAAAAGAATGTATTTTCATATTTACATCTGTTTTTGGTCCAAAATGCATGTTTTTTGAGTTGTGCCACTATGTACCGTTTTAATTGCCAGAAGAGGCATTCGGTACCCGCAATATCCACAGGTTCATTAAGCAATATAAAAAATGAATTTATCCCGATAAATTGTTGCCACTGGTCACGCCCAAATAAAACAAACACATAGAATACAATAAAAAAAAGGATTGGTTTATTAACCAGTTTCGCCATCCATAAAATTCTATTATAGAGTATTCACTAAAACATTTAAAATTACTGTAAAATTTGCCCGATAGGGACATTAAAAGCAATATAAAATCTAATTTACAAGGGACATCAAAAGAACAATTAAAACAACGTTAAAAGAATCCCTCTTCACGAAACATCTTTTCAATACCAACACACCGGGCCGAAGACACTCGCATCGCGCAGAGGGCACAAGCTTATTGATGTGAGACCATCCCCTTCTCGTAGGCTCCTTTCTGAAACTTTGCCCACCGCACACACTTGACAAGAATCTTTTCTCACGCACCGGCACTTGCACTCCTTCTAGTAGAACACATTTTCAATCCTTGTCCAAGTTCACGCATCAAGCCGGCTTCGCTTCCACCACTTCACTGGCGCTACTTTCACCACCCTTCTTTTTTCACTGTCACTGTTCAAACGTTTTAAGCACCATCAAAGCACGTGCCGTCCTCCAGCCGATGCCATCACAAAAACAAACTTCCCATCGCTGCCGGTCACAGCGAAGATGCAGAATTTACAAAAAATATTTTAAAATAATTTACATTACAAAATTATTAGTTATAAAATTATTAGTTGTATACAAATTAAATAAATGCAATGCATACCAATATAATATTTTTTTCACACACTTTTTGACCAAATTGAACGCAACATTTTGACTACTCAAGGCAGGTAACGCCACCTACTAGCAACTATCTGAGCAAAGGACAACTCTAGCCGCCTGAACTCCATTTCAACTGTACAACTATTACAGTTCATGAGCGACATAATAAAAGCTCAAACAATCTTTAGAGTACGCGCTTTGATTCCTACAATTGAAAATAACATTGTAATTTTACAATATGATTAAAAAAAAAAAAAGATTGATGAACAAGGTTATTCAAAAATCAAGTAAAAGAAGTTTGTTGCGAAATTAAGCACGCACAAGTATTCGAATGTGCTTGCTGATAGTTTGCGCAGATACTTTTTTTTACACAAAAGGTTTTTTAGTGCATGCAAATTGTGAGGTAAAGGAAACGCAAATATTGCGTATCGCTTTGACTCTCACATTTAGAAATAAAAAAGTGCATTTTTATTGGTGGCAGCAGTTGATTGTGTTCAGCACTTTCATTTCAGTCTTATCTCACGTCTGGCAATTCACATGGGTGACATAAGCAAGCGCCCCCTTTAGAACCGACATTTCGGTAAAAAAGGGAAGCCATACTGGAAATGAATTCACAGCTTTGTCCACTGGCCATTCCGATCACGTACCGCAAGAACCGTGTTTTGATTATGCAGTCAGAATTTTAAGCGAAAGCGGTTGACAATGTTTTGACTACATGCCTTGCTGAAGGAAGGGTGTTTCAATTAGGATAATATCCTCTTTCGTTGTTCGAAGGGGCTGGCTGTGTTTTCACGGGTGCCGAGGGAATTGTTTCTTTTCTCTTTTCCTTGTACCTTGCAAGATCGTGGTTTAGTTCAGGGAGTGAGGAAGGTGGTGATGGATGAGAAATTACTGTGAACAGTGCGGCTGATAAGCTCGCGATTAATTGATCAACGTATTTGGGAACTGAATACTGTGATTCAAATCCTTTTAATATCTGGATCAGCAATTCATGTTGTGGTTTGGATAGCTGGGTATTCAGAAATTCCTGTTTTTCCAGATAGACACAAAATATGCGTATAAAACGCAACTTTTGCGTTTCAACCATTAAGAAATTTTTTATTAAATGTGCAAAATATGTTTGTTACTGATGTATACATGTAAGATTCATTGTTATAACTGTTCTTCTACGTAATTCTATCCATGGCATCATAACAATGGTGAATGGCTAATATGCAAGTCACCCTATTGGTTAGAAAAACGAAATCATTATATTGAATTGTTTACATGATTTTAAAATTACAACACTCATCATTTTCGTCAAGAAATGTCAGTGTCTTTTTATATGATATAATTTACTGCTTTCGATTTCCGATTAACATTAATGAAATTCCATATTTCGCGAGGCCATAGAATAAAGCAACTCTTGTTTTACGTGCTTATGATGGCTTATATTTTCATATTTAAAATACATGTTTCTCAATCCGGAATCAAATTTTTGCAAATTATTTAATTTTTTTTATAAATAAATCGGTTTATATTAAACAAAGCTTTTATTTTTGAATACTTGACCAATAAGGAAATACCTTGCTTTTCAAGATCACACTGTAACAGGTAAAACTTTACTTAATTAGGTAATGTAGGTAATGTAGATAGGCACTATCAACATTAACATCTGAATGATTAGAAGTACTGCTTTTTCATTTTGTACAATACGGAACTAAAAGGCTTTGTATTAAACCCTTAACGATCGTATAATTTTCAAGAAAACGGTTATAAAAGTGCCTATTTTTTTATCCCTGAAAATTATATATTATCCTTATAAAAATATGTGTATTAACACTATATACATTCATTTTTAACTTTTGATTTGTTTTTATTTTGAAATTTTAAACACTCCATCCCGGAAATATCACGGGAGCGAGAAGGAAGGGGTTAAGTCAAAATTTTGCACTGAATTCTAGTGCTATTAGAAAATTATTTCAAAATGCATCACATCATTAACTGGCATACTAGTTGGGTAGTATCACTTGCATGTCACGCTGATGATTTTTGGAACATTATTTAAATTATGGAAATGAAAGCAACAGAAGGTATTTCTGAACGAATTTGACGTGTAAAAGATAGGTGTAAGTACCAGCCAGTTTAAATCATTTAAACCAGTCCTCTCTCCTCGTAATTAGTCTAGAATATATGTATCTGTAGCAATTGTTATAAACTATTTGTAGTTTTGAGATTTAGTTGAAATTGTATAATGGTCGTCAGACGTACATATAAATTTATTTTAAAATTTATTGCAGTACCGTGTATACAGCTTGGGCTGTAAATTTAGTTTTTCATTAATCAAAAAATATAATTAAAAGTAAACAATTGCATTTCATTGCATCTGCAATATATATATACACATTTTATTTTTGAATTTCAAAAAATTTACTATTTTTCAGTACAGAAAATTCAAAATGCACATTAATATACACTCACGGACATTGAAAATAGCGCACCAAGAAGGAATTATCGGATTGAAATGAAATTTATTTCAGTGAATGATGAAGATGAAAGATACACTTGATCAAAAAAATTAAACAGTTAGATAATTACAGAGCCTTCCAGCCAGCTATACTCAATAGCGCGTCGGGCCGCCTCGGGCTGCGATACATGCCGCAATACTTTGAATATAAAAGACGTCTGATGTTACCCTGAGGCAGCCGTGCCCACAAATCTTGAACAACTCTGTCCAAATCATGCAAGAAGTGGCCCGACGGCAACTGGCGTTTCAGCTGGTCCCATTCATGCTCAATAGGGGAGATGTCCGGGAAGCGAGCAGGTCATGGAAGGGTCCAAACGCATCGTAAGAAGTCCCGTCAATCCGAGCCGAGTGCGGACGAGCGTTAACCTGCTGGTAAATTGCACCTGGAATACCGGTTAAGTATGGAAGCACATGACGCCGTAGGATTTCATCCTCATACCTCTGAGCAGTTAATGTACCACGTACCACCACCAGAGTAGAGCGGCTATCGTAGGCTATGTCCCCCCAGACCATGATGCATGCAGTGCGTTAACTGTGTCGCTGAATAGTGAGGGTGGGATTTCACCGTTCACCAGGGCGTCTCCACACACGTACACGGTGATCCTCTGTCCCGGTGATCATCTGTCCCCAAAACGAAGTGGCATTCATCACTAAACACCACACGTCTCCAATATGTGGCATTCCACGTTGCTCTCGCTTGGCACCACTGTAGTCGGAGCCACCGATGTGACGGTGTTACTGGCAGTACACGTAATGGACGCTGGGATTGCAGATTCGCTTCCCTGCGGCGTCTAGAAATTGTTCGCGGTCAAACAAGAAACCATACATCCACTTGTACCGTAGAACAGGTCACTGTGGGATCCGTGAGTGCGTGGCGCACGATCCTTCGATCGTTTCGCGCCGCCGTCGCCCTAGTCGCTACAGACCCGGTACGTCGTGCGTGGGTGACTTCACGTGTCTACTGCTCCCAACACCTTCTGATAGCACTCAGAATGATCGACCTGGCCTCCTGGCGAGAAACACGGCCCGTCGACCACTCTGCGGTCTTCAGGCCAATGATGAGGCCCCTCTCAAACCCACTTAATTGGAAGAAATGTCTTCTTCCATGTCTACCTGGCATTCTATACACTTTGGTACACCTTATAGCGTCGATTCGTGGTCGTCATGTTTATGAATCTTCCACAATACACCGGTTTATATAGGCCGCGTTTCTTGTTTGCCACGCCAGTGCAGCGTGCGTGGACACGCGCATGCGCACTAAACTTACATCATTTGCATACCGGACGTCACTCTATTAATTTGCATAGTTTCGAGGTTGTAACTCGCATCCTTCTTGGTGCGCTATTTTCAATGTCCATGAGTGTATATCATCATTAGCTTATCTCGTTAATTTTTTCTTTTTTTCTGTTATGGAAATGTATTCTTATTTGTCTTTTTCTGGATCTTAATTTCAGGCAAGAAATTTAAAACTTTGTCGCGAGTCCAACAGGCCATCTATCCCAAAAGACCGTCTATTAAACTGGCAACCATTTGGTTTTGAACTAAATGTGGCGTAATTGATCTATACTTAAAATCATAAAACGCAGTTAACTACATTTTACAAACCAAATCATTTCCAATATTTTTTTTCGTAAATTGTTTGCTTGTCTTACATTGTTAAACACAAAAAGAAAAAATTTTTATTGATTTTTTATTCCCCATTATCTTAAATTGGAACACAATGGGATCATTTATACCCAAAAAATCATTCAGAATATAATTACTTGTCTTCCAACTTATAATGTATTGAAAAAGAATTATTAATGCGAACAATGCAGCGTCTGCAAAAAAAAGCGTAATTTATGGTTTAGAATACCCAAATAGTTGTTTAACACTTTTTCTGTGGAAACTATATTTAATTAAACCTATCTAACAACGAATTTTGCTCGCAACTGACGTCAAGCATCAAATTACTTACGTTACTTTTGACTCCTTTCGAATGAATGAATGCTCTCTAAGTCTCCGAGTATAACAGGCTTGTAATATTTTCTCCTACGCTTCCTTATTTTATTTCTAAATAATACGGAACAAAGGCGAATAATGAGATTCCAACGAGCGAAGTTGCGTCGAAAAATTAAAAGATACTCTCCAGGGAATTGGAGGAAAGAAAGCATTTTTACAGCTAATTATGTTTTGCTGTAAATAATACGTCAGCCATATTTAAACAAGCCATTCTATTCTGGGAACACCAGCAGTAACTTAAGATGAAAAGGATCTTTTTTTTTCAGTTTTAAGAGGAATTAATTCAGAAATATGTTAATTGGTACTTGAGATTAAATATATGTGTTTAATTATTTAATCAACATTAGAATATTCATTAACTTAGTTGCTTAGTAAAAGAAGCAAGAACTAAACTAGACTCGGAAGAAAATTATGAAACAGAACGTTTAAAATAACACAGCTTCATGATTATAAGGCACAGCGAAAATTTTCAATTTGAATCATTACTTAGTGGGATTAGATACCATAATTGTCTGAACATGGGGGAAAAAACCAAGTGAATACATTTGAGAATTGAGAATTATACAAAAAATGGAAGCTTCTGAAAATGGTATTCAGTAACAATAAATATATGAATGTAGTTGATAAATTCAGATAGTTTCGCAAGAAAAAAAAGGAAACCGTTAAGCATCTGCAAGAATTCTAAGCTCACAAATCTGTTCTTCAATTCGTAACTTCTTTACTGAGGAAAAATCGGAAAAAAGAAAGAAAAAGAAGAAAATATACCACGAGAAGTAAATAAATAATCATTTCGATGTGAATAAAGCAATAACAGATCATTTGCGCACTTCATCTAACCATTTAAATTCTATGTCTGACTAAAAAATCTGATTTCTATCTTTCAACTGCACCTTCAAAAATATAAACAATTAAAGGGGGATTGAAGTCGGGAATTTTTAGTAATGCATTTTCTGAATTCAAAGTTTTAAAAACTTTCCTTTTCAATGAATTAGAAAAGAGCTAAGGGAAAGGAGGGTAAGAGTACGCACCTAATGGATTGTTCTTTATAAAAATGAGAATTGAAAAGTGAGAGCCTTGAAAATTGACTGAATCATAGTTTATTAACTTAGAAACTTACGTACAAAAAATGAAAGTTTCATCTTAAAAAATTATATAAAAGAAAGCAAGCGGAAAAAAAATTGCAAATGCGTACTCTTACCCGACCTGGCGGATAAGAGTACGCATCCAGGAAGGGTAAGAGTACGCATTCAGAAAGTTTAGCAGTAGTCACATACAAATGCTCCAGTGCCTTCGTAACTGGAACATTCATCAAGCCACCACTCCTTACACAATCCACACTGGATCCAATCTTCATCATATGATTGTTCGCAGCCTGGGCATATTGTCGCCTCATTGTTTGCTGAACTTGTTGAGGGAACTGGGCTGTCGATACAATGCAGAACAAGTTTTTTCTTTGCTTTCACGGTTTTTCATTTTTCAATTTTGGTCCTTTTTTTACTTTTCATAGCAGCCCGATTAGCCTTTGCTTCTTCTAATTCTCTCTTTCTCTCTACCTTTTCCTTATGTGCGTACTCTTACCCGCCGATGTATTGCTCCTCTAAATCGTCCATAGATGGCTATATCATTCACAATAGTAACATTCTGACATGCCCACATTGTTCGGAAGGGAACAAAGCTCATAATGATATCTACTTAAAAAACAAACATCAATGCTTTATTGACAAAAAAATTAATTTTTCTTCGCAGAAAAATTACATGCCAACATGCAGAAATCATATTTTACCTGATTAATAAACGACAGCAAGGATGAAAATAACAATGGCGGTCTCTTGAGCCAGCTAAAAACAAACGTGTTGAGTTGATCACACTCGCTTCTGCTTGCAGTGTTGCCAACAGGGAAAAATGTCCCTGCGTACTCTTAACCGACTGCGCACTCTTACCCTCCTTTCCCTTATTGTTGCTTGAAGGGATTCTAGAAATTTTTTTTTTGTGACATAATTCATTTTTAGCGTTGGCAAATAGTCTTGTAATGCTTTGGATTTGTTATTTTCAGAAAGAACGTAGCTTTGAACATTTTAAGTTCTATTTTTTTTTTTTTTTACAATGTTCTTTTAGGATTTTTTTCCAACAGGGACACTCCCGCAAAAAGTTTCATGATTTTTTAAATAGTATCATAATTCCTCTTGCATTTGTAGTTATCTTTAATTGTGGCTCCCATTATAAGCAAATATGTTGGAAAAAAATGTTGTATTAAAACCAAATGCAACATTTTTTTCAATTTAAATTAATTATTAAAAAAAATTGACAAAGCAATTAGTAGTTAAAAAGGCTCGCTTTTTAAATTATGCATTTTATATAGTATGCATGATGTTGCATTACATTTGTTTATTATGATTTAACAAGTTATGAACATTTCAACCTTTTGCAATTTTTTAACTTTTCTTCGCACTCGATAGGTATATGTCAATATCATATCGTACAAAAATACAAGCATTTTATTGAAATTGAGTCCGATGAAAAATAAATACACAAATATAAATAAATTTAGGATAATTACCTAGGCATATTCCCCGGATATTTTACCTTAAAAATTAGTTTTCAGAATTTTTCGCTACTAATTTCTGCTAAAATGTTTTTTTTTTAGAAACATCTTTCCGTTATACTTAAACGTACGTTTAGACACCACCGCTAAATTACGTCAAATTTTACCGCGTTTTTCACATGTTCTAAGGATTAAAAATGAAAAAGTGTAATTTCTTTACCTAGGAATATTTTTTTATTATGAAAAAAAAAAAAAAAATCACTGAAGTATTGTATATAAAATTATTTGTTTATAAATTGTCCTTAAGTTAAAACATCTTTGAATTCTATAGATCACGCACTTTAAACTTTCGTATATTGGCATTTATATATATTTTTTAACCGACTTCACAAAGGAAGGAGGTTATACATTCGTATTGTATGTATGTCGTTTTTTTTTGTTTGTTTGTTCACTCATAACTTCGCACCGGATGAACCGATTTTCATGATTTTTTTCCCAATCGATCAAGGGTGGTTTCCCATAGGTCCCGTACCTTCGTTTGACCATATTCGATAAATAGAACAAAAGTAATGGGCAGAAATGTAGTGTGTTTTTTTTTTTTTTGATCCATAACTTTTGACTAAATAAACCGACTTTGACGATTTTTTCTTTAATCGATAGTGTGTCGTCTAACTCAGATATTGTACATCAATCTGACTACTTTTGTTTTTTTAGAAAAAACGTTGCGGGGGAAAAATAAGTATTTTTCATTTTAATTGGAAAGGCTTTGCTTGATTTTTCTTTGTTGGGAAAACTATTAATAAATATAAAAGTCATTGTTTAAAAACTGTTTGTTGCCATTGTGCTATAATATTAAAAGAAATTACAGCAAAAGTTTGACTGAAGGCTTCTCTGAGGCAAAAATAAAATCCAATCTGTTTGTTTGCTAAAATCGACTTCAAAACGGAGTTTTCATACAAATGATTAGTTTTTAGTGCCATTCATTCAAAGAGGGCTTGCCCTTTGATATGGATTTTTAAAAAAGTAGAGTATTTATATGAAAAATGTATTTACTCTAAAAAGAATAAAGTAAAATAATTTTTATAAAAAAATAGAACCTACTTCAAATTATAAATTGCGCTAAAAAGTGAAAAATAAATTAATTTTTTAAACAACATCGATGTGACTTTTAAACATAGTTTTAGAAGTTGGTGCAAAATTATGAGTCTAATTACCATTACACCATTTGGCACTTCATATTGGAACTGTTGCTAATTCTGGGAAAATACATATATCTGTAATTTATTCATGATTACAAAAGATTTTATCTATCCTAATTTTGTACCGACTTCTAAAACTATGTTTAAAAGTCACATCGATGTTGTTTAAAAAATTAATTTATTTTTCACTTTTTAGCGCAATTTATAATTTGAAGTCGGTTCTATTTTTTTATAAAAATTATTTTATTGCTCATGAACTTTTTTCTATACGTAATAACGAAGAGATAAAACGAAGAATGTATTCATAAATTCGGTTATTTCTTTACATTTTTTGTGAGAACAAAAATATTTGTAGCTTGTTGTTAAGTAAAACTTTTTAGTTTTCTTTATACCTTAAATGATATTGAACTATTTAAAACGGTTTTAATGTGAGAAACAATATTTTTAGTCGCGTATTCTACGTCAAAATGTATTTATGATGAAGTTTTTAGTACTTCCCAGCATTATAATATTAGAAGATATATAAAATAAACAAACTGACCATGAGAGCGGAATTATGTGCTTTATGAATTGGTGAAAATTAAACTAAAAATGTTCTGTTTAAAATGACATTGTTCTAGTTTAAATGGAACTGAGTTATATTAGAGATACATATACCTTGCGAAGTTTTTGGGCTGGGTTGGGAGGGGGGGTTGCATAGCGGAAGAAAAATCATTTACTGTTGAATTAATTAGATAAAAGGACAAATAAAAGGGCTAATTAATCTATAACCAAAATGTAGACCGATCGACACAGCTAATGCACATTTACTCCGTTTTATAGTCTGTTTAGAATAAATTAATTTTTAAAATATTGTTTTAATTAAAATCTTTATTGAACGATATTTTTGTGACAAATTTAATGTATTGTCATCTATCATTACTATATTTTATTTAGTTTATTTAATTTTTTTACGTAGCTGTTTACTTTTATCGGAAAGTAGATTAAAAATGTTAATTAAAATATAATGAAAGCCACATTTAACTACTGGTTTAATTCAGTGTAATAACATTTCAAAGAAAACAGCTACGCGAATTATAAAACGTGTTCCAGAAAATAATTGAAAGAAAGAAAAAAAAAAGTTCATTTGTTGACAAAAAACCATATTTAACGCCTTTTTATCCTATGTATCGTGAAAATATCGTTAGAAATCAAGAAAAGTCAAAAATAAGTTAAGTAATTAAATGAAGATTGAAAAATAAAAAATTTGAAAGTAGGGTTTTGAGATGGGGAAAAAGTGTGTCGGTCTGTCTGTCTGTCGGTCTGTCCCCCCCCCTAATAACTTTTGAACGAATTGTCCGATTGGAAAAATTCTTTTTGCATTCGAAAGATCTCGGCGAGGAAATCTCATTTCCATATTTTACTTTTTTATTTGAACAATTTTTTGTTCAATTTTGAACAGTTCAAAAAATTTTAACATTAGCGCCTATGGGTGAAAATGAAGCAAATTATGTAAACTCTGGGTAAAAGATATAAATTCCCATGAACAAGCTCACTGGAAGAAGTTCTTGGCGTGAAATATTGATTTGAACAATTTTTGTTCATTTTTGAACAGTTCAAAAAAAATTAATATACCGCCTACGGGGAAATTTCAATCCTATATAATTCCTGATCTAACGGACCGATTTCCTTGGAACAAACTTTATCGGAAAGTTCTTATGACGTAGAACATGTACAAATAGAAAGTTCATCCAGAACTAACGAGCCTATTTTCCTATAAAATTTTTTGATCGGGATTTTCAAGAATATTTTTTAATTAATGAATGATTAAATGAATAAGCAAAAGAATGAATGAATAAATGAGTGAATAAATACATGAATGACTTAATAAATAATGATTGAATGAATATGTATTAACCGTTGAAAAAGGTTATTTGAAGCAATTAAGAACTAAAGCTAAACGAGAAAGACAGAGAGAGAGATAGCTAGATTATAAATTTGAATTCGGTGTATACGGGAAAGTAGGCTAGTATAGTTCTAGACGGAACTTCTTGTTAAATATCTGTTTGTATTGAAATATTTTTTTCACGTGGTTAAGAAGTTTACTCATCTCTATAGATAGTTAGAATAATCAATATTATTAATCGACTGCGACAATGCAAAATTTTTATTGGCTCGAATTTTAGATTCAAAGCGGGATTTTAAGTTAAAAAAAACATTCATTTGCAAAACATTTCACATTTACCACCGTAACTGCATTACTAATCTCTTTCTGTTCAAATAATTACTTAACTCCCCCCCCCCCCCTCTCCTCAAAGCAAAAAATTTTAGGAAAACGTTTCAACACGTTCCAATTGCTGAGCCAACTTTTGCCTTCTAATTAAATCGTTACGTGACTTTACTAACAATTTCAGTCTCGATTAAACGTTGACGTGGCTAAAAATCCATGCATTAAAAAAAGAAAACCTACGCACTGATCAGTGGATTGCTTGAAAAGGAAACGCTTGGCTGCCGTTATATGTCTGGGAAGTAATCATCTGATTCACACGTTTCAGAAGGACGCCTGCGAATTTTGTTTTTTCCTTTCTATTTACGTTCTAATATCTATTTTTTTCCCCGTTAGTTTAAAAGGACTCTTTATTTTCATGAGTTTGTTTTTTAAAATAGTTAAATTCGTAGGGTTTCTTTTTTATTTAAAAACTAAAATAATATTAACGTTTATTATTCCTTTTTATATTTTTGAGTCAATTGAAGTACAAAAGTTTTCTCCATAAAATTAAACCTTTCAATATTTTTCAAAGCAGATGCATTCCATTTTTTTTCTTGAACTTGATATGTTAATTTTTTTATCTTTGAGTCAATTGATGAACAGAAGTTTTCTCCATAATATTAAACCTTTCATTATTTTTCAAAGAAAATGCATTTCGTTTTTTTAAGCTTGATGCGTCACTTTTTTAGAGCTATATATTGATTATCAATACATTTCCTGAGGAAATGTTCTGTTACTAGCACTTATGTAAATAGTTGATCTCTATTTACAAAAAAAAATAAGAAAAATTATCCGAAAGACATGTTGGAATAATATCTTATTGTGCACACATTTTGGTCTCTTTTTGCTCAAAGGTAACATGTACAACCACCACTGCATTTCAATCTCTAAAGCCGTTTCTGGGAGATTCTATCTTTGAGATTCCATTCATGATGTAATGCTGGTCGAAGGAAACTTTAAACAAAGTTAAGTAACAATTGGAAAATATATTTGAAGGCTATACATTTTTCTTAATATAAGGAAAAAAAGTAACTTACCTGAGTTGGTCGGTTGAAGAATGGAATTGCTGTTTGGGGAGAAGAAAGAACGGGCTGGAGTTGACGGGCAGTGGAATAGGGTTCTTGAGGTACATGTCGTCTAGCCAGAAATGTGTTGCCTGACATGAATAGAAAAAAAAAAATAAAGATCTTTTTTGAAATGAAGATGCGTAAATAAGAAGATGCAAAATAAAATAATAAAACTTAATCCGATATCTTTTTCTGCATTTTAAAGATAATAAAAGGGATTCCCATCCCTTCAGCACGATGGCTGTCCCCTAAAAAGCTACTGAACCCCCAAACGATGATCGGCCAAACAGTCGGCCATGATCCCCCTAAAGCTCTTGAAACCCCCCCCTAAAATAGTAGAGGCACTTGGCCCCCCTCTTGGGTCAGCCTGATTGATGTCAGGGCGTCTCTTGAATGATTTTTGGAAATTGTTCACAAGAACAACTCTCGAAAGCAAAACATACAGGGAATCATACAAATGTTTGGCGTGAATTCACTGAACACATTATCCATTTATTTACCTTTCCCGTCGGAAAGATAAAGATCAGGAATCAAATCTCATTAGCATGGGAATTCGCAACAGTATTACATATCCAACGGGGCTGTGGCAACCTAGTGGAAAGGCGTCGAAATTCGAATCGGAAAGTTTAGTGTTCGGAACTCGAACCACTAAAAATCCCCCATGTACACTTGAGGATACGTTCATGTAAAATGTATGGAACCTGAAGATCTGAGACAGTTCCGGTGTACTAGAGGCTAGAAATTTTCCCTCTCCTTCAGTCTGACGTCTTAACCTCTTCAGACCCCAGAACTAAGCACAAACAATTTTGACGCAATTTTTTGGTTCTCTGATTTAAAAAGGATTGCAGAACAAAATAACTAAAACAAATTTTTTTTTAAAATTTTAATTAATAATTAGTTTAAATAATAATTAATGCCCAATTTCCATGTTTTCCATGTTTACAACGAAGTAAACAATTTGTTGATTAATTTCAAAAACAATTGGATGTTTTAGCTTTCAAATTGCACAAATAGTAGTTAATAAACAGTATTTTAAAATGTACCCAATTGGGTACACTTGGAATGAAGAGGTGGCGAACTTGTGGTATCGCCAACCGGTGTCATTCTACTACACTTTCTGTATTGGGCTTCAAGTCTCGCTTTTACAGTTGTGGTGCTCGTGCAAAAACGGGAGGCGTTTATTTATCTTTAAATTCAACCGGGTTCAAATTAACGTCTTACCAACCTGGGATCGGTGGCAGTGATTCACCGAGTGGCACAAGAAACTACTCCGGAAAATGCATCTACAGACGTATCTTTTCGTAAAAACGTGTGAATTTATTCTTCTAAAGCAGCGATTCTCAACCTGTGGGGAGCGAGCACACGAGAAGAGGGGCGCGAGAATATCTTACTTTACATTACTTTAAGACATTACTTTAAAAAATTGATTAACTGACTGAGAGGAAAGCACACATACACATAGAAAACAAAATACATTTCGACATATTTAATGACTTATTAAAGTAAAACAAATTGCTAAATAAAAACTTTCTTAATCAAAACATACTAAATTAAAAACGAATTTAATAATTATTAGTGACTTCCTTGGGTCTGCCTTTCAAAGCAAAGTTTTCCGAAGGAAGGCTTAATATTAGAAATTGCCACCCTCAGTTGTTTTTATATTTAGCTGAGATCTATAGTTTGTCTTCAAAGAAGCCGCAGCAGAAAATACAGTTCTACAAAAAATGTTGAGGATGTTGAAAATGGTAATAGAATGCGAAATGCCCTTGTTTTTAGTGCAGAAACATCATCCTCTACTCCTACCCAAAATTAAAATAGTGATTTATTACTAAATTAATTTTATAACTAAAATTACTTGTTTTTACTCTTGTTTTGGCAGTTAGTTAAAAATAATTCTAAAACAGAATCAGTACTCATATACATTATTGTTGTATACATTTTATGGTAAGGGGCGTGATGAAAATTATAATAGAAAAATTGGGCCGTGAACACTGAAAGGTTGAGAAACGCTGTTCTAAAGTGTGCACAAGGTAAAAATCTGGAAAGTAATTAACCGTTCTCCTTTTCCAGAAACGTGGGCAATAATGGACGACCCACCTTTCTAATGCACGGGCCAAGTATTTCGGCTCGGATAGCCATCCACCAAAGCGGGTAATGTGTTTCCCCCAGAACAAATGAAGTTGAAGGAACATCCTCGCTAAGGGGGTGAATCCAGGGGTGATGCAGAATGAACGGAAGGGAAATGAACGAACGGTTGGACAGTCAGGCCGCAGGGAATTGTCTCCGGAACCGAAAACATAACATCCTTCTTTAGTACTCTCATTTGCTTTCCGCCTGTCTCGCATTTTTTCCCCTTTTCTTTCTTTCGACTTTTTTTTTCAGTTATTTTTCAGGAAGAATTTCTAAACTGCCATGACAAGAAGTAAAAATTTATAGTCGAATGGGAATTCCGATAGACGTGACTTTTTGTAGTGGGAGTGTTTAACTCGGAAGCCGACTACAAATCAGCAATTCCGTATCCCTTTAAAAATTATTTTGATTTTATTTATTTATTATCATTTCTTTGCGCTAGTCGGAATCATTATTTTTAACACATGATTCTGCTTATAATATCAATGCGTTGGGGTTTTTTTTTTTTTTTGGATATTTTTAAAACACGTTTTAACAATTTTTTATTCATTGATTTTACATTGAAATGTTTTTTCAAATGTTTCTCAAACTTTGAATTTCATTTGAAACAATATCGTTTTCAACGGATAAAAGGTGCTATGAATTTTCAAAAATATTCAGCAAATCTCTGGTATCTTTTGCATGAAACCTCAAGAGAATACGTTTTTGGGTTAAACCGTATGACATAAGATTTTAGGGGTCAATCCAGAATTTTTAACAGGTTCCTGTTTTTGCGAATTTTAATAAAGATTTTTATAAAAAATCCAATAATTTCGTGACAATTCAAAATTTAACCACAGTTATAATATAAATAAAAACCAAATTTATTAAAGCTTGTTTAATAAACTTGGTGAAAAGTACGATTTGGTAGCTCGGAATTCTGTGAAGGGTACATTTTGATTAATTTAAATTTCGTGAAGGGTCCGAAAACGGACCCAAATTTCCTCTGGCGCTACCGCTGGATTTGGAAATTTGTGAAAAAATTTAAGGGACTTATTGCCTCGTAGAATAGCTTAAAAGTTTGGAAATAAAACAGTAGAAAGAAATGGCTAGTAAAATGTTTAGCAGGAGGTAATCCACTGAGTAAACGAAAGTCGTTCTTCAGGTTATATATTGAAATAAATAAAAATAAAATTAATGAAAAGGAATATATAAATATATTTCGAGGTGAAGCTTAAAATTTCTTTGGTAAAGCAAAAACCATTTGTATTCTTTAAAAAAATACTATGCGAAATTCAATTAATATGTAAGAGGAAGTAGAGAAACGTTATAAACATCGCGCCAATCTAACTACGCTACTATGAATAAGCTTTTAGAACGGAATAAACAGTTAATCTAATTATCATGATCTTCTAGGATGCAATGAAAGTCTTGTAGGGACGAAAAATACACATTGCTAAGTATTTGAATGATAATCTTGACATTTTAATCCATTCATGTTTACAAAATTCTGAAACACAGGTTGCTGCGGTTCATATGTAAATGCAAACGATGTAGAATAGCAATGAGGGAAACTTTGAGCTCGACGTGTCAAAATTCGGAAATGTAATATTCCAACTACGGTGCCGTTTCACACAGAGAAATATCCATAAACATTTGATAATTGCAACTCTAACATGTAAGGGAAAAAAAACGTACGTAAAGAATCTGATAAACATAATACTGAAAATACATTTATCATTTACATAAACATAACTATGTACCTGAGAACCATAGCATCTTAAGCCCATTGTTCGAGTTTTTGTAAGTTTTCATTTGATGGACATACATAATACCGACTGCAAAGCTACTAGCTACTTGAAGGTTCCGAACTTTTAAAGCACCTATCGGACATCTTTATTCTGTTCGCACGGAAAAGTGCTGGAAATGTTTATTTTTTTAACTTCATCGCAAAAGTCGATAAATGGACCGGAGATACTATGGATATCAGGTACAGAACATAAAACTTGTAGATAAATATGTGAAGATAATTTTAATATGTGAGAAGGTTTTAATAGTTTTTTTACTATTCAATTTTTTGCCTCTGTCGACGGCTGTAGAAATGCGTGATGTGTGTCACCCTATTGTGTCAGCGTGTCACTTGTGACACGTGTGTCATAGGTATACTGTCACTGATGTAAACCATGAATGTTCCAATTTAAAAATAATTAATCTAGTGGAGTGCTCATTGGAAATTATCTCATCTTTAAAATTTTATAATTCACACGAATTAGTTGACATTCATGTGCGCTCTGTTTTGTGGATGCTGATCAATCATTTGTCTCGATGTTGTCATTTTCTTCCTCGCATGAACTTAGAGAGCTAGTCACAATTGTGCGATGTTTTTTCTGTCTTTCCGTCAGGTCTGTAAACCGGTTGTTCTCAGGCCCCAAAAGGCAATGCTAAATGAATACGATTTAGTGACTGAACGGTTTGTAATTTTTCAAAACTATAATTTCAAAAGATTTCCCCCCGATAGACTTACATAGTAGTTTCCTTCCATACAATTCCAGGCGGTCAACACACCTGATTAGAGTAGAAATTCTATATGTTTATTGGCTGGAGAATTTTGTGTTCATTCGCTGGTAATTTATCACTTTTGTTGCACCACTTTTTATTTGCGCACCCAAAAGCAGCTGAAGCAGTAACATTTGAAAACTCAGAATTTTTTAACAATATTTACACCTTACATTAAAAATATTTTTACCGCGATGTATCCAATGCTACATATTAGAAATATATTATTATGCTTTCTCAGGAAGGAAATAGTCCACAGGTTAGCTACATCTTAAGTACTGATATTAATGCATGATTTTCAAACTTTTTAGCAATCTTAATAAGTGTAAAATCAGTAAAAATCTTTTTTATAGCATAGTTTTTAAAACCCTTTATTGTTTTTACATGAACATCCATTGCTAATTAACAACATGAGACGTCCTTATTTCAGAAATATAGATTTTTTTCAAGGATTCAAATAAATTAATTTTACCTTTTCTAGAGTGTTCTAATGAATTCAATTAAATCATTGTTTTAGTAATCACTTTGAAAAGACTTAGCACGTAATGCTTAGTTTCTCGCTACAATTTACTGTATCATCCCAAATTTGCGATTACAGCTGATTAACTAAACTCTGTACATATGTTTTCTTTGCAAGATGACTACCTTTGCAGTGAAAAACTTGCTGGTGCCTCGTATCATTACAACTAAGAGTTGCTTAATAACTGAGATTCGAGTTTTGTACTATTTTTGTCCTGCGAGGGGGGGGGGGGGAGGGGAGTAGCTCGCCGGGAAATTTAAAAACTGTACGGCACCTAAGAAGATGCATTTCGTTCCAGAAAACCCGACTGAAACAGAAATAGAATCCTATAAAACTTAAAGCACTATGTAAAAGTACATTCCGGAAAACGCTTACACCTGAGCTGTTCTCCTCAGCACTGTCGCATGATCGCGACCTAAACTCTACGAGATGACTATTATTTTTTTTTAGTGGGAGAGCAGGTGCAGTTGGAAGGATTATTTCCCATGGTCCCACCCATGTCAGCGATGCGTTGGGAAGCAGAGCGTGCTTTCGTGCTCTTTCTCGAATTGATCCGGCGCAGCCAAGATGCGCATGAATATCTTTAGGATGTCCCAAAATTTTTTAGTAACGTTATCTGCTCGGTTTTCGTGCTTCTATTGAATGACGTCATTGGGTGAACTAAGTAGAAGCTTTTTAAAGCATTTCACTTTCCTGGATGCGATTTCTTTCTCGATACAAGAAAGATAATAAGAAAACGTTTGTACACCAAAAATAGAAACGGATTTGAGGTAAAGTGTCTAAAAGCTTTTTTTCCACTAGATTCCAAGACAAGAAAATAAACTCGGCATTATAACAGAAAATCAAAATTAGCACAAAAGGACAAGTCGTAATTAACACGCCTTTGTTTAAGGGTTACTAGGAACCCCCTTTCATTGTGAGAAAAAGGCTAAAATTTATCTGAATTTAAGTGCATATCTACGAGATTTCTATAAACGGGAATTTTTAAATGAATAAATGTTTTTGCGCAGCATATTTTGGCCATGGAGCTATTGGATATAATGAAGATCTGTCAGTGAAAGAAAAAAAAAATCTTTTACTAAACAAATGAACTAAAATTTACTTTCATGAGTCATTGTTTTCAATACTCTTCCATATCCAAAATATATAGACGAAGGTATTGGAATCGTGAAAACTTTGGATTTTCGTATTATGACGATTTACACGTTTTAAGGAGTTATAAACCGGTTTTGACCATTCATGGAAAATGTCGGGTTGTATGTGGTAACTTGGTCACTCTAATTCGAATTGCATAGAACCGAAAGAAAATGTCTACTCCCTTAGACCCTGATAGTAAGTGGTGCCGAGTATCCTTTGACATGTATTCCTTTGAGGGGGTGGAGCAATCGAACGTTCTTATTATTTGGCGTGGGCGGGGGGGGGGGGGGGAGTGTAATACGGATGCAATGAATTTTCAGTCATCATTGTTAAAAGGGGAGTATTGGTATTTGACCTGTTGCAATGAAAAACCGTGAATGAGGAACATGTTTGAAAATACTGAAAATCAGCAGTTCTGACTGTCTTGTTAAAAACTTAGAAAAAAAAAAAAAAAAAGACAACCGAAAACAGAATTTGATACAACATGCTCAAAGAATGTAAAAATATATTTGGTTTCAGAAAACAGATTTAAACTTTTCGCAAGATATTTACATAAACCACCGAAGATAAATAAGAAATTCCAGCTATTTGTGAAAGTAGTTTATTGAAATTTAACAAAAAAATAAGATTTCCTTAATCGATATTCATATTTTTGGACTTCCTGGAGAGAGGCGGGCTAAATAATATATGTGCTGCAGTCTTACTTCTTTCGTTTTGTTTATTTAATTTTCTTTCCATTTGTTTGCCCACGCATAACTTCCTACGCATTGCTCTAAGACCAATTTAAGACTTATTCTGCTGAAATCTATATTGTTTCATTCTAGTCTTTTAAATTTGAAACGCTTATTTTTTATTTTAAAGATTGGAAGCTGCTTTTAGCAAGTTTTGCTTGTTTTGTTGAGGATTTGTTTTTAAATGAAAATTTTACTGTAGAAAGGAAATTCACGTGGAATTAATCGTTTTAGCATTTAGGTTTAGCGAATTTAAAGAAGAGAAACTTCAGAAACTTCTATTGGCTTCGTATTTCAAAAACAAAAATATTTTGTCCCTCTCTCTCTTTTTTTTTTGCTATTTTGTTTGCGTTAATTTTAAAATACTCTATTGCATTTACGCACCGAATTTAAAAATAAATGGTGACAACTAATAAAAAGCCCAAATTAAACGTTTTAAAACAAAGTTTTGAAGTTTAAAATAAAGTTTCGAAGATTAAAATAAAGTTTCGAAGCCTAAAATAAAGTTTCGAAACTTAAAATAAAGGTTTAAAGCTTAAAATTTGATAAATGGGTTCAACTCGGATAAAGAGTTTTTCACAATAGTTAATGTTAGTATAAGGAATCCTTGAAACGTGACGTTAATTTACATTTATTTTACCAGAGCTGCTTAAAATATTATTGAAGTTGTGAAGCAGTGATATTTCAACTTATTCAAGAATTCTTGAAAGAAATTAGCTTTGCAAAATTATTTAATTTTTTGTATTCTTTGGTTGAATGGAGCAAACCCCAGACAATAGTTATGCCAAATTCGAGACCACGGTATATTTTCTCATGAGATTGTTCTGAGGAAATTACTATTTGCTGAGAAGCGCAAATCTGCAAAAGACCAAATTCTCAGAATTCGTCGATCTGTAATCTTAAAGGACTGTATTAAAGCCGACTACGTTACCTTCGCTATTATTTAGGTAATGAATGAATTTATAAAATGTTTTTAATGTAAGTTGTGCTACTTATAACAACATAATTCATGACTCTTTGAATGCGACTTTTAGTAGGCTTCGCAATAAGAACTAGAAAAAAGAATAATTAGACGAACATATAAGTAAAAATAATGGTTGCATTCCACAGGCAAGCTATTGGATAATCGCAGAGTGTGACTGTAAATGAATGAAAAAGTTTCTAGTTTGCAAATGATGTGGCCTTTTTTATATTTACACAAAATCATGCAAAACCTATAAAACGTGAAAACTAACCATGATTTAAATGGAATATTCCAACTGGGGTTTGTTTCTCTGACTTCAGTCATAAATTGGAAAAAAACATTCTGTTATGATATTGATAATCCGGAAGACAAAATCGAACTCCTCCGGGTTACGTGCCAAAGATTAGAAATCAAAACAATCGCAGACATCGCCTGCGGGTCCCTAACACGTCCTCTTCAGGTCCGGGAGGCTTTCCTAATTCACTAAACATCACGTACCACATCCACGAACAACCTCAGGGAAGCGGGAAGATTCAAAGTTCAGACGATAGCCACCGTTTCTCATCAAGTCTCGACCCAGGGGCAGATTGAGTCATGGGCTTGTTATAGTTTCCCCGTGCTCCCCAGTTTACGCTCTCCGGTAACGAGGTTTTGCTGCTGTTAAGTACGCGTACGCAAGTATGAGTGTGTGCGTACTCTGCGAGGAGAAGCCGGAATCTCCCCTTTGCCATCTTATCAAATCGTAGAGTGGGGTGGGTGCAGAGAATAGGCTAAGTGCCAAGATTATCGGATGCCTAATCTGGAATGTAAATAGAAGGTTAAAAGGGAATAAAAGGATGTGGGATTGCTAAGGATAACGCTTCCGGTAATTGGCGATCATCGATAAAATTGAAATTACCATTTGCTTATCGCAGGTGGGATTGGCTGAGTCAAATACACAGAAGCCATGTACTTTTCAAAGTATTTCTTAGAAAGTTTTTGCAAAAGATAATGCTTATTTAACCATTTTTCTATGGAGTTGAAATTTGCAAAATGTGTTCGCAGGGCGATATTGCATCCCTCGCACTATCGGGCTATAAACTAAAAGATAGAGGACGGAGGACAAAAGTATATAGGCCAAATCACTATAAGATATTTCGTTGCGGAGAGGGCATTTGTTTGTTTATTTCACTTTAGTGCTTCAAATTATTAATATTTTCCCGCATTCAATTTTTTAATGGGTGCCTAAGCAAGGCTAAAAGCAATCCCTCATGAAAATTGAATCAAGGATTAAATGAAAGAGTGCAAATATATGTTGAACAGGCGTTGCGGAGGGGCAGCAAAATATTCCATTTTTGCGATGTTCACTTTATACCCATATTTCTCCTCTTTATAATAAAGTGTTGAAATGTCCCACCCCCCCCCCCCCATAAAATGTCACTATTCCACTTCATTGTAACCAAAAATTGCACCCGAAAAGAAAATTCATTCCGAAAAAAAAAAAAATAATAAAAGAAAAATTAGCATCACATTGCGGACGGGACACTTTGGCTTTTTCAAAGTTAGGAATTTATTCATTACAAACATTTTTTAGCAGTTGGATATACTTTCTAGTAATAAAATTAAACAACCAGCATATTTCACGTTGCCATTAAGTGTAAATGTAATTAATTTTCATCAACTCTTTTCTGCAATTACTAAATCAAATTTTTAGCTCTTACAAACTATACAATATACGATTCTGATGCCTCTTCATGGTGAATGTTTTGCGGAATTATGTATGTGGTTAAATCATCTTTGTTGAAATGATTCGGTTAACAAAGATTTGATCTGAAAACAGTTCACCCAATTGTTCTCTTCTTTTTCAGAAATAGAAAACATTTTGTTTCTTCACATCTGTACTAAAATAAATCTTCAACATTTACTTCATCAATGAAGAAAATTTGAACAACTTAAAGACTTAAATACCCTAGGATTTGTGTAATGAATTTCAACAATTCAACTGTTGCTGGATGATTTTGGATTTGTTTTACTTAGGTTGTAGGTGTTCTTAATTCATTACATTCCCTTTCGACAACAATTCGTACAGAGCATTACAAAAGTTTTATCAGTAATAGTTTATTAATGTTTAACCTAAATCTAAATATTTAAATTCACCCTTTCCCCCCCTTATGTGTTGCATGTCTAGTTAAATCTAACATAACCTTCTTCCGGTATTCTTTTGATCTTCGTATAACTGTTTTTGGCACATAACCAGGATTGCCAAATTTAAAACTTCAAATAGGGGACTGCTGGGGCGCACTGACAGGAGGAAGAGATCTCCCCTTCCAGGAGGCATCGGATATCCGGTTGACCAATTTTCAAGTATCCGGAATCCGATCCGGCCACTGAACGATTCGATTATTCGGCTTGCCAATTTTGATTTTTAAAGTTTACTTAATTAGCATATTTTGAAAATATATGTAAATTAAAGATTTATTACGTATTTGGAAGCTGTGGGACGTTCAGAGCCGGATGTCCGGTACTCTCCCTTCACACAATGGTCATCCGATATCCGGCAAAATCAATGTCCTGGCAAGAATACGGGAATTTGCCGGAAATTATTAGTTTTAAAGTCCTCCGGGACGCGAGACAATTTCTCAAAATACAGGACGGTCCCGTAAAACCGGGGACGTTTGGTCACAAACACACCTTGTAGGTTTTTCCTATTATTCCTTTTTACATGCTGTAAAGGGGCTATTTGTTACCCCGAAATATTTAATGCCTTGGGTATTATATTACTTTTCTTTATGCAGCAGTCTCAAACGCAATTGTTTTTCAAACTTTTTGGTGTTAAGGAACATATTGGAAAAAATCATAATATAACAAAAATAAATAAATTAATAATTAAATAAAATATCTTATGGTAGAAAATTTTTTTAATCCTATTTCAATAATCAGAAGCAGGAACTGCATGAGCGAAGGATTACAATAACATCGTTTTGATAAGTAAACTTTATTAAACATATTTAAGATATTGTAATGATTGGGAAAAATAGAAAATAGGAAAAATTCTGCTTTTATCCAAATGGCATATATTGATAAATATCCAGGGGATGCTTGCTAATTGCGATAAAAATCTATCAAACGTCACAGAAATATTTATTTTTTTAGAATTTCTGTCTTGAAAAGTTTGATCTCTTAAATCCAACTCTTCTACTGCGATAAAGCATTGCAGAGCTATAAACTCAGATTCAGAGTCGTGAAGGGAGTACAAAGTGTGTGTAATGGAACACAAAGGGGAACTTCTCAATTATCTTCAGGAAAAAAGGACGGAATATATATGCCCTATTTCCTTTTACAAGCGATGCTAATTGTCCCAATTAACTGCATGCTCGGATATTATAGCACACATTCCACCATCCATGCAAATCACTTTGAGTTGGATCGAACAAAAGGGACGTGGCCACCAGGGGCGTTCTCAACGTCATCTCTCATCTCCATCCTCCAACCAAAAATTAAGGGGGCCGCCCCATTCCCGAAATACTGCAAACTTCACTTTTCTCCTCTCCATCTAACTGTACCCGTACCCATGCAGCAGGACGCAGGTGCAACGAAGCCAGTAAAACTAATCAGCCAATGGGATGAGGCGCTTGGATAGCTTTCGACCCCCCACCCCCTTCCTACATCCTTCATCTTGGAGGGGGGAAATTCATATCCCCTTCGCTTTCGATCCTCCTTTAAGGTACATTCTAAAGGAGGTGGTCGTTTTCTAGAACGAGGAGGAACCACTTGGAATCGCGAATTCTTTTCGAGTGGAACATAACCATTGATTATTTTTGGAGAAGTAGAGAAGGGGGGTTTTGTCCTTCAAAGGACCTCCAAAGTTCTTCAGAACTTGATTGTAGGTCAAGACATTTCTGCTTTCTTAACCGATCGAAAAACTTCTTGTCATATTTCACAATGCTACTGCTGATTTTAGTTTTGAACATAGGCTAAGAGATAAATTGCACAAAATCACAGCAAACTTTTTTTTTCAGTTTGATAAATAGCAGGTTGAACTGCGGAATGAGAATAAAAAGATTTAAACAAAGTTCCTATAAGCCAAAAAGTGGTACTTTCTCCAGAAAAGCGTAGAGAATCTAGGATAAAAGCCCCATCAATTTTCACTTTAAAGTAAACCTATCACAATATCTCGCATGCTAAGTTTAATCACCTTACTTATATTTTAAAAAATATTAACTCTCAATTTTTTTTACATAAATGTTGTTCTTTTAGCTTTGATAAAAAACTGCAGTACAGCTTTGCGTTTTAAGGAAAAATATTTTATAACAGAGACTTGACAATTTAAAACACGAATGAACATTTCATTTTGTTGCTCCCTTGGCTAGACAGATCATTAGTTTTTTAGTATAACTTAGAAAAGTGGATAAACAACATTTTAAAAAAGTAAATCTATTTTCGTTTAAATTTTGGATATTTGCATTTGCGTTTCATTTAAAAAACAAGAACGTTTACTTTTAATAACTCTTCAAAAGAGTTCTTATTTTTGAAGCTGCGGATATATTTTAGAAAAATAAAAATTTGCATGAAGGAATTAATTTTGATAAACGGCTTGTGTTTATAAAAGCGTGGTTCTTGCTAACCGTGTATATATTCCATTTTAAAATGTTGAAAAGGGTGTAAAACAAAATTTAACAGGATTAAAATGACGAAAATTCTACACTACAGTTAATTTTTTAGAGCATTGTATTGTTGAATGTACTCAAATTTTCAAAAACTCAACGTTTCAAAAACTCAACATTTAAGAACTCAACATTTAAAAACTCAACTTTTTAAAAAATCAACTGTTTACATTTTATTACTGTGTTATTTTTAAAGGTAATGTATTTGTTTTTGAGAGAGTGTGACATTAGTTTTCCCATTTGCATTTCTTTTTTAAGCTTTTAACTCTCATATCTAATTCAAAAGAAATACAATGGTAGTAAAGAACATGAACAGCTGTAAAATTCAAACACAGCAACAATTTTTAAAGTGTCTTTTAATAATGCGTTTTAACATGGAATTAGTTTCTCTGAAATATTCTAGGAAACGAAGTTGTAGGATTATTCTGATTTTTTAAAACAAAATTAAAGAAATTGAGAAAGGTTGTTAAGGCAAATTAATGATTTACAAAAAAATATGCTGTTAGTGTGGAGAATGACAAACGCGCAAAGAATTGGGGAAACAATTCATATGAAATAATAAAAATGCTTTAGATTTAGACTTCGTTTGTAGCAATTAATAACTTAAAATGTTTTTCATGCAGCTGATTTTGTCTTGGTTTTGTAGGTTTTGCAGCTTTTAGAATTGTTGTCAAACTGTACATGAATTTAGAGGTTTCATCTTTAATTTCTATTCCTATGAAATATTTACCATATATGGGAAGAATGAAAATCACTCCCAAATATGCTAAATTACCTAAAATGCACGGATGAACATATATTTTTAAAAAAAGGTTTGAATTTGGACTTTGTTTGCAGTAACAAATAACAAAAAAAAAAAAAAAAGTTTTTCATACAGCTGATTTTACCTTATTTTTGCACTTTTTGCTGGGTTTGGAAGTCTTGTTAAATTTTACACTGCTACTTTTAACGAGCAAAATACATGTATAGTACTTCAGTTTGGAGTTTTTACCTTTAATTTCTGCTCATACGTAAAAGTTGATTTCGCGAATAGACTGAAGTTTTTGAACAGAGAGGAACGGATATACATTGAACATATATTTCTCATTTCTGTTAAGCAGACGAAACCTCCTTACAGCTCTCTTTTTTACAGCACTTTATGTAAGACAGTAGAAACACACTTACAGAAAGCAACATTCCGTACAGGAGAAGTAATTTGATAAAAGTAGTAGTGGTAAGTAAGTAAGTCTAGTTAGTAAGTACTTACTAACTGGATTGACTTACTAACTGGATTGACTGGAACATACGTAGTTTATTCAAATTCGAAATTGAATAATATGAAATAAGTCAATACTTTCAATATCCGTTTAAAATGAGGTGAAGATATAACGTTTTAAATTCGAAAAATTAGTTTATAGAGCCATTCTATTTTAGACCAGGCAGAATTCGTCACGTAACCATCAATAACTAAAGAAGTAGTTATCACAACTGAGAATATAGCACATCCTAAGACGATTTTGCAAGAAAAAGTTTAAGTTAGAACCTTTTAAAATTCCTAAACTTTTAAAACTGGCTAATTTCTCAGGAAATTGTCGAAGCATTCTTTTTGTAATACACGCAGTTTGAAAAGTATATAAGCAAATAGATTTTTCTTTCTATAAGTATCTAAAATCAGTATTTTATTATATAATTTTTAAAAATCTAGTTGATTTTTTTTCCTTATCAACTAAAGAAGTACTGAGTTGATAAGGGAAAAAAAACATAAATTCGCATTTATGTAAAAAAATACTGAGATTTAATATTTTTTAAAATATAAGTAATATAAATAAAACTTAGCATGCGAGATATTGTAATAGGTTTAATTTTATCCATTTCATGTGGTTTTTACACGGATTAAAAAAATAAAACCCAAACAGATAACAATCTAAAGTTATATTCCAAAAATGTAATAATTAATCTCGTTTTATTGTGCTTTTAAGATGTATAGACGAAAAGGGGGCTAGTGTGCAAAATTTTTCACATTTTGCGAAATAATGTACTTTTTTAATGCATCGCGTATTTGTCTTACAAAAATTTACACTTTTCCTTTAACTTGGTTGCTATTTTTAATTTATTTGCTAATATAATTGATTATCAATAATTGAAAAAAGTTTTTTAAATATGCAAATAAAGACTTATATTTACTAATTTCATACATTTCTATTTATGCAAATAGACCAGTATTTTAATCTTACAAATGGGTTAAAAATCTGAACTTTGTTTGTAAGGTTAAATTTTTTGTCAAAAGAAGCAAAACTACATATTGTTTTTCATTAGAGTTTACACACTCAGAAGACTACATAATCAGAATTCTGCTTGAATATGTGCTGTGGCTGGACTTCTTACCACGTATAGGGAAAATTGAACGTATAAAAAAGTTCATGCCTTAATATCTGTTTTTTATTCAGTCATTTCTGATATTTCAATTATAAATTCATTTAAGTCCCATGCAAAAAAGGGTGCCCCGACTCTCTCTCCTCATATATTCCACCCATGAAATTGCAATTTTTGCCTTTGAAAGCTTTATGGCGCTAGATGTCTATATCAGCTACACACCATGTGTCCACACTAGTCCCATGAAGTCATTTTCATCCACGCTCTCCACACTAGTCCCCTTCTCCCCTACAGCCTTAGAACTAATTTTAAAACTTTAAAATTTGTCAAAAACTACGATTTTGGAAGTGATATTACTCAAAATGACCATTTTTTTTCAAACTCTGAAGGGACAATTTGATTCTTTTTTAATGCTTTACAAGTAGATATGCATTAGATTGTATGTTTCTGCTTAGAAAAGATATTTATGATTTTTCAAACGTGGTCTGATGGTCATGATGTTAATATGGCTCTTGTTAAATAACAAATTTTCTAATCATTTCCTTAATTGAAAATATAACATTAAAGTTTAAAGGCTTAACTAATATTTATGTGTACATGGATAACGACCCTCTTTTGACAAACAGTTGGTTTGCCTACATTCCTACTCCCACGAAAGACTACCGTCTTTGACGACCAGCTGGCTTGGTTAGTCACTTACAAAAGTTTCAGTTAACTTTAGCTCAGTTTCATTAGTTTTAGTGTCCTGTCAGTAGTTATATACTGAAACTATTGAAACATTTCAGCTGTTTCAACATTTATAACTACTGTCAGTATTTTTTTACATTTTAGTAGTTATAGTAGTTTCAGTAAGTGTAACTACTGTCAGTGACCAGTTTATTTTTAAAAATTGGAGCTGGATTTTTGGAACTCTAGTTTAATAGTTTCAAAAATAGGAAGTTTTATTGTATCAAATATATGAAAGTTTTAATTATATATTTCAACAAACAGTAAATTGTTGTGGCATTGTTTTTTCAAGTACAATGAAGTAAGCGATGTGTTTTTATATTCGTATGCAACTGTGTGGTTTAAATATTTATCTCTTCAGAATTTTGGAATCACATCGTAATAAATTTGTGTTTGTCATAATCAAAGTTTTCAATGATTTCCAATATTCCAATAGGAGCACAATAAGTAATACGCTTGTTTTAGCAGTTTCGTTAACCTCTATATTAATTAGTGCGAATAAGATCGGTATGAGTACAAAATTCATAATATTACTTTTAGACACCATAATATTTGAACATGTAAAATGGTAAATTATAGCGATTGTTAAACAAACGGTTCAATTATTTTTTGTTTTAATTTTCTTTAATCCAAAAAGTTATAAATTAGAAAAACTATTCTATTTTATTATTAATTTTTACCTTATTTTCAGATACCCCAAATTGCTTGTATGTGTGTTAGTTTCATTAAATATAAATTATTTTTCATTTACATTATCAAGGGGAACTTTTCTCTTTTTTAAATTTTTATCTAGTACCAACGTTCCCCTCCCTCCAAATTCATATTGGTATGCCCTAAAATCACTTATTGTAAGGTTATTTGGTTAAACAAAGTTTTAATGTATAGAAGGGCTTATATGTTTTTCAACTGTTGACCATTTTGAAGTAATTCACTAAAACTTTCTATTTAAATGCTCTATTGAAGCTTGTTCTTTCTAAAAAGTCGCGCTTTTTCTTTAAAAAAAATGAAGAACAATTATGTTTTGCTTATATAGTGCGAGCATCAATTGTTTTTCGCATGTTTTTATCCTTCACTAATATTGATGTTGCATAATAAAAATTCAGGGGAAAAAGGAGAGATCAAGAATGATTTAAAAAGGCAACTCCTATAATACACTGTGATGTAATTTTGAAACAGTCTTCATTAATTCATTTTATCATTATTCTGAGAAAAATATGATCTTGCATTTTTCCAAATGTAAAATGGACTTCGCCCAGGCAAAATACTCGGCTGAAAAGCCAAAGAATGAAGGGATGTGGAATACTCAGCGGATATTCTCACATTCAGAACAGTTATCCCTGTATAGTACTTGTACTTACTCACGCGTAAAACTTCTTTTTGAGTGTTAAATGTTTCAACTCTCAAACGCGCATATTTAAATTCAACTTTTCATGAAATGTGAGGGGAAAAAAATAGAAGCAGTAAGTGCTAATTTCCTTCACTTTGTGTGCAAGTATGAGAAGCAGAAAAGCAAGGCTACGTCAAAAAATAAAACAAGAAACAACTCAAGTAAAAAGTTTGGTGGTTAGCGTTTTAGTACCGGAATGTTTATATTTGAGGTGCTAAATCTATCCTTATAAGTGTATATAAAAATCCAAAATGAATACATAACGGCTAATAGAAACAGGAGGCGAGATCGCATCAGCGGTGCACGCGTTTGCCAATGCGGTATCTTGACAACTGACACGATTGTTACGCTTTTCCTTCATTTGATTTCTTTAAACTACTTTTACAGTTAACTATCTAGAGTTGGCAACACTGTTAGGAATACTTCAATAACCAAAACGTTTGGCACTAACCTTTTCTTTATGCATTATTATTTTAATTTTTTTTTCGCCAAGGAAAACGTTACACTTCTTTTAGTTTTAAAGCGATTTCTTTCTCGCCAAATATGAAAAAGTCGTTACACAAATCTTAAAATATGCAATAAAGAGTTGAGTACTTAAATTCATCTCTTCACCGCCAAGAGTCATAAAGATAACTAAAATGTTCTTTTAATGAGAATCTCTACAAGCTTCTGACACTGTAAAATCTATGTACATTATGAGAGTGTATGCAATGAGTTATGTGCAATATATAGCATTATTTCTGAGAGAAGCGATTCTTTCCATAAAGCTACCCTAAAACAATTTATTTTGTAATGAGCGAGTGAAGTGATTCGAGGGATCTGTGTAAGCAGTTACGGCGCTTGTCAAGCGATAGCGAGCAGGGATCAGGAGTTCCCTTGTAAAAGTAGGAAATTGGTTTGTCTCTATGAGCTCGACTTTCTTAGATGCATGTTTCTTTAACTAGCAGTTCTTACACGAAATGTGCAGTTCCAACGCTATTTTGTGCACTTGTAAAACCCATATGCAAAGATTGGATCCGATTCATTTTTCCTATTGTCATTCTGCTATCCAGTTATCTTCAAGAAAATCTACCGGAAAATATTAACGCTACAACGAGTTGAGTTTAGTTTGTGAGTTCTCAAAGTGTAGGGTAGAACGAAGTTGACCTCACTTGAGATTTCTGTTTAGGAAAGCATTGTAACCTCCTTCCTTTGTAAAGTCGGTTAAAAATACCAAAAATCAAAAAGTAATGTTTCTTTTCCCTTAATCGATCAATTTAACTTCAAAATATAGTTTCCACTATACTTCAATAAAATGTGATGCATTAGAACTTTGTATCGGGATCTGAGTTCCCAATCAAAGAAGTCAAAAAGACTGAGATTTTTCTCCCGATAACACGACATAACATTACAGGCAACAAAAACTTCAAAAAAAAAAAAAAAAATAAATACATAAATAAATAAAATAAAATTAACTGACACATTCTCTCTCTCATATCTCACATTTTATGTTTGATATTTTTTGTCGCTTATAATGTATTTTGTGCTGTCGGAAAAAAAAAAATCTCGGGAATCACAAAGGATTGCGATAAAAACTAAAGTCATCTTTCAATTCAGGGAATCAAATTCGAATGAAAACAGCTCCAAATACTCTATCTCCAAAGCAGTTGTTGTTTTCACAACACGTATAAGAGCACCGTAACTTTTGCTGCCATTAAAGATAATTTAGATTATGGGACAGGAAAGTCGATGAATCGTAATTTAGACTACAAGTTGTTTACTCGAGATTATAAATGCGTTTTAGTTTTCCACAGAGATTGCCTCCTTTAAAACCTTTCTAAATGTAAGAGTTTGTTCCTAGAATTTTTTTTTTAAATTAGAGCTACTATTCATATGTGTTTCCTGGCTACAATTAGCTTCGCTGAGAAAGCCTTGAAAAATTTTATTCATCAATGGAATACATTTTCGTGCCCTTTTAGCTGCTGCATATTTGTTTGTCGAAATATTTTCGCATTCGATTGTTTATCAAAACTGTTATTTACATCACCTCTAAATGCAAGTTTGTGCCTTTAAGCAGAAAGTTCTGAAAAATAGAACGACACCCCAAATTGCTTGTATGTGTGTTAGTTTCATTAAATATAAATTATTTTTCATTTACATTATCAAGGGGAAAAACAAACATCTCTGCTGTAGAATAATAGTAGCATATTACTTCAATTAACGATGTCATAAATTCCCCAAATACACTAAAAAATTAGTTCATTCCTGAAACTTCGGTTATAACTTCTTCTTAACTATAGAATTCAATATCCGATCAGTCCTTAATATTAGAAAAGGGGGAAGACGGCTTTTAAGGGAGTTGGGGAAATTCCGAAAAATTAATTTATATTTTTTCCCTTCATGTGGAATGCTCACTTCAATGGTAATTTGCATGCTAAATCGAATGGTAAAATTGTCAGGACGATAATATCACCTAAAGAAGAGTTCTTTGTAGTATTTTTGGTAAAACTGCAGTAATTTAACATTTTGATACCAAAAAAATTATTACATGTAAAAAAATGTACAAATGGGATAGTATTAGTATGAATCATCTAAGGTTGCTTGCATTAATTTAATCATACTCACATTCACTGTGTGAGCTATCGTCTGCCTAATGAAGGTGCATGCCATGGGTACCTTCGTCATTTCTAGAGACTGGAAGATTCTCGCTTTTTGGAATGTAGCGCCTTCACACACTTTGCAAAATATTTGACACCAATTTTCATTGCACTTTGTATTGAAAACATTTCCACATTTCATCCACTTTGTATTGCAAAACATTTGACACCACTTTTCAGCCATGTGCGCTGTTAAGTGGAACAGTTCCTCTAACAAGCACAGAAAACAAGTTGTAGAATTGAATAAGGTGCAGGTTCTAGGGTCGTTTTAACAGGTTGAAGAACACCGTTTCGCCACGTCCAACTCCATTGTTAAGGAACAAGCTCTTTATTGCCGTGTCAAACCTGGATTTGGTAGTGGATTCGGAACGAATGTTGAGCCCCACTGGGGGGGGGGGGGGGGGCAGAGGCTGGTGGCAAGGACTCTAGTTTGGGTATAACCTTTTAAAGGGATTTTTGAAACGAGATGTATCGCAGATTATCAAGCAAGATGTAATTGGTCTCCCCATGAAGAAAAAAAAATGATTGTTCTCCAGTTTTCTCAATTTCAACTTTCAATGTCATCAGTAGAGTTGAAAACCCAAAACACATTCCATTAGGGACAAAATTTTCAACAGCTTTTTCTACCCTTTTCCATAAATGGCACTCGTGGAACCACATCCACTGAATTCTTGTACCAACAGGAATAATTCTCTTAAATCTTGGTGCTGCTGTAAAGCTAAGGATGAAAAAAACTTCCTTTTTACTTTTCCAATTAGTGACTTCATTAGAAGCACAGGCTTGTCTGGTAAACCACAAGTCCCCAATAATACTAAAACATCTACATCCTGAATTACAATGGTGGTTAGGAAACCCTGCTGAGACTCCGCCAATGCTATCTGAATAATTACAAAATCAGCACCACCTTCACACTGATTTCGATGTGTTGGTTTTCTAGTGTAGCATCCAACATCTTAATTAGTTGTTTTCTCTTTTTTGATTTGCATAAACGATGATCGATGCAGTAATTTGGAGTTGGGGGGAAAATGTTTGTTCCTTCTATGGTGTTCACTTTTTTATATGGTTTGGGTCATCATACCCATCCAACACGACTACTTTTCTTTCAGTCTTGAAATTCTTCTGCAAATAATTTATATATTGCAAGTGGCAAGAGAGGTTGAAAAATCCGTTTTTTTCCAACTCACTGGGGGGGGGGGGGGAGTAAGAGTTAACCACCATCGATGACAGAGCAGTCTGTGTTGGCTAATTCTTGCTCGTCTGCAGTGGAGAACTCTTCGTACAAAGTTGATTTTAGTTTTTCTCATCTCTGTACTATTTAAAAGTGCCAAAGCATAAGGGGGCTAACTCATATTTGAAGTAGTAGGCCAAATCATCACTACCTTATTTTAACGAAAAGCATGCGTTGGTAAAGTACCATTGACTGAATAGCTAGGTCTTTGTCTTTAATCTTCAATATGGAAGTTATTGTAGCAAGGGAACGCACAGTGTCACTTCTATTCATGTTAATATTTATAAATCGTCTCCCAATTAAGGCAGTCAAAGATAGGTTGAAAATATTTGAAATTCAGTTACACGTACCTTTATTCCATATTATCTTTTTTACTCAAATTATTGAAAAAATCAAATATTCATTTTTTTTGGACTCTTTCCTGTCCCTCTAAAAAGCCATGTTCTCTTTCTGCTACTGTTAGAGATTCATCGGATCTTGAATTCTATACTTAAAACGAAGTTGTAAACAAAGTTTCAAAAATGAACTAATTTTTTCGTTTTTTTTTTCTTATTTTCGTTGATTGAACTATATAAATCACTGAATGACTTCAAATTAATCGGGAGCAATTCAAGACAATTCTGAGGAAAAAAATTCGTTTTTTTATTTAGCACGTCATGAAAGACATATGTCATTGATCTACATTTTATGATGTGGTTATCAAAACTCAACATTAGACGCATGTACGCGGCAGAACATTGCCAAACTTTCCGCTGTTGGGGTTTTGTTATTCACATAGATATTTACACATTGTTTATTTAAAGAACAGAAAATGTATGAATAAAATATGTAAGTATTTGGACGTTTTTTGAGCTGCGTAAATTATTTTGAAGATTTTGTTACCGGAATGCAACTTAGTTTGCGGAATTTATTAATCAACAAACGCACTGTTCAAATTTCTTCTCTATACAAAATTTTTGGTCGTGCAATTACTCAAGCATTTTATTCGACGACACAAGTATTATTAATGTGTTACAAATATTTTCTTTTGGTAAAAATTCAACGGATTCAATTTATTAATACAGAGTCTTTTCTTTTCAAGTGTAAGTTCATTGAATTATTTATACATTTGCTCTTCTAATTATTAATAAAATTTATTCATGATCAGAACTATTAAATATTTATATTTCTTTTGCATGGTAAAATCATTGATCGTTTGAATTATTAAAATATTCTTCCATCAGCAGAAATTTTCTTTCTGTTAACATCTTTTTTTAATGAAAAATAACATAGATAGCATTTCTTATTATTATGATATTTTATTTTGTAAAAATATTTTTGTTTCAAGGGGAGAAAATTGTGCATCTTTATTGAAGAAAAATTGTCAGTGTAGTCAATTAAATAAATTTGTACCTAAGATCCATAGCATCTTAAGTCCATGTTTCGAGTTTTTGCGATAAAGTTAAAAAGTAAATATTTTTAGTACTATTAGACTAGACCTTTCCGTGCGAACTTTAGAATAAAGATGTTCGATGAGAGCTTTAAAAGTTCAGAACCTTCATGCAACTAGTGGCTGAGTCGCTGGTACTCTTTGTGTTCATTAAGTGGCTCTGGCTCTCAAGTACAGAAATATATCGAAATAATTTATTCTTTTTTATTACATTGTCACGTACAATATTTTCACTTTTTCTATGTTTTCCAACCAAAAAGAAATCTAATTTTATAACTAACTTTTGTGCTTTTATTAATTAAAATCATCAAAACAGATATGATGCTTATTTATTAGTTTTTATTATTATTGGAACAAGTTAACGCTAAAACAAGCATTAAAATATAACATTCCGAAATTTTCACTTAATTGACTTAAATTCCTTATTTATCGAATTTTAGCTGTTGGAGATTTTGACCAAGGAATAGGAATCTGCATTATAAAACTAACAAAATAAAAGAGAACTAAGCGGTTTGGTAACCATTTAATTCCTATTTTGGTAAATTGTTTGAAGTTTTTGGACGAAAGTATTTGGCATTTAAATTAGACGAATTCATTTGCCGAATTTAAATTTTCATGTTAACTAAATTTTGTGAAATATATTTAAGATACCGTTCTAATTTCTGAAGGGAAAGAACCGTTAAGATTAGTTAAATTTTCAAGATTCTGTCTCTAAGGTTCAGCGCAACAATATTTTAAAATACAATTTGACAATATCATGGTAAACTGGCGTCCCTGCGAATTCCAGAACTTTCAATTGGTTGCCAAAAACAGAAGTGGAAGAAAACAACACGGCGCTGAAAAAATAATAAAGGGGGGGGGGGGATGATTAAGAAAACTTTAGAATAAGCATTGATTATTTTCAATACGATCGAAAAAAATGCAGAATCAACTCTTAAAATAATTAAGCCACAGTAATTATCGCAAGATATAGTTTGGGGTTCATGTGGACCCCAGGTCATAATAGGGTAATATTTAGATAGGACATAGTGATAGGGTTAAGGAGTACATAAACTCTGTGCATTTGTCTATGTGTTTCTCTACATATTTATTCAATTTTCATGGCACATTCATTTAAGGTAACTTTGAACTATGAGGGTGAACTTTGAGCTACGTTATACTTTTCGGTATATAAGACTTAAAAAAAAAAAAAAAACCTAAAAGGTCTAGTGCTGCACTCAGTTGGCTAGGTCATAAAATCAGTTTTCTACTCTTAATTTTACGAAATAAGTTTGCAACACTATACACAGATAGTTGTATAATACAGTAATTCTGAAGTCACTGCTTAGAAGCTGTTTTTCAATGCTGGTTTGAAGTTGTGAAACCTTTGATGTTGTTGAAGTTCTTGAAGTTGTTCTATGCACCATCACAAGTTATAGAACTCTTCTGTGATTTTGTGAAAATGTGAACTTAATTTCATTTTACCATTCAAACGGTCTTTGGACGAAAACACGCATTTTGTGTAATGAAGATTTTGATAAATATCTTTAATTTAATTATGTCAAATTGTAACACTCCGTTCTGAGTTCAACAGTTCAAGCCACCACTTTTAGCCCAATTTTTCACCATAACGAAGTTATAACAAAAAAATTTTTTTTTTTTTTTTTTTTTATTTTACTATTGGACGGTCTTCGGGAAAAACGCGATATCTTGGAGGGAAAATTACTTTTTAGTTTCTGTTACTTGAGGTAATTGTCTTTCCGCCTATTCAGGCAAAAGTCTCGAAGATCAGAAATCCAGTTTTGATATATTATCATTTTTAATTTTCGAAGCATTATGAAAAATTAGTAAAAATCATTTTACAGGCCCTCTAGCTCCTACGGTCTGCTCTTACAGGCTTTTTATGTAGTTGCTTAGGTGTTTGAATACCTTCGGCGGACTTTTCTCTTGATTATTCAAAATTTGTTACTTAGTCTATGTTTCATAATGCAATGTTTAAAAACACTGAAATATCCATAAAAAATACATATTTTTATGTTATTAATTTCAATTCCATTAAAAATATAACATTTCTGCAAAACACGATGTCTAGGTATTAAATGAAAATATGGTAATTTTAGAAATTTTATTATGATAAAACTAACTTTCTCTAGTCCATTATGTATAGATCATTCTTATCATCAGAGTTAAATTACATGCAGAGCTCTGGAAGATAAATTACAGGCAAAAAACAGAAGAGAGAGTGAGAAACCTTAAAATTTGTGCCTGTTTTTAATTTGAACTGATAGGACAAAATATTTAAAAGTAAAGAAAAATGATAATATAAAAGGAAAGGATAAAAGGAAAACATATAATTATGAGAGAAATTTATTTCTTGGAAAAGATTAATTTCATCATAATAAAATTTACGAAGTTACAATATATTCATTTAATACCCAGATATCGTGTTTTGCAAACAAATTACGTTTTTTAAAGATAATTTCTCTCTCTCTCTCTTATTTTTCAGATGTAATTAAATATGCATATTTCTAATGGATTAATCATTGTTTTCAACTCCTTTTCGCTATAAAATATGAATTGAAAAATATTTCAATTAATTTAGAAAAAAGTCCTGGCGAAGTATTTAGGCTCCTTAAATTGTGTAATTTGTTTGTCATATGAAACTGTTTGCCTTTGCAAACTCCAATTCACTGCAGTCATGATTTTTTTTGTCGATTAAACGTCTGTTACCAGAACTTGGATGATGCGTAAATTCTATGTTAGATCCAGTGGTCTTATTTTAGATCAGTGGGCGAGAAGTGAGGAAAGGCAAACTTACCCAGTTGTCGACTTGTTCGGCCAGTCGCGCCAGCTCTTCCTGCAGCGCGGGGCCGGCTCCCCGGCGGAACTCTTCCGCGGCCCGGCACGTGGCGTCGAGCCGCGGCGCGACGGCCGCCACGCCGCCCAGGTAGCGGCACAGGGTGAGGGAGAGGTCGGGAACCGGCTGCCGAGGCAACTCCGCCTGCAACGGAACCAAATATCAGACCCCGCTCTGGCAAACGAGGCGGAAGGGGTAGGAGGACGGACATCTCGCAATTTCGCCACTGCCCCGGCCATTGGGTGCCTCCCAGAATCGAACGTAGGGCATGGGCCGATCATTTGCCAATCGGGAAACGAGAAAATAATTCAGTAAAATTGAATAAAATACCATTAAAATCGCTGCAGAAGGCACATTTTATATTCGTGTGTTGTTAGCATCTACGTTGTCGCGTATTGGTATCTCTACACGAATCCCCAGTCAAACCCTGGTATGACTGAAAGCAAACAGCATGGTAGCGAACATCTTTCCAATGGACATGCATACACGTGTTTCAGAGTAACAGGACACCTTTGCTTCACTGCAAATATCAAAAATTATTTGCATCTCTCCCTTTGTTTGCACTAAAGAAAGGTTTCCTTGCCGATCCATGTTCTCTTTGCGTCTCCAAAACCCGTTATGCACAATACAGACTTATACGACTATACGATAGTTTACTATATCGTATAATACACATACGATTAGATATTGCAAAAGTAGTTATTGATGCCCACGGCCATATTTAGTTCTTTTTTAAATTTTTCTTATCGTCGATAAGGCAAAAAAATTCACTTTTTGACTCATTTAGGAGCGTTTAACGTTGTGTCTGAGTCGTAACCTGCTATGTGTACATTCTGTGACCAAAAAATTCAGAATCCGGTATGTGTTGACAAAGAAAAATTCGAGCTAAAGCAAGCAATTTGCGGTAACGGGCATAAAATGAGAAATGTTGCGTTCATAAAGCGTGATATTTTGAAAATAAACGTCAAAGCTAGTTCATTACATGAAACACTGCGAAATTTTATTGGAATTAAAGTTTCAGTTTAAGGAACTTCAAAGTGATATCGGTTTCTTCTTCTTCCTGAACAATTTGTCCAAATGAAAAATAATGGGTTTTAGAGGTGTAACGTCAATATGCAATTTCCAATGCAAATGTGTGCTTTACACTATGATGAATTCTTCAGGTGAACAATCATATACAATTATGACCGCTTCTTCAGATGATATTAAATACCAAAGGAGAACTGGATACTAGGGTGGGTCGAAAAAAAGTAATGTTTTTTTTTCGAAACGCTATACCGCGGAAAACTTGCCTCTGGGTTAGGTAAGTATTATGCAAATTAAAAAACACATTTTTATCGAACCCCTAGCTAGCGCATTGTACTTAAAATTTCGATTTTTTTGGAAAATCAAGTCATTTTACAAGTTTTTCGCAGAATTCACCCATTAATATTTTAAACTGCCATAGTGAAAATCATTTGTTAAAAGGTTTGAAAATCACACAAAAAAAATAAAACCGTCAAAATCTTTCAATTTGTGGTAGCGCAAAAGACTCAAAAATGGGTAAATTATTGCATTTAAGGTACATACTAACACACCTTACGTGAAAGGCATAATAGTCCGACATGCTGAGTTATATATTAATAGCCCATTTCTTTTTTTTTATTTTACATTTCAATTCATTGTAATGGAATAGTGTTTCCCAACCGGTGGTCCGCGAGGTGTCGGAAGGGGGTTCGCGAAAATAATATTGCAATGGCGGAATTTTTAATTGCTAACGCACCAGAAAAAACTAAATAATAAATTTACATACGTATTAGGACGAAGTATAGAAATGTTTGTTTTAAATAAATTGTTTTCCAGGTAATACATAAAAGTTGTGGACTGGCATAGGAAGCATTTATACAAAATTTGAACTGCACTTATTTCTACTGTTGTCTGATTTCGAAAACTTGAATTACAAAGTGGTATCGGAAGAAATTCCTTGATTAATTTACAATTTTGAACATATGTTTATCCTACCATTTCCCACTTTTTCCTCGCTGACGCGAAGAAAAAGTAAACTTAGATGTTTTACAAAAAAGGTTGTGGAACCACTGTAATAGATTGACCATATGAAGGAGTGGTTCCCAACCTGTTTTTTTCGTGCGAACCCCCTTCTATGATCCAAAAGAAAATGGCGAACCCCTTTCTATAGTCCTTATAGTAACGGGTAACAAAACTAAAATTTGCTGGCACGTTTATTTTCCTTTTTGTACAAGTTTAAAACAAGGCAAAAAAGCAACGTACGCAATTTTGAATCAATCAATAAATATCTTTCTGCTCAAAATTCGCAAAAGTTGTGGAAAATTATAATATTAGAATTCATTTGTTTTTAAACTTTTCATTGCGAACATGCATAACGGAATAATTTGTGATAAATGCGAATACAAAATTAAAAAAAATAAATGATTAAATATCTTCGGTTAAGGTCTGTATGGGAGAAAATAATGCAAAACTTTACATTTAGGAAAATGTTCATATTTCCGACTTTTCTTCGCTTTAGCGAGGAAAAAGTGGGAAATGGTAGGAGAAACATACGTTCAAAATTTTAAATTAATCAAGGAATTTCTACCGATACCATATGTGATTCAAGTTTTCGAAATGAGACAATAGTAGAAATAAGTGCATTTCAAGTTTTGTACAAATGCTTCCTATGCCAGTCCAAAACTTTTATGCATTATCGGGAAAACAATTTATTTAAAAAAATCATTTTTACACTCCGTCCTAATACGTATGCAAATTTATTATTTAGTTTTTCTTGTACGTTAGCAATTAAAAATTCCGCCATTGCAATATTATTTTCGCGAACCCCCTTCCGACACTACGTGATCCACTGGGGGTCCGCGAACCACCGGCTTGGAAACGCTATTCTATTACAATGAATTGAAGTGTAAAGTAAAAAAAAAAGAAATGGGCTATTGATACATAACTCAGCATGCTGGCCTATGCCTTTCACATAAGGTGTTAGTATGTACCTTAAATGCAATAATCTACCGATTTTTGAGTCTTTTGCGCTACCACAAATTGAAAGATTTTGACGGTTTTAATTTTTTTGTGTGCTTCTCAAACCTTTTAATAAATGAGTTTCACTATAGCAGTTTAAAATATTAATGGGTGACTTCTGCGAAAAAACTTGTAAAATGACTTGATTTTCCAAAAAAAAATCGAAATTTTAAGTACAATGCGCTAGCTAGGGGTTCAATAAAAATGTGGTTTTTAACTTGCATGTTACTTACCTACCCCAGAGGCAAGTTTTCCGCGGTATAGTGTTTCAAAAAAAAAAAAATATTACTTTTTTTCGACCCACCCTACTGGATGCTTTCAATTCTTATATTTCAACCGACAGGCCTAATTTTTTTTGTCAAACATAAAACGAAATTCCCTTTGAACTATGTATACGTGATATGCATATGGTACTGCCTTCAAGGTAGATCTTAACAAGTGTTTTATTGCATGCATGACATAATATTATATTAATACCAATTTACATAATAAATTTCTGAGGAATTATTTAGGTGCTTTCTGAAGACGGTTACAACAATTTTATTATTGCCAGAACATTCGTTCTCTTACTCTTCCCAGTATAAGACTATATACAAGTTTGTTGTCAATAAACTGTTTTTAACAGATTTCCCAAACTAGGACGCTTATCAATTCATACCATATATATGTTTTATTTTATTTTTGTTTGTCCATCGATAATTTCTCATTGGATGAACTGACTTTGACGATTCTTCTTTAGTCAATCGAGGGTAGTGTCCATAGGTCCCGTACCTTCGTTTTACCATATTCGATAGTTAGAAAAAAAATATGGGAGGAAATTTAGTCTTTTTTTGTTTATTGATCGATAACTTTTGACTAAATGAACCTATTTTAATGATTCTCTTTTCAATCAACAGTTTGTGTGTCTAACTTAAACATCGTACATAGATTTGACTACAAGTGTTCTCCAATGTTATGGTTGTACAAAACAGAACGTTTTACACGAAACCATATTCTCGTGAGAATTGTCAATAGTATTCTCATGAGAATTGTCGATAACATTCTCATAAGAGTTTTGGATAATATTCTCATGTCGATAATATTTTCATGAGAATTGTCGATAATATTCTCGTCTATAATATTCTCATGAGAATTGTCGATAATATTCTCTTGTCGATAATATTCTCCTGTCGATAATATTCTCCTAAAGTTCACAATTGTGGATTTGAGAATATTCTTTTTAACATGAAAGTAAATATGAAGATTTTACAAACATCATTGTATTATGAAATATTATTTATTATCGTTGTCAAAACATTTAAAAAACATTATCATTACGTTTATTTACCCTTCATAATGATAATTTCATTACTTTTCTCTTCATGATATAAAAAGAGTCGTTTTGTTAAGTAAATGCTTTGTAAGAAAAATGCAGCAACAAAAGCATTAAAAAAGCTATAATCATGCCCTGCCCCTTTGTTGCTCCCTTCAAAACTATGGAGTGTTCAAAAATAGCGCGCGAAAAGGTTTAAAAAAATCCATTCCTGATTCCCGTGATTAATTTCTTGTTTTACTTACTAGGTATTAGTGCCAAAATATATTATTACTAATTTAGTGTAATTGGAGATTACACATTTTGTAGAAAATTTTTTGGAGGTAAAAATAGGCGCTTTTCTTGTTGATCTCTTGAAAATTATGTGACCAGTAAGGGTAAGATTGATGGCAGAGTATCTAAAAAAACTTTTTTTAACACTAAGTTGAGCGAAAAGCTATATGTTTAGAGATAACGAAAATGGCTAGTACCTCTTCAAATGATTTTGCACTCTTTTGCTTTTTTCATAGATTTCATTCCACAAAATTTGAAGGAATGTTGTATTTTTATACGGGTTTATTTAACTTGAAATGTCACGGAAGTTTGTTACGTGATTTTCGACCACTATTACTGCATAAATTATCTTGTAACTTTTCACACAAGCTTATCTTCGATGACAATACAATATTCCATCCACTTTATAATTTATTATAACGTTAATTAGGGGAAAAATATAATTTTTGGCTCTGAGGAAATGATCAGAATTATTATTTGTCGAATGGCAACGATAGCTTTGTTTGGAATGTTTGGATAATGCAACGATGTTTTGAATTTTAAAATACTCAAATCACGGCGAAAAAAGTAACTGCGTTAAATAAAGCCGTGTAACTCAAAACATTTTTTACCTACTTTAAATGTTTATCTGGTGTTTTGATTGTAACGAGAGAAGCTTCGAAACTAAATTTACATGTTAGTTTTTTCATTTAAAATGTTTTCTTGCAGTACGTCGTCAAGTTAAGTGTGTAGGGAACGAAGATTTCTTAAAATTCTCAAATCATGACCTATATCCAAATGAAAATAACCAAATTTTTGAATTACTGTCAATCAAGGTAACTTTGATCCATGATTTCTCTAATTTCAATTGATCCACTCATATTTTAACCCTTTAACTACGGGTAACGTCAATAGGCGATTTGGCGAAACGTTTCTGTGGTACGAGTAACGTCAATAAGCGATTTGGCGAAACTTTCCTGTGGTACGGGCTACGCCAATAAGCGATTTATTGACGTTAATTGACGTAATTTACTTCTTTTATTGGTTAGCCAATAACAAAATTTGCTATGGCGAAAGTTGATGTAAGAAACTTATGACATATACAAAGAAATAGATGTATCGTCATTTATGCAATTTTTGGATACTTTTTTTTTTTTGGCGTTGAGACAAACAAAGTTGTGAATATATTCCGGTAGTTAAAGGGTTAATAGTATTATAATATTTAATGTCGTAAAAATTGATGAAGAGCTCCTAAAATATTGCATAGTCACCAAAAGTTAAGCAACATTAAATGTAAAAGGATTCTAAAATGTGTTATTAATCTGGTACACAGAAAAGTGATTTTAAAAATAATTATTTTAATAGAAGTATTATAGATGTGCAACTTTAAACCAGAAAAATAAAATTCCCAAATATTAATTATTTTTCATTTCATAACATTACAGGATTTCTATAATTTATGATGTTGAATTTTCTGAAGTTACTCTATTCACCAACTTCCAAGGTTTAAAATACTTTAAACCAACATTGAAAAATGGTTAATAAGCAGTGACATATTGAATGGCTGCATTGTACTATTATCTGTGCTGCCAACTCATTTTGTAAAATTAAGAGTTGAAAACTGATTGTATAACATAGCCAGCTGAGTGTAACATTGGACGTTCTAGTTTTTTTTTTTTTCGTTTTTAGAAATCAAATATACTAAAAACTATGACGTGGTTGAGACACAAGGGCATGTAAAATTTTCAAAATTTTTCGTCCCTGCCTGTTACTAGCTCAGTATTCGCCAAACGTTTGAGGACACTAAGTAAACGTACCGCTTTTAGCCTACTTTACCGTGAAAATTAAAAAAATAATAATAATAAAGCGTGAAAGGAGGGCTTAATGTATCGTGAAAATATCATTAAAATTAAAGAAAAGTCAAAAATAAATGAAGCAATTAAATTTGAAAAGTAAAAAAATTGAAAATAGGGTTTTGAGATGGGGAAAATACGTGTCTGTCGGACTGAGCCTATTTTTCTATGAAATTTTTTGATTGGGATTTTTAAGAATATTTTTGAATGAATGAATGATTAAATGAATAAGTGAAAGAATGAGTGAACAAATGAGTGAATAAATAAGCGAATGAATGAAAAAATAAATGAATAAGTAAATAAATACATGAATGAATGAATAAATGAAATTAAGAACTAAAGCGAAATAAGAAAGAGCGAGAGAGATAGCTAGATTATAAATTTGAAGTTGGTGCGTACGGGAAATTAGGCTTGTATAGTTGTAGACGGAACTTCTTGTTAAATTCTCCTGCGATCTACTCTCCCCCCCCCCCTTCCCTGTCCCCCTTGAAGTAAAAAAAACTCAGGAAAAAATAGTAAACTCAATTTGGATTTATTAAGCAACTCTCATTTGTTATATAATACGAGATGAAACAGCGTAACTGATTTCACCAACAAATTTTTCACCGCTAAGGTAGTAGTATGGCAAAGAAAACATATGTACAGAGTTTGGTTTATTGGTTGTCATTGCAAAATGTAATGATTTAGCTGGTTCAACAATTTTAGTCAAAGTTTCGCGTTGTTGCTCAATATTTTTAGCCTACTTAGCCTTCCAGTAAAAGTAAGAAAAAAGTATGAAGGAAGGTTTATTGTATCGTAAGAAATAAGTTAAGTAATTAAAAGGTTTAAAATTAAAAAAATGATAGTAGTGTTTTGATATGGGGGGGGGGGGGGAGGGGAATGTGTGTCTTCCCTTCCGGTAATAACTTTTGAGAAAATTGTTCAATTAGAAAGATTTTTTCCCATTCAAAAGTTTTCGGAGAGGACACCTCATTTCCATATTTTATAATTAAGATTTGAATAATTTTTCGTTTACTTTTGAATAGTTAAATGTTTTTTTTTTTACATTATTGTCTATGAGGAAATATGAAGCAAAGTATCTAAACCCTGGACTTAAGATCCCAGTTCCTTCAGACAAACTTACTGGAAGAAGCTCTCGGCGTGAAATATTTTTTCATTTGAGCAATTTCTGTTCAATTTTGAACAGTTAAAGAAATTAACATTACCGCCTACGGGAAAATTTCAATCCCATATAAATCCTGATCTAACTGACGGATTTGCTTGGAACAAACTTTATCAGAAGAATCTTATGACGGTAGAACATTCCAGAACTAAACTAGCATATTTTCCAATGGAAGTTTTTAATGTGGGTTTTTAAGTATATTTCCTAATGAATAAATGATTAAATGAAGGGAGTCAAAGAATGAATAAATAAATTAGTGAAGGAATTAATAAATACACGAATGAGTGAATTAATAAATGAATGAATGAACAAATATACATTTACTACTGAAAAAGGCATATCTGAACCAATTAAGAACTAAGAAAAACGAGAAAGAGAGAGAGAGCTAGTTTATAAATTTAATGTTGATGTATAACGGAAATGTAGGCTCGTATAGTTCTAGACAGGACTTCTTGTTCAATAAAAAATGAGCTTATAATAAAAGACTTCTTTTCATCGATAATATACTTTTAGAGAGTGTGTTTGGGCATTATAACATTACTATTACTAAAGTCCATATTTTTTATTTTAGAAGAAAGTCTCGAGCGAATTTTAGAGCAGGATTTTTTTTTTTTTTTTTGAAAAATCGTTAACAATCAAATTGATCCAGCTACTCTGTTCCTGTAGTTATGTAGCAAGTTGAATTTGTCAAGGGCTAAATGTCTGAAGTTAATACATAGATAAATTAATAAGCAGATAAACATAGGAGAGAAAGATGAAGCAATAATCATTGGTAAATAGAATCAACTACGATATTTTAACAATTCTTCCATACATGTTCAACTATTTAATTTCTTGTAAGAGGTCTTTCTTATAATATCTAATGTTGTATGCAATTTCCATTGCAAATTAGTATCTTAATTTGTTGAATTTAAGAAATATACCAAGGGATATTTTCACTACTTAAATTTCGCTCTCTGACCATCCTTTTTTTAATGATGCACAGAAATATTGTACATAGTTCATACTTTGATTGGAATTTGAATTATTTGCCATAGTGAAAGTTAGAAAATTATTAAGCATAAAATCAAGTCCGAAATTTACCAAAAAGTTAAAAAAGAAACAAGGCCTTTTTTCTTAAACTTTATTTTAAAGATGTTTTCAAACTTTTCTCTTTGATGTAGTTAAAAAAAAAGTTGCTCCATCTTTTATTACAATCAAATACTGCAAAACAAGTACATTTTTTTCTCTTTATAGCTTCTTTACGTAGAGGTAAATAAAATATGGAAGGAATTAACTAATTGACTTAATAAATACATTTTCAGATCAACGAAAAAAACACATTCGATATTCACTTTTATTGCAAGTCTTTTTCTTCCTCTTTGGGAAAACTCAGCGCGACGAATTTCCAAAATCGTGATAATATACAAACTCTGGAATACCATATGAAAGGTAGTTTGGTTGCGTAATAATGTATCCGAGCTGACTCACAAGCCATTTTGTCTTTTATTTGGATTGTTGCCAATGATCTGGATACGGGTACCACAATTTTTTTTATCTGTAGGGATATTTGCCCGTCGTATAAATGTTTCATAATGCTCTAATAAGAATACTTGGCGCTCTCAGTCATTAACAATATCAAACCTGCAATCTACAACTTCTGGTAACACGTATCTTTTGCCCAGAGCAAGATGGTTGATAGAATTTCAGTTTCGGTTTTATAAAAATTCTAACCATGATTCATTGTTGAAGTGACATAGGTATGGAGTTTAGAGTATACCATACCGATACAAAAAAAATTCGATGCGCCTTTATTTTTAGATAATCCTTAGCTGCGTGAAAAAATACTTCGCCATGTTTAATGCACTAAAAAACTAATTATTTCCATAATTAAAGTATATTTTAATAGCGCTGCCATTGTGCTCCATTTCTGCCTTCGAAAATGTCCAACCTCACATCCAATTATTGGTTCCAGAGCCGAGTGTTAGATTTAAACCTACTGTCTATTAGTTGCGAGACACACAAAGCAAGAGGGATTTAGTCCGCCTCCTTTTTTCCCTGCACTCGAGGGGAAACGGAGCGTAATTGGGTATTTAAATTAGTTGGGGATAATCCCGGATTCTTGATTAAACCTGGATAATGAACTCAAGGCTCTTCGGCAAACTCGCAGTTATTAGGCAGCGCTTTTCACGACGAAGAAAATGAATACAGTTTGCAGAACCTTTGTTGAACTTTGCCGCCATTTCTCATTCATCTAGTAGGCTGGGAGGAAATCTTAAAAGAATGCGAATCAAAACATGCGGTTCCATGCAAACGAGGTCAATGAGCTCAAAAAGCAAATTTGGTTCAAGCTTCTGAAACTCCGTTGCAATGTCTGCTTTTGCGTTTACTTCACTGTTAAAAATGAGAAAATATACCTACTTATTTTTTAAAAGAAATTTTGACTTAAAAATGAGAAATCGGCGTTCTCAGTTTTAAGTATCGATGCCTTCTTAGATATAAAAGTTACAGAAACCGTAAGTATTATTTTTGTTTTACTGCAATAAACTAAAAATTTATAGAGCAACTTTACGCTCATAATCAATATAGGGCTTTTTTTTGAACGATTACTTCTTCAGAACAATAGTATTTTTATCAAAATTAATTAACTATTTACCGCGCGAAACGTCAGAACAATTGAAGAATTTGAGTAGTCTCTTCGGATCAGGAACTCGTCGGATTCAGATCGGACTCAGCAAAACAAGAAAAAATGGACGAGAGGATAATCTGGGATTCTTCTGGGTTGGGATAAGAAGAAATTTTCGCGGAAGTGTTTAGCACTCACAGCCAGGGTCCTATTTACATTTTGAATCAATATAGGCACAACTCATGTTTGGGGGCCCCTCACGCAGCAAAAAATTTTTTAAACATAATATTCAGTATGTGTTTGTAAAACTTGCCAGTCACACAAATATTTGGGGGTCCCCAAAGCGCAAAAACGAATTTGTTCTTCAAATGTCAAAGAGTCAGACTAACATTTGGGAGCACCCAACGTGCAAAATGATTTTGTTTTTAAATTACAAAATGTTTGAATAAAATCTGGGGGACCCCCAAAGTGCAAAATCGATTTTGTTTTTCAAACTTCAAATTGTCAGACCAAAATTTGAGAGCCCCCAAAGTGAAAATTCCTTGCGGTTTTAAAATTTAATAATACACATTTTCTGTGAGGCAACAGAACACTAACAGTTTGTTTTGAATATTTTGCTATTTTTAAATATTTTTCTAAAAAATTTTAAATTAAAAAAAAAAAAAAAAAAAAAAAAATTATAATAACCACAATTAGGGGGGACCCCTCAAATTGGGGGTCCTAGGCCAGGGCCTCGCGGGCCTAACGGTAAATAAGGCCCTGCGCACAGCTGGTGCGTTTGGAAGCTATATAATCCAACTTTTCTCTCTCCGCTCGATGTCTTCCTGGCAGAGTGGCGAGTATTAGGAAAGAGTCTAAACCCAGTGAGAAAACCCAATGAAGAGTTCTAAACCCAGCGAGTTTTTTCTTTTAGTTGGTCTCTAAAATAGGATCGTACCGGTTCATTTTTGAGAAAAGGATTACTTAAAAAATGAGAACTTGGACTTTCAAATCAAAGCCATTTTGCCTCTGAGCTGTTTTGGGAAAACGATGTTCTTGAAAATAAATCATTCTACTCCAATAACGGGAATTCTTATGTAACAGTGTTTAGTTAACTATAAGTCATTTCTTTGCTTAGCATCGTCACATTTCCCAGACTGGTCTAAATGCGCTACCGCATTGCGTAGTTGTCTCTAAGAATGTTATAGTATGGTGACAAGAATAGATTTTTTATCACAATAATTGGAGTTAATTTTTCTGTTACTCATCTCATTGTGCGTGCGCAAAACTTACTTGACACTATTTGAAAAAACGATCTAACGAAGACATGTGGTCAGAGGAATTGTTACTTTAACATTTGCAGGGTCCACTGAAAAAACGACCTAATTCACACACTACTTGATGAACTTTGTTTTATGTTTTATTCAGTTATTTTATAACATAAATGTTCATTTTAACTATACTCTAAATTAGATTATGAATTTGAACTTGGGTATGACGGGAAAGTAGGCTCGTATAGGTAAAAATTAACATTTATGTTATAAAATAAGTGAATAAAACGTAAAGCAAAGTTCATCAAGTAGTATGTCAATTAGGTCGTTTTTCCAGTGGACCCTTCATTTATATGTAAAACTATTTAAACATAAAAGTTTTCTTTTCAAATATTTATTAACATTAATGTGTTTATATATGCTTTAAGACTATGAAACTGCTTAAAATATGAAGAACAGGTTTATTTGCTAACATTTTCTTTTATTGGTATTTTCTACAATATATTTAAAACTCGTAAGCATATGGTATCCAAAAGTCTTTCTGATTTTGAATTTCAGCACTTTTTTATAATTTATTTCTGTATTACATCTTACACTTAATCTCTTACTCTGGGTAATACTTCTCGGTTACGAATGTATTCATTGGTAAATTAGCAGCGGCCAATAAGCGAAATGCAAAAATTTGTTTTAATTTGGGTTTTGGGCAAATGACGAAAAATAATTCAAGCAGTTACGGATACACGATACATTTTAGTGGCGTTTTAGGCTTAATTCATGTTAACTAAGTGAACATGCACTGCTATAGCGTTCACTGTCAGATTAACCTTATGCTAAGTATAGCAATTAGTATAAAAGTTGAGCATAATAGCATATTTGAAATGAATGGGAAATAAAATGCAATTTAACTTCAATTAATAAACTAATTTTTTTTCGAGACTTGTACACTGAAGTTTGATTTCGGCAATATCAAGGACCTAAATTTCAATTTTTCATCACTAGTGAATAAATAGCAAATTACACATAAGTAAGCAAACGCTTCTATCAATAAGTTCACTCTTAAGTTACCTTATCCTCAGTATAGCAATAAATATAAAAATTGACAAGGTATGAGAATGAAGTAAATGGAGGGGGGGGGGGGGGGGGCTGTTTAACTTAAGTAAAAATCTAAAAGGATCTTTGTTTTTCAAAATTCAACTCATAAACTGAATTTTTGAGCTTGGTAGTAAAATTAAATACCATTTTTTCCAAGCAATAGTAAACTAATAATAAAATAAATATTTGTATAAATCACCCGAAAAATATCGAGGTTTGAAAAGTTTACAGCCTATAAGTTACCCATCTTAATATTTTTTTCTGTTATTTTGTTTAATGAGAAATGTAGACGATATTAACTGATTAATATTATTATCGATATATTGCGTACTACACTGATTCTTTCTAAATCAGAGTCAAATTAATGGGAAACATCTTATTTTGCTCTTTCTAGATGACAATATTCATCAGAGGAGAAATAGGGAACTCCATCATCTCAACAATCCACGGAGATATGTTTTGCCTTTACTTATCGTTTCACTTTTCGAATCAGCCCATTGGTTGAACAACTAGAAAAAGGTGGGAGGGGGTAGGAAGCGCCAACCCCCTGGGGAGAAATGGAATTGGAAATGGAGGAGCTGGATTTTGATTTGGCGGGAAATCATTTCCACACTGCTCTAGTGGAGCGGAGACGCTATTCCAAATATGGATTTTGCCGCTTTAGCGCGCATTTCGCGTCATCCGAACTGCGCATGTGGGATTTATGTCACAATGACCATGTTAGATAAAATCCTTCGCCTCAAAAATATTTGACGCTTTTTCTTATCCTACTCAAAAAAACATCCATATGACATTAGCTAAAGAGATTACGTGAATAAAAATGTCAGGCATTGGCTAATTCACACCGTAGTAGTTTCAAATGGCAATTTTAGATTGAAAGAAAAAATCATTTTCTTCTTGTTAGAATAAAATCTGACTACAAACTTTCATTCATTCCTATCTGCCAAGTGGCATAGGTAGAATACTGCCTTGCTAAGCATAAAAGTCGTATCTGCACTTTTGGCGAAATTGAGTTATTACCATCAGCTGGTTTTTTGTCACTTATTTGGAAGGTTCAGAATACAAATGAACCAAGTCCATAAAAAGCTTCTTTGTGCTACAGAGGTTTAAAGTTAAAGCTTTATAACAAAATTACTTCTTAAATTTTTTAAAATTATAAATTAAATTTTAATAGTTCAAAGGGAGACTTTGTTCATTATTGCACTGAAATTTTACATAGTTCGTGCATGCTATTGCGCTGCTAACTCGAAAATGACAAAAAGTGGACTTGGTTCACTTGTATTCTGAACCCTCCACTTTTCCCTACAATGTTTTGTAGCCATATATGATGGGGAAACATTTATTAAAAATTTTCAAAAAGTCGTATCTGATTCAAATGCATGGAGGGGCAAAACATTAATCGTTAATATCTCATTTTGACGTCAGCTGCAGATATAAGGCTCGTCCTTATTAGCACGGCAAAATGGTAGCGCCCCCACCCCCGACCGCTTTTCAAAGTTCTTCTGTTAGTAAGTACGAAATATAGAGCGTTAAGAATATTAGTTCTAAGAAAAAAAATTTTAAGTAGTTTCCTGGCTGAGTAAACACTAATAAAAAACATCATTTAATGTGGTAAAAACATCATAGATCGTTCTTTTGTTTTAACATACTTTAATCTTACAAACAGGGCTCTAAGATAGCTTAATAGACCATTTTATTTATGTATTTTACTTAAACAATGTTTTTTTTTTGGTAATTATCACATGTAGTTTTTCTTTCAAAATAAATTCTTTACATACCTAACTGCGACCCTTAAAAATATATTAGGCGTAACAATATTTAAAATGTACTTTGACAAGATAAATATTTGTTAATTATAATGCTGTTTATTTTATCGTAGCTCATGATAATTGCTGAACTTATCCGCAAAGGTTTTTCTTGCAATGTAACCTACGGCCCTTAAAATATTAGACGTAACAATATGTTTAATTTAAAAAGATAAATATTTACTAAGGAATATGCTGTTTAGATCCTTGATGATGATGTCACAGATAATGTCACGCATATTTTATACCATACACAACTTTAATCGTCAATATCTCATTAGTTTATAACTATGATGATGTCACAGATAATGCCCCGACGAGGGCATGTTGTTGTGTAGGTTGTATTGGTCGAGTGGGAAATCCTGCGCGGATATAGAAAATGACGTGGCTTTGCTTTTAGACACATTAACTTTATGTAACTAATTGGTATATTTTTCCAACTGAGAATCAGCTCTATTCTATCTACCACATTACTGATTGAAGCCGGGGTTCTAATGGACGCCTACTTAGACCAAAGCTGTTTTTACTTTATGTATCTTACATCTGGTGACCGGATGCAGTGCAAAAAATGAACCATCATGCATGATGACGATGATGCCATGATTTCCCCCCGTAAGTTTCAGGATTTCTTCCGTCCATTTAGATGAACGTGGAACCTTATGTAGGGCTCTGAGAGCAGATTTCTAACTCAGCACTAGCGCATTTCAATCTGTTATGGTAAAACTAAATTCCTTTCTTTAATATTTCGATTAAAGGTAACTGCGTTAACAACCAATAAGCAAAAATCCTTTGCCCTATGAATATGCATGAATGTATAGACACAATGTATTGTAAAAATGTATGTGCCTTCGCTCATCCAGGTAAAAGCATTTTAACATATAGGCATGCACGTGCAGTGTTCGTTACATGCATCTCAATAGCTCTTATTCATAACATTGTTTTCTTTAGAAAATCTTGTCACTAAGCATTCTATATACTAATAATCCAATAATCTGTTAAATAGTTTTACTTGAATCATATTTTTAACTTTAGGTGTCAACTAGTACTTTAGCTAAAGTAACTCACGCATACCAGCTTAAAAAAAATCGTCTTTATATCTATATTGATAAATATTTATCAATATAGAGTATATAAAGTATGCGTTGAGCTTTCAAAAACCATATATAATATATTTTAGCAACTTTTGTCAGTAAGCAACGGAAAAAGAATGCATCCTGTTTGAACATAAGGTGGTCACAACAGCACGACTGAAGGATCAACTGCCTCAGTGCCCTTAGTACACCCCTTAATCTTCACAATACTAAGGGGGGAGGGTGCGGACGGATAAGAGGGTGACCCACACACGACACGACACTCTCGGTGGTTTCCGCATTTGTTCTTCCAGACACGGAACCAACACACGAAAAAGCTTATCTTGCTCAATTTATTAAGGATTAACTTGTCATGCGTTCCCCCTACCCGCACATTAACACACATGCCGTGTGTGTATATATATATCCGGATATATATATAGAGAGAGAGAGAGAGTCTCCCCCATACACCGTCCTAGTTGGAATAATTTGATTATAGTGCTTTGGGGTGAGGGCGTTCTGTGCCATACCACCTGCGTTCGGATCGGTGTGTTCTCAGGGGGTGTGCATCCCTCCCGGTTTTCCAATCACGCATCCCTTGTTCGTCTGTCCGTCCGTTTGTTTAAGAGGAGGGGGAATAGAAGATAGTGTTGCTGTCTTTTCGAGAGTTGTTCGCTATCTGTCTTTATCATGCGGGAGAATCTTTTTTTTGTTTGGAGTGGAGGTTGTAGTGGTATGGGCTACCGGAAGTATGAGCGAGCTCGAAAAAATATACGTATAGTTTTTAGTAGTACGTATAAATTTCCTTTCGTAAACATTTTTAAAGAAAGGAAGAAATTCGCAGATCTGTTTTTGTTTCTGATTGTCAGATATTTACGTGTTTAATTATTGTACATGTGTTAGTAAGGGCTAAAAGAAATCCTCTGTAATTTATTACTCATGATTTTGGAAAAATAAATTTTGAAAAAATATTAAGTAACGTTACATTTTTAACACATACGAGGAGCGATATGGTTGAAGGAAAAATGTAACATAAAAATAACAATCGGCCAACCCTTGAACATTTTTTCTTGTACATGCACTCAAAAAGGTAACGATTTTTCCCCTATAAATGAAATCTATGCATGTAGTATTTTGTGCTATAGTAATATTTCATTAAAATGCACTTATTACACATTTTTTACTGATAAATTCATTTCTGAAAAAAGCATTATAAGCACATTTGGTGCACGTAATATCCGATTATTCGCGATTTTTAGTACAAGTTTCCCGGAATAAACATTTTGTGCTCATAAAATTCCAAATCTAGGCTTGATATTGAAGAAAATCAGCGTGAGAACTAATAAGTTTACATACCAGTCAAACACGCGTCACATATATATCTGAGGCTCCAAAAAACCCTCTTTTTTGTATTTTTAAAATCCAAATAAGTAAATAAAAAAAATGAAATAATAAAATAAAGGGAAACATATAAATAAAAGAAAAGTTGTTAAATAAATAAAAATAAATAAATAAGTAAAGCAAATAAAATAACGAGAAATTACTAATTTATTGGGTTTAATAAATTCAAGGTGAGAGTTTTATAATTATCAATACCCTTCAATATACTATAGATTTAGTACTATTATAGCGTTTTACTCGTATTTTCCCTTTCATTATTCACGTAGATAGATCGTGTGATTTGAACATGGAACCTAGAAAACAAATAAATGTAAGCAACATTGCGTAGATAGGGAACCTGTTTGTTTTTCCCGTAATATCACTGTGCTCGCAGTGAAACACGTTCTACAGAGTTCATTGCTGCTGGAATCCACGGATAAAAGAATTTACGGCAGAACGGGCGTAAAGTTGGTGACAAATTTGACGAAGAAATCTTTGTACAGCAAGATGAAAGTTTTAGCATGTGTGTTCTTGAAAAAAGGTTAAACAATATTTTCTAAAGTATCAACAGGGTTGAGGTACAAGGTCTTTTCGAAATCGTCCTGTAGTAAGAAAAAGGGAATTTAAAGAAAACGCTTACTCAAGTGAGAGGTTATGGATGAACGAGTACACAAATAAGTAAATTCATAAAAAAAAAAAATAAAATAACGAAAAATAAATAAATAAAATAAAATAAGAACAAAAAATAAATAATTCAAATTGATAACAATAAAAAAAAAAAAACATACGGTAAGAATCGATAGCTTACTACTTTCCGAAGTAGGTTAAGTTCACAAAAGAAAATTTTAGACTTCTTACTGTAACGTGGATTTAAACTGTCATAAGTAGTAAAAAATACATGGTTCACAGGGCATATAAAGAAAAAGTGAAACCACAAATGGTAAACTTTTTGAGATTCGTTAGTTTAAAAGAAGGATTTCTAAAACATATCTAGTCTGAAGTAAAGGCATGTAAATATTTTCGGACACTTTTTCAGCTGAAAAATTTCTGGAACCTAGATAAACTTTCATTTGATATTTTGACAAATGCAATTGATTTCGGTGCGTAACATTGGATTATTGGATTACTTAAAATAAGTAAAGTTTTTAACCTGTAAGAAAAGTATTTTTTACACACAAATATGACATGGAACCACTGGTTCGAACCACCTAGAAGATTCTCCTTGGTGCATTACCAAGACACTTCTTGTTAAACGTGGCACAAACACTACTACATACACGATGCACTATAGATCTTCACTAATACGCATTTAAAACAATTGCATTAATGCTAGATGTAGAATGCATGCAATTTATATGGGGATAAATGCGGAAGAGCTAAAATCTCCCGCTTCGTCCCCCCACCTTTTTTTAATTGCAGAGGAGATGGTCAAACCGTAAAAGAGGACAAGGTGCAGTCTTCTAAATGAATACCTTTTTGATGTCTCCGAGACCCTAGGGGCCGCTTGTTAGTGACAGGTTAAAGAGGGAACGACTTAGGCGAAGGAGAGTTTTCCATTACCAAATGCCCAGGGGGCACTGTCTCTAACATGTGACGAAATTGCGACTCTGTCTGCTGGAGTAGTGAGTGAAATGCTTAATTGGATTCTAGAGTCTTTGCCGAGTTTCATGTCCTAATATGTTCTAATGAATAATGGAAATAAAGAAAACTTTCCCCTCATGTTCGTGTTTATGATAATTTTATAGCAAACAGCATTAGCAGTAGTAACTTCAACTATTTATTTGTATATGGTTCAGTTCCATAAAATGGGCCATATTATTTGAAACGCATTTGGGCATTTTATTTAAAGAAGACATATGTACAGCATTTTCGCTATTAAAGTATCTCTTAGAGATTTTAAATCTACATGTGAGTTAACTCATTAAATAAGCATTTACTTCATAATGTAACATTCAGAAAATTTAAGACTAACATTGCATAAAGAAATTACTTAAAAAGAATATGAAAATATAAAGGAAAATGTAAAAGAAATGTGTCACGATTGTGCTTTTATAGCAACTCACATGAGAAACATATTTGTGCTAGTAATCAGATATAATATCTCCTTTCGAAAAACTTAAAAAAAAGGGGAAAATCGCTAAAAAAATGTTTTTTTTAAACTAAGAATTGTTATGATTATCTTTTTAAAGTACAGTGTGCTTATATTAAATAGAAATCATAAAAGATCATTTTGAAATGATATAGACTTAAAAGTTGATGACATGATTAAGTATAGCATTTTATGGTGTCATTTTTTCTCTTCTATAATTTAAATACATAAATTCACACTTGATTTTTATATGCAAGTGCTTCAAAGGACCCTTTCCATCAGTTAAATATCTAGTTACAAATGCATAAGTATGCGTTAGTATTTACAAAAAAAAAAAAAAAACCCTGTATTCAATAATCAAGAGAGCTTTATATCTTGAAGCAGTTGTTTGCAATTTATCTCGTAAAATTTTCTTTAACTTTTATTTTACCTTGTAGCGTCAGGCTCTAAAGTTTGAAATATTTTGAATTTAAGGGAACGCAAGACCAGATGACTTAGTAAATATCGAAATAAGGATCCTTTGTTCTCGGTTACATAAATTTTTAAAAATTACCAGCAGATGATCATTTATCTTATAATTACCAGCAGAGCTCATACTTTTTATTCCTAATGAGGATAATTAATTTATTTTCTAGAATTGTGGCAGAAGTTGTTCAGTCAAAATATTTTCAAATTCTTAGCTGAATACGGATATTTGTATTTAGAGACCGTGGTACATTTATACTTTTAGGTATCATTTTACAATAGCTATTCCATTATATACATCTAAATTTTTTTGCGTCTACAAAGAATATCTGTTGATGCATTGAACGTCGTGGTTTCGAAAAATTGTAGGTCTTCGCAACTTTTTCATCGTTTCAAGCATAATGATATTTTTTCAATTTAGGTGTTTGTCATAATGACCTTTACCTTTCAAGTGCAGGTATAGATATATATATATATATATTTATTTCACATGCCTAAATTAAACGGATATGACATGTAAAAGGGAAAAATAACTTTCACTACGTAGAACGTTTTTCAGTAGTTTTTGGTATAACTGCAGTAAATTAAAAAAAATCCCTCATGACTTGAAACTTAAAACGTAAAGAATGCTAAATGATTCAAAACATAAATTGTAAATAAAATACACGTGCAGCCATTTGTACCTTAACACTAAGTTAATTTATAAACTCACATACACAAAAGTTTTTTTTAAAATTCATTTTGAGCTATGTAATATTTTAAATCATAACTTTGCTTCTAAAATACAGGTTTTCGTGTAAATATTCCTTCTAATTTTTGTTCAATGCGGTTTAGTTACTAAGGCCGATATACATTTTATGTACATATAAATCTATATGCGCATAACGTGTATTAGTACACAAAATATGCAATGTATGAATTTCATTATTTATATTATTTTCTTGTATTTAAGTGCTTAAAAACTTTCCGAGCGATGTCAGCTTAGTTGTAGCGTCTTTGTGTATTACGCCATTCTGATTCTTTGAAGCTAGTGATCATCTCGTCGAGTTTTGCATTTTATTAACATTCTTCCTTTAACTGACTGACAGTTTGAACTTTAACTTATTTCTCTTTGCTGTGCATGCGATATTTTAATAATGCACCATCTTCGTCACGTCAATGTATAGCCGTATATTTCCGTGCCCGAGATATTTCCGGGCGGGATTGTTCAAAAGTAGCGCACTAATAAGTTAAAAACAATCCCTATCTTACGATTGGATTTTTCAAAAAAAATCTTATTTAAAATCCTGGAATGCCAGCCCGAGATTATTTTTATTGAAATAGCTGATTTATTTTGTAACATACACACAATGTTTCTAAATTTTTTATAGGGGAAAAAAAGTTATTGTTAAGGGGGCAACTGTCTCATTTTGGTTGTATCAAGATTTCGAAAAATAGTCGCCAAATGGCATGACCGGTAAAATCACGTTCACGGCCGCCGAGAGAGGTTTTTGGGGAGCGTGATCTCAAGTTCATAAACTACAGAATCTTTTTTTTTAAATTCATTCTCATTTTGTTGATATTAATGAATTTCTTTTCGGGAGCATGTGTAAAGTGAAAAAACTAAATAACCGGCCTCTTAAAAAAGGGGGAGCCGTCTCTCCTTGAGCAGAGGCGAACAAAGGCTGCTGCTTCGCAAATCCCCATCCATCGTTAAAGGTCCCCCTCCATTCTCAGTGGATCAAGCTCTACGTGACAAGCATAGGGTCGCGGCAGATTCGCTGATCCCAGAACCTCAATGATCAGAGCTATTCAGGCTCCTTTTGTCCCCTTTTCTGTTTTATCCTGACTACATCGATCCGCGGAAGGGGATCAGGTGCGACAGACAACGAAGCTGTACCCCTGCGGGCAGCAGGTGAAGAGGATGGAGAGAAAGAAGAAAAAAAAAAGCTTTGCGTAATAAGGAATCGGAGAATGAAACTGGGAGAAACATTCCACGTAACTCGGTCCTCACCACGGGATTCACTACTCAATAGGATGCAGAAAAAAAGTTTTTTTTTTTTTTTTTTTAAATACCAAAATGTAATAGTGACTAAAAGCTGTTTCTTGCATTGAATAAAAAAAAATACTTTGTTTCAGAGTTTCGGAAAAATACTTTGAGGATCAATGTTTGCCAATAAACTGTTATAACAATCGGGGATCTGGAAAGGAGCAGTGGAGCAACGGAAATTGGAACGGAGACGGAGCAAAAAAAAATTGCTGTGCAGCACGGCTCCGATTCTTAAAAACTTAAAATTTTGTTTTATGATCTTGCAAAGTGAAAAGCGAATTAAATAAGAAAAAGACATAAATAATATAATCTATTAAAATTATTCGGAGCATGGAGCGGAGCAAGTCAAAACAGTAGCGTATTACATATGTTTTATCAATCTTTTTAATTAGAAAAAACATCAAAAACACATTTCGTACACGTAACATCCAACTATTTGTAATTTTTATTAAATTTAGCGGATTTTTTTTTTTTTTTTTTTTGTACCCATAAATTTCCAAATCTAGGCTTAAAATTGAAGAAAATCAGCGTAATAACTAAAAGTGTATAACAAAATTTTCAGAGGGGTCATTCATAAATGAGGTTACGCTTCGAGGGGGAGGACGGGGGTTGGAGTAATTGTGAGTTTGTGACAAGGGGAGGGAAGAGCTATCAAGAAGTGTGACATCACATGTTTTGGTTAAAATAAAAACATTTAAAATCAGCAGATTAAATAGCATTTACCTTTAGTTTTGTTTTGCGTTCTCATTGATTTTATTTTGTATGAAAAACATCTGTGTTGATTAAAGTTTAAATAAACTTCTAGCTAAAAGTTTAAAGTTAAGAGGAATTGTTCTTGGGCATTTAGACAAAATAGTGCGGGTAATTTGAACATAATTCGAAAAATTAATATATTTTTTCTATTATATCTTAATTATGTTTCTCGTTGTAAACAATAATCTCATTTCATTTAAATTAAGTACACATATAATCAATGTTACTGTTATAATCGCAAACGTCATAAAAAGTACAAAAATAAAAATGGAAGTGAGATGTATAATGCAATGTTTTCTTTCTGAGCAGGTACACATGCTTATGAAAAAATATAGCATAACATGGTGACAAGGGGGTGTAGGGGGCTTGTTCAAGTTGGACATTTTGTGACAAAAGAGGGAAGGGGTGTCAAAGGTATTGAAAAGAGTGTAGCATTATTTATGAATGATCCTATACACGTCTCAGGCTTCAAAAAATCCTTCAGTTTAATGTTTGTAAATCTAACTATACGCTGTAGTGCTGTTAGTGATCAAATAAGTAAGTAAGTATGAGAAAGAAATCATAAAATAAAAGGGGAAATATAAGCAGAAGAAAAATCTTTAAATAAATAAATAAATAACAATAATTAGATAAGTAAAAAAAAAAAAATAACGATAAATTATTAATTTAATATTTTTGACGAATTCAAGATGAGAGCCTTATAAACATCAACACACTTCAAAATACTGTAGATTTAGTACTTACCCGACGCTTTACTTTTAAGTTTCCTTTCATTATTTACGTGGATAGGTCGGGCGAGTTGAGTGTGGCAAGTAGAAAACAAATATATAATGCAAGGAACGATGCGAAGATAGAGAGGGTCCATTTGTTTTCCGTTTTCCTTGTATTATCACTGTGTTTGCAGTGAAACACGTACTACAGAGTTCATTTTGGTTCATTGCTCTTGGAATTTACGTGCAAGAAAATTCGTGGCAGAACTGGTCATAAAGTTGGTGACAAATTTGGCGACGAAATCTCAGTATAGCTAGATGAAAGTTTTAGAAAGTTCCTGGAAAAAGTTTAACATTTTTTTTCCTACATGCATCAAACCCCTCTGCGGAATGTACAAAAATGAAGGGCAAAGAGTGTGAGATCAGATTAAGTTTGTGTCAAATGTTACGACTATCTCAAATCGAGTTTCAATTTCGTTCTTTGTAATTTTACTCGGTGTTCGGATCTGCATAGACAGTAATACTGCGCCTTTCTATAACTGCTTCAGTAATTGAGAACTGATTTTTTTTTTTTTACTTCGTGGTGATTGCTACACGTTGTCGTCGAGTGCATTGATCGTTGTCGTTCTGTGTTGATTTCTTTTTTTTGGGGGGGGCGGGAGGGGAGATGAGTTCCAATGGTTTTCATAATATAGTGCATGTTAAACATTATATACTTATTTTTAATAAATAATCTATTAGTAGCTTTTAAATTTTTTATCACATATATACCTATTAATAAATTAACTAAAAAGAATGTAAATAGTATGCTTCTCGTTGAAACTATTCGCAGAAAGTGTTAACCTGTCGTAGCAAATACAAAGTTCTACCATCGACCAGAGCAAGCTGCCTGGCAGAGTGCCAAGGACAATCCAGTCATGTTCAAGGGAAGAACTGCTGGTATATGAAATGTGCCATTTTTGTTCTCGTTCTAGTTCATATAGAATACTTGAATTCTCCCGAACTGATGGCTATATGCTAGTTTATAAATTCAGTTGCTTTCAACAAACAGTGAAGCGAACATTCTGATTCGCGTACTAAATAAATGCGGCAAAACGAACTTCTCTAAAACTAGAATGAATTCGTTTTTTTCTGCTACGCGCAGAAGCGTCCAACTATCAACAGTCCATGATCGAACTGTAGAAGTCGGAGCGGTGCAGCTCAGAAAAGTGGCTGCATTAGATCTCTTTTAAAAAATAATCGTTTGATATGCAACAGAAATGTTGAAATTTTAATTTAATAGTAATAATAATAATAGTAATAACAATACTATTGTTTTTATTGATCTTCAAAACAGGCAGTAAAACCATCCAACAGAGAAAACAAAGAACATAAAAGAAAAAGATCTAAGAGTTAAAAATATTTCCAGCATTGTTTCTGAGAAAGTCTTTACATTAAAAATATCACTACTAGAAGAGATTTTTTTATGTAATTTTAAAAACTTATACAATGCATGATTTTCTACAGCATTTACATGAATTTTAGTCCAAAGAAAATACATTTTAATGTTTTTTATAACTGTAATGTATAAAACTAATTTCATTAAGCAGACATGACTATTTTACTTTATTGGTAATATGACTGCAATAAAACATTATTGCCAAATATTCACTCCTGCTTTTTAGCGGGTTAATCTTAGTGTTCCGCAACTAATCTGACGATAAATATCTGTTACTTAATTTAATATTACTTTTATAAATTACATAACTCTATTGTGAAAGCTCCAGTTGAGTATTTAATTTATACATTTTTTTTTTTTCAAATTTCCGGTAATGATCAATTCTGAACGATGTCGTTGCCAGTGAGAAAAAGTGTATGGAATAAGAATTCCTGCTGATAGTTTATTAAGTGTATTTTTCTCGAAAAGACGCTGGGGGACACAAGAAATAACGCACACTTCTCTATCGAATGTTTCCAGATACTGACGTCATTTCTACGCCACTACCCCAGCGTTGCCGCAGTGCACGATATATTCAAAGAGGTTGCGGTAGAGGCATCGGGGCCGGCGTGGGACCCAAGCCATCTGCGACTCCATGTATGGATAGACCTGCTCAGAAAATAGGAAGAGGGGGGGGGGAATTGAGTATTCGAACCTAATTGTTGGAACGATTCAATCGATTGTTCCCTCCTCCTCTACATCCGGGGGAGTATGGCGCTCCTAATTAAACTCGGGTCCCTCGAGACACACCCCCTATTCTGCCGTTCGACCCTTATCACAAGTCCGCGGTTTTCGCGCATTCCGGCTCCTGTTTATAGAGATGGGGATCCCGGAAATTCAAGGGCGCAGTAAATAGCCGCCATGTATGACCACTGTTTTCTGCAGAACGATATTCACTCTGCGGCAAATTGAAGTGCTGCATCCTTTTTCTTTTTGCTTGTTTTTGAAGCTAACAATTTAATGCTTTAGATAAAATTCCCAATATTTTTTCAGCAATTCATCCTTAAACATTTTGTAGACAAATTAATAAGATCCTTAAAGTTAGTCAGCTTTAAAGGAAGTAAATCTGATAAAAGTGGTATGGTTCTTAATCTGAGTATCAGGGATTTGGAGCGGAGCAGTGGAGCAACAATAGGTTGCTCGAAACTGGAGTTGAGCAGGAACAAAGAAATTTGTTGTGCAACGCTGCTCTGATTTTTCTTTTTGAATTTTTAAGAACGTATAATACTTAAAATAAAGTATATAAAAATATAATGTAATCGATTAAAAATATTCAGAGCTCGGAGCGAAGCTGGAGTTGCGCTGGTGCAAGCATTCAGAACTTGGAGGGAAGCTATAGCGGAGCAGCTCAAAAACATGGCTGCTCTAGATTCCTGCTGAATGTAATTCCACCCTCATTTAAGAAAAAAACATCAAAACCTTTTTTAATAAAGTGCGAGTTTGAGCAACTAATTTTGCTGCTATGATTAATACATGTGCATTACAAGATTTCCTCGTAACAATCTAATGGTTGCTACTGGTTATTATATCTTTCTTATAGATTACACGCTCTTACACATAAAACTCTCTTCAGTTCCACTGGTCTCACCTTTTAGGCAACAAGGTGGCACGGTGGTTAGGCGTTGGCATCTTACGCCCATGTTTGCGAGTTCAAAGTTGTTTTTGAAATACAAAAAATTTTACGCATGTCATATGTTTGTACGGCTTTTTGAAGATCCACTGAAGTATGCGTTTGGTTTACATACTCGCGGCTACATTTAATTTTTATTGCAATTTGACATCATCAGTGCTCCTCCGTAGTGAGGAAATTGGGAGTGACAATTATGAAATGGTAACGGCAATGACAGACAATGGCCACATAAAGGAATGGTTCCCATTCCTTGGGGAATGCCCTAGGTCTGCAAATAGTGAGGAATAAATTCGTAGGCCCATTAAAAACACCTTTTCCATTTCTCCGGCTAATATCAATGCTAGTTCCAGTTGTGCGGAGACTTTGGGCGAGATTTTGAACGTCATGAATTCTCCCCAACCACAGAAATTAACTATTGTTGTTTGTTGTGAAGATTATTATCTTACAAATATAAGGGCAAACATTAATGCACCTCTTAGGGGGGCTATTATTAAAAATATTTTCCTCAATAGTAATTATTTTTTATTAAGTAGTTGGGTATACATTTTCGAACAGGAAAAAGTAAGGTCATTTTTATTTCTCCAATTGTTGGCCAGTCATCTAGATCTGATGCAAATTCCTATCCTTCAGAATACTAAGAAAGAGAAAACTTCATCTGAAATTTAACAATGTAAAATAAGCTCATTAGTAACCTTAAGTAAAATTGTAGGATTTCAATTTGGGATCATACATAAATGACGTCACGCTTCGAGGGGGGAGGGGGGTTCGTAAAATTGGGACAAACTGTGACAAGGGGAGTAGAGGGGTATCAAGAAGTGTGACATCATGCTTATGCAACATAGCGTGACGTGTGACAAAGGGGGAAGGGGTATATCGAAGCGTGACATTTGTGACAAAGGGGGTAGGGTCAAATATATGAGAAAAAGCTTGACATCATTTATGAACGGTTCCTTTACAATATTACTTTTTAAGGAAACTAGCTGGAAACCCTAATTTAACGGAAAAAAGTTACTATCATCTTTAATGAGGCATTATCATCTTAGATGATACACATGTATACGTATAAGAAATAAGCGCATAAAACAAAAATAAGTATAATATAAAACATAATTAAATGAGGTTTGTGGACTAAATAGTTTCAAGTTTTAAATAAGCCATCAAATAGAAATAAAAATATTTTGTGATATTTACGATTAACGAAAAACAATATTTCTGGAACACATAAACAGAAGAAAGTTTTAGGTGTAAAAAATTTTTCTTATACATATTTTTCGAAAATGATACTGCATTATTTTGCTGAAAGTATTTACAATTATTATGCATTTATTTTTAGATGCATAAACTACAGTGCGTACTATGATTGTTCTCATGCAAAGAGTTCCCACAATATGCTTTCATAAACCTTAAAGAAACGTGTCCTTAAAAGCTGCTATCCTAAAAGAATGCTCCGAAATTTTGAAGGACATCTTATGACCGGCCTCCCTCACAAGAAGCTATAACCCGCAGTTCCTGTTTTATATCCTCTTACCATAATGAAGCTTGCTGCAGTCCAGACTGTCCTTCACAAAGTTGTTCGTCGTTTAAGATTGCCTCGGGACGCTACCGAATTACCTTTACAACACTTCTCGCTCATGTACCTTTAATCGCGAAGTGCTTTTGCCCATTCTCAAACGAGAAACGTGTTTCAGACCTCAAAAGGGAATTGATCTGTTACAAACAGTTATGCATTGTATAACTTCAAACACAATGCATACTCAGATAAAATGTCTTCAGAGTTTATTTGTGGCGCTGAAATAAAGAGGGAACATGTAAACTTTTCCTTTCTTTTTTCTTTTGCTTTTTAAACTGTTTGCTAATATTACTGCTACTATTGATGAGTAAACTGATAACTTATTCTGATTACGAGGTGAATATTGAAGAATTTCGTTTAAGTAATGACTTTTTTAGCGTAAAAATGCAGCTGATATTAACGGCTCTATTACATATATATAACGTTTTGGGTAATATAGAAGTGTTTTGCTAAAATAATATGTGATCTTTCTCCGCATTGTGTGTTTCTTTCGTTTGACGAATTGTGGTTTTTTTACAAGAACAAAAATGTGAAAATTTTTAAAAATTTTAATTTGAATTTTTAACCGGCAGAAAGTATTTCATTTTCTAATAGATCTCTAGTGCTTTTATTCTTGTACGTGTGTGTTGCGCTTGTATATATGTAACAGCTACGTCACAGCTTCATTTTGGCGATTGCTGTCAATTTGTAAAATCAGTAGCCGAATTCAATTAATACTTCGTTTATTTGCAACTTCTTCTTTGTAAATGAACACATTCCAACTCACAATATGATGACACCACAAAACAAAAAATCTATTTATACGTTCTTACACCAAGTACATCTTACGAATTGCACAAAATCCCATAAAAATTAGTTCCTTCTCCCTTATATAATACTAGTAAGCCCAGCGGTCATAAGAAATGACAGCTGTTCTAGATATTATAAATTGTAATTAAAATGATTTGTGCAAAGGTGTCTGCTAATTCAAACTGAATTATCCAGGTCAGGCGGCGAGGACGCCTCTTTGCTTAGTGGCCCACACTACTATATATTAATTTACTATATAATCAAATTGTTTGTGGAAAATGTATATTTATCATCGAAAGAACTTATTATAAATTTTATTATGCTTTTCAAAACAAAAGTTTTAACGAAACTGGGGAAAAAGAGCGGTGCCACTCTAATAAGAAAAATATAAAAAGCGCATACGATAAATAAATAAATTAAAAATAAAGAAAGGATTAAATGAAATTCGCGCATACATTAATTTTTAACGGAGATTGCAAATACAGCGAAGCCTCACTCAATATGCTAGAGAAACGCTTTGATTATTATTAGTATATTTGTTACATTTATTACAACAATGGCAACTGCATTGATTTGTTTGTTCACACGGCATGGTTGGAAACGACGGCAACAATGCAAAAATAAAATAAAAAGGGTCAAAAAAAGCATTGAACATTTAAAAAAAAATAATTAAAAAAAAAACTAATTGAGTCACAACTTTCATTTTTGCAGCGATGCGTTTTCGAGTAGTAAACATTAACCTTGCCGAATGTGGTCCCGATCGGTAAAACGACCTGGGATTCTATAGCGGACAGACAGACAGATCGACAGACAGAATAAGCCGCTTATATATGAGATTTTGAGCTCTCCGCCATTTTGACGTGATATCCAAATTTTTAACTATTGGCTGGTTTTGCAAAACTTACCTGGGTCTCATGTTATATAACTTTTTTCTCGCCATGAAAAAAGGGTAAGTTAAAGGGGAAATATATAAAATGCCTACAATTGTCTGTAGGTCACTTTAGTTTTTGTTTTAAAATCGAAACTGAATTTAAAAAGGGATTGGAAAGAGTTTATTTGTTTTTAATGATATATATATACATATATATATATATATATATGCACTGAAAATAAATGCCATTGGACAACTGCTCCCCCAACGGTTTCATAAATAAAATATCCAAGCTCTTAGAAAGAAAAATATATTTATCTTCCATAATTTTAAGATATTGTCTCGCTGAGCTTCTTTCTTGTTTTCGACTACTTACAATTTCCTTACCTGACGTTTAGACAATCTATTATGCCATTCCGACTAGAAAAAACAATGCAGTTCGTGAAAAGGAAATTATTCTCTTTAAAGTATTCTTATTCTAAATTGGAACGATCAAACGTGACATGACTGAAAATTCAGTTTTTACATAAAGTATTCAAGGAAAATTTTAATATTTAGTGTGTATTGAGAATTAAAAAAAAAGTTGGAGTTAGGACTTTTTTTTGGGCGAAAACAATGCCGTTTTTACATTCTAAGTGCATGTAGTTTTTGAGCGTATACTCGAGGCATGGAAGAGTTGCTAATATACATTTTTCCCAGGTCAAAAATCTTTTCAATTGGAAGTGTCGCATTTCTCCATGTTCTGATCTTGTAACGTCTCCTTCAACAAGAAATTTAAGAAGCCACAAAGCAAGATTAAAATCCAATTAACTGTAAGAAGATTTTTTTTTGGTGGACGAAAATTTTTGGTTTAGTTTTATATTGACTCTGCAAGTTGACCTCTGCATTAATACGGATTGGTACAATATTATGAAAGAAATTCTCTACAGTTGGGATTGTTATTTGTACCCACTAATATTGTTCACCATTACAAATATGGGAAGCATGAATAAATTTTCGTAAAAGAAAACAGCATGGCATTTTAGAAAGAAATGGCTTGACACTTTTTTTCAAGTTGCGAAATCGTTTGTGATAGAAGAACTTCTGTAATTAGTCAATACTTTGAACTAAAAATCAAGAAAAAAGCAAAACCTTAAGGCCAAGACTCCCACATACTCAAAATTAATTGGCTCCTTGTCCTTAAATCGGTGGAGCTTGTAGCCATTTTGTAAGAAAAGAGCGAAAGAATTAGCTTTTCTCTTCCTTCGATATATACAAGGAAGCACCGTTTATGTCTCCCTGGACAGACATTCCGGGTACGTAGCTCTGTTGCCACTCCGCGGGGCATTAATTTTGGTAGAAAATTAGCGTCGTTGCCAGAACGTGCTCTGCGGAGTAAAAAGCTCAGTCGATTCCTTTGCAGGGTTTTCGGATTAGGTACGGCTCGGGCAATAATGGTTATTAGGAGGTGTTCGAAATAAAGATGGCGAATTTATGGCTTGGCTATGAAACGGAATAATAGAGAAATGGGAAGGTATTGGGCAATGGGAACAGATGTTGGTAAATAATTAGTTTTTCACAAATACCGGCCTAAGAACATCAAATATACATTTTGCTTAATATAAATAATCAAGTGTAGTTTCACTTTATGTACACTGTAGGTTTCAGTTATATATTTAAAAAGAGTAGCTCAAGAAAAAGGGGGAAAAATATGGTAAAAAATTAGACAAAGGAGTCTTCATTTATTGTCGGTATCATTACAACGCATATCGACTGTACTACATGAAATTACATGAAACTATTAAAATGTGTATATTATTTATATAATTTTCTTCCATTTCCCCCCTAGACGCTAATGTTACAAGTTTGTGCACTTTTGAAAATTATATAAAACACTATTCAAATCGAAAAATATTGTGTAAAAATGAGATGTCGTCACCGAGATCCTTCGAATGCAAAATAAAATTATTTCACTTCTTTTTGACTTAACTTTATTTTCAATGATATTTTGACGATACATTAAGCTTTTTTTCAAACTTTTTTTGTTGTACTTTTACGGGAAAGTAGGTTAACACGTTGAGTGTTACGTGGTTTATAGCGACTTCCCCGTCAGGCGGCGTGTGCAGGTATCGTAGTACAGCAATGCGAAGCGCAATACTGGCAAATTAGAATTTACTCGATGGTTTTACTCGAATACGTTTTAAAACGTATTAGGACCATTGTTTTTTAGCATAGTGGAAGGTATTTCTGTTCGAAAGGGAATGCTTATATAAGCATTCATTCAACACGTTAGGCCCCTCGCCTGTTTTGTTTATAGTTTGGCCCGCTAGAGATAAGATTACATTGAACTCCACTTCGGGTATGATAATGTCAGTAGCTTTTTGTCAATCACCGGTGACTGACGCGGCCTGAACGGAAAGGTCGGTGTCCGTCACCGGTGACTGACGTGGCACTCAACGTATTAAAAAGGAATTTACTGAGATGAATGAAATGCATTGGCACATTTAGGGACTTTAGATTGTCTTATTTAAGATAAATTGCCGTAACTGACAAAAAGCACGATCATGATTTTTTTTTTTAATTTTTCAGTTAAAAAGTAAATTTTTCGAAACAACTTAATTTAGCATCAAAAGAACAAGTACGTTTAATCGCCTTTCCCTTACACCCTAATATCCCTAAAATGTGGTCAAACACTCCCTAAAAGAAACGAACTAAATAGAAAATTGCTTCTCATTTAAACAGATTGAACTTCTGCAATAGCGTGTTTGAATCAAGTTAGAGTTCTTCACATGAAAATATGAGATTAAAAATGCGGAAAGTTTTGTCCTTTTCTGTATAAATTGGTTCATCGACTGGATTAAGCGCATTATTAGAAACGAAAACTTCTACACTAATGTAAATATCGAATAAACATACTGAATTCCTGTTTTAATTTAGTAAACAGTCTTTTTGTACAAATCACACACTATATGTATCAATAAAAATCGTGTATATCGGAATTAGTGTTGGCAGAGGCGTGGTGAGAATTATTTTTCATGGAAATGGTCAGAGGATATTATATATATTTACGTTTAATGTAGTTGAGTTAAGTTTTATGTTCAGAAAAGCAATTCCGAAATTAATATGGCGTACAAGATAAGAAATCGATGAAAACAAGACACATCATGTACTATTTTCCATAACTATGGAGATACAGAACCACCGCATGATGAATTGGCGCCATGGTAATGTGCGGGAGACTTCTCCCATTTATTCACAGTGCGAGGGGGCGCCCCGTTCTGGAACAGCCCCAAGGAATTTGCTTCCCGCTAACGATGTTCCTTTCGGTTCAGGCCTCAAGGGGGCAAGTATTTGCTCGTTCAATTAGGCCGCCTAATGAAATCGGTCACCGTTTGGATAGACGGGGAGGATTTTTCTAAGCCCCCAGATAATAGGCTTTGGGAAAAGTCGACAAATTTTCGATTCTATTTCCTTCCCGGCTGCATTTTTATTCTTTCGCAAGAGGATTTGGCGTTCCATCGGGTTTGTGGACGAATTTTGGAATTTCATCCAATCGATCATTGTATTTATTAAGTGCTAACTCATAAACTGAATAGAGCAGTGCATGCTGTTAAAAATAGTTAAAAGTTAATTTTTCTTTCTATACGGTAAAAATATTATGAAATACTATGTTTGAATCATTGAGTTCAACATAGTATCTGGAGTAATATCTGAGCGATGCATAATGAAGTGTCGTCTGTTGGAATCTTGGAATCTGATAGTACTTCAATAGTGAAAAGGAAAACAAAAATTCCACAAACAGAACGAGTCCACCATTATTAAGCTTCTTGTACGCTTTAGTTTGAGCACTAAAGGAAAATATTCTTGCCGTGCATTGCATGAAAACTGCACTTAAAATAAATTTAGAAAAGATTATTTCTTTTACGTTTGATGACTAATATTAAAGGGGTAATAAATCCTTTCCTTCGTGGTCACACATAATGCAGCAGTAACAAGAATATTCTAAAATAAATAATGTAATATGTCTTAGAAGTGAAATTTTTACTTTAATTTTGCAGCCTGACGGTTTGAGCCACTGGGCACAAGTGGGTGCAGAACATAACTGCACATTTTAGCTTAGATAAAAATAATTTCAAGTTATTTTTCGGAATTTTGCAGCATTGAGAGTTGCTGTTTATTTTTCTCTCTGTCCGCATTTAGTTTTGTATTGAGAGGGTATTTTATCCTTCTTGTGGATGTCCCTCCAGATAGTATCTAGAACTCAATGGTTTTAATAAAAATTACTATGAATAAAAATAAATTATCTTGAAAAACTTCTGGGTGGTTATAAATATATTAAACATTTTGTGAAAGTAAAATTCAAATGTATGGCAACATAAAATTTAATGATGATTATGATATTGTATAAAGTTCACTTTTATTCTTTGCAAGTAGGTTTGTGCTTTGTTCAATTTTTCTTATAACCTTTGCTGCCGTATCAGCTAGTTAGTTATGATGACATTTAAATATATATTTGTAACATTTTAGCTTAATTTTAATAAAGAATTTCTGAGAATACGCATTTTTAACTCACAAAATTTCATTATGTCTGTTGTTTAGGCCTAGGTTTACCAGACCAGTAATTTTGACTTTTTCGAAGCTTCCATTTTGCATAATTTGTTACTAATTATAGAGCAACTTTCAATTGCATTGGCTTTTACTAATGCACGGTAAGTAGGACAAATAAATGTGACTGAAAGTTTTATTATAATTAATAACAAATTATGCAAAATGGAAGCTTCTAAACAGTCAAAATGACTGGTCTGGTAAATCTGGAATTAATGTCCATTCCGAAAGCTCAAAACTTTTTCATATTAAAAAAAATGAAATACGGAAATTCCTTCTTTTTTTTTTTCTTTTGAAACAATTGCACAATTACGTTGGTGGGCTGAACAGTTTCTCAAACTGTGTTCTGTGGAGTACTTAGCACTCCGAAAAAAATTCCAAGGGCTCATCGGAAGGGGATGTTTAAAATTTGAAAGATTTCTGTTAAACATATTCTACATTTTTTTCTTCCTGGGATGATAAATTTGCGCTATAAATAAATAAATAAAACCGAAAATATAAAAAAATACAAAATAAGAAAATATAAGAGATACATATATATACTATGAAATCTATTGTCCTGCGCACTTAATTGATGATATTCTAGTCTGAGGGACGATGGATTAAAGGATTTCATTTGTTAAAATAGGGGTGAGGAAAACCAGCTTGATTTGCCGATAACGTATGGGCCTAGTTATTGATTCTGTGCTATTATAGGAATTCCTACTCTTTCTTCCCTAGAAAAATGAACTCTTTCAAGGTCAGGTCAACATGTCGAGATAATCATGCTATAACTTTGTACCGTCTATGCTATTGTTTAGTTCTATTTGGTAAATAACATTACGTATATAACTGCGAGATAAAAGTTGGTACTACGCATTGAATTTTAAATCGTCCAAAAAATTTGAAGATCTCTTGATTAACTTGTCGCTTATTTAACTGTATCTCCGCAGACGTAGCTTCCTCACCGGTACAATATTTGTGCACAAAAAACACATTTACAGAGCGTAAAAGCGTGTAGTTCCTGTAACGAAAATTCTGTCACTTATCTACCAAAAGAAAAAAAGGAAAAGTGAAAGAAAAAAATAAAATTAAAATGAAAAATAAACAAAGAAAGGAAAAGAAATAGTGAAAAAAATTTGAAAAAAGAACTCTTGTGAAAAGAAAAGAATTTCAGAAAGTTTCAGGGATTGTAGTTACCGTTTGAGTATGTATTTACAATTATTTGTAAGGTGTTCTCAAATGTGTGGTTTTGAAGTATCCAAAAAAGTGGTTCATAAATGATGAAATGTTGCAACATGTTTTTGAAGTTAATTATAGAAAAAGTGCTGAGAAGAATTCAAATTAAAATTTCATTTAGTTGCCAGTCATGTATCAAAGTTTTTGCGGAAATTTGTAGTCGTATTCTTGAAGTGATAAAATTTCTTTTACATTTTTGGGGCTCTTGTACTCAGAAATCAATTGCAAAAATTGATTTTTAAAGTTTAAAATATTTACAAAATATTAATATTCAATATAATTATAATTGAATTTACTCTGCTAAAAAAACTTTACTGCCTAATTAAAATCTTTTGTGACTAACTTTCGACCGATCTCTCTAAATATAGTGCTTTTTCTTCATTCCAATAGCTTTTTTAATGCTCTTTTCAAAAGAACTAGGAAAAAAACATTGGTTCCAACAATATCATCAGTATTAAATAATGCTTATTTATCAACCATTTAGAGTTAAAAAGAATATTTTAATTTATATTATAGTTTATACATAAGAAATTATAAAAAAAGTAATTAATTAATGAAAGTAAAATAAAATGAAACTATTAAAGCAATTAGTAATGTGATGAGCTTATGCTAAGATTAAACAAAAGCAAAAGTTAGCAAATTACACAAATAAAATAGTTCCGTACAGACTAATAGCTATTTCAAGGCTGCATAAGCTTTTCTTTCAGTGTTCAGCTCGGAAACTCTCCAAGCTAATCACTATAGCTGTCATTTCCAAGCTAATTTAACTTTTTGAACCTAGCACATAAGAAGTTTTATGCAAAATTTTCATTCGTACATTATTCATATTCAGTTTTGCTTTAAATTAACTATTAGTGTTATATGTATTCGATAATATTTAAAGAATGAAACATTCTATTCATGCTATTCTAAAATAGCTCCACATACGTGTTTTCTAATGTTACCTAAAATGATCTTTTGATTAATAAGGGAGCAAAAAGATCGCCTAGAATCATGATGAATATTTTGATATTTATACCATGGTAATTTATGCCGAACTATACCTGAAATATTTTGGTTTTTGCTAAAGCAGCAGCACATTTGATTCAATTCGTGCTATTGGTGGGTCTCTCGAGTTTAAGCATGTGATTTTCGTGAAAGAAATATTTCGTGAAAAATTCAGATTACGAATTGTATTCTTTAAGATGAAAGGAGAAGCATCTAAACAATTAGGTAGCAACGTGTCTTTCATCTAATTCAATTAAGAGATTGAATGGGATATAGTTCTCGCTTTTATAAACTGCTTCCGTTGGTAGAAATTAAATTATTTCTGCTAGCTGTATTATCGCTATGCGCATAAAATGCTCTACCATCAGTTATTTGATAAATCTCTAGGGGATAAATATAATTGCACCAGAAACGCCAGTACAATAATTCACTTAATATTAGTATAAATATGCATATGATAATGCTGCACTGAAATTTTTTGAAACATTGAATTTTATGTAAAATTTAAAACAACATAATATATCGAGTATGGTACTTCTAATATTTAAGTTAATATTAAACACTTTTGAAAGAATTTATATTACAACAATGAAAATTTTTTTTTTTTAAACGAAACGTGTATTTCCTATTTTCTTTGATGAAACTGAACGCTTGAACAAAAGATTTTTGCAAACATTGGCAATCATGATAAATCATATTAAATCTCTTTAAAATACATTGCTTTCAAAAATTGCAAAAATTAGAGTGGGAGTGAATAAATCTTAAAAAGTATCAACTTCCTCCTCCCCCGCCCCAAAAAAAAGAGGAGGGATTGGAAGATTAAGGTTGAAGGGATATATTGTAAAATGTATATTTGGTTATTTTATGACGGTTTAATAGTTTAAATTTAAATAACCATAACAGGCGTACTTCCGAGTGTTTTCCCGCCTCCCATCCCTTTTAAGAATCAGAATTTCACTTTCAGTTAAAATTTCGTCGTTGTTCTTTTAGAAAATAGCACTGTTTTCCAAAATGTTAATTTTAAGAATTAAATTCTGCTTAAGACACTATCCCAAACTAAACTGAATTATCATTGCCATTTTGTAAAATAATTTTTTTCATCAAACCGTTTGGAAAACAAATAAGGCAGAACGACTACTTCAGAACTAAATATCAATGTGTATCCTGTTAAGAAATAAAGGGAGAGCCTGTTTATTTAGTAAATAAGGTTTGTTTGTCATAAACTCATCTTTAGTAAGTAAACTGTCATTTAATATTTGCGCTATCAGTTTGTCTTAACTCATAGATATTTTTTTAAATTAAACTACCGCAGCATAGCACGAACTTTGTAATCAATAATTAAAGCAGCTTTCATAACAATTTGCTATAATTACGATTTTTGCTATTCCTTAAAGTTTCATAAATTTCCTAAGCAACAGTCAAAAGACATTTAAAATTGATCTTTTGAGAGTAAAAGAAACTAAAAGATTCGATGTGGTAAAAAAAAGTGATCTGTACTCCCGAAAGTAATGCAACGACATTTAATTACTGTAACTAAAAATTTGATCGCGTCGTCGTTTAAGCTTCAACGCTTATTTTTATTCTCATACCGTTCGCCAGGCGGCGGTGCTGCCTCATTGGCGACATATCAATGTAACACTACGCGATCGCGGTAATCAGTCTTCATACTAATTTGTACTGTTTTTACTATTCTATTTAATACTGTGCAAAAATTTTAGTCATTTTAACACGACGCTTAATGCGGAAAGTAGAGGAAATGTGCAAAGTTTTCGAATTGTTTATTTGAGCAATCATTTGGGATATTAGATTAATTGGGTTTGTTAGGGAAAACATTCAGGATAATGTTCCCCACTAATAAAATTATATTTTTGGTTAATTTTGCTTTGGTTCAAATGGAAAAAAAAAATGCTACAATAATTGTTAGCTTCTAAAACAATTAAAATTGTTTTTATATTTGTTGATAAAAGTAGCTGATTAGGCTTTGTTTGTTAATTATGCTGCACTACAAAAAAGAGATCTACAAAAGAATTTTGTAGCTTTTCTCTATGATCCAAAATAATTAAATAATTCATAAAAATAAAAATAAAATAAAAAAAAAAAGTAAGTGAAAGTAAAATAAATAAATAAAACTGATCTAAAATGAAATTTAAAAAATAGATAAATAAGCAAGTAATGAGTAAACCCACACAACATTTCTTTAAAATTTCGTTGAAACATGAAGAGAACATTTTCTCCTTTGAAGTTTGACATTCTCCCCTACGACCCAGCAAGTAACAACAACCTTCTCGGCTATACGATGAGATAAATGACTGTGTTGGAGGAACTACTGTAATCTCAGAAGAAGGCAGGGAATAAACTGCCCAGTATCTGTTTATTAAACGGGTGAAAACTAGGAAATTGTTTGCTTACAATGCATGCTTTGTACTGAAAATTTCTAACCTATGAATTCGAAAATAGAACTTAAAAATATATTAAAAAGTCTGTAAAATCCTTGGCCATGATTTAACAATAATGAACTATACGTAGACATTTAATTCATGCTACGTTTTCGAATACCACTTCATTTATTGTTGCTACTATATTATTCTGTACAATTTTAACTTTAGTTTTCGCAAAAAACTACCTGCGACTTAAAAAAAGAGCAACTTGATGTGTGAGGCTACTTTTCGGGCATTTTTTCAATGGCATTATTCACGAGTTCAGCTCGCTCAAAATATATATAGCACACGTCAGTGTGTACAAATATATGTCATAAAAATTAAAAATGAAGATATAAATAAATAAAAGTAAGTAAATAAATAATAATAAACACAAACTTCATTTTTTGCAGTATATGATTTTTTTTATCATGTTATATCTGTACAGCATCATAATATAAAACTCTAAAATCCCTAGCTCTTGAAACATCTCTTAAATTAAGTTTTAACGTCATGAATTTTTAAGCTAATATTCGGGTAAAAATTCTAAAAAATCATCATTTTCAAATTTAGTGTTTTGTAAACAAAACATTATGACTTCTGAGTCAGTAATTTCATATCTTTTCTGAAATTTGGACGGAACTGTGTGTTTCACTTTGAGGAAACTAATTTGCATATTCCAATTCTTTTAGTAACACTCGGATTTGAGTACATCAGGGTGGAGATCTCATTTGCTCATGTTAGGTACTTCTAGCCGGAAGCCATTTTCGTCTAAGATGTTTCATTTATCTAACAGACTTAAGGATTCTTTTTTAGGAAAATCATTTAAACAGATCATTTCATTAGCATGCGTAGAATGGCAACGGGCACGCAAAGCACGTATTTCTGACGTTAGTCACGTGAGAATTAAGTTAGCAAGTTCTTTTTTGCTGAAAGGAATTTTAAATTCAAGTGCAAGAAAGAAACTTTTGCTGTGGAAAATTTATTTTGTTTGATTTTTTTTTTACTCTCAAAAGTCTTGATGTGTATCTTTCCTTCGGTTTAATTTTGAAAATTCATTTTGTATTGATGATGTATATTTTTTTTATTAATTTACTTGAAAAATGAAATACTTTTGGGATTAAAGTATAACATTTTCTGAATTCGTAGAAATTTTAAAAACTTCATTTATATTTTAATAGAATTGCGTGTGAGATAAGACAGATATTTCACAAACTTTATTGTTCATGCAATTTAATATGTATGCGCTTACTTCATCATTATTGATATTCTGTTTTTATAAAAATTACTTAGTTTTCTTCAATAAAGTTCAAATTGACACTAGTTTTATTTAGTTTACATGTGATGCGTTTTGAATATGCATGTAAATAAATTGAGACAAAAAAAACTTTTCGAGAAATAAACATTAGAAAATGTAGTCTGAGCTATTTTCCCTTAAACAGAAGCGGGCTCAATACAGTTATAATTTTTAAAGACATACAGGGGAAAAGAAAAGTTTATTCAAATATATATCAAAGTATGAATGAAACAAATGAATGAAATGCTAAATTAAAAGCTATGGTAATTTTTTTACACGTTTTAAATCACTTTATACGGTTATTACTTTTATACGGTAATTATTTGTTTATTTATCCTGCAAAGTAGTTGAAGTCTTTTAATTATTGGATATTATATGAAAAAAAAGCGTTTAAGCAGCTTTTGTAGAGTTTATTTTTTAATGAAAACTAGTAAAATTCGGATACAGAAACTCAAATTGTTCCATAGACTGTTAATTGTATTCTGTTGGTCGATTCAGTCATTTTTTTTTAAAATTATTTTCACATTATTGTCATGAAAATTATCAGTTTTAGTTATTAGTTATTGAATTACTAAAATATTTTTTATCAAAGTCTTTTGTTGTTAAGGAAATGAATTTTATTTTTATAAACTTAATCAATTATTGTTATTTTTTAATTACTGCATTTCTTACTTTATGTTACACTTTTTTAAAGAATGCCAGTTTTTAGGAGGAATTCAGTTTACATGTTTTTTCGAAGTTTGTTTTATAATCACTTCCCCAAGTTTAAATTAAAATGTTCTTTTTTCTCAAAACATATTTTGTTGCTTTGTTTTTTTTTAAAATCATATTCACTTTTCATTTTTTATAAGGCACTTTATTTAATTCATTCTTTCCAAGATAACGTGATTACTTTTCGAGAATTAAGTTATCGTTCATTTCACTTAATTTTCAATTTTTCGAAGCAAAAATACAATTTAAAATCTTTTAAATAAAATAAGCAAGGTCCTGAACCATCTTTATTGCTCCACATTAAGTGTGAAGAAATAGCTATGAGCGAATTTTATTCTAAAAAACCCTGTACTGTGTTCGAAAATTTCCTTTACTGGGGTAATTTGCATCTTTAAATGTCACCTCGTGACTATAGGTATCTTTATTCTAACGATTGAGGATACTTTGTTGCACTATAAAGATTTAATCAACCAATAATACCAATTAGATCAGTTGCCATTTATATCGTTTTAAATATCTAATTTTGATTTTTCATATGTAGTTATTGGACTATTTATTGTTTTAATGTCTAGACTTTTATTTTTTGTAATATCAACAAAAATTATAAGAATTTTCGTCACTTACTTAAAGCACAAAAAAGGAAGTAAATGAAGTTTGATATCGGAAATGCAATTAGAAATAAATCATACTAAAAAAAGCCAGTTACAGAAAATACAATGCCGAATAAAAAGATAAATTATTGTAAAGCTATGTGTAGCAAACAGAAAAAAAAAAAAAAAAAAAATGAAAATATTCAGACTGTTTGATAATATGTTAGCTTTTTTTCCTTTTAATTAAACTCACGTCAACAGTACATAAGAAAAACGCCAAATATTAACAATGTCTCAATAAAACGCCGATAAAACTTTCCTATAACTACAGCGAATTCATATATATATATGAATGGTGGAAAGCTGAAATGTTTTTTTCAGTTGGAAAGAACAAATTCATTGCATTTTTTTCATTAAAAACAGCATCATCATGTTAAATGTCGTTGAGTTGATTGCATACTTTTCTTTACTTTTTTTATCAAAGGAGTTTGTAAGGCAAAAAAGTGATATTTTTAAAAAAAATTATCCCAATTAAGATAAAGTAAACTGTAATAAGAAATAATTTCACGTTAAGAAAGCACAAATAAGCATTTGCATTTTCTTAACGTGAAATTATTTTTTATTACAGTTTACTTAGCACAAAGTTAAATTATTATTTTAAGATAAGGTAGTTGATTTTCAGAGAAAATTGTTGAATTCATGATATAATTAAATATATTATTCGAACTTCCAAAAATAAACTATTTCACTCTGAGTACCAACAAATTCCATTACATTTCTATTAGCTACAAACTCTGAAGAAATATCACTCTTAATTAAGAATAATTGCCAACTTATGAAGGGAAGAGTATAAGTGCAACGAAAGTATTTTTCGATCTTAGAAAAGAAGGAAGCATATTGAGTTTAGTTGTAACGACTAAATGAGATCACTTAAAATAAACTGAAGCTGGAGGAAAAATTACTCATCTTTTAATTTAAAACTCGGGACTTAAGGGGGCCATTTTTCATTCGATTTCGCTAACGAGAGCTCTGAGGCATTAATATAGCTCCTCATAGCTGAGAGTCATTTCAATGTCAATTTATCATTTGTAAATGTCCAATTTTTTTTTACATAAGCATATATACATCTTGGAATTTCAATTGGTTTTTGATATTTTTCATTTACATTAAGTAGTCTGTTTTTCTATGCTTTATGATAACGATTTTGGAGCTCATGGAGTAATGGTGTCATAAATAATTATTACTATTTATTCACATTTAAAAAATAGTTATCGTATGTTTAGATTAAAATTCTTGCCGCAAAACTTAGGTAGACATTAATTCGCAAAGAAAGCACTGTTATACAATATTTACAGCTAATAGATTTTCATTATATGAACCTACAATACTTCCAAGATGGATTAAAACCGATTTCATAAAGTTTGGAAAATATTAAATTATCCCCTTTTGGAGATTTTCCTCTACTGGATGAGTGTTAGTTATCGTATCACAAAACCAACTCAGCGTCTTATTCTCCTAAAGGCAGCGACTTCGACGCAAATATTAGATCCAAAACTACTTGGCTTCGAGTCAAATACAGTACCGCTGGATCACGAGTTCGCCCCATCCCCTTTTTATAAAATTTCTTTTTGAATTCATTAACTTAACACATTATTTATGAGCGGGCGGCAGGCATTAGTACCCGTTTCGTGCATTGCCGTATAAAAGCGGGGCTGGTATTTGTACCCGTTTAAAATCATAACTTTTAAGCCACACAAGGGAAAAAATAATGTTTCCTATAATGTATGAATTGGTGTATTTTTTAGAACATTTTTTAACTTAGTCAACTTATCCCGCTACGCAACATATTTGCGCGTGCTAAGTCATAATGTGTTAAAACGTTTTACTGCAATTGCAGGTGTTAACCAAGTTTGACTGAATCTAATATTTAGTTAAGAATGAATTTTCATCAACAATAATACATAATAATTATTGAAATTAATTTACCGTTTAGGAAGGAGAAAAAGGAAAAAGAAAAAAAAAAAACATTCATTCTGGAATAAATATTGAATTTGACATACATCCTTCATAACTTTGTTATCTTTTTCTAATAAAAGTGAAGCATCATATATAATGAGATTTTTTAGAATTTTCGAAACGCTAAAAAGCAATTAAAAAGAGCACTGGAGTTGGATATTAAACAAAGATAATATGATTACCATCACCTCATTGAATGGAAGTAACTTTTCTACGCGATGATATCTCCACATATAACATAATGAACATTTTTAATAAGTTTTCCTAGTATAAGTTTATAGATTGTTGTAATTTGACTTCCTGTCGTTCCTGTCGAGACTTAATCCTGTGATAAGAAGATGCATTTTAAGGCTCCACGAATGAGTTATATTTTTACGCAGTTAGCTTGTAGTGTTAACAAAGCTGATATTTCTTTTGTTGGAGACAATTTCAAGGAAGATTACTAAGCGAAATTTTAATTTTAGCGGAACTCATGACACGTTTGTCACTTTTAAACCCTAATTGTGCATTACTTAATCCTTGCATATGTGCGGTATTAATTACATGATGTAGCTTAATATTTTCTAGTTGAATGTTTAAAAAGGTGAATCAGAAGAGTCTGCGGCAATGAATAGGGGTGATTATGGAGATCACCCAAAATTTTGTTTCTCTTAGCAGTTTTTAAAGTTTTGTTCTATGCTCCATACAAGGTAAAACCTGGTGAGATTCCGTGGTCGGACAGACGGCGCACTTGAATTTTTGGAGAAAAGAGAAGGTGGGATTGCAACGCGATTTTAAGTAGTGGCACAGAAACAAAAGCAGTGTCTACTTGAAATAATTTTTTCTCTAAAGTTGTATGACACAGAGTCGTTTTTATTGTTTGCTTACCAAATGTAAAGGCTTGAATTTTCATTATTGTTCCTCTGGTTTTCATTGTGATGTGATTAGTGCAACATACTTTTTAAGTGCACGTAGTTTCAGCTATTTTCAATTTACTTGCAGTTATTATTAATATAATTTACTTATTATTGAAAGTTGTCTCCCATGCTTGTGAACCATTTATGTGTACAATCTCATTCGCCTTATAAAGAAAGAAGAAAAAATAGGTGTCTCGGCTTTATGCCGGCTGTCGTTTTAAATTACAGCATAGCAAGGAAATAGTGATGGAAAGGCATACAAAAGGAATGTAGTCTATATTATTCACCAAAACTTTGTCAAAAAATTAACATTTTAATTCTTTTTCATCATGTTTTCCAATTTTGCGCCAACTCTACCGGTATTCCTTAGATATAGTAAACTGAGATGTAGTTCACTGACATTCCGACGCTGCACCTTTATGCTAATTAATAAACACCGAACCTTCTTAACTGCACCTTCATGTAAGTTAATGAAATGCGTGGTATAACTGGCTGTTTTTTTCCTCTATTTTTTGTATTATTATACACACGATAAGGCCCGAAATAACAATTATGCTTAGTCGTTTAGAAATAAATATTTTATAATAATCCAAGCACCACAGCACGAAACATTAGGTTTCCTTTTTCATTATCATTAATGAAGTACAGAGCTATTGTTTTTGATAATGTCGGTTATAAATTGTAAGCCACGTAAATTTTGCAAAAAAAATAAATGAATAAATGCGTATACATTTCCGATATTTCAATGTTATATTTTTGTAGCTAGCATTGTCTGTTAAATGAATAATGTACGCGCATAAATGAAACAATAAAAAATAAGCAATTTTGTTACTATGCAAATATTTTATTTTGAACGCAATTCATGGAGCATTATCCAATTTATTTATGTTGACTTAATCCATTTTTAAAAGCATTTTTCTTCCCAGTGCTGGGAAACTGTACTGAAGTTATAAAACCGACGACTTTAAACATAAAATAAATGAACCAGTTCAATTACGTAACAAATATTGCTCCACATCATTCTACAAAGAAAAATCTATTATCCTTCTTTTCAACAGCGTAGGTTTTTAACTTTACGTCCGCCAGAACAAACATTAGTGTGGCTTGAATGCGAGCGCCGCTGATCTCAGATAATAAGACTTAAGCCCTCAGATCTCAGATGCATTGTCGTTCCCCCACTGTGTCTTTAAGGCAGGGATCCATCATCGACGGCTGTCAACTGTGTGTTTGTTTTCTGGGGTTATTATAACGGAGAGGAAGAAATTCATCCTGCAGCGTTTGATCCCTGGCCGTGATGAATTGATTGCGGTCGTTTGCACGGTATAAAACAGACGTGAAATTGTTTCGGAAAAGGCATTAATTATTCTTGTGTTTCAGGCCTGTGTGTTATGAATACAGTATTGTGTTTAAGAACAATAAAATCACGTTATTTTTTCGTGAAATCTCTACCTCAGGGCCAGGCTAACATAAGTCACATTATCACTACTTTAAAAACTGAAAAAAAAAATTGATTTGGTTGCCTAGTAACAAAGATGTAACATGAATTAAAGTTCCGTGAATGGGGTTGTAAACTTCAATGGGAAACTTGATCAGAAACCATTAGAATCGTTAATAGGAACATAAAAAAACAATATTACCGAAAGAAAAAATGTTTTGTTTTAAATGCTTTTTAAACTAGAGAGGTTTGAAAAAGCCCTTCATTTAAGACAAGGCTCTGTCTCGTTTGACGTCACAAGTGACTTTGCACGTTTTCTCCTCGGCGCTCAAGGAAGAAAGTAGTGCATTTACGTAATGTTTCGTTGCTTTTAAAATTTTTAAAGCCGCATTACCTGAAAAACTATGGTGATTTTTAGTAATACCATACGTATGATAAAGATTTTCCACAATTAAGAAATAAAGAAAACACTGTCTATCATAAAATAAGCCTTCATAATCAGATTGAATTCGAAAGATAATTGATGTTTTTCTCTTATTACTTGTTGATGTACTTGCGGAAAAGTAGCTTTTATTAATTGAATCAAATAACTACATCCTTTGTCCCGTCATAATTATTATAAAAAATAAAATTGCGAAACTAGACATTGTCAAAGTAACAACACAATTATACATGTCTATTCATTTAGAGATAAAAATTAATGTGTGCGCTATATATATGCGCACTTTTGATATCTAAATCACTGAAATTTTTATCACGTTATTGACGAATAGTGAAATTTTTTTTTTCATACTTTAATTTTATTATAACTATAAGACATTTTTTCTTTTTTTTTTAATTCAGAAAATATATATTTAAAAAAATGGTAATGTATATACATAGTACAATAGAGAAAATTCTTTAATAATGATTTGAAAATATTTAAATATTAATAGGAATGAAACCTAATTTTAGTATTTTTAGTAAAATATTCTGTATTTTAAGAATTGTTTTGAACATAATTCTTTAAAAAGCTCTTAGATTAAAGAATGACAGAATTTTCAAGCATATGAAAAATTTTAATCGTTAAAAAAAAGTTTCGATTTAGTCCCAGTCAATACGTGGATGTTATTTATAGATATTGCAATTCTTCCCATTATGTTTGAGTGGTTCGGAGCCCAATTTAGCCTGTTAGTCTCGAAGAGATCCATAGTAGCACTTTATGCTCTACCAGATAAGTCTGAAAAGTGTGTAAGAGGTAAGTCGACTGCTTTAAAAATATCAGTAATGTGAAATTTATGTTTCACCATTTAATAATATTCATTTTTGAAAATAAGTGTAAAGTCTAAAAGAAAATGAAAATTTATATTTTGTCATTGTACCAGAGACAGGAACACGTCAATGCCAGAGCTCAGAGCCTGCTCCTCTCGGATCCCGGCCGCGTACTTCATTAACAATGTCAAATAACCTCATCACAAAATCCACACTCTTCCTCGTCCGGGGGAAAATAGGGTTTATGATCATAAACCTCTTTTCTGAACGCGTTTAACAAAGCTCCCGATGCATCAAGCCGCCTGTCACACTGTTTACCTCGCGATCTATGATCCGGAGGATGGGGTCATGCCGTCGTCATGGTAACCCAAGAGTCATTAGTTTGCGTAATTGGCCCGGTGCTGAACTCGATTTCTGCAACTCAGCCAACTTGGATCCCCCGCCGTTGTTGCGAGTCTGCTTACCTTGATGTTTTTACTAATGGGGGGGGGGGAGGGAGGCCCTTTTTTTTTTCTTCCTATGATTCAGAAGCGCCTTCCTTTTATTTATAATTTTGTTTAAATACTTCTGGTCTCATTAAACAAAGTTTGAATTTAAAAAAACTGCATTCGCTATCAGTATGGGATAACCGAACATTTTCATAGTTTCGGAAAAGGAATTAAAAAAAAAATTATTTTACATATTTATTATTATCATCATTAATGCAGTGGCGGTTTTCAGCTGCAGTTGGCAATGTATTCTTGCAGGCCCCTTTGTCATTATTAAAATAAAATTTAGGACGAACATTTTAGTGAAAGAGCTCGCGCATAACCTAACAGCTAATTAGTAAAAACTATTGTTTGAACATGAACAGAACCAAGTGAAATAATTTGTTCCTTGTACGTTTGAGGATCCCCTTCGGGGCTTTAGAATGAGGGGGGCCCTTCGCAGTTGCGATATTGTGAATCCGCTACTGAATCACTGGATTCTACGCAATGATTGATTAAACCAAGTGGCAAATATTTTTCTATTAAAAGGCTGTTGTTAGTGTTTGCAATAACGGACCAAAAATACAATACTGGTATTCGATATTTTTTGCAACTTGATACCGGAATACCGGTATTAATAATAAGTATAACCGGTATTTACAGTAAGAGAATAATTTATGACAATAGAAACAAAGAAATAAAGTTAAGAGGGGACCAATAGAGTGGTATAATACAGTAAAGAAACAATATAGCAGTCTTAATAACGAACAGTAAATTGTATCATACAAAAATTTTGTTATGCAATCTATTATATATCTTTTGATAGAAAAAAAAAACCTTTTTTTACTGTATGTTTTTAAAATGAGATCGTAAAAAACATAATGCCTCTGTTGGACTGTTATTAAGTCTGCAACGTATTTTTGTGCACACATTTCCTGCTGTTGAAAAGTAACTTTCGGAAACTGCGCAAGTCGGTGGCACTGTTCAATAGCGCGCGATTACACTATTCGATACTTTCCCCTTGAAGTCCTTCATCTTCTGACAATTCGGTTTCTAGTCTGAGGGTTTTGGGTACATCTATTTTTTTGTCCTACTTCTATACTGTTGTGTGTTGCAATTTTTGTATAATGCACAATATTAACATCATCTTCAGCTATTTCGCCATTCAAGTGAATCTGAATAGGTGTGTGATGAACTTAATTAAATTGAACTTTGTTAGTTTCTTTTAAGCATTTTCGTTTGTTTCTTTAATGGTGTTATTAAATGCATAAAAATGTTCTGACTCATCACTCTTTTTGTATTCTTCAGATATTCATTGATAGTCTGCAAAAGTTCGGCTTCAAATAATTTATTTTAAAATAACAGTAGATATCTAACACGTTAAATTAAAATCTCTTTAATTTAAAAATATTTATTTATAACTAATACCGAAAACACCGGTATTTTAGCTTAGCAAATACCGGTTTCACGAAATTGCAAAATAACACGAAATATCGGTATTCGGTATACCGGTATTGCAGTAACTTGTTGTAGGAATGATACAATCTGAATGTAGAAAAGTTTTGCTTCATTTTCACTCCCATTCCTCAAAAACAGAAATATTGAGGAAATCTTTGTTGCACCCCAACGCTCAGACTTTCTTTTCCTGTAATTTTAAATGAAATATCTCAAGCTTTGATTAAATTGAAAGAAAATGTGTGAATCATCCTACTTTTTTTCGTGCCAAAAACGCTCTAACATGAATCACATTTTGTTATCACAGCTTGACTTTTGCAGCATAGCTTAAATTTACTGAAACACTTGTCCACAACATAAAAACTTTCACTAAGTCAGAATTGAAATCAACCAACACTTGAAACAAAATCAACAACTCCTCCTAAAAATGCGCTTATGAATGGGTTTATTTTTAAGCAACTTTTTTCTAAGGAAAAAAACCTAGGTATGATACAAAATATGACTCATTGAACAGCATGATACAATATTATAATTTGTTCATAAGGTTTTTGTGAATAACTTCTATGTGTGGCCAAAGTAACATTTTCAGTCTTTTCAAAAATGTTATCATTATTGTAAAAAAATAGGAGAAAATGCTTCTTTTTTTGGGGAAAATAATTTTTAAGTCTCGAGGCAAAATCTTTGTAAATTTAGTTAATATATTGAATCTCATAAGATGAGTTATGTACATAACGCTAATTAATCCTTTTAGAAGCCAACCACCGTCCACTTTTTAATTTTTGAAATTAAATTACTTCTTTAGAAACAGAATTCGCTGTGAATTAAATGCTTACAGGCGATCATGAGAGCGTTTTATTTGCTTTAATTGGTTTTTTACATGGATATTTTAAAGTTGAAAAGAAATGAAAAGCATGTGGGTGAGGAAATGTACGCGATTTTTTTCAGTGTAAAGATCTCCAACGAAAGTAATAAAATGTTTTATTTTTATCGTATTTCTTTATTCGCACTGAAAAGGGGAAAAACAGGACGTTCCGTCCAGAACTACACGAGCCGAGTTTCCCGTATACAACATCAAATTTATAATCCAGCTATGTCTCTGTCTTTCTCATTCAGCTTTAGTTTTCAATTACTTGAAATATACTTTTTTCAACGGTTACAACATTTTCATTCACTCATTCAATCATTTATTGCCTCAATCAAATATTTATCTATTTATTCACTCATTCATTCATTAATTAATTAATTAATTAATTCATTTATTTATTCCTTCACTCTTTTATTTATTCACACATTCAATTCCTTAATTCATTTATCCATTAGTTCATTTATTTATTCCTTTACTCTTATATTTATTCACTCATTCATTCTTTAATTCATTTATCCATTTTATCCATTCGTTCATTTATTTATTCATTCACTCTTTTATTTATTCACTCATTCATTCTTTAATTCATTTATCCATTCATTCATTTATTTGTTCATTCACTCTTTTATTTATTCATTCATACATTGACTCATTTATTTATGCATTCATTCACTCATTTATTTACTCATTCATTCATTCAGAAATAGCCTTAAAAGTCCAGATCAAAAACTTTCATGGGAAAATAGGTTCGTTAACTCTTGGATGCACGTCCACTCTGCTCATGTTCTACGTCATATGCTCCTTCCGATTAAGCTTGCCCCTAGAAAATTCATCTGTTATATCAGGCTTTACAAAGGACTGAAATTTTCCCGTAGGTGCTAATGTTAATTATTTTGAACTGCTTAAAATTGAACAAAAATTGTTCAAATCAGAAAGTAAAATATGGAAATGAGATGTTCTCGCCGAGATCTTTCGAATGAAAAATTAATCTTTGGAATCGGAAAATTCCATCAAAAGTCATTAGGGGGGGGGGGGGCAGACCGACAGACACACATTTTCCCCATCTGAAAGCCTACGTTCAATGTTTTTATTTTTCAGTCTTTATTTAATTACTTCACTTATTTTTTCCTTATGTTTATTTTTAACAATATATTTAAGGCTAAATTTCATGCTTTTTTTAAAACTCTTAGGGGAAGTAAGCTAAAAAGTCTCTGCAAGCTTAAAAATAGATGAATATTTAAAGAGGGTTTGTTGCTTTATTGGTTTGGTATGTTATTTTTACATATTTTTTCTCTTTATACAATCACTAAGTTGCAATAATTAATGCTTTTGATTTTCTCGAAAAATCTTGTTCAACAAAGATTATTTATACAAAACTTGGAATTAGGAAGAGTTTTAATACGTTTTTTCATTAAGATAGTTGGAATGTTGTCGCATTTAATAGATGAAAATTTATTTTTCGTGTATTTATTAAATGAAATTACTTTTTACAGATGATACTCTTACTATTCCTTTTATTATACACCTTATTTCATACGATATGGAAAGGGAAAGACTAGATTTCAAGCGTTTTACTATTTAATCATTTTATTAAGACATTTTTCAGGGATCTGAGACAAGATTTGTTTTAGAAGCTCTGCTCCATGCTCCGAGTAGTTTTAGTAGAAATCAAGAATTTTTGTGCTGTTATTTATTTAACTTATTAAAATGTTATACGTGATAAAAAAAATTGAATTTCAGACTTTATCTATCAATAAATAGTTAATGTTATGTACACTGTAAAATATTCTAGTTCAACCTTTCATCAAAAATATGGCGAAATTTAACTGCAACCAGCATTTGGTACTAAGCAGAACTATTGTAATGGTGTAGTTTCACAATGAATGTGAAACTAGAAACCATTAAAATGGTTAGAGTTTCGTACCAAATATTGGTTGCAGCTAAATTTCACCATTTTTTTTTCAATTTTTTGTAGGGAAAGTTTGATCTGGATTTTTACTATACTGTTTGAATTGATTGGGACAAACGTGTTTTTTTTTGTTTGAGTTGATGACCCTTCTAAACAGATGTTTTTTTTTTTGGGGGGGGGGGGGAGTTCACAACAAATGGCACTGAAAGCGTCGTTAATCTTAAAGGCAGGATGAATTCTGTCAAAAACATAGAAATATTACGCAATAGGATTGTTCTATTGGCGGAAACATTTGACGGAGCATTTCAACATGACTTGGCTCCTTGTCACAGTTCGAAATTGGTCCAGACTTTTTATGCGGGAAAATAAAATGAACGTACTTGATTAATCCGGTAATTCGCCAGACCTAAATCCCATTGAGAACTTATGGCATATTCTCAAGAATCGCTCAGTTAAAATGAATTGCACGACAACAGAACAAACGATAAAAAGTGCCGTACAAGTGTGGTTCCACGATGATGATGTTTAGAACATTTGCGGCTACACTAGTGGAGTCATTGCCAAGACATGTTGAAGAGGTCATTTCTGCCAAAGGAGGACATACTTCATGCTAATATAGAATTTTATAGTCTACTTCATGTGTGTAATGATTAAAACCTAAGGTTTTAGAAAAAATTGTTTTTTTTCCATTTGTCCCAATTAATTCGAACACTATAGTATTAACAGTGCATGAACTGTATTGGGAATAAATAAATAAACAATAAAACTCATTCATTTGTTTTTAAACTTCTGAATTTAATTTTAAAAATACATGTATCGGAGCAGTAGAGAAGAAAAGATTTCTCTGCCCAGGCTCCACTCCATTTTCCCGAGCAAAATCTCGTTATTCAGCCGCTCCACCATCCTGTTCCACCCTTCTGCTCCAGACACCAAACATTTTTCAATGCAACAGGTAACTTCTTGGTATGGCAGTCTATTGAACCTATCTTGTTACAATATTTAACCCATCAAAAAAAAAAAAAAAAGTTGCAATTTTCTTAGAAACAGTTGAATACCATGATTATTGTTGATTTTGAACTGTCGCATATTCCATTCGTGAGTTACTACTTAACTTATAATTAATTATAAGTGCGCGCTACATATGATCGTGCAAAATATTTTCCACTGCTTTCAAAAATTATCCAATGTAATCCATAAACGTACTTATTATTTTTTTCCGAGGAGGCGCACCCTCCTTTAGAGATAACAAAATTTAACACTGCTGCAATGGAAATTTTAAAATTACAGTTAAAATACGCATCAAATAATTAAATTTCCAAATGGTAATAATAAAATAATGAAGCACACGTACACACAACCTAAAATTAAAATTGTTACTTCGATCGCTTTAAATGTATGAATGCTTTCTATGTATGTTTTCATAAATCCTGATTTTTAACATCATAAACAGAATATTTTAAATCAGTTATTCCCTAGAATTTTGCGACGAAATGAAACAACATTGTAATAAAATAAAACAGAATGTGAAATTGCAGCCGGTAAGAGGACGACTCCACGTTTTTCTTTGGAAATCAGCGAAGAAAAGTGTCAAAAGGTCAAATTCGAAAATCCTTCTCCATTTCTGCATGCAAACATGCACTATGTTCTAGTTCCACTCTTTCATCGAGCTGTTTTTATTTGAATCCTCACTTTATCTGTAATAAATCAAACCTATCAACTGCCTGACGCACATTCCGAACAGATTCATCTGCAGTTTCTCCGGTGCAATTCAATCCGCGATTTTCAGACGAGGAATCTGATAAAAGATTCAGGACCCGGCTCTTCGTTGTCCCATCGGGGTGACAAATTGCCTCCTAAATGCAACCTCGATTTTGATAACTCAAGAAATTGAGCCATTCTCCGCGAACTCTGATTCGACATGATCAGCCTTGATGAAGATGCTTTCCTCGTCGCCATAGTGACGGATATCTTAGCAGTAGAGAAGCGGCCAGAAGGAAGAAGCGGGAAAAGGGACTGTGCGACGAAAAGTGGAACACGTCTAGAGAGAATGTGTTTTGATAACACTGAAACAGTAAACTATAGAAGATAAATTTTACTAAATGCAGGTTTACAGAAGAGCGGCGTTAAAATCAAGAAATAAGTTGTTGGACCTTGCTTTCAATTCGATGAAGAAATATTAAAGTTCCATTATCTTACGTACGTCAATTTTCGAGGCACACTAAAAGAAGGAAACTTTCTGAAACATCCTTGAATATGGAAATTACTTTTATGCGGTTCTTTTGCTTTAAAAATGCCTTTGGCTTGCATTTTCCTTTGTTTTTTTTTCTTCTTTTATATATTTTTTGAGCAGGGGGAAAATACTTAGAGGGGAACATATTTTAAGGTCCAAATTTACCATGAAGTTTGTACACACGTGTTTTGAAATTATTCGGAGCTACTCTATACTCTCAGGGGAAAGAAAGAATTAAAAATAATAGAAAAGTGATCATTTTCCCAATTTTCGAAAGACCGGGAATTTAAGCCGTATTCTTGGGGTTTAAGGTTGAGAAAGCTTTAGTAACAATCTTGGTAAGGCCATAGAATTTTCATTATCCATGCATATCGGAAAACATCTTTAAATCTGAGATGATGAAAATAGTTGACATACAAAGCCTCAAAACTAAACCTTCCCATTTTTCCCCGTTACGTAGCCAATCCTTTTTAGCCTACTTTCCCGTAAAAGTAAAAAAAATAATAATAAAGCATGAAAGAAGGCTTAATGTATCGGAAAAATATCGTTAAAAATAAAGAAAAGTTAAAAAAAAGTGAAGTAATTAAATAAAGATTGAAAAATAAAAAATTTGAAAGTAGGGTTTTGAGATGGGGAAAATGTGTGTCTGTCGGTCTGTCCCCCTCTAATAACTTTTGAACGAATAGTCCGATTCGAAAAATTCTTTTTGCATTCGAAAGATCTCGGCGAGGACATCTCATTTCCATATTTTACTTTTTGATTTGAACACTTTTTCGTTCAATTTTGAGCAGTTCAAAAAAATGTAACATTAGCGCCTATGGGCGAAAATGAAGCAAATGATGTAAACTCTGGGTACAAGATCCATGTTCCAATGAACAAGCTTACTGGAAGAATCTCTTGGCGTGAAATATCAATTTGAACAGTTTTTGTTCAGTTTTGAACAGTTCAAAAAATTAACATAGCGCTTACGGGAAAATTTCAATCCTATATAAATCCTGACCTAACGGACCGATTTGCTTGGAACAAACTTTATCGGAAAGCTCTTATAACGTAGAACATGTGCAAATAGAAAGTTCACCCAGAACTAACGAGCCTATTTTCCTATAAAATTTTTTTATCGGGATTTTTAAGGATATTTCTCAATGAATAAATGAATGAGTGAAAGCATGAATTAATATATAACTGAAGGAGTGAAAGAATGAATCAATGAATAAATGAATGAGGAAAAGAATGAATAAATGAGGGAATAAATATATGAATGAGTAAATAAATGATTAAAGACATGAATGATTAAACGAATGAATGAATGAATGGCTGAATAAAGGAAAGAATGAATGGCTGAATAAAGGAAATAATGAATGGATGAATAAAGGAAAGAATGAATGAGTGAATTAATATGTATTATCCGTTGAAAAAGGTATATTTGAAATAATTAAGAACTAAAGCTAAAGGAGAAAGAGATAGCTAGATTATAAATTTGAATTTGGTGTATACGGGAAAGTAGGCTCGTATAGTTCTAGACGGAACTTCTTGTTCTAATGGAATTGAAATAAGGAGCTTTTGCCCGAAACGTTCATAATCACTTGATAAAATCTACTTTCTTATTATTTTTATCTTTTTTAGTTATTATTATTTTATTTATTAAAATGAAATATGTAGTACAGAATTTTTCCAAAAAAAAAAAAAACCACTGTTTTGCCTCCAAAATATCATTCGAGAATGGCAGATATCTCAAAACGTTGTAGCCATAGGAAATCGAATAATTATTTTACATTATGTGTATATATATATGAATATATATTTGCATTTTTTTCGATAAAATCATGCTTTTATCATGAAAAACGTAAAATATTCTGCCAAAAGGGGCAAATAACTTTTGAGCGATTCAGTTAATAGATTTTTCTTTTTAAATTTTGCACTCAGAGATCAAGCAAATATACGGCGGATTCGTTGTGGGGGTACAATATTGAATCATTGAAGTTTTGTAAATATTTGATACATATTAACTTTTAATAATATTAAGAATTAACCGATTAATGCGATTTTTTTTGAATAAATTTTTATACTTTTACAAGCAACATAGTTTTATGTTTTTCGTTTCTATCTTAATTCATATAATTACTAGTTTTTCGAAGAAATTCACTTTCTCTACAGAAACAATATTGATTTTCGTCACGTTTGATCAACATTTCAAAGATTTTACTTGACAAAAGGATATTTCGTATATGGTTCTTATGTTTTCTGGATAAATTGCCACCCCTTGCCCTGTAACTGGGCTATGCACAACAAAGAATCGTACTCAAATTATATTGGTTTCAAAAATTTTACTATTGGGAAGAAAAATCCTGGTTAGGGACATTGTAAAAAAAGGTGCAATGAAATTTTAGCTAATGAGAGCTAATATGACAAAAAGTAAATAAATAATAAATCTAAACTGATGCAGTCACAAAGACAAGTCCCGGAAGGCAACTTCGTTTCAACTGAAAAATAATTGTTGCAAGGATGTTAATTTCTGTCTGGTGAATGCTAATGTGAATGCTTATGTAGTTCTAAATGTACGTATATGAGCGCAGAGAAAGTAGCTGAAGTCACTGCAATTTCAAAGGCTACTAAACCTTTTTCTTTTATAACGAACAATGTAATAGATGCTATAGATTAAGCGGTTATCACACGACAGGAATTACAGGCAAACGCAACCGTAATAGGAATCGTCCACTCTATCGAAAACTGGTTTTTCTTCTCATTTCCACCAACAGTTTTTTCGAAATGCCCGGGTGCTATAGAAATTCACGGTTCTCGAATTAGAAGCAATTCTTTATCTGCGCTACAAAAAAAATTGCTTCTACAACGTTTGCTTTTAAGGCAAATTGGGCAAGGACCAATCTTCTAGCTGGTATTTCGTGACGTCATTTCAACTTTCCAGTAAACATGGCGGCGATTTGAAGGCTGGCGATCGAAGGATAAAATGTTAAAAAGAAAGTGCAATTTCGAAATTAGTTGTTTTTGTTTAAATTTGTGAAATCACGCTGAAAAAACATTTGTAGGATGTAAAGTCGCTAGTTTACTAGTGCAGGACATTGCAAAGACTGTCTTATGATGGAATCGCTACCAAAATGCAAGTGCGTTTCAAGTGATAAATTTAGAGACAGTATGACTACCGATTTTTTTCCTTTTTTGTTTTTTTCTTCATTTATATATCACGGACAACCATTCTATAGAGTTATCAGCACTATTAGTCTAGGCATCATACGTTATTTTCCATTTTTGATGATTTTTTTACTATTTCCTCTTATTTTATTTTAATTATATTTAAACTGCAGTCCTATTTAATGATTCGTTATAATTCGAAGTTTTATATTCAGTAAATTGTTCACACCTCCCAAAATCTCCGTCCGTGGCGCTCCTGCTTATGTACACAACAGTTTTATACAACTTTAAATGAACAGTTAGAGTCACGATTAAAAAAAACTAACAATTAGACTGATAGTGGATGAGATGCAGAATACCAAATAATAATATTTTACCAAATTATATTCCTTAATCAATAGGGTCACTACGGGGGAAGGTGGAGGAGCTGGGACACCCCGGGGGACACCTAAAATGAGATATAGAGTTTTAGAAAAATACATGAACTTGAATTATACAATTTTACGGGTGCTATTTCAAGGTATCATAACTGAAAATAAATGTAGTTTAGTGAAAGTTATCCCAAATAAATAAAAGGAAATTCCTAAAGTGTTTTTTTATGCATCTCTGAAAATAATATAAACTACAAAATTATACAACACAACAACGTTTGTTTCTTTGTCTTCGTTTTTTTGGGGGGGGGGGGGGCACCAAAAATTATCGCCCCCTGGGTGACACTTATGCTATGAACGCCATTACTTTAATACATCTCATAGCATTTCGATACTGAACTTTATACTTTATAATTCGATACTGAAATTCGTAAAACATGTATAACATTTTAACAAAACATTTCAGATTTCATGTGAATGTATTGCATTATAATATAACAACAATTTGTGATCACAATTTTCTGAAATATTTAAGCAGGCAGAGCCAACTCGAACTTATATTTTTGGGACGGGAGGGTGATTTTTAATTTCCCTACTGAAACTTCGTATTTCACCGAATCGCGAAGATCAAACTTAATTAAACATGATCCTATTGACAATAAGTGATCAGAACACATAAAATAAAATTTGATGACTTGCAATTGCCACTGCTGCTGACAACTATAGAGTTGTCAGTCAAAGATGAAAAACTATTGTTATACCAAAGGGTCAAATTTACCATGGTCTGTCAGAATTTGCGGAATAAGAACAATTTTTGGGAGGTCACAGTGACCTGCCGTGACCTTTTCATGGGAGATCCCCTGAATGCAGAAACCTATTTGTTTGAACGAAATATTTTAAGTATAAAAACTGTAAACAAAAGCCCAACACGAGGATACAGATTAGAAAATGGTAGCTCGTTATGAGCAACCGTCCGAGAAACCGGTGGCAAACCTGTAGGAAAATCCGGATCGATAATTTGCTCTCGAGGTTGCCGATAGAACGAATAGCATTTTTATAAAAATAGAGCAAAATAGTAATAGAAGGAATTTTCCAAAACCCATAAAAATTTCTAACAATTATGTATTCACAAATGACGGAAATGAGTTTTATTGATAGGGGTTACGTAATAAATAACCGTAATATCCAAGAAGGGAGTAACAACAATCGAAGTAACAGCGAAACCGTCAAAAATAGTTCATGTTTTTCTCCGTGGAGGCTCTGAATGCAGTTTTTAACTATACATAGAAATCAGCATTGAGATGGGCCTCTGGTCTATGATTACTCTGTAGTATGCGCACGCTTAAAATGAAGACACATTTCCATCATAGAAATGTGTTCATAAAGTTTTCTGAATGGAACGAATTTTTAGGCCATCCAACCCCGATAAAAATCAGTGAAGAAACACATAAATATCACTTACCGAAACCATCATCATCATGAGTTTTGGACATGTCAAAACTTCAGTTTAGCCACCTATTCGCTGCTGATATTTCACGCAACAAGTGCCGCCTCTGGCTGTGATTTACTATAAGCGGCTAAACATAGGGCATCCACTTTTACTCATCTGCCGTTTCATTGGTTAGATTATACTACGTCACAAATCGACGACAAAAATGCAAAAAACGATACAAAATTAACGTCAGCGCAAATGAACAGAATCGAAAGTTGTACAGTTTCAGAATGAGCGTGTTTTTCGTTGCAACTTGCAAGATACTATAAACTACTGGCATGAAATTTAAAAATAAATTTAAAACACTATATTGTTTTCAAATCAATTATACATGAAGGAGACAAAGCATGCATTTTTCGAAATGAAAGACATATATTAGTCTAGAAAAGAAATTCGAAAAAAGCATTTAGCTTTAAAAATGCGATTTATTTTATGAATTTTTGATGAAAATAATTTGATCTGTGATTTTTATTTTAAAATGCCGTTGCTATGATTAAATGGGAAAATTCAAATGTTAGCAACAATATTTTCTTTACTCGTTGCGATAAATTTTAACTATTTAAGACTTAGAAATGTATGTAATTGTGCAACTTATTATATGGTAATAGTTTTTTTTTGTTTTGCTGCTGCTCTCTCTCAATCTGCACTTGACTCTTCTATATTTGAATGGATAATTATAAGTCATATTGTAAGTTTTACAGAAGGTAGCTATACTAAAAATATACATATTGATTTTTTAAACTCTTTTACAATGCATATAATTCTACAACTAAGCAAAATTAACAGGAAAAATTAAATTACTGTGGAAGTTGGGGCCAGTAGTTTTATATAGGATAAATTTATTCATGAACCTGCAAATCAAGCGTATGACGCGTTTTTTTAGTTTCGTTCAACAAACACTAAAAATGAGATCAGTCACAGCAATTTTTTACTGCTCAAGAGAGTAATTTTATTATTACTTTTTTTTATTCTATTCAATTAATTTATTCAGTCGCTCCATGTCAGACAATTGATTGTGTTTATTTATTTCTTTTATTTTCATGTGATTAGCGTCTTTTATTCCACGGCGTTTGAGTGATCTACTTCTTTTTCTTCTTTCTTTCTCTTCCCCTATTTCTTTTTACTTTCTTTCTTTTTTTTTTAATTGCTTTTAGGTGTTTAGTAAAATTAAAATTTTTGAGGAATAATAACGTGATGAAAACCAATGAAACGGCAGATGAGTAAAAGTGGACGCCCTCTGTTTAGCCGCCTGTCCTGTTTCGGGGCTAAAATGGAGTCCTTTTTCCGTGCTAAAAATGTATTGTAGATGAAAAGACATCTATCAAAATTGAAAAAGGGGTTCATTGTACCCCCGAAACACGTGTCTGCAATTTCTATTGCTTTTTTTGCGTTTAATGGTTTTTATTTTCTTACTTAAACTTTTTTCACACTTTAAATCAGTTTTGTCGAATTGCATGCTGGCCTTTTTTTTGTAATAGATAAACTGAGTGTTTATGTTGTCGATACTTATCTCTGTATAAGGGCGTAGCGAAAGGGAAAAGGGGAGAGGTTGAAACCCTTATGAAGAATTAATACGTCAATTGGTTTAAGAATGAAAAACATACGTTAGCCTCAGTGAAATCTGAATATTGCTTTTCATAGAATGTTTTATCACATGAAAGAGCACATATGTAATTTCCATTTTAAAAAAAAGAAACTGATATTTTCACAAATTTTTTGGAAAAGTATATACCAATGAAAATATGAAAATTATATAATTCAGTGAACACTCTCCCCCTCCCCACACAGACATAATACATACGTGCTATATTATATATATATATATATATATATATATATATATATTAGCTCAAAAAATCGTACAAGTGATTAAATGGAAACAGTCAATGTGTAATTTGATGTGATGACCAGAGTGTTTTATCACTACTATAGAAGTCCATTTTTTATATCTATATCTATATATTATATATATATGTATAGATAATACATTATTTGTCAAAGAAATATCAAGTATTATAAATTAAAAAAAATTTCGAAAAACTTTTTTCTTTTCTTTAATTTTCGGTTTTTAAAAATGTTTAGAAAATTCGGAGGATTTCACATCAGAATCACCCATACAAGAGCCCCAGAAGCAATCTCTACTAATATTTCCATAATTTGCCTTTTAAACACCTAGCTTTTGTAACAGAACAAAATTGGCGCGCACTTAAACGTGCAATACCGCCCATTGCACGTCATGAAACATGACGTCATGTTCCTTAGCCAATAAAATGTCGGATGGGTAAAAGTGGATGCCCTATGTTTAGCCGCCTGTGATTTACTAATAAACGTGGGAAGGAAATCTATCAACAGCTGCGAGATCGCAGCTATTAATAGATTTCCTTCCCATATGATCTCTAACAATAATGGTCTACGGCAAGTTTCATAAAACCAGCAAATGAAAAGTGACCCAAAACGCCAAAACAAAAGGTTATCACAATATTCGCAATTAAAATGCTTGTTGAAGTCAAATCTGCATCGCAGGTTCAATATGCAAAGAATATTGAAGAAATTGATAACATAAATAAATAACGTTGTAAGAGAAGTACTAAAATCAGTAACAGGCCCGCCATTTCAGAAATTTTCCTTGCATAGGGTACAAAATGCTAACTGCGTCCATAATGTTAAAAGATGTAAACAGAAACATCAACTAACGAAGATCCTGCTTATTTAAAAGGTTGAATTTTGAAATAAATCAAAGAATTTGTTAACCAAAAATGGCAATGTTGTCATGTGGGTAATGTTCTTTATTTTAATTTAAATTATAATATTTCAGGGACATATGATCATATCGCTCATGGGCTGCAATAATGGCACAACTCAAAAAACACGCTAGCACAACCCATACTTCAATGTAAGGCCGTAAGCTGGCAGAAAACTAAAACGTTTCTTATGCATTTTCCCTAGCAATGAAAACTTTAAACCCTCTTATCTCAAAACATGATTTTTTGAGTTGTGCCGCTATTTAATATATAATTAAAAACCAATTAATATACCAATTAATATATATTTATCGTTTTTAAATATTTTTATCCAATTATTTGTAGTTGTAGGTACATGTATCAGTTTAAACCACCAAACATTTGAAGTAAACGTTTACTTTTGTGTAGGAAATATATTTGAAAACCAGATCCCAAGAAAAACATCAATGGGGTGGGGGGCTAAGATCAGTAGAAGCGACATTCGGGATAGTCGCTGTCACCGATGAAAGAGTTGAATCTAATGGGCGTCAAGTTCCTTAGGGACCGTTCATGAATGACGTCACACTTTTTTCAATATATTTGACCCAGCTCCCTCATCCTCCTCTGTCACAAAATGTCCCACTTCATCGTAACCCCGCCCCCCCCCCCTTTGGCATATGTCACGCGAAATTACACAAGCATATGTACTTTCAGTTCAGAAACAAAGCACTGCTTCAGAGATCCCGTTTCTAATTTTATTTTTAAGCTTTTAATGACATTTATGAGCATAATAATAATAGTGATTACATGTGTGCTTAATTTGTATAAAATGAGGTTAACGTTTACAGCACAAAAGATAATTAGTATAGACCAGTAAAATATATCAAATGTTCGAATTCTGAAAAAATGACCCACGCAGTTTTATCTTAAGACTGTCAATGCCTAAGAAAATTTCCTTTTTAACTTTTAACAAGAAGTAAATTTGAACCTTAATCAGCATCGGTGTTTACGATACAAAATGATAAATGAAACTTTAATATCAAATTATAAAAATTAAAAAAAAAATTTAAAAAATAAATTTAATTTGCTGATTTTAAATGTTTTTAGGACCAAACTGTCGCAATTTATCGAGCCCCTTGAAGCGTAACATCACTTATGAATGACACATCATATGTTTGTGAAAAAGTTTAAAATATTGTCTTTCAACAGAAATTTTTGTTTACGCCCAAACTGACGATCTTAAGAAAATTAAGTGGAAGTCGAAATTTATGCGCATAATGAAGAAAGTTGTTCGAGTTCAGTGTTGAAATACGCTGTGACATGCATAGTTTTTCGTTTTTCTACATCGAGAGCTACTTCGTGTTTGTTCAGCATTTTGCTTATCCCGCATTGCGATCATGGCCGTTGGAACAGTCAGTTATCATCCGAAATCTTCACGAATTATTGATATTCGAGAAAATACGAACCAGATGAAGAAAAACAGAGTTCAGCTGTCAGCAGCGATGCGTTCACGCATTTTTCTGTGAAACTATGATAACAAAACTTGAGCAACAGCCTACATTTGATCTGGAGTGATACAATTATTGATTCATATTGAGCATGACTGCCTACGATCCTATAGCGGCTGTCCAAACAGGCGAAAAAGTGCGTTTAAGCAGAACTTACGTTTTCTGCCACTTCAGTCAATTGTCGCTCTTAGCATGCACTTAAAAGCGAGGACTTAAAGGGCTAACCATGGCAATATCATCGCGTATAAAGGCTTGAGTTTCAAGACAGATAAACATTTAAGTGTTGAGGGTAAAAGCAACTATCAAAATAAGCTACAGGGTTATGTGTTTGCTATTAAAACGTTTTTAACACAGAAGAAATAATAAAAATATCATTTTTTTCGTAGTAACACATGCAGACTTTGAAGTTGCTCGTTAAGATACTTTTCTTACATACGTATACTTTTATATATAATGAGCACAGAGAAAATTTTCTTCGCAATTGGCTGATCATATTACGCTTTCAGATTCATTTTTATTTTGAACGACAATAATTGCGCATAATTTTATGAAATACATTTGTCCTCTCATATTGTATAGTGCAAATAAATTGGCTAGCAGGTTTTCGAAAGCTGTATTGAATGGTCTTTAAATGGTTATTAGTTACTTTATTATTAAGCAATTTTCAATACATTCATGTTAATACTATTAAATAACAGCAGTTAAAAGAAAAATGACATAGATTATGATTAATAAAGTTATTTTAAATATATGTGTTAATTGAATTATTTCAATTCCATTTATTCTAATTTAATTATTTCAGGAAAGTGGAACAGTTAGATTGTGAAGTGACTTCACAAATAAAAATTAGTTGAACAATTATGTCATTAAGTAAATGATTAATGCAACAATTTTTTTATTGTTATTAATAGACTAATAGCATAATACTAATATTTAGTATTGCATTGTATAGTATAGCTCACTTCAGTTAACTTCATCAGATGGATTATCATATAAGAGTGGCGATTTTTTTTTTGTTCTCATCTAAAGCAATTACACTATTTAAATATTTAGAATAAAATCCTAAAATATTAAGTAAGAAAGGTCAAAGATTAGGCCTTTGCAAAAGAAAACGCTTCAATAAAATAAACAATCAAGGGAAAATATTTTCAAATATTACAAATAAGTACAAATAAATGAGAAATTAAAAAATAATTACTTAAAACGCGTACATTAAATTCAGTTCAGAGTTATCAAGATTATTTTTAAAACTTGTAACTGATAATACATGGGTGCCAACCCCCTAAGCAAGATGGTGCATACTAATAGGTACGAAGTCCCCCAAAAAGGGCTAAAACTAGATGAAAGCATCCCTCTGTCCAGGGGGTGTCAAACTCCATGGGGGGGGGGGGAGGGGGTGTCATGAAAACTGATATTTTTTAAATTTCCCATGTTCGGGATGTACAAAATGGAATGCAACAGTAAACCATCTTATTAATCGTCTATCTTGAGAAATCTTCTAGCGAATCTGGAAAATTTAAAAGGAAATTAGATTAAGAGCAATTTTTCTTTAAATTTCATTCTAAACATTTTTATTTAGATGACATACTTCTTGACAGCAAAAAGCAATGAGTATTCTTAGTCAGGGGGGGGGCGGGGGAACCATCCGCCTACTTTGTTATTTTACACGATCGTCCCTCCACTTTTCAAAAGCCCCCTCCCCCCACTTTTTCATTACAATAACTTATGCTCTTATCTGTAAGCATTCCCTCCCCCCTCTTTTTTTTCTGCACTACACTGAATATTCTCAATTTTTAATACCAAGACTTTGCAACCGGTATTTCTTCGATGAAACCCCCCAAAAGCTTTCGGATTCCCTGATTTTCTGTAACCTGATTTTCCGTAAATCCTTTTAAATTAATTTTTTCACACTTTAAAATTAGAAATCAGAAATACGCTTTAGATAATTTATTTACTTTTCTATGTTTTAAGACTTTATGGTGTAAAAATAGGTGTACTCATGAACGCGTGGAGAATCAACAGCAAATCTTAGAGGGAAGTCTCCCTTCCCTTTAGATATTTCAATTGTAACCCATGTTCATGTAGCGCGAGTTTAATTTTAAAACGGTACATTACTAGATTTATAATATAGATTATCTCTCACTCATTCCACTTTTAACTTTATCACTCTATACACAAGCATAAGAAAGTTAAACTTCTCAGAACGAAAAAAATATTTAAAAGCATAATCTAGACATAATATGAAGTTCGAAGTTTACTTTTGAGTGGAAAAAATTAATGAGCAGACCAAAGTTCTTATAGCGCAAGTTGCAAAAATTATTCCATACACATGTTTTGGAATTAAAAGGAACCCCTTTATCAATGCGTAAAGATTTGATCTAAAAAATGTAACTAATGCAAGTAAGTGTAAATCACTCGAATTACTTACGTCCAGATGCATACAGCTCTATTCATTGATAAAAGGATTCCTCTTGTCCCGAAATACGTTTTCTGAAGTTTGTGCTATAATGACGTTAGTTTTCTTATTAATAATCCGAAGTACAAATAAAAAATAAAAAATAAATAAAACAAATGCATAAATAAATAAAACCAGTAAAGTTCGAGACATAAGGGGAAAATGCAAATGTCAGCCCTCACTGGTTAGAAGTATCATCTAAAGCAGCGATCGGCAAGCTAAATGGACCGAAGATCTACTTTTCCAGTTCGGTGAACACCAAGATCGACTCGGAGGCCCCGGGGGGGGGGGGGGGGGCATACACGACTAATAGGACATGTTTGATGTTGGGACTGCGCCTGTCTTCAAATTGTAGGTTAATTCTTGCTCGAGCAAGTTTTGATGCTTATAAAATACCTACCTTAAAGTTTCTAAAATAATGTTATCTTAGCGCCGTTAACTCGCATCAAAGCTATATGACAGATACTAATATATTATTTCTTTTAAATTTGATAAATACTGTTAATTTTTGTTTTGTTTTTTAAATAAAGCACGCCCATGCGAGAAGCCGTTACATACTTCAATTAACTTTGACCAAAAGCATAGTTAATGTGACGACTGACATTTCATATTATTGGCAAGTTTTTTTTTAGATCCGTCGAATGGTCTGATAAATTACCAAATATTTTCTGGAAAAAAATATGTTCGCCTTCCAACTCAAAAGTTATTTGATTCCCCACCCCAAAGAGATCATATAAACTGTCCAAAATGCTGTCGTGATCGACCGAAAATGGGCTGGCCATCGACGGGTTGCCGTCCACCGCCCTAGCTTCTTTGCCGATAATGTCGTGCACCCAGAATAAATTCTAGTCAATAGGGGAAATAATCTAGATTTCCCAGTAAAGGTAAACCAAAAACAACAAGGAAAGTTCAATATATTTCACTATAAAGAAAACTCGGGGGAAAAAAATTTGGTAATGAACCTAGTAGTAAAAATTATTTAATTATCAGAAAATTCCATTTCGAAAACATTTGAAAGCAATCCAATTCAAATGAAATGCAACTGTTTTATGAAAGAAATCGTTAATTCAGTCTAATTATCAGAAAAAATAATATATATTATATATAAGCAGTTTAAGTGTCTGTTTGTCGCCGATATCTGCGAGAAAACTGCATCGTGCTGCCATCTACACACTTGTTTCTACAATGAAAACGTTTTTTATGGAAGAGAACTTACGGCGAACTTCTACAAAATAGAAGTTGGCCAAAAGCTTAGCGAATTTACAGCTGTGTAATCGAATTTAATTTTATCCTTCTTTTTTTGTTTTAATTTATTTATCGTCTGCGCTTTTTATATATATTAAAGTGGCAGCATTTTTTTTTTTTTTTAGTTTCGTTAAAATTATTGTTTTGACGATGATTATCTTGGATATGAATAAATATTTTTCACAGACAATTTGATTATATAGTAAATAATATTTTTATGTTACAGATTATTACAACTTAGATGTTTTTTTTTTTTTGGTAAGAATATTTTTTTCCGAAATAATTATGTGTTTATTATTTATTCATTAAACTTTTACTGTTCTACCTGATAAATATCTCTTTGATTCGATGTGCATTTCCGGTTACTGGGAGAATTGTATATTTATAATATCTAGAACGGCAGTCATTTCGTATGACCACCGGGAGCACTAGTATGTATATATATATATATATATATATATATAATTCAATGAAAAATATTATTTTTTGGCAACGGGACACGGGTCTAAGTGTAACTGTTGCAAATAAGTGGAGTGGTGGCAACATTTTTCTTAATTTTTTTTCCTCCAACTCACGCTTTTTAAATTTTGTCAATAGACTTATTTCAAGTTTAAGCGGCAAAATGTTCTTATCAGTTTTTAGTTGGAAGTGAAGGAAAACTGACATGTTTTTGTAAGGGAAAAAAAATTCACATGTATAATAAGTAGTAAAATAAAAACTACACAAATACAATAAAATTAAATGTTATTAAAATAACAAGAGAATTTTTAAAAATATAAAAAAAGTAAATAATAATAATAAAAATAAAATAAGCAACAGTACTAATCAATAAAATCAGTAATAATAGTTCATTTCAAATAGCGAACACACAACAGGCAACTCCAGTTTTGTTTTATAAGAGAAATGGAAGGTTATTCATTATTCATGATATCAGAAAAACAATGAAATATTATTCAGTGTAAAAATCAGTAATTTTTTAAGGGATTTTTAGTTTAAGGGTTTTTTGATATCTTGTAACTTTTTAGTTTCGGTAAACTTTCTCGTAAAAATGTAATGTTAAACGTAATTCTACAAAGAAGCTCAAATTATGTTTGAAGGTATCTGCAGAAGAGTCCAAAACTCTAGTTTTGAGATGTTGCCAATTTAAAATGCTTGAAGCGTTGCGAAAAATACTAAAAATCATTTTACAAACCCACTAACTCCTACCGTAGGTTAACTGACTTTTAAATTATATAATTGGTTTATTTCAGGCGTTGACTACGTAATTGTAAATTCTAATTTATTGCAGTAGTTCGACATTTTGTTTTACTTAGTGCCTAGTCATTTGATTTTACCTGGACGTCGACGATATGTTTTTCTTTTTTTTTTTTTTTTTGCAGTGCAGTATTAGTTAATAAATTTGCAAAATTAATACATTGAATTGACGGCTTAATTAAAAATTTACTTTTTCATGCGTGACAACTTTTATAATTTGTTCGTAATTTTTAGGAAAATTTGTTCATTTTTATAATTTTACTGTCCTAATCAATTTTTTAACAAATTTTTTCAATTCATATTAAATTTTGGAGATTTTTTACTGAAATTCTAACAATTTTTCACAAAACTGAATCCAAGTTTCCCAAATTTCAGCAGTCTTTCGTGAATTTCTGTTGAATCGAGTTTAATGATTAGACTTTCTTTTTAAATGATAATGGTTAGCTTATTCCGACTTTTATGATAATGACTCCATTAGAGAGACTTCAATGATCATAACTGGGCTATTTTACTTTACTGAATGTATTATTTAAAATAAGTTACAAGTGGTTCTTTTTCCTCCTGATGATATGACGAATGGGGATTTCTACTCCGGTCAAAAAATAACGTTCCCCATTTTCCGCTTTTCTCTGAATTCATATCCATTTTTGCGTAAATCCTTCTGGATTCCTATGAAAAAAGGTTGGCAAGTATAAATTTTAATATTTCTTTTCTATTATCTATAAACTCTGGTTTAAAAAACTTAGTGGTCTCGTAAATTTACGTACACATCTACCGTAACTAAAATTTCATTCAAATTAAAAATGTATAAAAAATAGTGAATGTAAGATATAAAACTTTTAATCCGCTTACATGCAACCATTTTTTCCATATTATTTTATCTTTACTTTCGTTAAAGTAAAGGTAATGCCATTTTAACCATTAATCTCAGAATATTTAACCACATAAATATTGTATCCCTGTAGTGGTCGTATTATAAAGTTCTTTCTCAAAAACAGTTACTGCATTTTAAAAACCTATTATTCTATTTTCTTTTACTCTCCAAAAAATGTTTTTACATAATATCGCTTGCTTTAGAATTTAAAATTTTCTGCACGTAGCAAAACCACTTTTCTCCGAAAAGAAAGTAATTGGCAAACAGGTCTCCAAAAAAATGTTATTTAAAAAAACATTCTTTTCCAGGGCTCAGGGAAACCGATGGCGTGATTGATTTTTCTTGCTGAGAAGCTGGATTTTCGTTTTTATTTAAATGTACGAGTTTCTCATTTGAATATTTAACGCTCGTATTTAAATGTATGTTTTGCTTCTTCTTTGAGCCATTTTATTTCAGCTCAAGTTTGGGATCCATTTAGAATTGTGATTTCATTATAATGTTGATGTCTCGCGGATAAGTGGGAAAAGATGTTGAATTTTAAAATTTTAGGAACTATTTTAGTGAAAAATATCTGTATTTCAATACAGTGAAAAAACTAAGAATGTTTAAGTAGCTACTTTTCAGAATCTTTGTTACTTTTATTTTATTTATTTATTTTTTTTGGCAAATTATTATTGTGCACAATGCCTTTTTATTTTCGTCAGATAAAATAAACGTATTCTTAACCTGTAGCAAAATAATTCTCTATTAGTATTGTGTAGCATGGAAAATTAAATATTATTGTCGAATTACAATATCGTTTCTTTAAAATTGTTAGATAGTTTAAGGACCATTAAGTAAAGTAGCTATATATATTTAAGTTCAGCAGAAACTTTTAATGAAAATTTTAATAGCAACGAAGAAAAAATATTTGATATTTGATGCATCGTTACTTTTCAAAAATAGTATAGCTCTAAACGTGCTTTCAGAATATAATTATGGTGCCTTAATTTTAGTTTTTGTATAATAACTATTATTAAAAAGCTAAGTGAATATGTATACTCACTTAAGCACAATTACACATGCCTGAATACACACTTGTACACATAAACACGCCCACAAATACACCTGCTTACTCAATTCCGGAAACCCGGTTATTCCATATCAGGGAAAAGGATCCGAAATTCTCACCGTCACAACCCTGTATTCAGGTTTAAATTTTCCTCATAAATATTTATAAAGAAAAAAAGTGACCCATTAAGCATATAGGAATCTAAATTCAATTAGTATTACTATGGCATATTATTACCAGTGCATTCTTTATTTTAAATGTAACCCATTAACTTTTAAAAGAACTAAATATGCAGTAGTAATAATAATTGAATTTGGATTCCTATATATTAACGGGTTATTTCTTTTTCTTCACGAATATTCAGTGAGAAAAATTTAAGAATGAACTCAAGGTTGTGAAAATTCGATTTTCGAACTTTTTATCTCTTGCATGAAAATATATGCGTGCGAGGCTGTCTGTATTATGTGCGTGTGCGTGCAAAGGCCCTCCGATTCTCGCTGGCATACAAAATCAAGGCTTGAAACCTTTATTTTGTGTTCATATAATATGATTTTAGTGATATAACATCGCCAACTCCAAACTCTATAAAATTTTTCTTTTTCCCGTTCTTTTATTTATTTTTTTTTTTTCCAATTCGAATTATTTTATTTTACCTATTTTCTTGATAAAAAGAAGACCCACAAACTCTTGATAATTACCTAAAAAGCCAAATTTTATATTATACTAGCGATATTTCAAAATATACTTATGTATTTCGATTTTATGATAATAGCCACTCCAAACCATTTGGTATTTTGTCTTCGATTTGGTTTTTGCGATGCCTTTTCCGACAAAATTAATAAGTAAAGGTTGATTTGTTCATGTTCTCTGCAGAGGGTAGACGCTTTAGTGACTTTTTACATTATTTCAGTTCTTGAAACTTCAAATTTTCAAGAATACAGAAAACCAACTGAAAGCGTTTTCAGGAGTCAGGTATATTTTATTAATGAATAAATAAATGAATGCTTTAAATTTGTGTGTGCAAATGTTTCTTCTTCCCAATTATGCATAGTGATGCATCTGGAAGATTTACAACAAAACCAACTCCTACAGAATACGATATTTAGATAATATAACTATCCCTCTAAAGCAAAAGCAAATATATGGCTCAATTTTTTATGTATTCCGAAATAATCTTGTTAGGTGTAACATTTTTGCGATGCAATATCTTTTCAGAACACACTTGAATTCGTGTCTTCTTTTTTCCCTGCGAGTGAAAGAATAAATATTTCGTACTATATGTTTGAGTTAACATGTTTACAGAAGCTTTCTCAACGATTCCTTGTGATCTATGTATTCGGGAAATCCCGTAGTAATATTTTACCTTCTGGATATAATTTTTTTACACAGTTAAAACAAACCAAAATTTATTCGACTTTCTTCATTATATAAAATGGAAAATAGACATGGGTTTTGTCTGTTTAGTTAATTTTTGTGGAAGTTAATTGTTTTAACATTCTTTCATTCGTCTTACGGCATTTTAAATATTCGTAGAAGCATTAAAAGCTTAAAAGTATTAGTGCGAGAATTAAACTACTTTATGCTGTGGGCGTTTGAAAACTTTTAAAACGATTGATTAACAATATGATGGTAAGAGAGATTTTCCTTTCTTAAGTTCATTGCTCTTATATTACGTTGCTCTACTTCAGAATATGTTAGTAAAGTCATTTTGGAGTGAAATTGATTTATATTGTTATAATTTGATTCTTTGTTTTCCCCGATTCTATTCTTTCTTTTTCAAACTTTGACTTTTTTGTGGCAACAGCATGAACTTTTTCATGATAATCACTTGAGTTTTATATTGTTAAGGAGTAAACTGCCTTTACCAAAAGTTACTGGTTTTTCTTTGAACTCCTCATTAACTAGTACAAAAGTATGTTGTTATTTGTAACCAAAACAAGTTTAAATCTTGTTTTTAAATCGTTTATATATCAACATCAGGGAAGATATAACGCGTTTATTTTCCCAAGTGATCTATCAAAAAATGTGACATCATAATTTTATCTGCAAAAAATCAAGCATTTCTTAGGTTAAAAAATATCTTCACATTTAGGAATTTTAAACGTAGAAGTAAGAACAAAAAATAATAAATATTTACGCATTCTAATATTTTAAGGCATTCTCATGAGACAATTTGTACTTCTGAGCACAGAAAATAAAAGCACTGATATTTTTATCGAGTGTATAATAACTCTTTTAATCCCGAGTCATTTTGTTATAAGGAAAGAAAAGAAATATGCCAATCATAGAAAATTAAATAATTTTGAATTTTTTTTTTTTTAAATTCCATTTGTCGGAAAACGGGACTTGAATTATTGAAGTGCCTTTTGATTCACGAGGCATTTAGTGCCATGAAATTATTTGTAAAGAAGTCGGCAGTAAAAGATATTACAAGTTTTGTGCACTAAAGCGGGCAACGCTCCCTATGCCTTACATCGCAATGCGCCAAGAAAGTAATTTTCCTTCTTCATATCACTTACGTACCGAAAAAAATATTTTTTAAAAAATCATGTTTCAGGTTTTTAAAAATATGATGGTTTTGTCCATCTAATATTTTTTGATCTATCAAATAAACGCAAAATCAAAAACTTTTTGATTCATTTTAAGAGACTTTATGAAATTAAAAGTTATAAAGTAATAAAAAGAAAGATTTTTAACCTTAATGAATGATTTTTTAAAAGAAAAATATTTTTAATTTTTAAATTATTGTTCTTGTAGGCTTTCAAAGCAAAATTCTTAATATGCTTTTAAAATCCACTCACCGGAAAAGTAACATATATGGTTATAGTGGTAAAAATGTAAAAGAAAAATGAAGATATATTTGCAGCCGCTATTTCTTAATTTTAGAGAGAGGTTGAACTGGTTGAACCAGGTTTTGTTGACTGAGCTGCTTGCTAACGAATTGCACTACATATTTCGTTTCGATAATACGTAGCTGTGTACCACACACTAGAAAACCAAAAAATCGTTTTAGGAAAAATTGATTTATTATTATTTAAACTTTCATACAATATACGAAAACGATAAAATATGAAGTATGATTATATCCTAACTGCTACTCTTACTTTATTATGTTTAAAATTGCTTTTCATGTGCTTGTTTACTAAGGAAAAGATAAACTTTTTTTTGCCCGAAAAATACCAGTTTTATGGTAGGTTATTTTTAGGCACAGATAAGATGACTTGTTGCATGAGACAAGCTGTAATTTTGCGAAGATCAACGAGTGGCGAGCTCCGAGGAAAGCAGTCCCAGTCTTCGTAGCTTATGCATGAAGCGCTAAGGCCGCATCCTTTATTCAAAAGCTCTATAGAAAAAGGCTACATCAGGGGAGTCATCTGTATTCATGTAGTGTTTTCCGCCCTCGTTCGTTAAATATGGTGAATTTAGGTTTGAATGTTCGGAAAATTGCATTTCGAATACACAAGCTCAATCAATGGATTGTTGTTTCTTGTTTCTCTATTTATTGAACTTATTTCTTTATTGCGACCATTATTACCATTGTTATAATAATTTTTTATTTTATATTACCATTATTAAGCTTTTAGGTATAATAATAATAAATGATTATATAATAATGATGATGATGATGATAATACTAGGTGATGATTATAATGATGATGATCATATTTATTATTATTATTTTAAATTTTGTTACTAGGTTTTAAATATTTACTATACTACTTATTTAATATATTCTCTTTTATATATACCTATTCCACGGAAAATATTTTGTATCATTAACCACTCAAAAACAAAAACATCATAGTTTTAAAACGAAGTAGTTACTGAAAATCGTAAAAAATCATTACTAACTGAAAAAAATCATTGAAGCTCAACCCTTTCATTTTAAGAAAGAGTTACTTTTCATTTCAAATACATTACTTGAATGTACAGGTGCTTAACTTTCGCCTATATGCTTAAGAATGCCTTTTTTGCTGCAATTTTAAAAGATGTGCCATAATTTTCAAAAAGAGAGCAAAACTTTCACCTGATTCATAAGAACAGAAAACTTTTGTGTAGAAAAAATTTTAAATCATTTAATCCAAGACTGCAAAATGCAATATTCTTTGAAGCTGCATTTCCCGAAAGAAAATGGAAATCTGTAATTCAACCCTTGTATGCATAAATGAGTTTTTGGAATGAATTTTCGTTATATTTTAAATAGTATTAAGAGAGAAATGCATAAATAAATTGTATAAATTAATTTTGATGACGTAATGTAAAATTACATCACTTTTTAGTGGTGATACCAACATTAGTACTTGTGTCAGGAATAATAATGAAAAATTTTTTTTTTAGAAATATTTCGTGATTACCAAGCAATGTCAAGAGTTCAAGCAATATTCATATCGCATCATCATCACTGTTATTTTAAAGTTTAAAAGTGTAAAATCACAAAGGAAAAATTAAATCCTTAAAATTACGTTAAAAATATAAATTTCTATAAAGCTGTCCTGCAGAGACTTTTCAAATCTTATTTGGGCAAGACTGCATGAAATACTGTAACAATATTTCTGGAACTCCACGAGTTTCGGATTGCAGACATTTGTGTTACAAAGGATGGCAACACCGAGGCATCCAACGACGAATTCATATTTCACGGAAAACATCTCATCTCTTATGCATGAAATGTTAAGCCTAAATATTTTATGCGACACACCTATAGCAGATCAGTTTTCGTTCGTTGCGTTGCTTTCCAAATTTCCGACTCTTCTAAGCTTTTGAGAAGATATATATTTGAGTTCTTCGGGAAGACTGGTTTTACTGATATAGTGACATTGATATAATTTTTGTTGTAAATTTTTTTGGAAGGTTTCTGGATTTAATAGATTTAATAAAGATCAAAAAGGTTAATTCTCGTTTTCGCTTTCAGTCACAGGGTTAACTTTTCCAATTAAGAATAATAGGTTGAAAAAGAAATTCAGTTTACGCAATTAATATTTTGCAAATCTGTGGTTTAAGAAATGAAAAATGTTAATGTTGCGCTTCGTGCTATTTTGTATGTTTTTATAATTCAAGTTCCACTTTTAAATGCCCATAAAACGAGAATTACTGTGCTATTTTTAAAAAATATATAGTAATAGTTTTCTAAAAGCCTTCGGGGCTTATGTTCAGCAAAAAAGAAAGAAAGAACGAATGAGAAAGAAAATTTGAAAACTAATAAACAACAGTGAATCACACTGTACACAATATTGTTTGAAACAGAATATAAAAACATCGGCTTAAGCTAAAGAGTTTTAATTGCTTCGATTGCAAATAGCCTCAACGTTTTCAATCGTCCTAAAAGTCACTTTTTATGGTGATAACAAAAAGAATTTGGGGGAATTGAAAAATGCAATACCATTTTGTGATCCCTGTTGTTTACTGTTTTGAAAAAAAAATAGATAAGTGCTCAAAGATAGTGTTAATTTAATATATAAATGTTTTTCGATCACAAATGAAATGCCAAGGCCCTTCTTCCGTTAAGTGCTACTGTTTGAGAATAATATTGTTAACTACTGTGTCATTCCATGCCAACTGAAACCACTACTTGGTTTTGTAAACTTTAAGCAATATTCACGGGTTTGGTACTATTTTGAAAAAACATATTCAAGTTTATGGATTGAATAGCTATTTTTGAGAACTATGCATAATTGTACTTAACATTATGAAGAATAAGGGGCACTTTAGACTCTGATTTCTCCCATCAAAAATGTTGCTTTTTTAAGTAACAAAAACTGTTATAAGTTTAGTGATTTTATCCCTATTTTTTTTAATATACAGTAAGTTACATTACTCTAAGTATATGTGTGCCGTTCATGTTTTCATACAAAATGTTTTTCTTATTTTTTAAAATTAAAAACTTTCTAGTCATTAACATGTCCCCTCTGTTACAAATTTTTAAATAAGTTTACTTTATTCAAAAAATAAACAAACAATAAACTACAGAAGAGGTATTTACAATAAAATTTATTAGTATAATCATATTTTGTAATCATTTTGAAAATTTTTTACTAATTAAAAAAATTATAACAGTAACAGAGGGGACATAAATGAGTAACAGAAGGGACAAAACTGGAATGTCCTCTCTGTTACAACTTCACATGAGATTTTTAAACAAATCCCATTGGTTGCAATGTTTATAAGGAATTCTGGGAATGTACCTGGGAGTAGTAAGATCTTGTTTAAACCAGTTTCGACTGAAGATGGAGTACAGTTTAATTTTAAGGATACTGTAAAGGAATGCCCAGAATATCGAAGTTCTACTTCGGTTGATCAGCCTTCTTCTACTGACTTAACTGTTGGCAGTTTTGCTATTGTTAAAGTCCAAGGAAAAAAAACGACTAGTAAAATTTGTTTGCCAAACCATCGAATTAGATAGGGAAACAGACAATATTCAGGTTGCTTATTTAACACGATCTGGTAGACATAAAACTTTTAAATACAATTACAGTGATGTATCATGGGTTAACATGTCGGATATTATAACTGTGTTACCAACTCCAACTTTAAATAACAGAAGTGTGTTACTTTTGGCAGTAGTATATGCACCAACCAAGTATATGCAACCAAGTATATGCACCTATTGAAGCTAAATCTGTAAGCTGTCCCCTCTGTTACACGTTGTTTTCCACATTTAAATAAAAGGAGTTTTTGATTTCAATATACCAATGCATAATTTTATTAATTTGGAATGTTCAGAGTTTTAAAAAAAATGCCAAGTTTTTTAAAAGATCTCCAAGTCGCAGAATTTCGCATAAATTATAGTACATGTCAAATACTTTTATCCACCAGACCCCTACCTGTTAGCCGAGGCCTTAGGATTGCTTACGCACGGGGAGAGGTAGTGGGGTCTACGGATTTTACTTGCACATATCCCCAAGTATACATGATGGTCTTCAGTGGGTATCGAACGCGCGACCTTCCAGGTGGAAGTCCGACGTGCTAACCACTAGGCTACCACGTCCCCACATGTCAAATACTGTTGACATTTTTTTTGTCCCCTCTGTTACACATACTTTAATTTAATTAAAGAGATCAAATGGGAATGTAATTTCAATGATGAGTGAAATAATTATACACTGCTATTTAAAGTTACAGATTTTCCTACTAATTTTTGTCTTTAAAAATTTTATATATTTTTTTAAAAGCAAAATCTGCGTATGATGTCCCCTCTGTTACGCTTGGAACTCCACTACTTTTAAATCCACCCGCAGTCTTGGCGTTTGTTTAGTTGCTCGTTCCTGTTGCCTAACCATTGTAAGAAGCTACTTTTCTCACAAGAAAGTTTTTAATGTATTTGGACCATTCATACCTTTTGCCATGCATTATTTTTTTAACTTACACGTGGGGAGTGTTTATAAAAGATTACAATCATTTTTAAACTAATAAAATTAGTACGGGCAGTATATATATATATTTTTTGTTGATCAGTTTGATATTTCTTACCGAAAACTACCAAACTTCTAAAAGTAAAGGAATTAGTACGCACAATATTCTTCTGCTCAATTTATTATTTGCCACTGCATAAGACCAAGCTGGAAAAAAGAAGCGCATATATCGCCCAATTACATCACTTTGATGGGAAAATTAATAATGTTGCAGTAATAGCTTCAGTTTTTTGTTCCAATATTATTAATACAAACAACTGTAACTTCTTGAAAGTCAGCATGTTTTTTAGCTTTTCTAAGACATGAATTTCATTAAGTACCTGGCTTTTTACTTGTCGAATTCATGAATGCGTGTGAATGTCTTCTTTGTCATAATTTATGGATATGGGATTTACTTTTCGAGAAACATGAATGACAAGTTAGTTTATCAAGATGTAGATTTCGTTGATCATTTCATTAAAAATACAGCGAACGAACATAATCGATTAATTGTATTTCTTGCTAAATATCTCGTTCGAATCATTTCCACATTCTTCTAAAAAGTAGCTTAAGTGGCTTACTGACTACTTCATTTTTGTCAATATGGGCGTAAAGAGCAAACAATATAAAAATGGGAAATGCTTATGAATCTGGAGGTTGGTCCGGCTAATACATTGTGGCATGTGCGTTGTTTATTATACAAACAAGTGTTGCTAAGAGACGGTATTTACACGAGGAATGGCAATGCTCTAAAGATATCCCTATACAAAATTTTTCTTTTTTTAAATGATGCATATTATAAGCTGGTGTTAATCAAAAATATTGGAAGTTTACGCTGTGTTTCTCTTCTGGAAGGCTATTATCATAAATTGTGGAGAATATCTTAATGAACTTTAAGTTGTTGCAAAGGGAATTATTTTGCATTTCTTGCACATTCTGGGAAGAGTCGTTCTTCGCATAAATTTATGAAATAAAGGTTCCTTAATGGTTGTTTCTTTCATTTGCACGAGGAAAAAAAATAAGCAGAATCAGTGTCTGTCAATCAGCTCAATAACATTGTTCTTCAAAGAAATTATCGTCTGCTTTTAGTATAACTTATTTAAAAGTTGGGGTCTGCAGTTCCTCTCTTGGTGAATTTGCTTAATATACGAATATTTTTTCATTTCCTACTTTAGTCAACTAAGAAGCAGTTTCATGTTCTATTTCCAAAACTCAGTAAGGAAACCTAACGTCATATTACATTAAAATATTTTACCATTTTTATGATTACTTTTACCACATTTAAGCTTGTATAAAAAATTCAGTTATGACAGCAATCAAAACATTTTTGACTAAAAAAATGCCATCTGTGTGGATGGAATGGTTCCATGGTGTTCCCTGGAATTGAGAAAACTGAAGGTCAAGCCAATGCCCTTTACTAAGTGCAAAATAAGGCATATATTTATGGAGATATATTTAAAGATCAACCACTTTATAAACAGGATCGAAATAATTAACCGCATAAAAGAATAAAACTATCCAAGAAAAAATAATCCATGTTAAAACGAGAAAATGACACAGAAAGGATAACTCCATCACCAACCTCAACAATACCCATTACCTCCAGAATGTATGGTGCGCGATAGGGGGAGACGGAATGGACTCACCTGGTTGTCTTCCATCACTTGAATCCTAATCCTGGGGGCGTGGAGGTGAGCTGTGGCGATGAAAGGCCTGCAGAGGTTGCCTGCGTAAAAGAGATCAACACAAAGCGACTTTATTATTGATTCCCACTGCTGAATATTCATAGAAGCAAGTTATTTCACAGAAATGTTATTGTTTTATTTCGCTTCGCTGTGTCCCTCGTGGTTTGAAACCGCCTCCGGAACAGGATTTTTAATTAACGTGAAAAGTGATGTGAGGATTTGAAGAGTTGTTTGCTTGGGGGGCTTTGTGTTTTCCTGAAACGTGATACGAGTCACTCTTAAGCACAGAAAAGCGTTGGTCTTTGAAGAACTTGAAATAAAAAGTTCCCGGAAGAAAAAATGGTTGAACAATAGTACATTACAAAACATGTTATGGCTATTCAAAGATAAATAATTACCTTTAAGAGGAATATTTACTTAGTGTCGGACAACTGTTTAGGGTCTAGATTTTCAACGATAGTTGAAGAATTATCTCAATAACGTAGGCCTGTTTCGTAGCAGCAACGGATTGTTTTTTCTGTGAATATAATAACATTTTGCTGGTCACATACATTTTCACTACGTTTTTATACGTACACTTTCTCTACACATTGCAATCATCAAATTTATTGCAATTCCGCGTTCTACCAGTATTCGAAACGCATCACTTCTATTTCTCTTAGTTTGGGGGAAAGGATATGATTCTCTACGTCAAGCACGAACTGAAACTTTTAACTATTAGTTGAGTCTTTTAGAAGCCAATGGGGCTATAAATTCATTTCTTAATTTTGGGAGTGTAATAAATAAATGAATAAATGATAGATATTTTTCTTTGTATTCAGAGCATTGCAAAAAGATCATCATAGTATGTTCCTTATATACTTTTCCACTTAAAACTAATAAAAATCTAAAATTTTAAAAGTCTGCCTATTAAACACAGTTTTTTTTCTGAATTTAAGCGCACCGCCTTAGAAGTGGTCATTTAATAATTGCTATTTCTCGGATTGGTAAGAGATACATATAAATGTTTGATTCACGTTGTTCGAGGATAACGACATATAAGTCGTGATAGTCGTGATACAAATCATCAATTTGGCACATTATTTAAACCTTATCTTACCTTCTCTGTAAAAATCGATTCTTTAACCTATTTTTAACCTATAATTTTAAGTTCAAAATTTGCATAGAAATCGATTTTCAACACAAGTGCCTTGGGGAGCAGGAAGTAATTAATTGAAGAAAACTTTGGAGGTATGCTAGTATGTTTAATAGAAAACGTTTGCACTTTCTTAATATACGTTCTTTATTCACATTTCCATTTTTAACTTTATCGTAATGATTAATATATTATTAGTATTTCAGAAATGCACGTTTTGTTGTTTGATAAGATTTAACACAGTGATTCTCAACCGCCGTGCCTCGACACTTTTGTATGCCTCCAAACTATTAAAGTGCGCCGATAAATTTTAGAAATGTATACATTAAAAATTATAATGCTTTTTTTTAAATTACGAGTAATGTTTGTTTAAATTACCAAAAAGTACATGTAAAAGAAAACATTTTTACGACCAAATATAAGTAAAATTATCAAAAAACATCAATTTCAAATTTCTCATTAAAAGTATTCTTATTACCTTGTAATTAATCCCTTAACAAATGTACTGTTGTTTTTGTAGAACATATGAGGCACCCAGAAGCAAAGAGATGTATGTCATAAAATTGAAAATTTGGAGATAACTGGTGCAAATGATAGGGAAAACACCATTCTATATTGTGACAAGAGATGTTAGTGATAGCTCTAACAGGTGCTCTGCCCAAAGTGCTTTAGAAAAAAATGAACATTGAAGGTCCCATAAGATCCAAACTTTGAACGCGTTTTGCTCAGAATCGTTCTTTGGTCACTTACATACCTATGCTTCTCACCACCTCCCATATTACATCATTTTATTTTACATTCAAAATTGTTATCATAAACTGTTTTACAGTGTATTATAGGTAATTATGCAACTTTTAAACTTATCTTTTGCTTTGTGTAACGCCAAATTTTGAAATCATTTAAAGTGTGTCGCGACAAAAAAGAAAGGTTGAGAATCAATGATATAAGATATTCCGTATATCATTATCAGCTGGTTTGATTTTGTATTACAGACAGCAGGTAATAACGTATGGTGCAACATTATTTCAATGTTCTACTTCATCTGAGTAGCATGATGTTGGAAAAGTTTCATGATAAAATTATCAAGTTGCACTTTCTGTGGTCGTTAAGAAATAAATCTGTTCTTGTAATACTTTAAATTTTCACTTCTTTAGAATAATTAATGATATGGAGGTATCTGATAAGAGATCTTTTCATGTGATAAGAAAAAATTTGCTTTTGCCAACGTGATTAGCATATTGCACGCTTTTACTGATAAGAACTATGAAACTGCGTGATTTAACATTATTTGTGGATTGTACTTTTGGCTGATAAGAAAGTAAGAACATGTGTTTGAATCAGTTTATTTTGGTCACTGCATTGCCTTTTGATAAGAAGTAAAGAAGCACAAGCTCTAGCTAGTTTAAAAACTACATTCTTGCTAACTAAAGAAGAATATGACATAGTAATTTGCAATTTTTATATGTTTCAGATTAGCTTGTGTGGAAATCTACCATTTTTTTCTTACTGCTTCAGTGAATATTTTCAGTAATAAAAAGGTATAGCACCCATTCTTTTAGTATTAAAATATGATCCTTTGACTCTTTTTACCTACTCAGAAGCAATGAAGTAGGTTTTAATGTCTGTACGGACAATAAAATATGAAAATGCATTAAAATGCACTCAGGAATCGTTTTCGGTGAAAGGATTCGTAGATTTTTTTTTTCCAAGCAACAACGGTCGAAAATAAATTTTAATATAATTTTAAGCACTATTTAGATGTTACTCTTAAAATGACTTAGTATATCTAAAGATCTATGCAATATTTTCCTTGATATTTTCATCGTAAAATCATAAATTGCTTCATAATTCTTTTTAGTTTTAATTTTACTAGTTTTAATTTTACAATATTTTTGACAGTCTTTCTGTTTCGAATGGCAGACACGATTTTTTGAGACAGAACGTTGTCTGATCATAACTTTAAAAGATGTGCTTTAATAACAGAGTCTCTCATTGTAACATAAACTATGGTTACCTTTAAATACTCGTTGTAGGTCTCAAATGAAAGCTATCCTTCAAAATGCATCATGGGAGCAAAGCGTATGTTAACGGTGCAAATAATTCTGAGGGTGAAGTTCATATTTTAGTATGCAGAGCGTTACGAAATGGTTTCATAATGCCACTTATTACACCATGTACTAAAACCTCTGCCTTGCCTTTTTCTTGGATGAAATTATAAACTAAATAAAATAATCGCTACTGAAGATAATTTAGAATAAGTTCCGTCATTCTATTTTTTGCATATTTCTTTTTCTTTATTAGTTGGAGCCTATACTAATTATTGGAAATTCATGTTAATTTTTAAATTGAACACTGTGACTTTAAAAATTTTCATCATCTGTCAACTCAATCTTCTAGAATGTTTGAAGTTATTACTTAAACCTTGCCAGAATAACTGCTAATACTAAAAAAATATTTTTGGAATGTGACTATTTAAAACGGGCATTGCGTAGGTTTATTATTTGCTTAAAGTTACTATTTGATATTAGTTTTATATGAAAAAAAGTAATTTCAGTTTATTCAAATAACATTTTTAATCAATTTTTTGTATGAATATACATTTGTTTCAATAAAAAAAACAGTATCGTTTTTGCAAAATTAATTAAAAGAGAGCTCAAAAAACCACATCCAATATGCATTCACTTAATTTTCGTAAATAAAACGAAGAAAAAACATCAGTAAAGAAAAAGAAACATTAAAAAAACTTTCTCTTCCAAAGACTTTTGATCAATTATTTTCAACCGAAATGAATGCGAATTATTCATTCTTCGTCGGTATCCTGTTGCCAAAGTGAAATCAATAATTATAAGAGCAGTAGATAAATAAAAATGCGCAGCCTACGTAAGCAATCACCTGATGATTCTTTGCATAAAAATCATAGAGCAAATGGTAACAACAACTGAAAAAAAAAATCTCCAAGCGATGAATATTCTCAGAATTCATTTGACAAATTTTTCCTCTCTGCTTTCCCGAGGGAGATACAGTTGTTTATCCAAGGCTAGATATGTATTAGGATAAGTATTGAATGAAAAAGAGAGGGATCACGTATCCTGATGTCGTTTTCAAAGCTCCGCTTTTTGGAAAAGAGAGCAGAGGAACCTAATTGATTAAAGGTTGGTGTCGGTTTTATTAAATTTGCGAAGACGTATATTCGCTTTCCGTGTGTTACGTTATCTGGATGAATTCCCTCTGCGACTTCTGAGAAGGTAGCTCTGCTTATTTTCGTTAGATGCGGGTTTCTGAGTTTCTTTGAAGATTGAGCTGAAGCTCTTCTCTGAGCACCACGTTTCCTCTTGCGGATTTGTGTCACTGATTATTTTCGGAAAAAGTCTGTCAAGTTGTTCAAGCCTTTGCAAGAAGTTTGGTTTTCCATTAAAGCAAAATCTTTTAAAAACCTTTTATAGATCGTTTTCTGTTTTGTATGGTTTTTTTCCCTATGGGTGTCTCCCAGCTTATTTTCAGAGAAGGAAAAAAATAAACTATTATTTAAAATTGGTTTCTTAATGAAACGCATTTCAAAACCAATAATAAATATCATCCTAGGAACAAGTGTACTTCCCTATACATTAAAAGCAGGCTATGTTTGCTATAATCTTTTCTTTTGGTCTTTCGCATCTATAAACTCATATTCATTGAGCTTGTTACTCAGGTGGTTTGTACCTTATTTAAAGTCTTGTTTTGTACGAAGACTTTCGTTTATTTTGTTCCTAAATATAAGACACTCATAGGGAAACTGTCAATTGCATTTCTTCACCAATTTTCTTATTACTAGATAAACTATCATGCCATGTTAATCTTTTAATTTTTTTAGAGCAAAAAAAAAAAAAAGTTCACTAGTCACTACAAGTCTAAACTTGTTTTTCAATGCATTCATTTGAGCTAGCCAAAATTTTATACGCTATTCAGATAAACATTTTTTAAGAATACCTTTTGCAAACATAACGTTTTTATTTCTGTGCAGAATATCTCTAAGTTTGTCTCACTTTTTTATGGCATAATAAGGACTTCCGGGCCGCCCAAATGCTCAATTAAAATCGATGCAATGATAAGGTAGTAATGCTTCAGGAACAGCGTTCGAAATCCTTGTTGCCCACTGACCCGAGACCGCTAAAAACCTGTTCGAGCCACCACGAAATAAAATGAAATCGCCCGGACCAATTCCGTTTAGTTTCCTTTGTAAGAACAAGCATCACCAAAATAAATTCTTTCAGGAAAGAAATGAGAGTTCTTTATGCTAATTCAAGCCTTAAATTAGTTTCAACTGAAGAGATGTTTAAATGTAATTCGCTAATGGGAAACAATTATGTAAGTCAGACATTCATGTAAATCAAAGAAATAAAAATCAAGAATTACTGGGGAAACCATTAAATAATGGTCTTCTTGAATGACATGATGCAAATTTTGTATGAATACTCCTGACATTGTAAGTTTTAATACTTTTTTTTTTTGTAATTTTCATTGACTTGCATCAATTATCAATGAGGGCACCTTATAGCTTTCAACCTTATAGCACCCAAAAGAAGTAAGGTAAAAATGAAATTTGTAATAAATTAATAGATTAATTAGTAGCTAATGTGTAGTACTTGTGTATTTATAATTAGATGTAATTTTTCTAGGATATAAGATCAGGTGTTTTTTTTAAATATTAAATACTCTTTTGTGAAAATTTCATGAAAAGAGAGCCAAAATGATTTAAGTTCATGTTAGAACAAATTTCATGTTAAACTTTAGCAGACATTAACATTCAATGTGAACCGGTACTTTTTCACACCTACTGCTCCTAAGAACCACTAGCTTTTTGTTATTTCTAACACTGATTTACAGATATAGTATCCTGTCATATTCGCAACTCTCCCCTTTCTTTACAGGACTCAGCTCCCTGCTTTCTTTTGATGTGCCCTTTTGCCCTTTCGAATGCGCGCTTTTTCGCTTTCCTATGCGCAATGTTTTCATTTATATGCACTCTGCAGCCATTTTTGAAACGCCCACAATGCATTATCAGAACGAGTTACATTCGTCTTTTCAAGTGCAATTTTGGCTCCTCACAGAACCAAAATGCGATCGGTGACACTTATTTTAGAAAAATCACTCCCCAACAGTTTTTTCTTTAACTTTAAATCCGTAGACACATACGAAATTAATTTCTGACGTTTTCTCGCGAAAATCAATCTCCAAAAAGCACATGGAAAAGCATTTTATTCTTTTCTTGCTAGTCTAGTTGCCTTGAAAATCGTCAAAATTATGACAAAAATCAAATCTTTTCCGCAAAGGTTATAAACTGAATGCGATTATTCAACAAAGTTAGATACCCATTTCACTATTGGCATTAAAATAAAAAAATAAAGAAAACAGAAAAACTACAAAAGCTATGCTCCTTAAGATGACTATAGGTGCAACTTTGAAAATAGCTCGAGATTTGCAGACTTTACATCCTGGAGTCTATTAAAACGAATTTGTAACTGAATTTACTCATCATTAGTTGATTTTTCAAAAAAGTCAGCAAAATAGTGTAACATCTAAATTTCATGAGAAAGTTACAACTTGATTCTTCGTTTTGTTTTCCATCCTTGTATATAAATTTAAACTCCACAAATCTTGAAAGCTAGAAATTCTGTCGATTGCAATTTCTCGAATTTGAGCCTTTATATTGACTGAGACATCACTATCGAAAATGTTTCGCTGAGAGACACAGAGAGCGAAAAGAAATAATACTTAGTTAATAAAATACATTTGCACAAACTAGACAAAAACGATTCCTATGATCTCAACAGTACCCCATTTTCTGAAGCACAATTGATAACATTAATCATAGACAAAAGTAAAGATTATAAAGGAGGAACAAATTATCAAAAAAAGAAAAAGTTAAATTATTTCAGAAAATCAAGTGACCTTGTACTTACCTTCATCAAATCGGTTAAACACACGTACTCTAATACCATGTTCCGCACTTCAGGTATGATTACTATGATACTTTTTCAATTATTTGTTCCAAAGAAAGTTTGTTAAAGCGTTTGTACAGCACTCATGAGTCTGTATTTATCTCGTTTTAATTCTCTTTGCTAAATTTCTTTGCATGAAAGAAAAGTCCAGAAGAAAAAAAATGGCATCAAAGTACATTTTTTAATCTGACGTTGTGATTCTTGATGTTTTTTAAAACGGTTTTATGAGAAAAAAAAATCATTTCGTGCAGTAAAATATTTAACAGTGACATGCGCTGGAATTGAAATATGTACTTGAAATACTGAATACAAGTCACTTAGGCATAAAAAGCGTTAAACTTGTGAAACTGAAATTGAGCTATTAATTGTAGAAAATTATTTTGCTTCAATAAATAAAGACTTTGAAATTAAGAAATGAAATGGAGTACAAATTTTTGCAAGTTTGTCTATAATAATGAATAAATAAACAGGAAGGGAGAAAGAAAAAAAAAAAAAAATACAGCAAGCGAAACTTTTTAATTGTGACAAATTTCCCATCGCTGTAAATGTGTTTTCCTCTTCGATTTAGTAATAATGTAAGACGGACAGACATAAGCGAAGCGAACACGATATGTATATCCTGAGAACATAAATGAATCCTTGAATATGAATGAATAAATGTATAGCGCTCTCATTGTAATGAAACTGAGTTTGGAATGAATTCAAACACTTTTCAACCAATTAAAAATATTTTAAAAAACAAAAAAAGATGAAAATGCACAGAATAAAAATTTATTAAACAGTTATGTGCTGGTAGTAGCTGTAAATGCTTTTTTTCCTTAGTTATGCTAATAGCGTAAGGAAAACAAATTTGGTGCACTATGACAGTAGCGGCACTACGAGAAGGAAGGAGAGAGCGGTCCAGTCCGCCCGGAGGATCACCCCTTTTGGGGGTTACACCTAAAATATGTTTTTGAACAATACATATGATTGAATTATGCAATTTTACTGGAGCTATTCCAACGCATCATAACTAAAAACAAATGTAATTTATTGAAAGTTAGATCAAATAAATAAAATAAAATTTCTTAAGTTTTTTTTTTCGCACTACTGAAGGTAGTATAAACTACAAAAGGGGTACAAGTTCATGCAGCACAGCCAAAATTTTATTTCTTTTTCTCTCTCTCTCTTTTTTTTTTTGGTGTGTGTGTGGGGGGGGGGGGGGTGACACCACAAATTACCACCCCGGGTGAAACCCATGCCAGGAACGGAACTGACTACCATAAGTATTTAAAAGGTGGTATTTAATACTTATTGTAGTCAGTTGCGTGTGGGCATCCTTTTGTGTGCATTAAGGTGATAGCGGAAAAGTATTTTATTGCAAAAGCTTCAGTTTTCGAAATATTTTACAGATATACTTTTTAAAAATATCGTTTCACTAATGAGTAAGATTTTTTTGACAAGCAAAAAAAGAAAACAAAAAGAAAGAGAAATTTCGCGTAAAGAAAATACTATTGTGGGAAAATAATATAATATTAATCTCTTCAACTCATTTTACTGCTTTTTTTGTATAATTTCAGAACTTTGCTGATGGGGAAAATTGTAATATTCTAACCGAGGGTGCCTCAATATGCATAAAGTATATAAAAATAAATTTAAAAGAAATCTGTTGTATGAATTTTCAAAATGAAATGTGTTAAAAATGAAATGAAATAAAAAAATAATAAGTAAGAAAACTTACAGCGCAATACTTTCAAAGGCAAATAACTTTCGATGTTCGCTTTTTTTACTAAGAGACAAATGTTTCATTAAAAAAAAAAAAACAATGGTAATAAAAATTAAGAATGAAGTTAAGCATTTACTGTTCGATAACGTTACCAACGCAGTTGTTTGATCCGCTTTTCCCTTACCCTCGAGATTCAAACCAATTTCAATACCAAGAATTTGTTTCTGAGCTAAATCTATTAGTTTGCTTAACATCGGTTTAATTTTTAAACAGGAGAAGGGGGGGGGGGGAGGCTGTAAAAGAAAATTCAAAAGCGCACTAGGGTCATTTTTGTGTCACAGCAGTACTATAAATATGCATCTGTAAATTTCAAAAATATTTTTCAAGTAAGATTTTTGGAAGATATTTTCATAGAAGTGAGAAAGAAAAAAAAGATAGCGGATATGTTAAAATATTATTACTAACAACATTGTTTGGCACCTTTTAACGTATTTTTCAATTTGTAATATTTATATTGTATAATGACATATTTAGACGAATGTAAAATATTTTTAAATTTTCTTATTATTTTACTATTTCTGGCGAAGTTTAAATGAAAAAGTACTCACTCTAACAGTTATATATATGTGCGTATCGATTTATTGGTCATTATTAACAACAATTGGATAGGAAATTCAATGTATACATGCAAAAATAATAGATTAAAAAATAAAAGCTACATAAATGAAAAAGAATAACAATAAAAAAACACATTGTAATGAGATATGGCATGTAAACAAAACAGCAAAAATTCAGCATTTGCTTTATTTTCGTTTATCGTAGAATATTATTTTTTCTAAAATTACTGTCCACATTACTAAATATTAAAACCGACAATACAACAATGCAATTTCCATTTTCTATAATTATCTCTCCTTCTCCCCCCCCCCCCCCCCGTTCTCTTGAAAGAAATTTCACTTTCAATTAAGTCCGTTAGTTTATCACGCTAATTTATCAGGAAGTGTATGTAAATATCTTCTCTTAATAAAACATTTTACGCCAACAGATGAACTTTTATTATGTATTATTGTGGAATATAGAAAAGAGAGATTATTGACAAATTAATTATTTTTCTTTGTTTGCTCATAAGGAAATGTATTGCTTCATTTTGGAAAGGGTTTGTTTTAATTCGCATTTTCCTTTCAGATTTTTTTTTTCGAATTTTTGAAGTACCATTAATATTTTGTTATTACACGAAACGTAAAAAGTTTCGCTTAGAATAAAGATTTCGCTAAATATTGTAAAAATTAACGACTCTCTATTCAGTTTTTAAATAAAAGCGTAACAAAATACTATATTGTTCTTAACATCACTTTAAACGTTCCTGATTTGTAATTTGTCAAATGCTTTTCACAATTACACTTTTCTTTTTTTTAAGGAAGCAAACAAAATATAGAGTTTTTGTTTCTACTGCGCTTCATTAAAATAAGAATCTAATGTCTTGGATCAATACCATTTAATTGCACAATTGAGCCTTTCCTGACTTTGGGTAAATACTTTCAAAAATTAAAATAAGTAAAAAAAAAAAAAAAGAAGAAAATGTAGGAAAAGAAAACAAGCGAAAAGTTATCTAGATTAAATTTTAAAATTTTACAAAACAATAAACATTAACCGCTTTACCCAAACGCTGAGAAACAGTTACAGTAACTGGCATTCTATTACGATGTAACTCTGAATAATTTGTAATGATTGTTAAGATGCGAGGTAGAATGTAACAAAAGTTAATGTATCTAACCGTTTTCCAAGCCTTTTTTTTTTTGGAAGTCTTTATTCGCCATAATATTATACTACTCCTCACATAAAATCTAAAATATTTGTACAATATTCAATGCATTTTTTTTTTACTCCTTATAACTCAAAGAAGAAGAAATGTCAAGAACAAAAGAAAAGAGCAAAATGTAATCTGTTAAATGAATGTCGGAGTAAAAAAATTCTAATCGTAAGGTGTTAGAGCATAGGTTCTCAACGTGGGAGATAACGCCCCCTTGTGCGCGTTTGAGACTTTCAGGGGGGCAGTAAAAGACTTAGAGACACGGAGGGGCGTGAGCAGATATAATCTAAAATAGACTAAACGCGCTGATTATGTACTAACAAAAGTATTGGGTTTATGGTCGATTGTTCAACGATTTCTGATAGCATTCCCATCTTCATATTTAGCTGAACGTGGCTATATGCTGTAGCAACATTGGTAACCAAAAAGAGAAATCGTAACCATATTACTGAACGCGGCGACTTACGATTGTTTTTAAGTAAAATCGAGCCTGATATTAGAAAACTCCTTCAAATGCATAAACCTTCTCATTAGTTAAGTTACGAATTCAATTTCTGAAAATTTTAATAAAAATACTTCTCAATACAATTAAGCGTGCATTTTGATTGCTCTCATTAAAATAGTCTTCTTTAAAAACAGAAATAGGATAGGGTCATATCCTATCTACGAATAAAATGTATAATATTACACATTAAAAATGTAGTCGTGAGAATAGCTATTTCAGATTCGCAAGTAAAAAATGGAGGGGGGGGGGGGGTCTTTAGAAAAACAATATTCTCAAAGTGGGCTGTATGCAAAAAAAGGTTGAGAACCTATGTGTTAGAGAGAGAGAGAGAAATCCATTTCCGAAATATAAAAAAGTCAGTCAGTGTGTATGTCACACAAAATGAAATGAAATTTGAAGCTAACACTATCTAATATACTATAAGTGCAGTGGCCCGTTATTTTTCTTCGATTCAACGCTTCGCAAGTTTGTTGATTTGCATTAGCAGTTATAGTTAACACAACTCTTGATTAAACTAAAAGTGAGCGTTTGTATTTCTAATTTATTCAATAATAATAGGGTCAATAATAGGGGGAACTCAGTAGTCACTCAGTTACACTGAGGAGAGGTTAGCGCTAATTCAAGTATTTAACCCCTTCAGATCCCAGAACTAAGCACAAACAATTTTGACGCAATTGTTTGGTTCTCTGATTTAAAAAATGATTACAAAACAAAATAACTAAAAAAAAATTTTTTTTTTAATTTTAATTAATAATTAGTTTAAGTAATAATTAATGCCCGAATCCCATGTTTTTCATGTTTAAAACGAAGTAAACTATCTGTTGATTCATTTCAAAAACAATTGGGTGTTCTAGCTTTCAAATTGCACAAACAGTAGTTAATAAACAGTATTTTAAAAAGTTCCGAATTGGGTACACTTGGAATGACGAATGACGAGGTGGAACAGAAGGAACTGTTGTCCAGCACTGGGCAAGCTCTAGTATGATTTTAGCGGTGTATTTAACTTTATTAAGTTTAATTAAATCAATCGCACCGGGAAGAGATTATTGCTATTTGAAATATCTAAACAAAAACAAAAAAAAAAACCGTTGTCAAGGGGCCGTTCATAAATGACGTCACGCTTTCTTCCCATATATTTGACCCCCTCCCCCGCTTTGTCCCAATATGTCACACTTCAGCGGACCCCCCTCCCCCCTTTTGTCACGCGTCACGCTATGTTGCATGATACATGTCACACTTCTTGTTACCCCCTCCCCTTGTCACAATTTGTCACAATTTCACAAACCCCCCTCCCCCCCTCGAAGCGTGACATCATTTATGAATGAACCCCAAACAGAAACAATAAAATGTCCAATGTTTAAAGTTCGAGACTGAACTTGAAAAATGTAATGAATTACGGTCTAATTTCGACTACTGGGCGAACTTTGTACTTTTTTTTTTAAAAAAAAGCTTAGGTAAGCATCAAAAGAATAAGCACACGTTTATTTTTCTTTTTGCGTTACAGCCTAATGTGCCCTAATTGTACGCAGATACTCCCTAAATCAGACAAACTTATAGAAAATATTTCTCATTTAAGCATTGACCTTTGCTCATGAAAAGAAATACATTGATAATTCCTTGACATTTTCCAGCAATGAAACACATAAGACAGTGCGAAGCAAAGGGATGTAAGTGATCAGTAAAACGATTCCGAGAAAAACGCGTTAAAAGTTTGGATCTTATGGGACCTTTAATGCTATTTTTTTCTAAATCTTGTTGGGGGGACAGCACCTGTTAGCGGTACCCCTAACATTTCTTGCCGCCATATAGAATAGTGCTTTCCCCATCATTTGCACTATTTATCTCCAAATTTTCAATTTTGTCACTTACACCCCTTTGCTCCTGGTGCCTTATATATGAATCTGAACACGCACAATATTTTTCGACTCTCAGAATACATAAATAAATTTTACAGCATTTCCCTCTGTGTGGGGGTTAAAAATAAATTGTAAATACATGAGTTAAAATGGTTTCCTAAAATAAATCGAACTTTGGATAGTTCCTATCAGACGAAAAAAATGGCGCACGTTATACTTTAAATAAACTTGCACTTAATGCTCCCAATCCATTATTTTCGCAGAAAAAATTTCAATAATATTAGTTTTGTTTCAAGGAAAGGAAATCGGACGCCAACGGACTTACCAAAGCAAATTATTATTATTTTAATAAATGTATTGCATTGTAAAATATCTGCATTTAGGTAATTAAGAAATAAAGTTATTTATGCATTTTAAACACGAGAAAAACATTTCTTTCAACAATAATTAGGAGTAAAGATAAATTGGAATGAAAATGGAAATCAAATTATTCTTGAGTGCATTCGCTTTCCCAGCTTTCTGCAGCCCTACACATACTTCTTTTTAAGTAATTAAATTATTATCTTTAATTATGCGCTTTAAACAAAATTGAAATTAGATTGCATATATAAATAGGATCGATTGGAAAACAAGTTTCGAGTTTGAGTCTTTGGCTTTTAGATTCGTGTTTGTACTTTGTATAAAATGCAAGTATGTTCATTTCTTGACACTATAACCATAACGTAGAATGAAGAGAAAAAGAAATAACTTTTATACTAATGCGCTTAAATTCTTGTGATTTTTTTTTTTAATTATTGTTCTTATGTTTTGAAAACAAAGAATGCTTTATATTTCTAAACTTTTTTCCAAAATTAAATGACAGAGTTTAGAGTTTAAGTATATTTCTGAATGAATAAATAAATAATATTTCTAGACTTTTTTCCAAAAATAAACGACAAAGCTTAGAGTGTAAGTATATTTCTGAATAAATAAATGAATAAGTGAACGAATAAATTGATAAATGAGTGAATTAATAAATGCATGAGTGAATAAATATGTATTAACCATTGAAAAAGGTATGTTTGAAGCAAGTAAAACCGAAGTAAATTGAGAAAGAGAGAGAGGTAGATAGATTTTGAATTTTATGTTGATGTATACGGGAAAGTAGGCTCGTATGGTTCAAGGTGGAACTTGTTTATTGTTCATTTTGTTTCCAAACTGCGAATTTAAACTCACAATATATTAAATACAGCAAAAATATAATCATGAACAAACATTACGTTACGTAAAGCTATTTTAAGTAACATTTTGTTACTCAAAACTCCTATTTCGGATTATACAAACCGTTTTAGTTTTTCAAAATGTCTTTGTTTTAAAGGGAGGACAATTAATAATATTACCATGAAAATAATGTGTAGATTTTTAAAAAGCCTTCTGAAAGTCATCTCCTGTATTTTTATTTTTAAGTAGATTATTTGTTTAAATAATAGAGAGATTTTTATGTCCAAAAAAGGTACTAAGGTAATTTTTATTGGACGTGTTACGTTTTCAAACATAAAAAATTCGAATAGTTTATGTGACTGAACAATTTGGAGTTGGAAAAAAAAAACACATTTTCTTTTCTTAAATGCAAAGTGTTTGACACTGAGAATTGATAACATTTTAAAATGTGAAATTCTAAATTTAGTCTGAAATAAGATGGTTTTGATGGAGATAGTTTCATTGAGTTTGTTGCTGAAAGAAATTAGCAAATAAACTGGGGAACAAAAATTACTTATATGTTATAAGTATACTTACGTTAAAAATTTGCTTTCTGTGTTGAAAAAAATGGTTTAACTATCTTCAGCTAATTAATTAAGTTCAGCTTAGTTAGTAAGCGAATAAATTAACCTAAAGCAAAACAATTACCAGTCAAAAGTAACTATATATATATATATGTATATATATTTTAATAATAGCTTCGTTCTTAAATGCTTTCAATAATGGACGAGTAATTTCCTCCAACACAATATAAATATAACAAAAGACTGAATTTCATTATACTGGGTGCGAAATAGGCAAGTTAGACGTCTAGCTCGGTTGAATCTCATTATCAGATTAATAATTTTCAAAACCTGGGAAATAATAGTGACGCACTATTGCGTTTGCCTTCAGAAGAGAAAAAAAGTTATTTGTTTAATAGGCGGCACAAAATTTAAACCATAAAAATGAATGTTCATTTCAGTTTTAATAAAAGTGGATAAGGTTTGGTAAAATTACTGGTTAAAAAGTTATGAAAAAGCAAAAAAATAAATTATTACTCACATAATAATAACCAATTATTAGCTTGAAAATAAACCAATTATTAACTAGTTTTGAGGAGTAAAAAGAAAGGAAAGAAAAAGAATGGTGATGTAGATATTGTAGTAGTGAGAAATAATTCCAATTGTTATTAATCGGTTCATTGTCTCCTCCGATTAATCGGCTATTGGAAATCGGGAAAGTTGCTTATCGGGTGCATCCTTAGTATCATGAACAACGTACCGAAAAAGTCCTGATGTAAGAAGGATGTTGCTAAAACCGTTAGGGACCTGAAATTTTTCTTGTACTAAACAGACAACATGTAGACAAAGCTTTCAGGGATGCCTGAAAACTTGAAATGATCTTTGTATTGCCATCTGTAGAGGAAAATGGGTAATGCATCGTTTCCATGAACCAGCACGATCACTCGTTTGCGGAGTTTATTACATACGGCAATCCAGGAAAATAAAATTTTACTTAATGTTTAACCCGCACGATAGTGTAAGCTCGTGCTTAACCCCTTAAAGCACGAGTTTTTTTTTTCTGAAAAACTAGGAGTGTAGGGTAAGTTATTCTTTGCAATTTCAGGTTCTGGGGGGGGGGTTGACTAGGGAGCGGGGGGGGGGATAAAAGTTACATAGAAAAAATATATTGTACAAACAAATTGTAAACAGATCTCAGACGGGCATTAGAAATAAAATAACGCACGGGCATAGGCGAACTTTCCGGTAACTTTCGCCCGTCTCGGACACGGGCAAATGGGTTAAGTCGTTAAAGGGATAAAATGGACTGTACGAAGTTGCCCGTTTTTTGCGAATATAATCATGCACTATGAAGAAAAGGTTTTATTTGAGTTTTCTCCGATGACTCTCTTACAACAAAATGTTATTCTATCATTCCAATGGAGGCAATTCACCGCTAGAGGGACTCATGAAAGATCACCGTTGTCACGTGATATCCGCTCTTTGTTTATTAAGATTTTCAATTGAGTTCTACAAGGAGTACACTAGCAAAATTAGTTATCTTAAAATTAATTAGACTATTTTCACAGCTTTTTCAGATTATAACCCAATATTTACATTTAATTTAATCATTATTCAAGAAATTTATTAGTTATTACAATAGTTATAGTGTTTTATTTAGTGTTAATTTTAGGTAATGTAGAAGAACTTTATTTAGGCCTAGTTTTTGTTAGATTTGATTGCTTTAATAGCTGCCACGTGACCAATGAAGCTGCTTGAATTGCCTCCATTGAAGTGCCATGGGGGAAAACTATCAAAATCCATTACGATGTCATTTATAGGAAAGAAATAATGCAGACGACCCACACCTTGATGACGCTTTTGACGAGCAAAAACGATCAAAATCCAGAAGTTGAAGCTTTAAAAACTTACTTCTCAGAATTTAGAGATTTGTGACTATGAATGTGTTTCCCTACGGCCCTTCAATTGTTTGAAGGTGTGCTAATCAAGCACACAACTGCTAAACCAGCAACACAAAATTTAAAAATTCAAAGCTATGCAGCCGATTCTTATGCTTTATGCTGACATCTTAGTTTTAACACTACATACTGGGAAGCTGAGTACATATCTGATTTTGTGAAAGCGATAGCATCTCGGGAACAATGACGAGCTTTGATACATAAATCCCCGGGAAAATCTCTCTCCACTGAAGATGCAGTTTGCATAAGTTCTCCCTTTGATCTATTGATCTTTAATCCGTCCCTTTTGTGGGGGTTTAGGAGTGACGTTTAATCAGATACTGAAGAAGACAGTACCAACTAAGGGCCGAGTTGTTATTCTAAATGTCAGGAGAGTCTTACGTATTCTGAAAACTGATACAAAGCTTCTCAAAATATTTTGCTTGGTATTGATTATTTTAATAATCAATACCAAGTTGATTATTAAAATAATCAATAAAATAATTTTAATTGACGTAAAATTAATTCCGAATTTTCATGTAATAACGTTTGTGATGTTTTGAAAGAGGGAATAGAAAAGTCTAGTTAATTTTTCTATCCTTAGATTTTGACGAAAATTTTGGAATGTTTCCTAAGATCCATACACTAAAAATTTGGTGTTTAGTTGCCACCATTTTTTGGTCTTGTTCAACACATTATTCATTTTTGTCTGCATAAAAATACAGTGCGTCAAAAGAATTTATAAGACGAGGTTTATAATATAAAATGAAAACTAGCAATTGTATTTTGTTTTGTATTTTTATTCAAAATAAGCTCCTTCGGCTTCAGTACACTTGTCACAGCGGTTTAGCAACGATTTGAATGCCTGTTCCAGTTCCCATTGTTTAACTACCTCCAAAGCTCGCGTCGAAGTTGTTTGTACACAGCGTGTCAAAGAATGTCTAAGACTACAGCTGGAACTAGGCTTACAGTAGCGCTATCTGTGTTATCGAGCATTTGTGAAACTCCCTAACTATCAGCTGATCCACTGCCAAAACCTCAGTGCATTTATTTACCTTTTTTTTAACTTTGATGACATCGACATTATACAAACAGCTTCGACGCGAGCTTTGTAGGCAGTCCCGCAATATTAGCTGGAACAGGCATTCGAATCGCTGTCAAACCACTGTAACAAATGTATTGAAGCCGAAGGATCTTATTTTGAATAAAAATACTTAAAAATATATAATTTCTAGTTTTTATTTTATTTTAAAAAGCTATTCTTAAAAATTCTTTGACACAGTGTGTATATATACAGTATAATATTTTTTTACCACGTGAAATACGTTAGCTCATTTATGTATCAAAAGCTCATTACGTTTGCTCATATATCTTGTTTTCATAGAAATGAGTAATCGTAACGAAATTTTGATACGTAAATGAGATAACAAATTTCATATGCTAACAATGTTTATACTGTATATAATTTTTAGACAGACACATATAAGAAAATTGAAATACATAAAAAATGAATAAGTCTCAACTTTGGTGGTAATGAACAACCAACATTGGTGTCAGTAAAACAAAAAATGTTTCGCGAAGAATGTAACTTTTTTTTTCATTAACGCCGTCTTAACTGCATGATAATAGAAAAGGAAGTAATGGAATTTAATACATTAATTTATTTCTGGAAATGATATGGTGTGTATATGGAGCATATGATATGCTGAAGTTAAAAGAGTTGGAAAAAAGATTTAATCGATAGAAAATATTAAGAGCTTTCAATCTCTTAGATCCTTTTTTATCATATTGAGACAGTATTTAAAGTTTCTTTTCTATACATAGAGACATAGAGCCTTTGATGAGATGCATTAAAACTTTAATTTTTATGATCAAATGTATTTATAAATAATGTTTGTCATTTTAATTGAAATAAAATTTTAAAATCATTTGCTGAAAAAGGTTCCTGACATTTTAACTTGAAAATTCTTTTTGGGATGTGACAGTTCTGTATATCTACTTTTACTGCTATGATAATACTTGTACAGTGAAAAGAAGTCAAAAGAAAACTTTTTTTTTCTTTTGGAAGCATTATAATGCACTTCATTTTACGTAGAAAAGATAATAATATTATAATATAAAAATTTATTTTGCATAAAAATATATATTTAAAAAAAAAAGAAAGAAAGAAATGTTTGATAAAAGGACTTCTAGAAATTTAGAAGTACTGGTAATGAGTTTTTGCAAAATTTCAAAGTCAGTTTAAAAAATACTATTTCTTACAACAAAAGAAATTTTTGAGCAAATGTGTGAGGTTTTGTGTTATTAATAATGTAAAGAATTTAATGTTTTTCCACGTCTTGACTTTATATAAACATAATTGCAATAAAATCCCTCTATACTTCTAGTGTAACATAAATCGCTAATTAGTGCACCCTCATCAGATTTAGGATTAAAATTAATCATTGCGCTGTACTCTATAAGTAACATTAGGAGTCCTTCTAAGGAAAAATTATTTTTATATGGTTGTTAAAAAAATTGGTTCCACCCCCATAAATATAGCTTAATGTATTGCACTCTATTTCAAACCGATTGAATTACAGTTTTGCATAACTCTCTACTTAATGACAATAAATCAACATTAATTAGTCTTGTGCAAAACTTAACATACCATTAAATTAAATTTTAATTTAATGGTTATTTAATTAATAGTAAGTTTAATTTAACGGTGTTAAATTTAAACTTTTTGTTTTTCTTGTAATTCGAATCGATGACTAAATTGGATCAATAACACATATGAGTAGATTAGTTTGCAAATGAATGGAAAAATAAAGTAGAAAAAACATACAAACGTTTTCCGGTTTCAATCTTTGCTGTTAAACTAACCACTTTAATTAACTGATCAACCGCTATATCACATTTTTTGACTAGAAAATTTCGTAGATGATTTTTGAAAAATTTTATGAAATGTTTAAAACTTTTTCTCTTTTTTTTGGGTTTATATCATAAAAGTTCATTACTCTAACGAATGTCTATGGTAAAATGTTTGATTAATGGCTTTATTGAAATTTCATGCAAGCAGCTGGCGTAAATTCACTGATTTTTGAAGAAAAGTTGGTAATTAATTAAAGTAGGAGGTCAACACTTTTCCTTTGCTTTCTTGACAGTCAATAACTTCTATAGGAGGAACTAATTATAAATTCAAAGAGTAATGAAAGAAAGGAAAGTGGTACACTTTAGTTGTAATCTTGAGCAAAGAAATATCACTGGGAAAACACTCTAAATATATATGTACTCTTTCCATGCAAGTTTAGAAAAGTCACTAACCTTAGTGTCAGCAGTAAGTGACGTAAAATTTTGCTCCATATTAATCTTACTAAAAATCAATTATAAAAGAATTTGAAATATTAGGTTTAATATTTTTGATGAAAATCTTTTTTTATAACAGGACTTTTAATTCTGGTAAATATCTTGACTTCAGAATTTTTAAAAATTTTACCTCTTGCAATTTTGAAAGTATACATTACAACTGGAAATAAAAGATCACTTTTTAATATGACGTGTCACGTTAACGTGTAAAAATGATGTTTGAAAACCTTAGAATAAGCTGGAGAAAACAAATCAGGAATACTCTTGAAGTATATTATTCTAATGCATATAACTGAAAAATATTTCTCACTATACTTGTAAAAATATTTATGTTTTCCATTTCCATGTGAATAAACTCTTACATCTCCTCATTTAAATGAAGCATTGTTCAGTTACTTCTAACAAGACAATTGTTTGAATCCAGTTCGCTTTTCACTAATTTTACTCTGCATCCAAACAGTTTAACGATACAGTCATAGAATTCAAATATTCTTAACACTGCGTTTAACAATTGAAAGCATTCTATGTACTGTAAGCAATGCTTTTAAATATTTGTGAGCTTTTATAGAATACTAGTTTAAATATTACAAACAATGCGTAGGCAGGAGAGGAAAAGCATAATACTTAACATTTTTAGTTTATGCTTTCAACATTCAGGACGAAGTTGTTATTAAAACAGCAGTACCGGGGAGTGTAACATTCAGTTACACTCCCTTGACATTAGAAGATATTACATTAAAGTTCAAATTGAACTCCTATGTGTTTTTGGTATAGTATTTTTAATGTCTTGGATACCCCCCCCCCGGGTTTTAATATTTTTTATTTCCTAAAATAGCTTAATTGCTTATTTATTTGTTTGAAAAGAAAGTGTTTAAAAGTTTGTTTCATTACATATCTTCATAAATTTTAATTCTAAATGCTTTGAACTTTGCAAGTGAGTGGTATTCTTTAATTTTTAATGACATTTTTATTTGATTATGTTGGTGTGTCTGGCGTACTTTCTTTATGCAATGAATAAAGACCTTGCATATGTACACATCTTGAAAAACTTATTTTAAAACCCTATTATGTACAGTAACAAATAATCTAGCACCATGAAAAAACAAAAGTTCCCAAACTATGAATTATTACATCTAAAATTAGCATTTAATTAACAGCTACGGGGATTAATTTAGGTCTGTTATTGGACTGTTATCATTATTTTTTTAAAAAATCAGTTGCAGTTGCATTTTGTGGATAGATGATGGCAAAAAATTGTGAACATGACATTTTGTTCAGAAAAAAAATTATTTTACCAGTTAATCCTTTTATGGACCTTACTTTACTAGTTTAAAACATAGAAACAATTTTAAAAGATTATTTTCTTCAATTCCCAAGCTATTGATTTTTATACCAAGACCCTTTGAAGTTTTTACGCATCTTTGTATCAAAGTAATAAATAGTAGTGAACATGTACTCAACCTCTGCATGGAGGATAATTTCATATTCAGGCAGACGTCACTCTTGAGGAGAACAATGAGAAACGCTCCGGGCGTAAATCCCGCGAGAATCCCTCTTTCGAGATGGTGTGAAGGAGTGTTTTGCATAAGTGCCCCCGTTTTGATCAATGGGTCTGAAAATCCCGGCCCTTTTGCGGGGATTAACAGCGACGCTTAATCAGATTACGAAGAAACTCGCTTCCAGAGCAGAAACTCCTTAGATTTTCTGGTCTGTGAGCTGAGATCACGCTTTCTCCAAATGCAATCCTGTTAGTTTTGGAAATTTTTTTCTAAGTAATATACATCTATCCCTAGGAAAAAGGAATGCTTAAAATTGACAACCCTCTTCATAAGGAAATTTTGTTCAAAGTTATCTTTCACTCTGGCAAAGAGGAATGTTTTTATTATTACTATTATTATTATTAAGCTGGCAACAACAACTAAATTTCAAAATAGTCTTCATGATCAGTATAGCAAATTTCAATTGTCAAATTGTTATAACTCATTGTTCTAGGTTAAAAAGAAATGACAAAATTAAATATCGACAATAAAATAATCGATAAAAAAATCTTTAAAAATGTATGAAATTATTACAATTAAGGTTAAAGATTGCCAGACTGATTTTTTTTTCTTTCTTACGTAAGCGAAGGAAAATATTATTTATTTATCTATTTATTTCCACGCCTGTATAACATTTTTATTTTGTTCATATTCTACTTTATTGGGAATCATAAAAATATTTAACGAGTAGATGCCTATTATATTTTGTGTTCGTTATAATTAACGCTCTATATGTACGTATTTTTCCTTTGAGAGGGGTTTTCGTACAAGGTTAATAAACTTTTACTAGATACGGTTTTTATCTGTTTTGCTAATATTTTCTCCTTTAAGATAAGCAGTGGAATAATTTTATATAAACTGCAATTAAATATCTCTGTAAGATCTTGAAATTCGTTGTTGATTTGCTGTTTAAAAAAATACGATACATTTAACTTTGATGTTAAAGGCTTTCAGTCAATTGCAACACATCCTATTTCACTTTGAAGCTGCTCCTATGCTTTCAGAGCTTGTTTATCACAAGTTTAAATGGCATCGGCAAACCGAAGCTTAACTTCCCTCATATGTTCAATAGCAGGAAACGATAAAGAATAAGCATTAAGCCATCCATTCCAATTCAAATGATGTCGTCATTTCATTAGTTTAAATAGATACAAATTCCTAGAATAATTCCGAAGGATTATCTTAATCCTTAGCCGAATATGTTCTACGAAAGATGCATTATTGCAACCCAATATAGGAAGATACATTCCAAATATTGGCCATCACATGGGGTAGTAGGTACTATTTATCATTTCAATAGCATATACATAATTTTGTTTCCAAGACTTATAATGTTAAAGTTCATATTTTTAATCAATATTGGAAAACTTTGTCTTAAAAAATCGTGTTGCAATATTCTTTTGTTAAACTGCCCTAGATCAAACTTGCATTGTTAGGCTTTACGAGGTTTTTTCCTCGAAAATATCAGATTCAAGATTTTACAAAATGTTTGCATTCAGAATTTCTCTCCTTGAATAAATTTCAATATTTCCTAGAATTTCAATGTGAACAAAAAGGCGAAAAAGTTAAATGTTTTTTCCATTTTCTAAATCTTATTTTTTCGAGTAATTTTTCATTTGGAAAATTGTGACTGGAAAAATGGAAATGCATAATGTTTTAATCGAAGGCCTTCACGTTTAAATGAATATTTATTTATTTTGGTAACACAAAAGGGCTAGATCAACATTGTTTCTACACAAAGAAGGTGAATCAACTTCATATCTCGCGGGAATAAATAAAAAATATGTAATATTTCTTTAATAAATAAACATTTTTTTGTCTGGGGACGTAACAAGAATAAATTATTGTGACTTCAGGGGTTACCTCACAGTTGATGGTTAGCGTAAGTTTTTTAAGTACCCCAAAAGAATAGAGAAACTGATTTATTTCAGTACCTCAAAAATACGTATCAACGTTTATTTTATCTAGGTATTTCATAAGTACCTTGCAGGGGCAGATCAATTTGTCAGAGACCTTCTTACGATAGAATTATTTTTGTTTTATTGAAGTTCCCTTTAATGGTATAATAAAATTAGGCGAAAAATAGACCTAACGTCAACAGCCAAAACACAAAGTTCAAACCTGTTAATCTTTCGTTACTCTTCCAACAATAAGTGATAAAAAGTCCCAACGTTTCGAGCGACAGGTTTGGGGGGTAGGGGTGAGTATAATCTTCTTTATTAACATTTTTTTCTAGTACTTGAAAAATCAGGGATTTGGAGCAGCGACTTTTTTGAGTTGCTCCTCTCCGACTTTTAAACTCTTGCTCCGGCTCCGCTCCGTGCTCCTAATACTTTTAATAATTATGTGTTATCATTATTTTCAAAAATTGCTTAAAATACCGTGCAACAATACCGAATATGAGAGGGCTAGTTGTGAAAACCAGAGAGCTGATCAGAAACCAGTTAGTTGCTACTGGAGATGTTTAGGCACAAAATTACATATTATTATGTACTAATAATATGTAAGAATTAAATTTTCATGCTTATTATTAGGACAAACAATATACAAAAATATACATAAATAGCGATCATCGCCCTTGCTTCTTTTAGTCGGAGCCTCCTCATAATCCAATTTTGCTACGGAAAGTATTTTCTACAATTCGGAACCACAAACAAAGAAAGTAAGGAAACCGCAGTACAACGGCATCCGTAACTGCAACACAAACACGGGAAAAACCTTCCGCACGAGGAATGTAAGGAATGGAAAGAACCACCGCCACTTAATCACAGAACGACGTCTCACAATTAAGGCACCGGCACAGAATAGGGGTTGAGGCTAATCTTCGCCTCTTCCCCAACCCCGAGCGAAGGGTCGTGTCCACAGAGATTTTTTACCTGGGATTAAACCACGAGGGTTGCGTAAAGCATTAAAAAATTGCTGTTTTTAGGTCGGGTTCACTCGAAGATACACTAATACTAAAATGAAACTAGTGAATTAAGAAACGGTGGCACGACTCAGCAACGTAGCATTCTCAAAGTGAGAATATGCATTCTTTCCTTTGCAAGTTTAGAAAGCATCGATGTTAATAACTTTTATTAAAATTAAAATGATCATATTTCTCATTATTTATTTTTATGTTTCAGCAGCCAAACACCTTTCAACTAGTTACTCGATTTTGAAAAACATTGGGAAAATGCCTATTTTGTCATGTGGTGGAAGTTCTTAACTGTTATTAACATGGCAGTGATCAGTAATTTTTTAACAAGTATAGTATCAGAGAAGTTACGAGTTATAAGAGGATATGTCTTACTGTAATTTAAAATCTGAAAATAAATATAAACATAAAAGAGAAGTAAAAAATAAATAATAAATGCTGCGCCGTTTGTTAGAACTAACGTCGGATACAGGAACCATAAAAAATTATACTTCTCTTCTCCTTTTACCAAAGGTAACTTCCAGGACTCGCCCCGGAACGTACTCTGCATCTGTTCTCAAAGTGTCTTAAATTCAAGATTTGTTCTTAGACCGCGCCTTTTCAATATTTTCTTAGTATTAAAAATTTATAAAAAATGCGATAAAATGGAGGCAATTCACCGCTAGAGAGACTCATAAGCGATCACCGTTGTCACGTGATATCCGCGCTTTGTTTACTAAGATTTTGAATTGAGTTCTACGTGGAGTTCACTAGGCAAAATTAGTTATCTTAAATTAATTAGACTATTTTCACAGCTTTTTCTGATTATAACCCAGTATTTGCATTTCATTTAATCATTATAAAAGAAATTTATTAATTATTAAAATAGTTAAAGTGTTTTATTTAGCGTTAATTTTACGTAATGTACAAGAACTTTATTTAGGCCTAATTTTTAATCAGATTTGTCAAACTCGAAGTAAAGCAATACTACGGCTTCCTTTGTTTACATTGCTTTAATCGCTGCCACGTGACCAATGACGTTGCTTGAATTGCCTCCATTGCAAACGTGTTCGTTTTCTGCAGCTGCAGAAAGTAAATTTATCTTTAAAACACTCTGAACAAAGCGTAGGATAAGAATACAGCTAACTCCCACTTTAAAAACTTTACTGATAACCCAGTTCCTTTGGAAACTATCTTCAGGTTCCAAATGTTGGAATTTAATCAAGATTAATAATGAGAGTGAGTCTGTTCTGTACAGAGCCACAACATTATGTTTAAAATTGATGACATTTTTTGAAGAAGACGGAAATGATGCACGGTAAGCATGTTGTGGCAAATAATTATAGGGTGAGTAAACAATTTAATAAAAATACTTAATCCAAGCTTTTTCAAAAAAAAAAGAGATAGTTAAAAATTAGTTAAAAATTCAACTCTAAAAAATAGTTGCAGTCAATGTTATGAAATCACGTAAGTTTCTACTTGAGTATAAATGATTGATGCAGTACAGGATAACTGTATCCCCTTCACAGTCCTACCAGTGCTGTTAAGAGCACGTGCGCAATTTATTTGCTTCAACACTATTCATTAGCTCTTCTTCGACGTAAATTTCGGAGTAATTTTTAACAATTTATGTTAGGTTTAATATCAAAAAATTGAAGCAATGAAATTTTATAGCGCTTACAGTTTAGGATTTCATCACATAGCTTTTTATTACTCATTTATTTCAATTTGCAGTTTTTTAAGAATTAGAAAGAACAGAAAAGAGTAAAACATCGATCACAGAAAAAGTTTCTCAAAAACTTTTATAAGCTTTCTTTACTAAAAAAAGATACAGAATTTCATAATTCTTTTACTGAAACAAATATTTATTAAGAAAGAAGTGCAACATCTAACTTTCTTCTAACATTCCAAGTTTTCTTTTTTAAAAAAATAAAAACTGTTTCTTTCACCGAGTATCATGTTTTATTTCTTTGACACAAGAAGATACACTTTTCTTTCAAGATCTTGTTTGTCGTCTGAACCGCATTAAAATTTCATGGTAACGTTTCTTTACCTTCCGGAAAGCATAAGATATCGACTGCCTGGTTTCTCAAAATAAAATATGACTTTAAGATCTTAATAATAAGACGAAAGGCGAGTTGAGATGTTTACAAAATGAAAGAAGTGCGAAGAGTGAAACGATGGTATTGATCACAAACATTGTTTTGATATGAAATCGAATGAAAATCTTGTTTTTATATTTCATAGTTACGCACGTCTTCCAGGCTGAAAGCAATATGGAATTCACAAAAAGAAATATAATTAAGTGACCAGAAACATTGATTTAAATCTTGATGCTTTATTTTCAAGTTTTATTAGAAGATATCGCTGTTTTAAAAAGCTTAAAGGAAGCAAAAAAGGGAAGGATTAATTTTATTTAGAACCAAGATACGTACTTAAAAGTATCCATTATATCTTTGGTAAATAATGTAGTCAATGAAAGAAAAGAAAATATCGCTTTTAACGTTTGTAATTAAAAGCCTAATCAATCAGGCTGATATTTTCAGCCACCTTGTTTGTTAACCAAAGTAGCTCGCTGCAAAAAATAAAATAAGTATATAATTAAATCGGATTGAATATCTAAATAAGAAGCTACGGGAGTCCAACTGTGCAGTACACCTTTGCAGGCTTAAAGCAACAACGTAATATTGTACATATATGGGAAGCTTGAATTATGGGATAGCAATAATAGTAATCATTAGATGGGATGGCAATAATAGTAATCATTAGATGGGAAACAATAATAGTAATTATTAGATGGGTGTGCAATGGTATAGTGATAATAGTAATCATTAGATGGAATAGTAATAATCTTGGCTAATAAATAATAATAAAAGAAAAAGCTATTAGAGTATTAAAGTAAGCAAACATGCTAATTTTTTTTTTTTGGGGGGGGGGGGGGATTCGAGATTTTGAGGAACTCATACAGCATCGAGATTTTTCTTTCTAAACAGGTAAAAAAAAATTTAATCATAAATTATTATTAATAAAACTATAAGAAATTTAATGAATGAAAATTATTCTATTTCGATTCAGAAATCCTTTTTATTTCTTAATCTTCACAAAACCACATTTTCGAAGTTGTTATTCACGTTAACAGCTCTAACAAGAAAAGTATTAACTCGATTGATTTGAAATTTTGCAAAAATGTTTGTCTCTCGTATTACTGTGCAATAGACTTCTAGAATATTTACATGCAAAGAGGTTTTCTTTTATACTAATGATAAATGAAAAGTTAAGTTGTAAAAGCTGTGGTTTTTCAAGGGGAAATGTCCCTGGAAAAACATAGCTTTTCAAGGGAAGTGTCAAAAGTTGTACTATAGAAAAATGTCTTCAGCTGTTTATTTATAAAGTAAAAACGGGAAAGGAGGAGTTTGAGAATCCTCCTCTTCTCACCCCCCAACCCCCCGAATTTCCTCCGAAATTCTATGCAAAAAAACAGCACTGAGCTGAAGTTATTGTGCAATATCCAGTTAAAGCTTTTCCATTGACACACAACAGACGGACAAGGGAGAGTAAAGCAGTTTACATGTGCTCCGGACCTTTCCACGCATCACTACCAAAGCTCTCGCGAACCAATAGTTGTGAAGCGCTGTATGAAAATGCATGGAAATAATGGATAAAAGAATGCCGTTCTGGAAGCCAGGAAAAGGCGTTCTGGACAAGAAATTATGTTTCGATTCGGGATATAAAGATTGCAGCTTTAAGAAATTTTAATAGTTTATTTTTAAAGAAATTAAGGAGAACAGTTTTTATTTGAAAGAATTTTTAAAATTTTTATAGTAATAATCATAGTAGTACTTTTTACTATTTAAATTAAGTAATAATAAAAGAAAAAACAATAACTATATCAAATAAACAAAACGATTACCCAAAAACAACTGGATTCCGATTAAAAATATTCATATTAGATTCCGAACTATGCAGTGTATATACAGTCCCCTAGCATCTGGAAAAAGATGGGGAACTGTGAATGCCAATTCCTCCCAACCACCCCATCTTTCAGAGAGGCGACCCTTTGGTCTTGTTCTCCGGAAAACTCAATGTACTTCCCAATGAACAAACATCCTACTCTAAGTCTCCTGCCCGATTTTCCGATTATGAACGGGGGTGATTCGGGGGTCACGTGATCCGGATGCGTGGGGTGTCGCTCCCTCCTCGTAAACCACCATAAATGCATTTATTGCTCTTATTGTAAGCGAAAACCCGTAAAATATTGTGGGAATATTTTTACGGTTGGTTGTACATAATGGATGCGTAAAAACTGCCGATAGTGCTATTTTGTGTTTAGTTTTTACTGGAATGTCTCAATTGCGTTAGAGTGTGTAAGTTTAACCCCTTGAAGGACGAGCTTTTTTTTCGAAAACCTGGTAAAAAATTACTGATTTTTTTTCAGTAGAAAATGAATATATAGGTATAGTGCAGTAGAACTTGGATAATTCGAACGTCATTAATTCGAAGATTTCGCTTGGTACCTTGAACTTTGTATTCAAATCAATGTCAAAATTTCTGGATAATTCGAAGTTAAACTTCTTTAATTCGAAGGTTTTTCTCATTCGAAATCGAATAAAGTACGTTAGTAGTAGGTAGGCCACAATGGTAGGCAGGAGGAGGGAAACAACTCAACAGTCAGGAGGGGGCGTGGTCGTCACGTGATTGGTCACGTGGCTTTCTCGTGGTCTTCTACGAGGGTTGTCCGCCATGTTGGATGACGTCATCGTCGTCCGCCATCTTGGATGGTCACGTGATTTTCCGTGATCTTCTACGGGGGTTTTTTTGTGACGTCATCCATCTTGGATCCGTAATCTTGCACGTGGTGTCGTCCGCCATCTTGGATTATGTAATCGACTCATTTAAATTAATTAATTTTAATTACTTAATTGGTTCTAATTACTTAATTATATCGGAGTGAGTTACTTCATTTGAATATTGGATTTTTATTTCAGTCTAAAATGCATTTTGCCCCAGCCGGGATTCGATCCGACGACCCTTGGATTCGCAGGCAAGCGCGCTAACCACTAGACCACGATGTACTTACTACGAAAGGGGAAATAATGTTCTAAAAAGATAAGAGTAGATTCAGGTGAATGTTAAACTTTAAAGAGAAGGGGTATAATACTCTTGGCGCCATCTAGAGAAAACTTTGGGCGTAAAAAGAAAAATGGTATTTTCGAGCAAAAATAAAATAAGTTTAAAATCGAGGGAAAATAATAGTGGCGCCATCTAGTGAGAGAAAATATTAATTCCTTTAAAGTATTATTTTTTTTCTGGACTAGCTCGGGAATCGAACATGCGACCTCCTGCTCCAAAAACATGCTTGGCCGAATGAATAGCGCGCCTTATCCATTCGGCCAACCGTGTTTCAAGCAAAGGACGGTTTAAATGAATCTGAATATAATTCTTTTTCAGATGTTTGGAAAGAACGCTCGTGGTGCTATCTAGCGAGATAAATTATTTTTGAGAAATAATATTTCATGGGATTCGAAACCAGGCAATATAGTATTTAATTACGAATATACAATTATTAATGAAGTCTTGGATTATTTATGAATAATAATAATAGTGGTATTAATAATAATTAAGAATGAACGAATTATGAAAACGAGTTGGTTATTAATTATTCTGGTTTAAACCAGTTTTTACGGCGGGAGTCATGTATTGCAACAGGATTTAGAAATGAGCTGTACGTCAGAGAAGAAGTTAATTACCCGACCAATCAGGGTCCTGATTTGTTATCAGATACTTATTACACTTCAAGTTTTATTCAGTAGAGTTCAGTTTACATCCTGCGTTTGAGTTAAGGACCCTTGTCTTTGATTTTTCACGATGAACTCCAAAAGCCAAAAGCGAAAATGTGAGGAATCGCAGGCAACAGTCAAAGTGGCAAAGGTTGACCCAATAAAAGTAAGTATTGTTTCTTATTCTAGTCTATTTATTTGTTGGAAGAATCAGTTTATAATATGATTATTAGTTTTTGTCCCCCTTTCTTAACTATTTTTTCTTACTTTCCAGCCAGGAGAACCATTTTCGGAGAAAGAGGTGCCAAACGGAATTTTTTCCATTGGAGACGATGTCTATGTTTATGCATCTACGTTTAGGTCAAGTGCAAGTCTTCATGTACGAAAGTTTAAAAGTATGGCAACAAGTCCGACCCTACGACTGAAGGCGTAACTCTGCGTCCGTGGTGGATTCCCAGCATTCTTGGGAAAAAAAGTGTGCCGCAATCATCTAGAGAACTGCAAACATTATTCGAACATGAATTGATAATCGAGAGCTCTGATTTTGAAAAGTTCAAGTTCACCCGTTTAGCAACGGAATCAGTTTCCCGCTGCATTAGATTGTCTGGCTCACAGTGGGGCGAGATGACCCGTCAATATAACCTTATTGCGGATAGCCTTTTGGATCATGTATTTTCCGCAATGGACTTTTTGAACGCATTCCGTAGCATAGCTGATACTCCCATAGCAAAAGATGTCTTACCTGCTTCAATGGACGTTAGTCTGGGTACTCACTACTTAAATAATCTTGTAGAGAGTGTTTTATGTGAAATATTCAAAGACAAGGGACTTAGAGATCCAGAAACGCTGGCTGAAGAACTTTGGGGAAATAGTGTGAAAGGGTTCAATTCTCTTGCACTAACTCTGGCCTTTTTAGAAATTACCGAATTATTTCGGGAGAAATTGTGGGAAGAACAAAAATTTTTATATTTGAAACCAGCAATGTATGTCACTAATGCCTTGACATTTTCCAGAAAAGATTATTGACGTTGTCGTTGACGAAGTAAGCATTATCGGGCATTTGTGGGACTTAAACTAAGCTACAAAAATTAGACTTCTGTAATTCGAGGTTTTGGATAGTTCGAAGTTTAGCTGTTGCCCCTTCAGCTTCGAATTATCCAAGTTCGACACATTGTTTTGGCAATTTCAGTTGTAGGGGTTACTAGAGAGCAGGGGGTGAGAAATAAAAGTTATATAAAAAAATTATGTACAAGCAAAGTGCAAGCGCATCTCAGACTGGCATTAGAAATAAAATAACGAGAGATGCAAGATCGCCCGTTTGAGACACGGGCATATGCAAATTTGCCGGTAACTTTTGCCCGTGTCAGACACGGGTAAAAAGGGTTAATGGATATTATTAGAGAAAAGTATATTACTTTAGAGTGCATGTAATGATAGTGGCACAGCTAGGCTGATCCAAGTTGATGATTATTTCTAATCTGGTATGTGGTATTCCGTTTCAAAAATGCAATTTCATGTTTGTTAAAAGTGATCATTCCTAAATTTCTAGAGTTCTCTAGATTTTACTTTATTTACCTTTATAACCAGGAAACACTAGAAAGTTTTCATAGCATTTCGGACATTTTCGGAAATAAAACAAATTGCAACAATTCGTCAGAAACTCATTCCACTTAGCAAATGCATATAAATCTGAAATTTTGTTGCGGTCTGATGGAAGAAAAGTAAAAGTTTTTTTTTTTTCATCCCTCCACGGTTTTTAGCTATGTCCCTAAATAAATCCAAAAAGTTTTATATTCTCTTGCTTCAATCAATGCCTATTACGAAAGCAATTGTGAACAGCACGATATGTTTGCGTGTGAGTAGAAAAAAAAAATGGGCTCCAATTTTCATAAACTATCTCAGATCGCGAACAAGCACTTGTTGCCACCGCCTCTAAGATAATTGCGGGCCTATTTGATCGATGATATATTCTTTCCCGGCACGAAATTTATCGATATAACACTATCGATTGCTTTGTAAAAGAAGGGTTAATTTTTACTTTTTCTTTTCTTTTTCTTTTATTCTCGCCTGTACTGCTGCACGAAAGTTGTTTAATTGTCCGGAAAATTTTCTTTTCCCGGTGAGAATATTACTTTTCCACACAGGACCTTAAATTATGGAAATAAAATTACAAGAAAGCTTCGGAGTTTCATTGCACTTCATCTACGGTAAGATTTAAGGAGAATTTCTACTTGCAATTAAGCAGTGACAATTAAGTTAATCTCCCAGATTTTATTTATTTATACATTTAGCCTCGCATGTGAATATTTAAGATACATTACTTACTTCTATAATGATCTTAGTTTAATAGAGCCACTTACATTTTTTTCAAAAAAAAAGAAAAAAAAAAGTAATGTTTCTTCCACTGTTTAATATTCATACTCGATTGTATAGGAAAAAAAAAACAACTTTTAATTGTTATCTATCGAGCAAAAACCACAATCCAGACGCTTTAAATCTACAGAGCGTTCAACCAATCAAATTTTAAATTCATTGTGCTTATTTGACAACCGCCGCAACGTCCTGTTAACATTTTGCCACTTATTAGATCGGTAAATTTCTGTTCAAATTCTTGTTTCCAATTATTATATTCATCCGTAAAGACGTAAAATTATTTTAGTTACTTAACTGTAAAGAAAATTTGTTTAAACATTGCTTTTCGTAATAATAAATCATGTAAGTATTTAACGTTTTAATTTAATCACTCTCACAAGATGTGTTGTTTCAAAACATATATATACAATTTGTGAACTTGAATTTGTTACCAACATATACTCAAATACTCTTCTAAATGTAATTAATCAAATAAAAGGACGGAGATAATATTACACACGTACAAATTTATTTATTAATAGAGTGTTTTAAAACATTTAGACTTTTTAGCAATTTCAATCGATGTATCTAAATATACATGTATATATATTTTTCTTCCATCTATTTTTGTATTTAATCATACTAAAAAAGTAAACAACTAAAAGAAATTTCTCGGAGTTGCTTTTCTAATCCCTTTTCCTAAGGAAAAAAACATATCCCTTCTCATTGCAATGTTCTGGATTTGTTGCTCTAGTTTTTCAATGGAACGTTCATTTTTATAAACATTAGAAAATGACCTTTTCTTGTGACGTATCAAGGATTTACAGGATTTCGTATAAGCAGGGTTTAGTATACATTTTTAGATCTCTTGTTGGTTATAAAAATTTTGCTCACGTTTAGAAATCTTTCATTTTAATCAAGTTCGAATTAAGGACATTGAACGGTATGAAATAATGTAGATTCCTCAACATACATACATAGATTCTATTTCTTATGAATTTTAAATAAAGCTAAAAAAGTTATTAAAAGTACAAGGATATGTGTGCATGTTACTTACTCTACATTATGCCCCAACTGCCGCGAAACACCCCATCAATAATGCTTGACTGCTTTTAATATTATTTCCAGAATTTTTTTTTTTACATACTAGAGGTTCAATTTCTAAAACGAGCCCTAATTAACTAATCGTACTACACGTGAACGAGCGTTTTAGCAACTTTTTTCTCATGCATTTTTTTAAAATTCAGTATTCCTTTTAGAGTGACCATTGTCTTTACTGAATATAATCGTTACACCACATGAGCGGCCTTTCAAGCAATGTTTCACTCAAACAACTTCTTTGATTCATCATTTCTGTTAGAGTTGTCACATTGCTAAGAATAGTTTATGCATCAGCCAATTTCGTCTATAATTTGTGGTGAAGTTCGTTACATTTTTATACGCTTTTTGCGAAGTTACAAAAAAAAAAATGTGTTTTAATACCACTATCAATTTATTATTATTACCGGAAAATGCATTCTGGGTAATTGAATTCACCACATTCATCCTGATTCGTTGAAACACAAAATTTCAGATATTTTTCAGAAAGCGTTGTTAGAATTTGGGATAATTCACAGTAAATAAATTGGCAAACGGTGAATAGATAAATAAATAAATAAATAAAAATGAAAAATAAAACGAAATAGCCCTCAAAGATTTTATTGCGAATTCTGGAAATATGCTAATATATTTTTCGTTTAATTAAAGTCTTCTCTAATTGTTATTATGTATTATAACACACTATTTTGATCTTAATATTCAATTAACTTACTCAATACAAATACCAAATTATTTAAATTCTAACACCCATTTCAATTATATAGTAACCATTGTATCATTTTTTTGTAAAATGGTAACTATTTCATTCTTAACTAGTTTATATTATAAACATATAAATAGCTATTGATATTTTTTTTTTCAAGTTTTATGATAAAACAAAGCAAGTTTTAGAATAGAACACTAATACAATAGAATAATGAACATTTTCCATAATGTTTATTATGTCTCTTTGGAGTTAAAAATAGCTTGAATAAAAGTTCTTTCCATTTAAATATCTTTGGAGGTCTTAGTCATTATCTTCGTCACTAAGCATGTATTGTGACGTAAAAATATGTTTTCAATGCATAAATTATCTGTTATGTGAGTGTTATTGTTTCATTGTTACAAAGCATTTGCTAAAAACCTGATGCTAAAAACCCTCTTGGAGTTTAATAGAAATTTATTTAAATTAACTTTCATGAAGTAACAATTTCTCCAAACTAATGATTTTCATTTTGTGACTTAAAAATATTTTTAAAACCCAAAAGCATACATACATATATATATATGGAGGAGGGAAACACCTCAACCCTTCTCTGCAATCTGATCACAAGCGCCGTCACAGAGAGAACGCCAGAGAGAGGGTAGAGACGAGAAAGCGAGATAGACGTGCAGTTTGTGAGGAATATCCACTTAGACGTAACCCTAATTTTTAGAAGTATTTTCAACGGCCTCGACGCGGCCAGAATCCTTATTTGTATCTATGTGTTCATGTGAATGTTTCAACTGTCCTGTCTTCTTCAATAAACCTATGTTATATATATATATATATATAAATATATATATATATATATATATATATGTGTGTGTGTGTGTGTGTGTGTGTGTGTGTGTGGGAAAAATTGTGGTTAAATTTGTAGCTTCTTTTTCAGTAGAGTCAAAGTCCTTAATAAGCTCTATTTTATTTATTTGGCGTTGCTTTCTGCACACTACATATATTTTTAGTTATGATACGTTGAAATACCAACAGTAAAATTGTATAGATCAAGTGTATGTATTTTTAAAAAACTCTTTTATCTGATTTGGAGTGTAACCCCCCCTCCCCAACACCTCTAAAAGGGTGTCACCTGTGGCGGACCCCCACCCCCATAATGACGCTACCGGTGTATATATATATATATATCATTTTAATTTTTATATTTACTCCTATCAAAATTTAGATATTGTATCACGTTTTTATATGGTAGAAGAAACTTAAAAGCAAATAAAACAATTTTCTTTGTGAAAAAACTTTTCATTCTACGGGAAAAATTATAAATAAGTCGGTTTTTCGCACTTCGCTCAGAACTGCAGGAAAAATACAAAAATAAAGCAGCAAATTCTAACGTGATCAAAAAGAAAATAAAGACGCATCTTCTTCGGCAAATAAGTGTCGTTTTATAAATAATTTACACCTAGCTAAATAATGGAGGCGGCGCCAAGATTCGTTTTGAATCAAGACTGCCAAACTCGGAGACGAAAACACAGAAACTCCATTTTGCGCAGCGTAGAACACAGGTAATGAAAGCATTAATTATTGAAGGCAGAGCCGCCTGTGAAACACCAGCTGATGTGACGTCACAGGGGTATTTTACAGGCTGTTTGTGCTATTGATGTTTTTTCATTGCGAGATCTGGAGAGTTCTGCTTTTAGCGTTTCCCTCAACACTCGGGGTTTCATTGTGTTTTTCTCCTGATTATCTATCGACTATATTTTACCATTTAATGACTGGAACATAATGATACTTAAGGGGTCTATTGAAAGGCAAACCGATATTTTCAGCAAAATATTGTTTGTACATAAAAGAGCCATTTTAAGAGATTTTTGAAAACAATATTTTTAAAAATATATTTTGTATTCCGGCAACAACGTAGAGCACTTTTTAAGCACATACGCATTTAGAGGCCGTGAACATTTCCTTTTTGCAATGGATTTTATTTATATTTTAATATATATATTTTAATTTTGTGTTATGTGTTGTACATAGTAAATCATTCTGGAAACAATTCTTCCTTGAACAAAATGTAATTGCACAATTTGTAACCTTCAGCTGAGTAAGTTTAATTAGTAAGTAAGCGTATTTGTTTGAATAAATTTCTGGAAACGGCCATTAAAATTGAATGAAATGAAAATTGTAGACATGATGTTTCAATCGCACTATATAGATGTAAGGAAATAACAGTGAATTAAAAATTTATTTATAAAGTGATGAAACTAAAATAATAACTTTTAACGTGCTTGCATGATAAATGCAACTCTTTTTTAGCTTTCTTTCCTGTAAAAGTAAAAAAAATAACAATGAAGCATGAAAGAATCCTATCGTTTAAATACCGTTAAAAATAAAGAAAAATAAAAAAAAAGTGAAGTAGTTAAATAAAAATTGAAAAATAAAAAATTTGAAAGTAAGGTTTTGAGATGGAAAAATGTGTATTGGTTTGTCTGTCCCTCCCCCCCCCCCCCCCCCAATAACTTTTGAACGAATTGTCCGATTCGAAAAACTCTTTTTGCGTTCAAAAGATCTCGACGAAGACATCTCATTTCCATGTTTAACTTTTTGATTTGAACAATTTTTCGTTCAATTTTGAACAGTTCAAAAAAATTGACATTAGGGCAAAAATGAAGCAAATTATGTAAACTCTGATGGCAAGATCCAAGTTCCTATGAACAAGCTTATTGGAAGAAGCTCTCGGCGTGGAATGTTTGAACAATTTGTGCTCATTTTTGAACAATTCAAAAAAATTAACATTATCGCATACGGGGAAATTTCAATCCCATATAAATCCCGATCTAACGGATTTGCTTATTTATTTATTTATTTTATTTATACCTCATCAATCACCACCGTACGTACCCTGACGAGGGTTTAACCGGATGTGGTGATTGAGAGGAAAGAACAGAAAAATAACAGAAAAGAAAGACACTTCGAGCGACGCCCACTGGGTGTCACAGATCATGTGATGTTACTTATACAAATTTTGAAAGAATAGAAAATAGAGTACAAACTTAAAAAAAAAAAAAAAACACATTGTAAGTAACAAACAGCAACAATAATAATGAAAAAAATGACATAAATATGATGAGCAATTAAATAAGAAAGGTTTCAGAGCTGCAGATGAAAGTCCTATTGAAATTATTACGGAGGAAGCTGAAAGTCATCTCCATGAGTGTTTAGGAGGAACATAACTGCACGCAAGTTCTTTCGAGTTACTGGATGAGAAAAAATATGGATGACGTTTTGAGAGAAAGTGCTATTGGAATCATATCTGCAATGGAAGGAACTGGTCAAAGGACACTTGAAAATGTAATGATCTGGCGCACCCGGTTGACTGCAAACACATTCTGGAGAATTGATTATGTTAAAGCGATGTAAATATGAAGGAAAAGGACCGTGTGCACTGAGAAATTGTACTTCCGATGGATGTTTGCAGCGCGGCTTCAGCGTTACTTTTCGCAGGACATCGTGAACCCTGCGACCAGTTTCCGCGGTGTCCCATATCTGTTGCCAGTTGTTGAGAAGATCTGTCCAAAGTAGATATTTGAGGTACGATTTAGGTAAAGGAATTGTATATACTAATGGATGAGTACAGTTTTTTGCTGCGGTCTTGGCCAATGAGTCAGCTTGTTCATTGCCGAAGTGGCCTTTGTGAGCTCTAATCCATGCCAGTTTTATTATGGGATGTTCTCTGCTGAGGGATTGAATATCACGGACTAATTTGGAAGTATGCATACGGTCCTTTAAAGCTTTAAGAGAAGACATGCTATCGGAGAATATTGTTGTGACGGAGTTTATATTATTTGTTGTAATATAATGCGACGGATTTGCTTACAACAAACTTTATCTCAAAGATGTTAAGATGTAGAACATGTACAGTTACGAAGTTCAACAAGAACTGAGCGAGCCTATTTTCCTACGAAGTTTTTTCCTCGGGATTGTAGATTATAAATTTGAATTTGTTTTTTGCGTATACGGGAAAGTAGACTCGTATAGTTCTAGACGGAACTTCTTGTTTAATTCTTAAAAAAGTGTATTGTATTTTGTGTAGTAGAAGGAAGTCACGTGCTGCACACCTCAGCTCGTTTGTTCATATAGCGATCTGTGGTATTTACTCTAAATAGTTTATGACGTCGTTATGGGCCTAAATCCTGCCTTAAAAACCTTAAAGCCTACATCAAAAAGACGATTTTTGCGAAAAAAATCGATGTTTTCTTTATTTTATATTCAAAAAGAAGTAGTATTCAAGATTTCGAAAATGTTTGGTTTTTGTTTTTACGATATATAGAAACGAAGTTACACGCAGTTGAGTTAACCAGAAGTTGCAAAGCAAGCACATAAAAGTGGACTTTTAAAATGCGTTTTCTGAAAAACTACTTTTTTCGATATTTTTGTTCACGGCAGATCTCATAACTCGAGAAGTTTTATACCCATTACTGTGATTTTTTAAAGTATTGTTTTACACATTGCTATCTGTGTTTAAAACTAAAATCTAAGCTCTATGTCAGTATTTTAAAAATTTACAGACATTTATTTGTGAAATATTGTTTTCTTCGGGGGAAAAACGTATGCATTTCTACAAAACTGATATATTTTTCTTAATTTTGGACCTATTATAAAACTTTTATTTCAGAACACAGTTAAGTAATATAGAAACATATACTGTTAAGGATTTTAAAATACATCGAGTTAAAGGGAGTAAAGAGTGTTTAGCTTAACCCATTTCGGACTGTCGTTGCGAAAACGCAACATTAACTAATTTTTTTTTTTTTTCAAAAATTATCTTTAAGGTGTTTCTGAAATAAATAATTTTTATTTTATACACGATACTCATATCTTTTAAGGGAAAAAAAATCATGAAGCTATGATTTTTTTTACTAATCGAAATTTTTTTTTTGGAAAAGGGCTTTTTCAGATTTTGAAATTGAAGAGATTTGACTTTCAAAGTCTAGAGGGCAGCACCTGTAAACAAATATTAAACCGATGGTTTACAAACGTTAGACACTACAAAACAAAATGGCATCATCAAGTAAGTTCACATTTTATCCTTAATATCTCAAAATTTAAAATTTTAATAATGTTGCGAAAACGCAACGTTAGTCCAATGTGTAATATTTTTTTAGCCGCATGTTATTTTCGTCTATAATTGATCTTTTTCCTCATTTGCAGGCAATTTCATTCCTGTTCGAAAGCGAAACCGTTGCCTTACGTTGAATGAGGCCTTAGATTATCTTCATTCATTGAGTGATGAAGATATTTCGGATTCAGAAGATGAAAAAAAAGATTTGATCGTAATTCCGCCAGATCCAGATATTGTAACGGATGAAGAGTGCATCGATGACGACGTAATAGGTGAAAATATTGCAATAACTACAGATATATCAGGTGAGATCGAAATTATTTCTTATAAATCTTTTGAAAATATAGAGGAGAATAAGCTAAAGAAAAAATATTATAAATGAGAGAAATGCACACCGAAATACAAAAGAAAACTCACTGAAATAGATTTATTGGAAAAAGAGAAAAAAGAAGTACTTTCTACAAAATTATTAAAATTAGAACCTGTGCAAGTTTTTTTGAAAATGTTTAGTGAAGATATTTTTGAATACATAGTTCAAGATATGCTCATCAAAAAATTAGATTAAATTTTTCAGTTTCAGTTTCAAAGATGAAACGTTTCGTAGGTTTTCTTCTATTTAGCGGATACTCAACTTTTCCTCAAGAAAAGTTATATCGTTTCCGTCGTCGAAGATATTAATTTTCCTCTGATTCGCACAGCGATGTCACGATCTATTTACTCGGGCATTAAACAAAATTTACATTTAGCAGACAACATGAATTTAGACAAAGATGATAAACTTGCAAAAGTTCGTCCTGTATTGAAGCTTTTGAATAATAATTTTATGCAATATGGAATATTCACATCTCACCTTTCAATAGGCGAGCAAATGATTCCATATTTTGGAAAACATTCCAATAAACAGTTTATGAAAGGTAAGCCTGTGCGTTTCGGCTTCAAGGTCTGGTGCTTGTGTTCCTCTGATGGTTAAATCTTTTTCATTTCGAAATTTATACAGGAAAACCAACAAACTTTGGCCTTGGAGGTGATGTTGTTGTAAATCTGTTAAAGGTTGTTCAGCATCCTTCGCATCATGTCATATACTTCGACAATTTTTTTACGTCACATTCGTTGCTTACAGAGCTTCGTCAGCGATGATTTAATGCGCAGGAACTGTTCAAGAAAATCGAACAGGAAACTGTTCAATAATGCCAGTAAAATGCATGAAAAAAGAAGCCAGAGGTACTTACGAATTTGCATTCGACAGAGAAAATGAAATCACTGTTGCCAGGTGGAATGATAATGCCGTTGTGACAGTAGCAACTAACTTTGAAACAGTTGAACCCACAAGTTCAGCTAAAAGGTATTCCAGAACAGACAAGAAATATGTTCAAATAAAGCAGCCAAATATGATAGCAAACTATAACAAGTACATGGGGGGAGTTGACCTTTTGAACAATTTCGTGGCAGCATACAGAATCAACATAAAAGGCAAGAAATGGTGGTGGCCAATATTCGTTAATTTCATTGACGTAGCTAAAATAAATGCTTGGAGGATCTACAGCGATACTTTAGATCCTAAAATTACATTATTAGAATTTCAAAGGGCCATTGCTGTTTCTTTACTAGAAACACCACTTCGCAACGATCCAATGGAATCATCTGAGGAATCAAATGGCCAGGGCATCTTCAAAACCAGAAATATAAATTTGTCCGGTCGCCCACCAATAATGCAAAACATTGTACTAAATGCAGTGAAAAATGACCGCTCTGATCATATTATCGTCAAAAATCCTGAAAATAAGAGAAGAAGGTGCAAATTTTGCAAAAGTCAGACAATAACTATTTGTTCTAAGTGTAATGTGCCTGTACATAGTAAATGTTTTAAGGATTTTCATAAAATCAAAAGTTAATTTTTTTATACCATATTGACTAACGTTGCGCTTTCGCAACATTTTATAACTCTAAAACAAATAAATATTTTTTTCTGAAATCAGTTTTATTATGTTATTTTATGTGTAATTAATGTGGGAAATAGTTTTGGATAAAATATGTTCACAAAAACTAGGAGCGGTCCGAAATGGGTTAAACTGTAAAATTCGCCTATTTTTTGCTAAAATTTCCCAAATTTTCAAAGTTTTAAAAAATTAGAGCTATTATTTTATGTTTTCTTATTTTCAATAACTTTTTAACTTAAAAAAATATGCATTTAGTAATTATTTCATTGTTTTGAAAAAAAAAAAAAGCCTCCGAACGTATGCAGATTACTTAAGTTCAGCTTAAATTTTGTTTTCGCGTTTTATAAGTATGATTAATATATCTTTGATTTAAATTTTTAAGAAATAAGATGATTTAAGTAAAAAAAAGAAAAATTCTAAAAGTGTAAAAGTAAATAAATGAATAAAACATATATATATATCCACGCTAAATTGTATTTTTAGTAAAATAAAACATTTTGACATTTTCATTCAGTGATGTTAAATTTGTATCAATAAAAAGAACTATATTCTAAAAATGTTTACATTTATTTTGATTCCACACTGTTTCACTTAAAACAAAAGTTCAAACTTTAAATTTCTAATTAAGTAAAAATGCAAAATATTTTGTAGTGTTTTTATACGAAAATATTACAGTGTTTTGAATATTTTTGTTGTAGAATCTAGTTATGTCGACCTGTTGAGCTCGTCTATCAGTGCATTCTTCATTTGCCGATTAAATTTTCACACGTGAGGAATTTTGTAAATCAATTATATTTTCATTTATAATATCCTCTGTTGTCACAAAATTGATACTTTAAGATAACTATGTCAGTATCAAACATTTTATTTACATTACTATGTTAATATAATGTTTGATACAAACATAGAAATTTTAAAATAAAATCTCATTACTTGATACTAACTCTCATTTCATTTTAGGAAGTAGAAAATAGCTAAAAAAAATTAAGCTCCGATATTTATATAAAATTAACATGAAAATCTATTCGATGATACTTTATTTAAAAAATGAATTAAATAAGTTAAATTTGTCTTTTGGAATTATAGCATTTTATGTTTATTTGAAACATAAATATGCATGTAGTTTATAGTACAAAATGTTCATTTTGAATTCTAAGTGTTCTTATTTTTGTGACATAAATTATCGTTTTTCTGTATTTAGTGATACGATACAAACTCGTTCTTAGCTATCGCTTTTTGGAATTCAAATTATTTAGCCCCCAGAACACTTTATAAACATTTATGAAATTATGGCCTCAAAAATATATCGAAGTGTCAAATGTTTACCTGCTTTTCCAGTGGAACTATCGCATGTCGGTTATTATTAGCAAAAAGCTGAGAATCGTGGGCAAACATGTCCCCATTCCAGTCCGCTCCTTCGCCGTTTTTCGAAAGATTTAAGTTTTACTTGCAAGCCTGCGAGTAAATACGAAACATCAACATGTGCGATTCATTTGATCAACCATATAAAAAGGAATTTGTAAAAATACAGTTGAAATTAACAGGAGACCTTTATCCTTTACTTAAAAATGTTAATTATACATTTATTTCTTTAATAACAATAAAAAAATCCTTTTAAGTAAATTTGTATGTGTGTGTTTTGTAGCATATGAATTAGTAGTTCTTTTACTTTTTAATGGTATTTCAAATAACCATACGCATTTTCTTATTAAACTTAATTTTTTTTTAAATTCAAATATAACTTCCGAATAACTTGCCATTTTTGTATAATAGTAAGTCATGATAAATAATTATGTAAAGATAAATTTATGTAATTAAATATGGTATAAAAGAATATTTAATAATGAGAGATAAAAATAAAATATCTCCAAAATTATTTTTAAAAAGAACACATAAAAAGATGTACATTTGTTCTTGAGAAACTGCATAGAACAAAAAAATTCCTTGAATGAAACAAAATATGCATTTCTAATTTCTAATATTTTTTGTATGAAATTTACGTTGCTTAATAAAAGGGAATATAAATATAAAGTTTAAAAGTGGCTTCGAAAAAATGTTTTGGCAAATTTTGAAATTAAAAAAAAATGCTTCGATTTGCATAATGCCTAGAAAATGAGAGCTTCAAACATCAAACAGACAACCCCGATAATCATCGTTGCTATGGTTGGGTTGTTTTCAAGTTCTGCTGTCAACATTGCTTTTTGCAATCAATTTTCATACGTGCTGTATTCTCTGCAACAGTTTACATCGAACAAAGACCTCTTGCATTATTCAAGTTTCGAGAAGCACATGTGTTTTTTTTTTTTTTAATGTGGTGTAATAATTTTGCTAAGAAAATTCTTTTTGTTTTCACTTTTAACAGCAAAAAAAAAAAAATCTAATGTAGATATTTTTCTCCACTATCCTTGCACGTTTTACCCGGTGAGAAATTTATTTACTAAAGCAGATCAGAAATTTCACCAAATATTTCTAAATATTGTTTTTAATTATTTACCATCTTTTCTTAGATATTCACATTTTCGAAACAAAATAAACATACATTTCTGAGGTGCTACTGTCAGAGATTAATCCAGTGCTAACATCAATGGAAATAGCTTTCAAAGGTATAGAAAATTCAAAGTTTAAACACCATAAGTGCCATATATTTGTACTTTAGAAGTAATGTTTTTGCGATCTGAAACGAAAAATAAATGGTGTAACTTAAAAAAATGGAAAAAAAGGAAAGAAAGAAAAAGAAAAAAAAAAGGTTTTATCGCAATAAAATTTCTAATATAGTACTCTCAAACTTGAGATGTAAGTCTAAAAAATATACTTTAAATTCCCTTTATTGTTATTGCACATAACTTTCTGGTTTTGTGAAGTAAACTCTGGAGCGTGTAATTAACTTTCAGTGCGAGGTAGTTAGTTATGTTGTTGTGGGGTGAATTTTCTATACTAAATCGGTTACAGGGTCGACACTGGCAACAGTCAATTTTCCGAATTGTAGCCAATATGAATTTTTCAATAAAACAGAATAACGGCACTTATTTCAATTTTAAAAAAAAGTTTGGTTTACATTTGATTTCGTGACTTACATCTCTTTTAGTGAACTTAGCACGTTAGGTCCGTTAATAACAGATAACTTCTGTTCTTCATCTGTTAATAACAGATTTTCATTTTTTTTTGTCACGAAATATAATTGTGAAACACAATTTAGTCTTTTTCTTTCGGTATTGCATTTTATACGCACTTAGTTTACATATTAATCTACTGACTTCATTGACACTATAGCTAGCGATATTCTCTTTATTTAATCGAACCTGCCATAATTGCAATTCATTAGTGTTCAAATGTTTCAGTACATGTGATCATCGGATGGTTGAACTATAAAAATTGAGCTATGTTGAGAAATGTAGTTAGGTCGCTTTATAACGCTAATAGTATTATTATTATTATTTACTTATTTGTTTATTTTCGAGATTACACTAAAATTTTTTGAGTTTCGTCAAAGCCATGTTTTTGCAGCACTCTTTGGCAATATCAAATCGACAACTATATTTCAGTGTTTGGTTGTTATACTTCACATTGTTATTCCTTGCCCTTCTTATTTGGAGGCGGGCAGAGAAGCTAAATTGGGAAACTTTCTTTCCAATGTCGACAGAAACTCCTTAACGGAAAGCGGTCCTGAAGTGAAGAATGATAGAATCTTCTCCCTAGTAATATACGATTATTGTGTGTTTTTTGAAGGTTTTGACGAACAATGGTAAAATTTGCACTTTATCTACACTGTAAAATATTCTAGTTCAACCTTTCACCAAAACAAATGAAAAAAAAATGGTGAAATTCAGCTGCAACCAACATTTGGTACCAAATGTTTTGGGACTTAGTACCAAATATCGGTTGCAGCTAAGCTTTACCATTTTGTTGGCTAAAGGTTGAACTAGAATTTTTTAGTGTTACTTATGAAATAAATCTTAAAATCATTATTTCAAAATTGATAGTCCGAGTGAACTCCATTAATTTTTTTTTTCGAGAGTTGAAAGTTATTTGATTTTAACTAAAATAATTTCAAAGATAGTAAGCCGAAATTTCTTGAGGCACACATATTGCATCACTATTCTATAAGTTCTTTGAATTTGGAACACATTTTCAAAAAAACTATTGATACATATTTGTAATAAAATACTTTGTTTTGTCATTTCAAATCTCATATACAAATAATAAAGTTCAAGATTTAGAACAGATAATTCACTTTTTGTGAAGCAATATTTCTTTTTGTGAAGTAATCAAACATGAATGATTTGAACACAGACTCATAATTATAAATATTTGATTTGTTATGGTCTAGCAATTTTTGCTCATATTTCTGCTCACTGTTAGAATTTTTTCGTGTTCTATAACAGAAAGTTAAGACTCATTCAAATGTGTCTAACATCAGTCAGTTTTTGGACAAAAATGTCCACTTCGCGATTGATCTGGTGAGCTCCAAATGTCATCTGCCCCTTCATTTGAGTCGATGAAGTTTTTCTCAGCAGGTGTTTCATTCATGAGAAACTCTCACAACAGAACGGGAGGGGAAGGGTGCAGGAAATGAAAAGGATGCCGGACGATTATTAATTCATGAAATATCGATGTTTTCCTTTCGAAAAGGGCTCTCGCGTTTGAGTGATTAGTTAGGGGAAACCTTTCCATTCTCGATCAAGGAAAGCCCTTTTCTCTTGCAGAGTTGTCTAAAAGGTTTGAAAGGACCTTCTATTATACACAGATGTTAGATACCCCGGGAACTAAGTGAAACTTTAAAAGAATAAAATGCAACAGAAAGGCTATTTAATAGTAGAAGTAACAATTCATGTACAAAATGGCATCTTACGCACTCAATACAATACAATGCCCGTTATACAATACAATGCCCTTAGGTGGTTATAATGTCACCTAAAATGTTTTTGATGTCTTGTCATTGGACATTGTACAAACTATCGGCTTATTTCTTTTTCTGTTGGAGGGGGGAAAATTTGGAAGTAGTACACCTTAATAATGTTTTTAAAAAAGTTTTAAGTCAAAAAATGGCCTTTTTGTACTGGTGCATAATTTAGAAACAAGCAACAATAAAATCTTACAATCAATATAATATCATGCTTGGTATCATATTCATTCTCTGATAACGGGCTTTGAAATTACGATTTCCAATTCAATTTCTGTACACCGAACAAGATCACCAAGCAAACAGATGAGTTTTTGTTAGGGCATTTCGTAAACCCTGCACAAATTCTAAATATTATACTAAGGCACAATATTCTAAAGAATTCCGTCAGTTTTGTTACATTGCGTCTACTGATAATCGCGGAAGGCTGCATTTCAGTTAAATAACGACAAAATAGTGTAGTAACGTTAAAACTTTATATCCTCTATTGCTTTACCAATAAGAAAAGTCGATGTGTCTGCAGTCTCAATGATCGGAAAATGCCAAAACAAAAATGCATCTTTTTAACTATTAAAATGTGTTAGCATAACAACCTAACAGTACAACGATTAAAGAATGCGTGCCAGAAATAGAGGATGTAAAGTTTTAACGTTACTACACTATTTTGTCATTATTTAACTGAAATGCAGCCTTCCGCGATTATCAGTAGACGCAATGTAATAAAACTAACAGAATTCTTTAGAATATTGTGCCTTAGTGTTAAGTTTAAAATTTGTGCAGGGTTTGCGAAGTGCCCTAACAAAAATTCATCTATTTGCTTGGTGATGTTGTTCAGTTTTCAGAACTTGAATTGAAAATCTTAATTTCAAAGCCGGATATCAGACACTGAATATAATATCAAGCATGATATCATATTGATTGTAAGATTCTATTGTTGCTTGTTTCTTAATTATGCTCCAATACAAAAAGGCAACTTTTTTTAAACTTTATTTAAGGTGTACTACTTCTAATTTTCCCCCCTCCAACAGAATAATAAATTAGTCAAGGTGTCTGTGACGTCTGAGTAGTGGGCATATGACGTCAGCGCATCGTCGCAGGGGGCGACTCGGGGAAAGGATGGAAAAGAGAGGGAGATGGTGAGATGCTCTTGAGAAGAGCGGAAGCAACGATGTGTTGTGTCTTTAGTTATATGTTCCTGTGTAAATAGTTTTGTACATAATAAATGTGTTGTGTTCGTGAATCGAAGATGTATTATTTTGAGTTGTAGAGAGTTGTTGGGAGTCGTCGGGGTAAAGCGAAACATCACAGTGTCAGTGTCACTCCTCTTAGACAAAGGAGCCATACGCTTTTTACAGAATGGATAAATAGGTGTAAAGTTACGTCAAACAAATGATGGATTTCAGAGTTGGTGTTGAGTTTATTAAAATATAACTTGAAACCTCCGAACCCTCATGGGGAACCTTCCTCTAAAGGTTGTCTTTCTTAGACATAAAAGTCACTGAAACTTTTCCGTATTTTAAGTCATATAATGCCGTTTTTTTACGATAAAATTGAAACTTCACTTTTTAAAAATTTTTAGAAACATACGTGAATAACGGACGAAGAAAAATTTATCGAAATAGGACCCTTTTTCTAACTTTTGTTTCTATTTTTTAATGAAATTAGAAATATTCCAATGCTTTTTATGAGAAAAAAAAAATATTACAAATTCAAAACATATGTGTGAAAAAGTGTCACAAAGTTATTTTTCCCTTTTTACACGAAAGAGTAATTAATGAAGATTTTTTTTAAGAAGCTGTAAGCTTAGACTATCAGAACGCAATTTTATTGATGAAGCAAGATAATTATATTTATTCTTTCTCGAGCATTTTACTTCCTCACATGTTGTTTAACCGCAAAGTTTTCTTCTCGGTTCTTTCTGGGACTTTTTCCCTCTTAATAAATTTTGGATATGATGAATAGAGCAAACGATAGACAGTTTGCTGTCTGAGAGATATGTTTCAATAGGTTATAAGCATTTATAAAAATGTTTAAATTAGATGGAGATAACTGGGGTAAAAATTAATATAATTGGGATGAAATATTCTTATACTACGCATCCCGCATAGCAATAAGGAAGCCCATAAAATAAGCTAATAATATTTAACGTGTGAGAGCTTAATGTGAATGAATGCACTCGATTTAAAAAAGTAAAAAGTTCTAATGTAAAAAAGATACTTATATAATATTCAATGCAGCTCCATGTATTTTTAATTTTAATTATTTTTTTCTCCCAACGATAATTGGTTCTAGAACAATTCCGGTCATTCAAATTATTCAGATGAAAAATATTTAGAAAGTGAGAGCTAAAAAAATCATTAATGGCGTTAATCCAAGATCCTTTTTAAAACAAGCTTGCCTTTGAAATATTACACGAAATTTTACTTGAAACTTAAAGTCTCCTAAATTTCTATGCCAAGCAGAATTTCCTAGAGACATCTACTACATGCAACAAAGATTTCCACTTTGAAGGGAATAAATAAGGGTTAGGAAAAGTTGGTTGATCACTTATAAGAATTTCACTTATAGTTGGTATGTTTGGTCGCATAGTTGTCATTTTGAATCTTTCATTATCACGTTATAAAATACAAAAAGAGTCGATCTTTATAAAAAGTGAAATGCGGCTTTCTCTTGTGTTACTGATTTCTTAAAGCGAAGCTGTGAGTTCCTCAGATACCCCAATGTTTCCTTTTAAAAAACTGTTATATATTTCTTTTATATTTCTTTTATTTCATATTTTCTGTTTATTAATTATCGTCTGCAGCTCAAAGCAATTATTTTTTCCAATACTTATATACGACTACTACTTTTACTTATCGTTTGTTTCCTACGTTTCCTTTCCCTTCTCCTTCGATGTACAAAGGGTAGCAGTTCCGCTGTATGTACATAATGTATATGTTATTGAATTGTAAATAAATGTAATTATGCGTTTGTCAGGAATACATTGAAGTATTATTTAAAGAATGTCTCTAGTATGTTTAATAATACAATTCCACGCAACTACAAGAAAAAAACCTTCTATTTTAAGCTATATCTATGGCCTACATCTTTTACTAATTCTGGCTGACGAACAACTTCTAGCCAATCCAAATTAAAATCCATTATTTTCGTAAAACATTAATTACGTTACTTCGTTTCAGTGTAAAGCAGGGATTCATTACTAACGGAGGAAGTGAAGGAGCTTTATAATTTTCAGAACTTATTATGAAGCGTCAATAGTTGGAATTCCCTTTGTTATGTAAACGTTCTCATAACATTGAAAAGAAGTGTAAAAACTGAGCTCCCAAGAGCTTCCATGGAAATTAAACCCTGGTCTGATGTGTACGAAATTAATGTTTCATATTTAAACGTAATTACTAATGAAATTAAATGCAATCAAACTAATAAATTTTGGGTTGGATTTTTTACACCAAAAATACGTATTAATGTTTCACACTTGCATACTTAGTATTTTATTGTAAAGAAAAATCAGAATCTTAATGATTCTTGCCATTTGTTCAGATTCTCTTAATTTCAATTGTGACTACCATTAGATATTACAGATTATTCTTCGTAAAAACAGCATTCGTCTCAGCTAAAACTTGAAAATTTAACTTCTTTTCTTAGCCATTATATGACAATTTGGCCAACGTAATTAAGTTTTAATATTTCAGATGTTTACAAAAGCCTTTGTTTTGCATATTATTGAATTCTTTAAAGTTATGTTCGAACATTAACTGTCGTCTGCTTTGAATTTAAAAATCTCATTTTAAACAATTTTAAATATCCTCCGAAATATCGTTCGAAAAAAAAATCCTGTAAAATAAGCTGTACTACAGCACCTGCTAAAGTTTCCTTTCGACTGTAGTGTGTTATCGACCCGTTAAGCGCAAATCTACTTTGCTTAGAGCTAAAATTTCTAAAAATTTCACGCTCGAGTGTCAAGCGAGTTCCTTTTGGAACAAACGAATAAAAACTGAATCGTTACTCTCCCGCGTGCTGCGAACGAGCGTTGTTGTTAGAAAGCTCTATCCGAATAATACAAATTTCGCCAAAGCCAAGATTTGAAAATAAAATATTCATTGCGCCTCAAAATGAGTAAACAGTTCTATTCAGGCTTATTCCCCACCCCCCACAGGTAGACGTAACGCGGCATCTGGGTAACAGGTCGATATCTCAGTAGCAGAAGCTTCTAAATCTTTGAGCAAAAGCTAGTTCTAATGCAATAGCATCTTACGATGTTGCTAACGCCATTTTTCTAACTTTTTCTTTTTCTTTTAAAAATAGACAACAAAATTGCAACTTTTAAAAGCAGTACTTCTTTTTTAATAAAAATGTTATTCGTAATGATTTATCTTAAATATCTTTTTTTCCTTATTTATTTTTTATCCATTTATCATTTTTTCTACGTTTAATATTTAAGAAATAGAGCTAAATTCTATGTTAAATAGCTTCTCCAAATAAATAGTTTGAGCCTTACGTTACTGCCATTATATTTAGAAGGTATAAAACATCTCATTTTGTTTTATGTTTGTGTCGGAAAAGTTCACTTTTTACCTCAATACTTTTTTAAAAGATGTTGTTGTAAAAAAAGGGGCGGGGCAAGGCTAAGTTTGATGCGCTGTAACTTTACTAGTGGAGACTAGTATTAGGAAAGTTCGAACTTAATAATAGTCCTGAGTATTTTTATAATATTTGTACTCTGTAATTATATCTGTACTATCTTATATTTACCGCTTTCTTTATGTAGCTTTTGTTACTAAGCTCCCTCTAATCCCCTCTTTTCTTTAACAGACGGTTTCCAGATTTTTCTATTTTGCTACCTAAAGAGAATTTTCATTTGAAAAATGTAATGAAAACAAAATGAATATAAAAAACGATAAAAAAAATCATACACAAAAAGATATATGGTCAAGATTTTGTACAATGTCCGCAGTTTAAGGCGTTTTTTTCAATTTACATGTTGAAATAAATTTAATAACCGCATTTTGCAATTGTGCTTACTAGTGTATTAACCGCATTTCGCTGACAGAAATGGGCAACTTTTCCCGTACATAGCTCTGGCAATTTAAATAAAAATATTAACAAAATGTACATCAAAACCTTTTGAGGCACGACTAAAGAAATAAATAAATAAAAATGCGAAAACATAAATTTACTGAAATATTCTTACTTGAATTGGTTAAGTACAATAGTTATTCCAAAGTAAGGTCTACAGCACATACGTCAGATATGAACTACAACAATTGAACCTCGTTTTCTTTAATGTCATTCATGGATTATATGTTTATCTGAATACAAAATGACAGTTATCTGGCTTCACTTAACGAACTACACCAATAACAGCACCGACAAGCACCCGAGAAAACTAAAGTAACAGGCATTTTTACCAAAGGAGCTCTAAGCTTCTTTCCCCAAAGATACCCATTTCTCCATTTATTTTTGTCAAGCGAAAAATGACGGCACATCAAATTAGAGCGTTATATCACTTATAAAAAATGTATGGAATTGGTAAGTATTATGAGTATTTTAATATTTCTTTTTAAGTGTAATCTATGCTTGTTACAACTATTATTTGCATGAACCAATTTAAATTGTTATTATTGGGGAAATTATGTTAGAGCGCATAAATAAGTTGATAAACGATCATCCATTCGAGAATTTCTAGTAATATTTTGCTTTATTTGTCATTATTAAATTTACAAGATTCGCCGCCAAATCGACAAAAAAAGTGTCTTGCTAATTTACAGATTTTTTTTTTTTTTTTTTTTTGCACTTTATGAAGTATGTTGTAAATTAAAACTTAAATTAAATGATTGCATCAATGCAACACATAGGAATCATATTTATTGATTCGATCAATGAATACTCTTAAAAATTATATTAAGATAGGAAGAATTCAATTACGCCTTGTACGCAGCGCTTCCCAACTAGGGGTTCCACAATACACTGTTTAAGGAACCCTTCAAGAAAACATCAGTCTTGATTCTACTAGTTCATTTGAAACTGGAAGAAAATAATTGGTCACTTTAATTGGGAGTAACTATGTGGTTTGATGCTAATAACATATCATCTTTGTATTGTAACTGCTAAGACATTTCGGTAGTTATTTACTCTTATGTACATTTCAGTGTTTTTCTATTAAATGATTCTATCTTTCAGGAGGAACAAAAGCTTCTATACCTTCCCGAATTTTGTCATTAAAATACTAATTGTTTGATTTTTATTTTGTAGTGGTTAAAAACACTGAATAATCCTTAAGAAACATATATTACTTTTTTGTACCTCAAAAAAAAAAAAAGAAAATTTCTAACTATAAAACTATATTAACGCTTCTGAAAAACACTATATCTCGATATTAAATGAATATATTATTTTTGTAAATTTTGTTACGATGAAATTAACCTTCTTCAGGCAACAGATCATTCTCATCGTCAGTTAAATTTCACATGCAGAGTTCTGAAAGATAAATTAAAGGTTAAAAGACAAATCCTCAAAATTAATACCACTTTACAACTATAAATGTTAGAGAAAATATTTTTGAAAATCTATAATCTCAGGAGGGAGGTCTATTCTCTAGAGAAGGTTATTTTAATCATGATTTTTTTTATAAAATTAATATGTAATTCATTTAATACCGAGATATCGTGTTTTTCAGAAGCGATATATTTCTTAAATTCTGTTTTCTATTATGTAAAAAAAAAGTTTGTTTTATGCACTGTTCGTGAGTTCGTTTTCAGCAATATTTCACTGGAAAATATTAGTTTCAAATACATAAAAAACCCTACATTGCAAATACATTGCAAGTACATAAAAATCCCTCCGAAAGTATTCGGGTACCTTGAGTAAGGTACCCCTATTAGTTCGGGTACCTTAAGTAAGGAAATCTTGTTAGTTATTAAGCCTTTGCTAATCATGAGTTTCTTAATTATTCTATATATATCTTAACACGTTCACGCCGGCACGTACCACCGGTGGTCCGCACTGGACTGTCTTATCGGGCGGCGCGTACCACCGGTGGCCTGCACTGGACTGTCTCATCGGGCGGCGCGTACCACCGGTGGCCTGCACTGGACTGTCTCATCGGGTGGCGCGTACCACCGGTGGCCTGCACTAGACGGTCTCATCGGGCGGCGCGTACCACCGGTGGCCCGCACTAGACTGTCTCATCGGGCGGCGCGTACACCGGAGTCCCGCACTATAGACTGTCTCATCGGGAGCCGCCAGATGACGCGCAGCATGAGTTCAAGCGCCGCCTCACAGCGGAAAACATGAAAATCGGCCTTGGCGTGAACGTGTTAATAAAGCTCAACATAATGGTCAATGGTTTTGTTTTAATCACAAATCCCATAATCATAAATCAGTGAATTAACAGTTAAATAACGACATCCTTTTGTCAGTAAAAAAGTATACATTTTCAGTTCTACCATCAACCAAAGCGATCTGCTTGGCAGAGAGCCAAGAAGAGCCCATTCATCTTCAAAGGAGGAACTGCTGGTATAAGAAATGCGCCATTTCTGTTCTCTTTCTTGATTCCTTCCGAACGGATGCTATATGCCAGTTTATAAAGTTAGTTGCTTTGAACAAACAGCGAAACAAGCATTCTGATTCGCGTACTAAATAAACGCGGTAAAACGAACTTCCCTAAAACTCGAATGGATTTGTTCTTTTCTGCCATGCGCAGAAGCGTCCAAATGTCAAAATTCGTGATCGAACTGTATTTTAACATAAAAGTTGATATATGTCGCAACATAATAAGTCGGATTTTGGTGAGTCTATGGAAACACCATCTTAGAACTGCAAACGATTCTTGAGTAGTCTTTGTCAGAAATTGAGTATAAGATCTTGGTGAGCAAGTTTCGCTGTTTTAATGAACCTATTTAAATGTCATTGTGAATATTTCAGAAATTCTATTCAAAGTCATTTACAAATTTCCTTTGAAGAGCTCACAGCCCCCCACGTAAGTATGAGCATATTTACTTTAACACGTTTTCAATTATTCACTTGTTATCCTCCAAAAGATTTACCAACAGAGGATTCCATATTTCCAACTCCTTGAGACACGGCCGCAGGCAAAAGGACTGGAGGCGGGAATATTGAACCCACGCTGCGTCTAAAGAAGCGGAGGAAGGTACAAAGAATCCTCGTGTTTGTCGCCAACGTGTGAATTTTGTTTGATCTGTTGTGGAAATGGAAAAGAAGTAGGCAAATAGTTTCTTTCCTTTAATGCATATGCTTTATAGGAAAAAGTAATTACCTTTTCACAATGTGTAGGATAATTCATATGAAAGCAAAAATTAATGTATATTTTCATTCTTTATATTTTTCCTCTTTTTTTTTTTGGCTTGTGATGGGTGAAAATCTCCTCATTATTGAAATTTTCCCTTTTATGAGCCTACGCATTTTTTTAACCTTTAGTGTTTCATCTTTCTAAAAGTTGGTAAACGTTTTCTACGTATTTCTTTTATGTCGTCTATCCTACGACATAAAAGTGACTACGTGAATATTATTTCTTTTCAATTTTTTAAAAAAATAATCCATATTCGTTTTACTTCCTTTTTATGTTCTCTTTTCTTATGTATTCTACCTGTGCAGAAGAAAAACTTCTTAGCTGAAATTCGCTTTCTATAAACCTACGCAATTTATTTATAATCATCTTTTCAAATGTCAGAACACATTCTCTATCTCTTTCGCTTTATGCAGTTTTTCATTTCTTAACATAGCCTCCGTATAGAATGCGTATTTCAAGTTATTTTCGATGCATTTATTCATTTATTATTATTTTGACATTGTAATATACCGGAAACGAAAGTCAAGTGAAACATTTCCTAATATCAAATTACACAACTTGCTTCTTACTTTTAGTATTTATGTTTTCCTTTTAATTTTATAAAAAAAATTTTTTTTTCAATAAATCGCGGTTTTTTTTGCTAATTGAATGTACTAAAACATTATTTCTATATTATTGTTTTCTCCTTTTTTTTTGTATGCAAGTCGATTTGAGAGCAAAAATATGCCTCATAATTGAAACTTTTCTAGTATAAAATATGCCGAAACAATTCACGTTTTCATTTCATATTTTTAATGAGTGCTCATTAACGAAATTTATATGTAGAGCATTAATTCAAAGAAATAACGTAGTTTAATGTATCACGACTCTACTGGCCAAAACGTTAGTAATGGGTAGGATTCGTAATTAATGGCTTGTAGTGGATAAAAAACAGTAGAGAGAATCTTGCTTGTGGTAGATCCACAAGCAAGATTCTCTACTGTGTGCGAACACCTATTTTCTGTCTTTTACAGGGAATTGAAGAAAAAAAAACACTTTAGAAATTTATAGGAAGTTCAATATTTGCTAGGGTTTGGGGTGATGTAAAATCAATTTAAATAGTGTTGTTGTCAATTTCTGTTTCCTTTGTTATATGTAATATATATATTTATGAAAGCATATTTTGATAAATGATACTCTGATACTTTTCTTAGTTATATATTTTTTTCTTTTCAAGGGGGGGGGGGGGTGTACACCATCGCTCTTGGAGAGAGCGCACCTCTGATTATTGTTGATAAATCCATTCAAGGGGTTTCTTGATTTTGATATACTACAAATTAATCTAATTTTTAAAAGAATTCTTCTCCGATTAATCGGCAAAAATTGTGCGATTATGGCTGATTACCGATTACTGAAAACTCCTACGGTGCATCCTTATAGCAGTGGATTTAATCAATGTTGCCTTTCAGGCATTGTAAAATTCTCTATATTGATATATTAGATTCAGATGCATCTGGAAAGTATTTCCATAAATTATTTCGAGAGTTTCTAAAAGGTTTGACGAAATTATTTAGAATCAGAAATATCACTGCTTTGTTGAAATTTCCTACGCTGTGCCACCTTGCTAGAATCTTAATAAAACAATGTCGAGGCAATAATCACATATTTGGAATGGAAAACGATTTTTTTTTAAATATTTACTTTCTACATACAAAATAATTGATGCAAATCTAATGTGAAAATAATTCTAAAAAAAAAAAAACTCTAAAGTGGATTTCAACCGGTTTTTTAATTGTTTCAATGACAAATACCTGTCAAGAACAACTCTAAACAAATTATTTAATTATTTATTGGATATTTTTATCACTGAAACGGAGTAATACTGTTAATAATTAAAATATTTTAACAACAACATAATACAATGAAAGGAACATGTATCATGAAAAGGAACCAAACACTATCTATTGATTTAAAAGAGAAAACAGAATATTTTTACTGCGTTTCATAAAAACATCGTAGATAAATTTAAAATAGAACATAAACAGCATATTAACATAAGAGAACAATAGATTTTTCAAATAAATTTACCCCGTAATCATTAGAGTGCATTTTATATTTTAATAGCATTGTAAAATCATGCGATGTTCTAAGATTTCAGAGTACTTGTGTACTACAACTCATTTAGATGGGCTTTTTAGAATTTTTGTACTAGTATTTGCACAATCAAAAGCTTCAGAAGGACTTAGTGATATTTTTTTAGCGAAAGAATAAATAAGGTGACGCTAATATACACGTAATTATTTTTGAAACTTTCAATCCGTTTCTTTGTGGAAAAGTATTTTTTTTTTTAATATGCGTAAATATTAAATAAAACAATTAACTTTTACTTTCTTTGCGCATACATATGTCCTTTCGATGTTTTCTATTCACTTTGCAACATAATTCCGTACAGCTTTCAAATATCGTATGTTACCTTTGGATTCATATTAAAAGTATTTTTGATATGTCCACTTTTTTTCTTCTTCAAAATATCGAGGATTTCCAGTATGTTTCAATACATTTGTTTGGACTAGGATCAAATTTACAGAACGTCTGACAAGTAATTTCAATTTAGGCGTTACCAAAATTTTTTAACTGCCATTTTTAATTGGAACTTTACAAATGTCAGGGTAAATGTAACAGTAGCTAAAATCAGTATTCGATAAATATAAATGTTATTAAAAATATGACGTTTTCTCCATACTTATAATTGAACAAAATTAAAATGATTTTTTTTCTCTAAATCTCGTAACCGTCTGTAAAACGGGTCCTGTACTTTAAATTTGTATAGATATATTTTTAATGTATGTATGTATGTACACATGCATGAAAGTGTATATTATTTGTTCGAAAAATTATAAAACATAAACTGTTTATTCTGTTATAAGATTTTGCTTATAAAATATTCTAATATGCACTCTAACAATTTGTCCAAAATAATGTTTTTTTTTCTTTCATTCTTGAAAAATATGGTTTGTCTATCACTCAATTTTTGAAATAGTAAATTCCTAACATTTATTTTCTGCAATATTTTTCACAATATACCTATATTTGTTACTTGCAAACATGCAATTATTCTGAAATTTAAACTCAACAATTTCGTTACAACTCTTATTTATAATGTTAACACCATTTTATCTTACAAGGATATCGTAAATAGCAAATGATCGATAATATTTCCTATGATAGAATTTTTTTTAGATTTTTTAACCAAACAGTTTTGTGAAACAACATGTCAGTCAACTTTTCTAGTTTACATATGTACAAATGTGCGCCTAAATATTGAAAGTACAGTACATTCTTTCATCAGAGCTTCCTTTCAAGTCAAGTCAAATTTTCACTTAAGTTTTAGAACTTAAACTAGATATTGGCTGGAGTTTTGTTTTAGATCATAAGCTAAAGACACATTTTAAAAAAAACGAGAAGGTAGCTTTTCACGTCCAGGTCACCAAAGATGACACGTAAAGTGGTAACAACATAAGATGCAGTGTCCGTTGTGAGTTTTGTCCCAAGAACCACCGTCATACTAATCCAACATTTTAACCGTTTTGCCAAAAGGTGTTTAACGTCCAGGTAATTTGGATTATATATTTGCTGGTCATTCGCCTCAATATTACCAATTTAAGACCTGAAGATTTGGCGGCCCACAAAGAGTTTTTTAAAAGTTGTTTACTTACTGTGTAAAATAGTTTAAGATAATAATTTTGAATGTAAAATTAAATAATATAATATGTACTGCAAAAACAACAGCACGTTTATTAAGGGATTAATTACAAGGTAATAATAAGAATGCTTTTAATGGGAAATTTGAGGTTGATGTTTTTGATACTTTCATTTATATTTGGCCGTAAAATGACAATGCTACTCTCATATCGTCTTCTACATTTAACAGTCTCGATTTTTTTTTTTTTCGTTTTTATGTTGATTAATACTGAAAATCCGAATTCACACAAGATGTAGAAAGTTGTGATAAAAGTTTTAAAGCTTTTTTGGCTATTATGCATTTTATATTCGCATCTAATGTTAATGCAAAATGAATTAATCATTCTTCCGAAATTTTTTATCATATGCATTTCTAAAATTGGGCGCCACTCTTTAGAATTTGGCGGCACAGTAGTTAAGAATCACTGTGAATTGATCTAAAGAATACGATTTAAAATAAAGGTTTATATTTGAGTATCCAGGGGTCAATCCAGCATTTTTAATAGGGTCTGTTTTTTGTGAATTTTAAAGAGATTGTTGTGAAAAATCAAATAATTTTGTGAAAATTTAAATATATAGTGATGAACAATTTTATTATTATTTGCCACTTTTATAATAAATAATGGTGTAAAAACTACGATTTGGAAGCTTGGAATTTTGTGAAGGGTCCGCTTTGATTGATTTGAATTGTCTGAAGGGTCCGTTTCGATTGATCTGAATTTTGTGAATGGTTCATTTTGATTGATTTGAATTTTGTGAACGGTCCGTTTTCATTGTTTTGAATTTTGTGAAGGATCCGAAAACGGATATAGCAGTAGTAAAATTTTATGATCCTCACTCCTGAGTTAAGGAAATTCCCATCACTACATTTTTGCGACATTTGCACTTGAACACAAAGTTTACTGAATTCGTCTGCAAAAGTACCTTTATTTTATAATGTATAAATAGTGAACAATTGATGAAAGAGATCTCTTATAAGGGTGTTTTTATTATTATTCTTTACTTATTTAATATTTTAAATTTCATTTTACAAACGTTTTAGCATTTTGAAAAGTATGAAGTTGTAATTTTGACAATATTGGAGGCGCAAAAGGGGAACCTACTGTTTCTTCCATGTTTTCTCCCTTCTATTAATGCGCAACGTTATTTCCTCCCCACGTCCCATAGAATTTCGTTATCATTATTTTTTAACTTTCATATACGGTACACTCATTATTTATAAATACATTTTAATTCGCTTATGAATTTCTGTGTGTATGTTTATAAAATACTTATAACAGTGGCAAACCATTGAGAATGCTGTGAAGAACATTTAGCAAGTGTTCAAAAAAATAAACTCAATATCTAGTTAAAGAACCAAACTTAAGTATCATAGGCATAAATGGTTTTTACATCGAGATATGTTCTTAAGTGTGTTATAGTGAATTCACACCAATTGCAACAGCGACAAAGAATAGTCGCATATTTCTGTACCATTCATTGGTCCTACTTGATTGAGTAAACATGCCCTCGTGTTGCCAGTCGCTTATTCATTGGCATTTCTTATTCGAAAATTAAAAATTACTTTCTCTCAGAGGATCGTGATCAGTTGATTGTGCTATGGAGTTATTTGGAACCGCTAATCCGAGCTGTTTGACAACCGTAATACCTGTCTATTGAGCTGGACATATTTTGTTGCTGTTGTAATCGATATGAATTCACTATTAGTGTGATATGTTGATATCTACGATTCAAAGATTTTCTTGATATCACATTTAACAGTTTAAATTCTAGTACATAAGGTAGTCCTAGTCTTGCATATCAAAATGTGCTGAACAAGGTATGGAGCTTTTGAAATATTATCCAAAATATTCAAAATAATAATAATAAGTTATAACTGATGGTAATAATTATTAATAATAATAAATAATGACTAATGATACTGGTTTTTACAACAGTGCTCTGCATTTAATCTGAAATTTCATCATTTAATTCAAATTCATTTCATCGGTTTCCACAAATCAATATTTTAAGAAAATATATATATTCATAGCAGAATATTTTATACATATTTAAGAGTAAGGATATTGAAAAGACAAAATATAGTTTAATAGTTCCAAGAAAGCAATATATGTATTTCAACTATGAGTTTAACTAAAGAAAATTCCATAAATATTTCTGACAATTTTATGCACGATAATTTTAAAACATTTACTAAAAGTATAGACGACATATTACAACACGAATATTTGTCTGTCGAACATATGATGCCAATTACATAAACAAATAAAACAACTCCACCATAAAAAAAAAAATTAACCAAATTTTTCATGTTTCATAGAACAATGCTTTCAATGAAAAGGATAATAAAAATTCTAAAGCTATGTAAAGCCATAGATATTAAAAAATATTTCCGGAATTAGCATGCATTTTAAAAATACTTAAAATTGCTTGAAAAAATGATGAAAAAGATGAATCTAAGAATAAGTAAAAATGTTCGGGCTGGAATATTTTAGCAAACAAATGGCTTGAAACACGTATGAGGTAATTATAAATAGTAATATTAACGTGCGTACTTTGAACACATAAAATTTACTTTAATAGCAGTCAAAAACCTTTCACTTATAGTAGCCTTCAAAAGCATGTTTAAGGGAAACGACGGGATTTCTTAAAATTTTGCATTAAGCTTTCCCCCTTTTGTGATGACACTTGGAGACACACAAGTAATAACAGTTTGAATAAATAACATTCAGTTATATGTCAATTATATTTTAAATAATTTTTCCCGTAGGCAATTTTTTGTAAATTCATAATAACAGAAAAAAAATCAGAAAAACTCAACTCAATCAATCAATCGAAAATTTACTCTACTATGTTTATTTATATCTATGTTTTGGATCTCAACTTAATTTTAGTATTTTTTTTAAATTTGGGTTAGCTGAATTATTTTTCATTATTTTTTTTATAATATAAAAAGAAAGAAAGTTATATGTGTGAGAAACATCATCTAGAACTCGCATCTATCGTGGCAACGTATTTTCGAACTATTTTACTACCACTACTTTAATAAATTTTACGTTGTCTCCGGGTAACAAATCAATGGTTGAATTTTTCCAATAGTTAAAATCTCACAATGTTTGAGAAAATATATTGAAAATTTATATCAATTTGGCGGGAGTTACGAAAAAATATAACTGCCACATTCTTAACGAATGAAGAATGTCCTTCATTTTATGTGATGCTTTTTCCAAAATACCGCTGGATTTAGACCAAGCCCTTCAAAACGACGTAATTTACGTTTTTGAAGTAATGTTTTTGTTCTAAGGTTACATTTAAAATTGTGTGAAAGTATTGACTAGTGTATATATATATATATATATATATATATATATATACTGGTCTCGATATTATTACCTTGATTCTTAAAATTTTCCCAGATCATTATATTTTTCTGCAGTTCATAGCATTCCTCTCCTAATTTTACTGTTTTCTCCTTGTCTAGTAGAACCCCCATCTTTCTTTTTTAATACTACCTCACTTTAGTCATAACATGAACTTAGCAAATTTAATGATTTTGGTATGTGCCCCAAGCAATTTTCACGTGGGCTCATCGAGTTCATTTATGAAGTATTTCACGATATTTGGGTGGGACAGTTTGTAACATGCATATATTTCCTATAAATTTGTAAAAATGTTTGGTGCTAAAAAGTGAACGTTCTTTGACTGTTGTTTTCCGACTCCTTCCTGTTCCACTCTTTGTGTGTGTGTATGTGTCTTTTATGTCAACTTTATTTTTATTTTATCTCATTTTAATATTTTATTTATACCTTATTGTCTTTGATTATTTAACTTTAGTGATTTTTATATCATTTATCAATTTTCTTGTATAATTTACGACTTATCTTTAACTTCATCTTGCAACCACCCACTCTTATGCAATATAGTACCTCTAGGACAAATACGAGTACGTTAAAATCATATAATTAGGAATGTTAGTCCCTCTGTCGTCCTCGACTACCCTACGCTGGTGAAGTCACAGGTACAGTACAGGGTAGCCACAGGTATAATTAAATGAATAAATAAAGACATAATTACATGTAGGTGTCTTAACGCCAAAATGTTTTTACAAATATTTAAAATTTATAGAACATACAAGGATACATGTGCATGTCGCGGACTCTACATTATGTCTCACCCGAACACCATGAAATGGCGCTTATCCAAACGAACCTGTTTGTAAAGCGTATACTATCATAATTTTGAAGCGTTTGTTAGTTTTGAATCATTGGTAGCATCGAATTACAAGGAGTTAGCAGGCTGGTATTGTGTGCGCCATTTTGATTTACGTGCTTTTAATTATTTTTTTAAAGATGCCGAATCACTCATGAACAAAATAGATCTTGCAATATGTCGCTTTATGGCTGGAACTCGCAATCATGTATTATATATTCCAAATTTTTTTTTTCTCGTTCTGTTAACTAAATGCGTTTGGAGTGTAAATACTTTATATTAAAATCACGAAGCATACGCATAAAACTAAACGCCCAATAATACAACGTTTAAATTATAGGCACTGTAAAATGCAGAATAAAAATGTTTCAAACAGAACATAAACTATATTTTTAATTAAAAAAAATAAGCATGGAGGGCCTGAGAAGATGTTTGTATGAATTATAAATGCTACGTTTAAGGACAGCATATTTTACCTGACAGATGAAAATATTATGGAGTAAAATAATAACGGCCGTTCAATTTTTGGTTATTGGTTCAATGCGGGAAAAAAAGAATCCTGCAATTCCAATGAGAGATATGCTCAATAAAATAACTTCATTTAACAGATCTCGCTTATATCCTATATCTACTGAAAAAAATAATGCAGATCGTTTGCTAAAATTCCCATTTTATCATGACATTGTAAAATAATATTTTGCTAGCAGCAAAAGAACGCTGTCAAACTGCTAGTAAAGGTATGGCTTATCTTATTGTTTCCTGTACGCAATAGTTTTCGTTTGGTTAATTTATCATAAGCAAACATTTGAATTTCTGACTGTTTTGGTTACAATTTAAAATTAAATATATATCTAATTTTAGAACATAACAAGTATTGGTCTGTAAGCAACAATATAAAGTATAAACATTTTTTTATAGAAATAAAGCACTAATTATTAAATTTATTTCTTTAAGAAAACAAAGATTTTCATATCCGCATTACATCCTACATTAACTGCGCTTTATCATACACATACTGTCTATTTCGAAGTCATGAAGGTGTTGTATAAAGATCGACAATAGAAATGACAGACAGATTATTCTCATAAATTAAGAAGTCGACTCAAGTATAGATTTATTTCCTGTGAAATAATGGAAAAGAATGACACTTACTTCAAGCGATGTAACTCTTATTTCTGTATAGATTCTATCTCAACATAAATTATTGCTGTTAGGGGGATATCACAATTAACGATTGTTTAGTACAACTCCACCTAGATCAGCAACTCCATTGATTATCAAGAATAAATTGTTATACAATAATGGCTAATTAGTCTCTGTTTCCTAACATTGGAATTATATTCTTAAACTGGCAACACACGGATCAAACAAAGAACTTGAGCTTGAAGGATTATCCTGAGCATTAGTATCGTGAATTCCATAACTTCCGCGAACTTTCACTTCACTTCTGCACTTTACCTAAACAAGAAACTGCTACTTTACGTTCAGAAACTGCAATACCGACGCGTGAAAAAAATTAGAATTTCAAGAAGAATGTTACAATAATCTACTATTTGATACATTAAAGAAATTTTCATCACCAGTATTGTAACTTCAAGAATATTTTTAACAATGATATTTTTAAATGCAAATAAAAAACAGAGAATTTTGCAGAGTAGATATGATTGCATAAAATATTAAATTTTCTATTATTTTGAAATTTAGCAGGAATTCGAACAGTTTATCGTGCAGTGAATATTTATTGAATTTAATTAGGTATTTATTTTAATTTCTTTACTTCTAGTTAGTTCTCAACCACATTTTTGAAAAAACCGTTTGCGACAAAGACGAGCTGAACACTTTTCAGAAGGATTATTTGTCGGACATTCAAGTAAATGATATTATATGTCTTTTTGAAAGTAGGTGTGTCGCGTTTAGGAAGTGCTAACAACTTGTTCACTTGAAAATTGCACATTGTGACACCATTTGTTCCTATAAATTGCTCAAAGACTTAAAGCCCAAGTCCCTGGCTTAAGCCTCAGGAAAAAATTGAAATTTAAAACCTAGCGTCAATCTTGGTCTTCATCTGAATCGATCATCCTCTCCATATCCGTTGTTCGGTATCCCCGCACTTTCTTTGGCCTTTTGGCTCCAGCATCCCGATTTCGACTTTGAGGCTGACCCTCGGCATTCACTTTGGCAGTGGGATTGGTGACACCCATGACTTGTGCTGATTGGCGGAATGGATTGGTGTCTTGCACCTGTTGGCCAGAACTTTGGAACAGATCCGGTTGGTCTTGCTGAGGTTGGATGGGATCCGGTTGAAGATTTGTGGTTTCGGCTGAGCCAGTGGTCAGGCTCACCGCTTTGCCATTATTCATGACAAAGGTCTTGTACTGAGCCGTTGGCATCTCATCAAAGACTATGTTTTCTTCATCTTGAAAGGTATCGTAATCATAGACGTGTCGAAGCATCAGAAGAGCTGGTACATATGCAAGATTAGTAATGGCTATGAGCATATTCAGCCCCGTGAAGCCCAAGGAATCCACAATACCTCCTGCAATAATAGGGCCTATAGCATAAGCAAGAGAGTAAGATATATCCGCTATGGCATATATTGATCCGTAAACAGACACATATCTTGTATCCACCAGATATCCAAGCATTGGTAATAGCGATGTATCCACTTGGGCAATACCGAAGCAAATTCCAGATAAGGGAACCATTAATAACCAATAGTTAGTGCTGAATGGAACGAAGATACTGCTTAGACCTTCCATGGCTAATCCGGTAGCGGCGATTAACCATTGATATTTGGGATACTTCTTGCACAACTTCACTGTCGTGTAAACTCCAAAGACGTGTGGGAAGAACGCTGGGAGCCATATCATGCCGGTTTGCCATTCTGTGACATCATCCATTGTGTTTTCCATCCAGAGTGTAATCGTCGGCTCTAGAAAAGCCAGTGAAACATTTGCCATGACAAGCGTACCAGCACAAACGAAAATGTATTTGTCAATAAACAATTTGTATATAGGAGTTCCTTTCGGCCTCTCGATGCCCTGTTCTTTCATTGCCTCCTTCACGGGTCTCATTACGAAAAGCAGAGCAAAGCCATCTAGCAACGAAACCATGCTAAGAACAATAAACGGAACTTCCTTCCCAGCGAACTCGTACAGAAACGCTCCAAAGGGAGGCGCTACCAGACTACCAAACGATATGAAAGCTTGAGCTATGCCGATAGCTTTGCTTCGCGCTTCGTCTTCAGTGAACCTGTCTGCAATCATTGCCAATCCACCTGTGTCGGCAAAAGCCGATCCCACACCTTGGAGGCTCCTTGCGAAAAACAATACACTATAACTCTGTCCACAAGCAAACATTGCCGTAGATATGAACATTATAGTAAGGCCTATCATCATTGGCGTATCATACCCAATTTTATCGATAACGGCACCTGAAAAGGGATTGATAAACAATTGCACAATTGCTTTCGAAGCAAAAAGCATTCCAATGGCTTCATCTTCGCCTTCGTAAACCAGTCTGTCTTTTACTCTTTTCCAATACGTTACGTTCTGCAAAGATGTGTTCGTGCGAGTGCTGTTATCCCATACCATTCCTCCTTTTACAGTATGTGTATGCCAAGCGCCAATGTACCTCAGGTAATCCGGTATGATCGGCACAATTACCATGTACAGCATGTTATCCAATAGCAGGGCCACACACACTATAGCCAGCACCATCTTTCGCTGGCTTTCGGGATGTTCCAGCTTATCATTTACACGGCGCCAAACCTGCGCCAAATCCATGTTAATAACTGGAATGACAAGCATGTTTTTAAATATCCAGTGATGTCTACAATATAATCCTTTTCTGAGAGTTGTTTCTTTTTATCTAAAAGCCGGGTATTGCAGTTTAACTCTTAAACGTGGATGCAAAGATGCCATATTCATTGTTGGAGGATATAATCAACTTTTAACAACAAGTTCACACTTTAACAGGGACTGAATAGCTAAAAACCTCTTTGAGGGTGAAACTAGAACCTTTCAGCCATCTCTCTTCTATCAGGACATGACGCTTCTTGAATGTGGTGTCGGACACGTCATCATGGCATCGTTTTCCCTATCCTGCAGCCAGTAGACGCCTCGAACCCTTTAAATAGAAATAAAATTCTATTAAAAACGAATCGGACCAGTATTACTGAGTGCATATCAAAACCTTTATTTTATATAATGTTTTGAAATTTTGATATTTGGCCACAGGCTAGGGAAAAAGATCCATCACAAATAATGTATCTTCATCTATTTTTCCTCTCACATACATTAATTTCAACAACAACAACAAAAGAAAAGTGTAATGCTTGAAATAAAATCAGAAAAAATTTAGAATTTTATAAACGTTCTTTAAATGAATTGCTATATTATAAGCATTAATTATAAAATATACGTACAAAAGTTGACTCTTGCTCGCTTCCTAGTAATATGTTATACTTCTTTGGATACCAATAAAATTAGTAAAGAGTGAGCTAGAAGTAGCTAAACAAAAGCAACAGCTTCATATCAGGTTACTAAAGATTGAGGACACTGTAAGCAAAAGTTTTTAACGCAAATATATCTAATGGTTGAGAACCAAATTTATAATGGTACTTTTCGCAAAATACCATTATCATACTGTGGCTAAGTCTTGTCCGAATCCATTGCAAGAAATTATACTCCATTTATAAAAGACATTGAACTGCGCTAGCACTATCATTCCATTCAAATAATGTTAGTGCTTTGTAGAATAGTGGATTAGAGCTATTGCGTATATTTTTACTTGACCAATTGCCACCAAATACCTCGAAAAGAATGTCGAAGCGAACAATATTTAAACTGTTACAATACCAAAACATTTATTTTTAACATCAAATGTCTAAAATAAATTTGGGTGAGAAGTATAATTTAATGCCAAATCTTAAAATATAAAAGCAAATTCAGTGTTTATTCTCTCTCTCTTAAGGGCATATTCTCACATACGAGTATTTTGTTCATGTATATAGAGTATTACAGAACAAATCTTATATCCATGTTATATGAAACCTATCATCTTATTTTCAGGTTTTTAGTTTGTGTAATTTTTGCAATTGTAGTAAGTATTTTAAATCCTCAAAAGTATTTTTCACCTTTGGTTTATGATATTTGTAATGATTAAGACACAATTTATCAAAGAAAACATTTACACTTCATTTAATAGATAATGTATGTTTCTTTACAAGTATTGAACGTATGAAAATTTCCGATTTTCATATTTTTACCTTTTGTAAAGTTACCATTGTCTGTTTATGTAGTGCCCCCCTAGCGGACTCAGCATACCTTGATCTAAACGCTCTCAAGTATATTTTGGACTCCCAATCGGTGACGCTGTTGACACTTTTCGTAACAGTACCGAACATTTATTTCTGACATAGCTTACAGACACGGTCATATTAAAAACTAACCATGACATTCTAAAGCTCATATGAGATCGTAACTATTTTCCTATTCCCCCCCCCCCCCTTAGGTGGCACTTTTCTCGTCAAGATTTAAAAAAAAAGGGGTTTTCTTTTTAATAATGACGCACTAGTGTGTCATTTCTTGCAACTCCCTTAAAAGCTAAAAGTATATTTTAAAAGCCTTGCCCTTTTTAAATGCCAAACAATTTATCAATCAGCCGTTTTTTTATTTTCGAAACGTATAAAATATGTAATGCTTTATTGTGAAATATGCAATATCTACTTTTTATTCACTACTTAACTGACGTCCAGATTAACGTTTTTATTAATACAGATATTTCTTAAAATTTGAAATCATTTTTTTTAATAATTCAAACAAATTAAAAGATAAATTATTTTTGAAGAGTCTGGATATAACTGGTAAATATTGAAGAGTCAAGAGTTTAGGCATTCATTGAGACTCAATAATTCAATAAATAATTGGCGATTAGCGCAAAATATTGTCAAAGAGCAATAAGTTGTCACTAGCTCGTACAGCGACACTTGTCGGGGAAATTTTTAGACCTTGGTTTACTTCCCTCTGGGAGAAAAAAAAAATCCGGGTCTTCCGTATTAATGACTGGTGATCCGGTACATCTACCCACAACTTTTGTATTCCTTCAAAGTCTTAAATGCCTGATTTATTTTTTAAAAGAAGCTTAAAAAATAACTTTTGATGTTTTTTTTCTTGTTGAATCATGGAGGAAATGCTTTAAAAGCATATTATAATTTAAGTATGATTTACGGATCAAAAACTGTTTAATAACATGCGCTTTAACTGGAAAACAAAAAATGTGTTATAGTCAAATAGCCTAAAAAATTGATAAATATTGTTAAAATTCCAACTAATCAAGTATAGTAAGTTTTTATACTTCAGTGAAGAATATAAAGTAGGTATTCTGAAGCTAAACAAAGCGTGCATGCAGCAAATGGGGGGTAAACTTCATTTTGCATCAGCACTAGTGCTGGCATCTAAAAATAAAATTCCATTTAATAACGTAATAATTTTTTTCAGTTCGTAACTTATTGGCTACAGAGCACATTATAATTTCCTTGAAGAAGGCATTGTGTATCCAAGGATTGATAAAGCATTACGGGCGTGAAAGCATCTGCTCACACCTGCAATTCCAGGATTACTTTTGTAGCATTTATGTAAAAAGAGTGGCAACAGTGGATAAAAGGATGTAAAGAAAAGAATAATAAATTAGTTTAGATTTGCGTTTTGTAATGCTTGAATACTGTTAGTTTGTGTAAAGGTATAAGCTGTTACCATTACATTATAACTTTAACAACGGAGAAATGTCCGTATAATTCTTAGCGTCGTTTATTTTATACACATAGTCTGTTCGGCGAGTTGAATTCCGGTGTAGTTGGTCCGTTTGCTTTTAGGTAGAGTTATAGAAACAAAAGTTATAGTAAAGTTGTTTCAGTTGCGCTATCTATGAACTGACTAATTCCTTTTCATTAAATTATTTTTGCAATTGATGGTGTCAACTAAAAACTTCAGACACACAAAAAAAAAAAAAAAAATTTCCAGAATTTGTTTTTCTCTTTTTCGTAAACAAAACTTTAATTAAAATATTTGTTTCTTATGCAGAGAAATTAATGAAACGAATCAGGGTATTGTGAAGCAGGTATTAAAATACGATGTATTTTTTAAAACTAGTTATTCAAGTAAATGTAAACTTTATTCTAGTAAAATATGTTTTAGATTTAGTAGACTTGCAAAATGACCAATTTTCTTTTTCATTTCGTGCTCCCTAACAGATGTGAGCTTTTGAATGAAAAGGCGTCCACTCCCTTAAATGGCTGATTTAGTTCAATAAATACTGATTTAGACAAGTGTGGGATCAGCAGCCAGAGTCGATACCGAACAGATATCAACAAATTCAATCAAAAGTAGTGTTAACGTTAGTCATTCCTGTTGCTAACCCATTTTCAGCCAAAGGTGCTCAAACACACCATTTCAATAAATATTTTCCTATTAACACTGTGACACATATTTGTTACTAACTTTATTTTTCTGCTATTTTCAGGGTTTTAAAGACTACCGTAAAATATTAGTAATTCGAATATTAAATATTAGTAACTTTCTGTTGAGAAATTTTCAAAATAGCTCTCGGTGGAGTTTGAAAATATTGCGTTTGCTCAGTGGCTTTATAACTTTGGCGACCACTCCCGTAGGCGATTAAAGTGTGCAAAACCCCCACGATTTATTTGTGCTTCAAATGACACGTCCATTTGCATCCAAAATGCTTCGAAAATTTCCATAAAAATCTATATAAATTGGACCAAGTACAACTGCTTAAATAAATGATTCATTGATTTGGATATAAAATATTTCTTATGAACGATTTCTTTTTTTGTCTTATTCAATGTAATTTAAACGGCAAAGTTGGAATGAAAATTGGCGTATCTAAAAATTTAAGCTACTTTCAGGCAAATTTGAAAAAAAAAAAACCCGCCATAGTTAGTATCAAAATGTATAATCTATATTATTACTGATTGCATTTTGTTTATACACTAACACACAATTGAGGGGAACGGGAGAAATGAAATGTGTAATTTAAAAATGGTTCTCGAACACTAAATGGCTGAGAACGAACGATGCGTTAGGGATTCCATGAGCCCTAAAGTTTAGAAACTACTGGTCGAACTCGTAAAGAATTTCAGGATATTTACGAGCATTAAGATATTTTTTATGCAACAATAGTTTTTTTCAAGAACAATGGCGAAAGTGAGGCAGTGTTTTACTTATATTTCAGAGTACTTTACAAAAAATAAGCACTTATAACGATAAAAACTTTTTGACTATAATTTTGTCGTGCATTTACTTTCTGACAGAATTCAAGATATCTTGAACCTAAAATTTACTACTTGCTCAAGAAGTTCCTGACGTTAAATTTTATGTTCAAACAACATTGCAAAGAAAGGCATCTAGTTTTGCAGTATTCTGTGAGTTTTACTAATTACGCTGATCAAAAGTCAATGATTAGCGATAATTTTTGATTAACTAGTATGAATGGAGTTTAAGTCCCCTACCTAGTACGTTTTTGCAATGATTAATCTGTCGCGTAAATTCATTTCATAAGTTTTCAAAAAATTCCTCGGGTGTCTTGGCACAACAGAAGACCATGGTCCTTCGGAGTAGAGAATATCTGCTGTGCTGGTACACTTAAAAAGAACCTGAATTTTCAGAGTGTGTATTAACTGACTTTAACGGAAGATTTCCGTAGTGCTTCAATACATGGTTTTTCCTTCCAAAAACGGAAATATCACGTCTTGAAAATACGGGAACGGAACTTTTCCGTTTTACGGTTGCTGAATTTTCACAACCTGATATGAATTAACGGAGAAAAAAAAGAAATGGAACTTCTGTCAACTCTCGGAAAAATATTATCAAAAATGGAATATTTCCGGCAACTCCGCTGCCGTACTTTTTCCGTTCTTTTCAGGAGTTTTTTTTTTAGTGTAGAGAATACCTGCTGCAATGTCTTCCAGCGAAATCAATGAATTTTTGTTCCATAAAAACTGATACCTCCTCTTCACATGAAAAAGCGTCTGAAAATTAGGGTTTATGTGAACCAGTAAATAAATAAATAGCCTTACAAGAAGCTTTGGGGGAGGGGGACGGTTACAGTGAGAGAAGCGAAATGGAGCCGTTAAATGCTCATGAGGCCACGTTGCACGTGCTAAGAAGAACCATGCGGCTACGGGCAGTAATGGAAGCTACCACTCAGGTTGATTAGAGGCGTCTGCAAAATGCACGAGGGCTTTCAGGGGTTGTCTCCTAAATCCTCTAAACATTCCTTTCAGTAACTTTTCAAAAAGATCTTGATTAACTCCAAATTCATTTTAGTTAATGAAAACAGAGTCATTGCTTCTAATGTTTCTTCGAACCTGGTTGCGAATTTTTCAGGTTGAACAGACTTAAAATTTTTCTCGTTTTGCTAAAGCTGAAGGAGAAGAGATGGCAGCTTCTCCACGTTTTAATTATCTATTCTAACATAATTGCATTACTTACCGTAATTTTATTTGTTGTGATTGTAAAAGGGTTTAATTTAATTACCTCAATGAATATAATAGTTAAATTTCAAGCAGAAGTATTCGCATTTTTATACGTATCACCAATATATAAAAATATGTAGGCAAACAAATATGTTGCAATTTATCGTCGTAATTAGCGCATACCAAGTTACACGATAGAAGTACATTTTTGCATTGGTGCAGTTTGGCACTAATTATAAGTGTCTTCTTCTCTATCTCTATCTTCTCTACTAATAATAAAGCAGCAAGTATGTGTGTGTCTGTCGGTCTGTCTGTGTCCGCCGTAGGGCCCAGACCGTCCAGCGGATTTTCATGAAATTTGGCACGAAATTAGTTTGAAACATGGGGGTGTGCACCTCGGAGAGTTTTTTCTGAAATTCGAATTTGTTCTTCTTTTATTCCAATTTATAGCCGAAAGTTTCATAAAATAGTCATTTTCTATAGGAAGGAATTATCGCATCGTTTCGAACTTGATACCGTTGAAAAGCGCGTGAAAAACTACCTCGGAAAGAGTTTCGCTCTACGAGCGAAAATTCGAAGCCTTTAAATTAACTAGAAAAGAAGTTATAAGCATTTTTCTCTGCAGTTCGAAATTATTTTTTCACGGTAATTAACTTTAATTTTAATTGTTACCATACCGACTGATTATTGATCCTTTTTCTTTTAACGAATTAAAATTTATTGCTTGCGGTTTTTAGCATTTTGAGGAGCAGCCGATTTTTAATGTATTTATTACTTTTTTTTTGGATTTTGAATATTATTATTTTTAAGCGAATTGAAATTTATTTCCTGCGGCTCACAGGCGGTTGATAGTTTTATTTTGATTTCCTTATTTTGACATGTATTTTACGGGACCATTTTCATATTGCGCAGGGGTTTTTAAAAGAAATTTTATTCTTTATAGCGATTTTTGTTATTCCAGCTTATTATTACTATTTATACTTTCATTTATTTTATTTTTTTTTTCGCCTGTGAATTAGCACTTATGTTATTTTCCTATTTGAGCTCGGATGAAAGGTTTATTCCGCTTTCAAAGCTTTGCTTGCTGCTGTTTGTTTCTGCAAGGTACAAAATTTCGTCTTTCTGTTTTAAGCCGGGTCCAGACGCTAAGTTTTGCACAACTTTTTGTCTCTGCAGTTCAACACGTTGCAGATAAAACGTTGCGTATCGATTGGAAAAGTGCGCAGTTTTGAGTCCGGTGCAAAGACTGTACAGTTGCAGCGATAACTGAGCTAGAAATCATAGATGTCTTTGAACTGTGCAGACAAAACGGCACATGTAGACGGTAGCACCCTTTTCCGATTCATTTTGTTTCTCAGTTTCAATTCGTCAGGCGACAATGGCCGACTTTCGGCAATGTTCTCGGGAGTTTCTCACAAAATTTATTGCATTATGCGAAAGTTTCCCATGCATTTGACGTGTCAAATTCAAGGAGTATAGTGACAGGGATAAAAAAGGGGGGCGCTTATGAGAGTTTAGTGGAAAAATTCAAAGAAATTGATACAACCGCAAACAGAAAAACAGTTGTAAATAATTAATTCTTTGCGAACTGTTTACCGTAAAGAATTGGCAAAAGTTAATAAATCGATTCAATCTGCGGCTGGAGACGAAATCTACAAGCCATCTCTCTGGTATTTTGATTTGTTACATTTCCTAAATGATCAGGAGACACCAAGGCAGTCTAGGAATACCATGGATGAAAATAAAGAGATTGCAGCTATCGAACCACCAGAACAGGCAACAAAAAATATTTATTTTATGTAATCATTTGACCACTTTGAACGCTGGGTACTTCTGAGACGTTCCAGTCTTTTTTTTAACATGACACCATGCCAAAATTGACCAGAGTAGTACCTCCTTCATGACGATATCGCACAAAACTGAGTAAAATATACAGATATTTCTGCACCATGTAGACGCATAAAAAACTGCAACGTTTTCATTCAGTATTAAGACTGCATAGACAAAAGGTTGTGCAAAACGTAGCGTCTGGACCCGGCTTTAATGTCAATAAATAATAGATAAAAATTAATTATACTAAAAATTTATTAATCAAACTATTATAATTTACTAAAATCGTGCTTCTTGTGTTGGTACTTGAACTAAACAAACAAAATGCGTTTTCTTTCAAATATTTTCTTTTTTGTTTTGTTTCGTTTCTTTCTTTCCTTTTTCCTTTCTTATTGTGCGTGTTTTGTAAAAAAAAAAGCTTAAATGTGTAGGATCTCTGGCTGATTGCCGTGGGCAGCTATTTTTTAAATATGTGGAATGCTATACATTTTAATAAAATAACAATTTACACCTAAAAAAGTTATCACTATATACACAATGGCAAACCGACTGGTCTTTTCATTTTTTAACACGGGCATAGCCGTGCGGGTACCGCTAGTTAATTATAATATCGACTTGTTTTTACCGTTATGAATGTTTTGCAGTATTATTACATAATATGTGTAGGTTATATTTGAACTATAGTTAAATTTAACTCGTCACTTTTCTCCGTTGAAATAGTTAAATATACATATTATTTTAATTCTGCTTTGTTACCAGTAGATTAGTAAGTAAAAACGATTAATCAAAGCGAAAGCGTTTGGAAAATGTATATTTTATAGTTTCTCAATTTTGTGTCGATTCACTGGTCATTTACAATTTTTGTTGTTGTTCTGTTTCTTTTTATTCTTTTATCACCACAGTCATTCGCACATATGAAGCGTGTCTGTAGTATTTGAAAAGGCTCATGGGTTATTAATTAACAGTTAATTACGGATTAAGTATTTGCAAAATATGTACAGGATGGCATTACAGACGCAGCGAACATGCTCGCTCTACGCACACACGTTCACCATTTTATCCATAGTCTCGGACCCGGAGCCTGTTTACTTTTTGTGGTGTTGCCAATACTAGAAGTAATTTTGCCACTTTTTATCTGCACATCCAAAAACATCTGAAGCAACGGCATTTAAACAAGAAGTTCCGTCTAGAACTATACGAGCCTACTTTCCCGTATACACCAAATTCAAATTTATAATCTAGCTATCTCTTTCTCTCTCTTTCTTATTTATCTTTAGTTCTAATTATTGAAAATATAAATTTTTCAACGGATAATACATATTCATTCACTCACTCATTCATTCTTTCATTTATTCAGCCATGCATTTATTCATTCATTCGTTACCTCATTCAAGTGTTTATTCATTCATTTACGCATTCATGTATGTATTTATTCACTCATTTATTTATATTTTCATTTATTCAATAATTTATTCATTCATTCTTTTCCTCGTTCATTTATTCATTGATTTATTCTTTCACTCTTTCATTTATTCATTCATTCATTATTTCACTCATTGAGTCACTGAGAAATATCCTTGAAAATCCCGATCAAAAAATTTCATAGCAAAATAGGCTCGTAAGTTCTGGATAAACTTTATATTTCTACATGTTCTACGTTATAAGAGCTTTCCGATAAAGTTTGTTCCAAGCAAATCGGTCCGTTAGATCAGGATTTATATAGGGTTGAAATTTCCCCGTAAGCTCTGTGTTAATTTTTTGAACTGTTCAAAACTGAACAAAAATAGTTCAAATCAATATTTCACGCCAAGAACTTCTTCCAGTGAGCTTGTTCATTGGAACTTGCATCTTTTACCCAGAGTTTACAGAATTTGCTTCATTTTCGCCCATAGGCGCTAATGTTAAATTTTTTTGAACTGTTCAAAATTGAACGAAAAATTGTTCAAATCAAAAACTAAAATATAGAAATGGGATGTCCTCGCCGAGATCTTTCGAATGCAAAAAGAATTTTTCCAATCGAACAATTCGTTCAAAAGTTATTAGGGGGGGACAGACAGAAAGACCGACAGACAGACAGACAGACCGACAGACAGACCGACAGACCGACAGACAGACCGACAGACAGACCGACAGACAGACCGACAGACAGACCGACAGACAGACCGACAGACCGACCGACAGACAGACCGACAGACCGACCGACAGACAGACCGACAGACCGACAGACAGACCGACAGACCGACAGACAGACCGACAGACCGACAGACAGACCGACAGACCGACAGACCGACAGACAGACCGACAGACAGACAGACAGACCGACAGACACACTTTTTCCCCATCTCAATACCCTACTTTCAAATTTTTTATTTTTCAATCTTTATTTAATTACTTCACTTATTTTTGACTTTTCTTGATTTTTAACGATATTTTCACGATACATTAAGCCTTCTTTCATGCTTTATTATTATTTTTTTTTTACTTTTACGGGAAAGTAGGCTAAAAACCCTTAATTTTTAACGATATTTACACACATCAGAAAAAATGCTTTTACTGTCATGTATCAAATTCTACGCATTAAAGAATGTTATATTTTTTTAAAAACGAAATTGTGCTTCAAGTGTGTTTCTTCACTGTTCAGAATACCCTCTAAAAAACTTCTGCTTAAAGAAAAATATTTTTGCATAACCATGCGTCATATAATATCACATAACATTTAGTTTTCAATTGTAATCGTGAATTTTAATGCTTACCAAGAAAAAGTTCATTATAGTTAGATATATTACATTAAAAAAAAATTAATAACTTTTATCGTTTATTTAGATTTGGGAAACATATAACTTTATAAATAGGCAAAAGAGGCAATTTTGAAGTGAAAATTTCTGATCTGCAATATAAGCTGTAAAATCAATTTGTTCCTCAATCGGTTTCGATTGAGGAACAAATGTTACAATATAATTAACTTCCATAATACTTATCAGTCGTAAATAAAAATAAATTAAATATTAGTATCATTTTTACTTAAGTGTTTAAAGAAAAATGATTTCTGTGCAGAAACAAATTCAATTTTTATTTCAGAGTTCATTATTTGCAACAAGTTGCTTGAACCTTGTTTAGTTGAACTTTATGTCGTTGAAAAGCGATTTATTGTGTATGAACATTTTTATTGAATTTTAGTTTTATTAATCGCAATGCTACATATTTTTGGAAATACAAAAATGTCAATTTTTTCGTACGAAATACGACATTTTTTTTTTTTTTTTGCATTTATATTTCTCTCTCTCTCTGTCTCTTTTAGGGAATTTTCTAAAAATAAGTAGCTTATTAAATAAGGCCACTTTTTTGAAACTGCAAAAGCCTTTTTAAAGTTTTTTGTACTACAAGTACTTATAAAGACCATAACGCAGCAAGTGATAGGTCATTTTGTTCTTTTGCAAAGCGTACATTTTTACGGGTGAATATAATACAGTTTTGTTACCTTTTAAACAACCTCTTTTTTTTTTATTTGTTTTTTCCAACTGATGTCATTCAAATACATACATCGCCTGTTTAAGCATAATTTCATTAAAAAAAAAAAACACGAACGACTTTTCAATCTTTCTTCCTGGTTTTTCAAAACTCGCTAACACGTTTTTTTTCTTTTAAACCGTACTACAATTGAATATTTGTTCACAAAAATGCATATTATGTTTCTAGAATGTTACAAAAAACTCTAGAATATATTTTCAACGTTGCTCTATATTCTTGCACACTGATGAAGGGGCTCTTTGTAACTCGGAAACACGTGAATATAAATTTCTTTTCAATATGGACATTCAAAAGCTTATAGTTGTTATGATTATATCATATTCGGTTCTTTTAATTCAGCATTAAAAAGTTCGATTACGTACCGTAAGGACTGGCGAAATATTTATAGAAGTCCTATCCCCGGATCATTTGCAACTAGTAAAATAGAAAATAGCAGAATATTAATGCAACTCGGATCATAGAAACGTTAGATCATTGAAGCGCTAGTGCCATAGTTAGAGCAGTATCGGTTTTTTTTTTAAATTTATTTTGCCAATATGCGTTTAATGGTTTCCATAGACAAAGACAATCGTCGTTTTGGTATTAATTTCCGATTTCCTAAGTGTTGTAAAAAAATACTGGCATCGATTGTTGGATTTATGCTTCTGTGCGTTAGACAAATACATTATAGGTTATTTTTAAAAAACAAAGAAACTTGCAACTGGACCCAAACCTGGGTTCAAATGAACACAAAAGAACAATACACATTTTAGAACGAACTCGTGATGCAAACTTAGATCAATATCATTTAGCAGATTAAAGTGAGGCTTCGAAGCACTGCTGCTAGCGTTATTTTCATCTGCAGTGCGAAAATAAAAACAACTAATATGACAATGCGTAGAACAAACAAATGCAGCATTCTCTATCCAAATCCCGGATTCCCGAGACCTTTGCACTGCAAGAAAGCGCCATTCGCTTCATTTATATTTCAAAAGGCGAGAATCTGAGAAAATATGTTTTACAATCAAGCGGGTTTTCCGGTAATAGCTTTTGAATTATGCAGAAGATTTACAAACGAATGCGCAAATTTCTCCTGGGGCAAAATATTTTTCTGGTTACAAAGGAGGATCCATTAAAAATAACAGTTCTGAGAAATGATGGGCTCTGATTTAATTTGAAATTAATATTTTGGCAACGGTTTGTTTTTGGATTAAAATATTCTCTTGGGATATTTTTCACCGTCTTCAAAAATCAAAAGAATGTTTGGAATAAATTAATTTTCGTCGAAGAGAATCTCCTTAAGCTGTGTTAGAATATTCGCTATTTCTCTAAATCATAATTTTCGAAGAACGTTTATAATGTGATATAGAAAAACAGTGTTATGAGTAAAATGAAAACTGAATCTATCGATTTGAACCATGATATTAGATTTAGTGCGTTTCGAACAGGAATTGATTTGTAATTGGATATAAATACAAAAATTTCTTGTACTTCTTGTCTCAATTTTTTTTTTCAGTAATATGGATATGTTATAGTTGAATGTTTTATGAGAAAATGTTTACTTTAAACCTTGAAATTAAAGCCATAATTCGTATGAAACTATGTAGATAATTGCTTTTCCTCTATGTGTATGAGTGAATTTATGTAGTTTATGTCGGACTACAGGGAGCACTAAATATATAACGATAGAAAAGTTGATAGAAATCTATTATAATTTAAAATAGCACGAAACATCAAAATTATGTTTCTAAACTAGAAAAAAAAGGTACGAGCTAAAAACAGAATAGTAGCTGAATCGGGAAATATAAAGTTAACTTAAGTAGATTAAACATTATGAACAATTACATCTGTTTGATTTAACTAATGATTGAAACACCATCAGTAAAACTCATCTTAAAAATCTTTGTTTATTAATACAATTTTCGTATATGTTCTTGTGAGCGTTTCGAAACCGTTTGTTTTATTCTTTGTAATAAAATTCAAACTGATTCAATTAATAAAGCTTATTAATTTTTCCAATTTTTAGATAATTTATACGATGCAATCTATTCTTTAGGGTCTGAAAAGCAATCCAAGTTGATTGCACGAGATTTATGATTCAAGCATTGCTCTTTGTTGAAATGAGCAGAATATTAGGAGCATCTCACGTAATAACTTCCAAACACAACTTCTGTACTCTTCACTCATTACTCTTCACTCATTAATAAAAATACTTCATTAATTTCTAAATCATTAAAATTTGCGTTAGAAATCCTTTTTAAAAAGCTATTGGTCCGAAAAACCGCCAAATAGGAAGACATATTGGATAGACAATGTTCGGGTTCACTTAAATTTTGGCATGAAGTGCTACCATATAAACGTAAAAGCGGCTCGAATCATATATTTTAATCATTCGCTTTCATAAAAATTGCGTAATGTCGCTAATTATCTTCAATTTAATATATAAAATTTGACATTGATCTCGCATCTAATAAACATTTACCCAAATATAAAGATACAAAATTTTTTTCTAAATATTTTACTATACAAATAGATTAATTAAAGCGTAATAACAAGAGTAACACTTGCAAAATAACACGAGTGACGCATTAGACTCCATGGTCTTACTGACAGCTCCTTTTTATTTATAGAAAGTAGTGTGAAGATTAAATGCTTAGCTCTTACGATTAAGATTGCAGTTAACAAAGTGTCGGAATAAAAAATGACAGCTTCAATACTTATAATTACTAATTAGTAAGTGCATCATGTAACGAGTAATACGAAAAATATCTTTGCCAGACAGAGACAAAAAGAAAATTGAAAATAACGAATAAGATAAGGTACAGTTCATCTTCACTTCCAGGAGGAAGAAGTTAAAAATTCAAGTAAATATATATATATATATATATGTATGGTATTATCTTCCGCTCTAAAATAGTAAAAATACCTATCAACACAATATTTTTAAAAAAATAGGGCTAAGATGTTTATCTTTGTGCAGTAAACGTAAAGCAATAGCCGTATTATAGCATAAAATCATACAAATTTAAATTACATACCAATGTTTCTAGGTTACAAGGAACCCCTTTTGTAAACGTAAGAGAATAGGAGGAATGTGAGCCTCACTTGGATGATTTATACCACTTGTGCTCTTCTTTTTTTTTTTTTTTGCCTTTACCAAGCGATTCCTTGCTACGCCGAAATAAGGTTATCACTGTATTCAAGCAATTATAATTAGTAAAAATAGCAATAAGCAAAGAGACGAACATGGACTCATATTTTAAGTCTTCTGCAGTTAACATGCTGTTATTTTACCAGGTCATATATATTAACCAGATATGGTACCCACTTATCATTTTCAACAAATCTCGTCGAAGAAGCAGTTAATTCTATAGATTTAGTTGGTATTCTGTCTGCAAAAACACTTCGATGAAAACGTACGTTTGTTGTCACTTTCAAAAGAATAATTTTTTTCTAAGCAATAATCTTACATTCATGCTTTTTTTTCTTCATGCTTTTACCTCAGCAAAAAGAACTTTTGCCATCAAAAAATAAATTACCTCACTATATGCACGGCCCCCTGACTACTCCACGGGCTCACGTGTGCCAGTATACCTATCCGTGCTTGCTAGAGAAATGTAAGTGCTTAAGACGAACGACCGAACAACAAATTGAATTTAGGAGCTTTGCTTCCCCTGTCTGGGCAATTGGGACCTATTTTTATGGGAACCGTGCTCTTACTTTATGCGAGGTGGGTTCCTTCTAAGATTAATTGGCAAGTTTTGCTGTTTGCTTGGGAACTGTTTGGTTCTGGTTTTGTTCGAAAAAGGGCGGCGTAGAGAAATGGAGTTTCTGTTATGGCTTAGTAAAGTAATTTTTGTATCAAAAATATATTTAGAAATGTGAATGGGATAATAAAGGTTATACGCAAAATGAAAAAGTGGGATGTTCAGATGCTCAAATTTCTTCTTTTTTGCTCTGTTTCGTATAGCTGGGAACCTTTGAGTTTTTAGAACACGGTTTATTACCTAACTACAACAATGACTTAGAAGTTCTAAAGGGAATTGAACAGCCAATGATTCAAGGTTACTAAATAATTCCTAATGATTACATGACGTTTAAGACCTTTTTTTTATTGTCGCAGTTATAAATTGTGAATTTTCTCACAAAAACATTTCTTTTACTATGGTCAATGGAAAATCCTCTTAGCTTTGGTGGCTTATGCACGTGCATTCGCCTTCTGAAACTGTGAAAACATATCTAAAGATAGAAAAAGTAGCTATCAACTATTGACTGCTTGTTCAATTAGGAAATGTTATTTTGCCTAGGTAAAATCATTCATTTTTTTAAACTCCTATTTTGCAGTTGAAATTTAATTTTCAAGACATATGTTTCAACTACTTGGAGATGAAAAATGTCTCTTAATGACAGTTACTTCCAATTCAGTTCTATCGCATAAGAAAGGTACTTCCCTCTCCCTTTTTTACAAACCAATGGTGTGAAATATTAGACGGCTGTGTACCCTTCAACTATTATTGTGTCACTGAGAGCAGCCTCCGACATCTAATCAGGGCCAAGTGGGTTATAGGGCCGCCGTCTAATAACAACCATCAAAATGAGGTCCCTTGTTGTGCCCCTTCCCTCCTTTTGCTTCCAACCACCGGATAATATAATCAGAAAAAGGTTTTCATATACACAATATTGTTTCTCTGTGAATAGAAGGGTTTCTATTTATTTATTCATTTTTTTATGGACATAATATCGATCATTTCAATAAAAGTTTATCTGTCTTTTTTAGTTTGAACAGCGACTCCAAAGTCTAAAAATATGAATGCAAAAAAATAATTAATTTCAGTAGTTTTAAAATTATTTTTTTTATATGCGATTAAATTTTTAATTGTTATCATTATCCTCAATTTAAAAGCTTGATAGTTACATTAATGCCTGATTCTCGTCCGTGTCGGATTAGCTTCATTATCGTTTTTGATCAGCCACGCGACAAAATCGCATTCGATTGTCCAATATGACATCAAATTCATCACGTGACCGAGCTGTGGACAATAGCGCACGTGAATCAGGTTCATTATCATCATTTAATTAGTATTTTATGCATGCCAACAAACGTTGCCAGGGAGAAAGGCCTACAATGTTAGTCGAAATTTGCAGCATTCGAAAACTAGTTAGTTCACGCACAAACTATTTGTTTTTATCATTTAACTCAGCTTCTGATCGATAAAGACTAAACGTTTTTACCAGAGAACTGATATTATTTTCTCTTTTCCCTTTCTTCTATTCCATATTCAGAGGATACAACTTTACTTCATTGTTTTAGGAAAAAAGCCTCTAACCATGAACTGTGTTTCAAGCAAGTTTGAGTTTCCATTTTTTGCGTTAAAAATTCTTTTAGCACAACTTATACGAACACAGATAAATTCAGCTTATTTTCCCTTATATTCATTCTGACTGCTGAAAATGTTCTGCTGGTTTTAGCTGTCTTAGAACTGCTCTTTTATTGCTTCCAGTATCGTTTCCCCAGATTTATTACTAGGTGGAACGGTCACAGTAACACAAAGACGAAGGATAGAAAGAAATAATACCGGAACCGGAAACAGAACATACTCATGCTCGTTTTAAGGTGCGGTGGAGGCCCATGGATTTAGGATATTGCGACTTTAGCAAAGAGATAATATCACTAAAGCAGAGATATGGTCGGCATACGCAACACGAATGACAATGAAATAGCTGCGGATTTTTTAGAATGTGATTCCAAACTGTTTAAACATGTGTAGAGCCTTAAGCAGACGTTTAATTTGGTGAAATTATTTGAAATATTTCTATGAAAATGATAATTATGATTAATGGAAGAATTTGTAAAAACTCTATTATTTGCGTTTGCTGAGAGGGTTTGTTTCAATTAATTTCCATGCAACGAAGATGGGCGAAACAGTTAGTAATTGCAGTTAGCATAATTAACACATAAGATAGGTGATGGCAATAAAATAGTCATCCCAAGATAATAAAATGTGTTTGCTGGAGTTTGGCGAGAACAAAGAATTCACTTCAGTAACGGAGAACTCATTAGAATTAATCAAAAGAAAAAAAGCTAAAGCTGGCAATTTTATTGAATGTTCACAAAACAAAAAAAAAGTATCTTCCATTTGGAAACGGTGGACTCGAACTCGTAGGAGACATTATCAAGAAATAAAAAAGCAAAAACGATCTGAACATTGCTAGTGACCACCATCAACACAAAGCTGACACGCATAACAGCATTTTAAAACACGTTCTTACGCGGAAAAAATAATAAATGACATGCAAAAATCACGAAATCCACAAAATACGGGTATTTTTATTTTATTTATGGATTATCATGATTTTCACCGCTTGATTTACACTTTAAAAAGAACTTTATTAACCTCTGCTTTAAAATTGAAATATAAAATTATTATGCCCAAAAATCAATGTTAATGTTAAACACATGATTTTTGATATTATTATTATTATTAATTCTATTTATTTTTGTTTGCTACCTGCCATGAACACAATTTTTATCCTTGAAATCCATTCACATTTTCAGCAACCATTGCTTGCAACAGATTCCATTAATTATTTTGTAGTATATGAAGGTTTTTAAGGAAGCGAAGTTGTTACCTTGTTTAAACGCCATTATCAAATTTTAACACACGCGGAACTTGAAATTTGTTGTCATTCTGACTTCTAAATATTTAAATATTACAAATTAGCTATTTAATGAAGGGATAAATAACGAACTTTTTCTTCTAACTTTAACAATAATGCATTTGATATTTTCTACAAAATGTGATTTCAATCCGAAAAGGATAAGAATCCATTTGTTTTTATTTCAGGCGCTCTGAAAAATATTTGAACTCTGAAGCCCTTCATTACAAGAAAGATCACAACTTTGTAATGCATGATTTTTGAGTTAGATCTTGCATAATCTATGTCATGCATTAAAAATGAAATGTTTAAATAAAGGAAATGAAATAAAATCTATAATATACATCAATATACCTGTAGAGGGGTCGTTCATAAATGATGTCACACTTTTTTTCACTATATTTGACCCCCCTCCCCCCCCCCCTTTGTCACAAAGTGTCACACTTCAGCATACCCCCCTCCCCCCGTTTGTCACATGTCACGCTATATTACGTAAGTATATACCCTTGCAGTTTAGAAACAAAGCACTACGTTATAGATCACATTTACAATTTTATTTTTGAACTTTTATGACATTTATGAGCCTAAGAATGATAAGTATTTGTCTATTTAATTTGGGTAAAATAAAATTAAGGTTTAAAATAAAAACAATTAGCATATAATATAATAGTAAAAAAAATATTAATACAAAAGAAGAATTGAAAACAATGGAATTTTAGAGCTTGATCTAGTTTGCTCTTAAAACGTTATCCTTATTTTATGTACACTAAGTACTCTTAAGAGATTACATTTCGAAATAAGAAAAATACGCCTCGAAATGACTTTTCATAACTGAACTGCCTTCTCATTTCTTTCTTCACATGTATTTATAATATATATAATGTTATGTATTGTATATAACATAGGTACAAAATTTTAGACTAGCAATTAGCTCTCTAAAGAATAGTCTCTGTTTGTGCAAGCGCCAACTCACCGACAGGCCCGCCCCTTCATGTATTTAAAAAGCCATTAGACAAACAACACCAGACTATCTTGGGGGAATCAAATCCAACAATAAAATTTTTTTATAGACTAAACAAAAAGCAAGCTTCTCGAAATCCACACGAGCTCAAAAGTTGAGAAATTCTCTAAAAATCTAGGCGACAGGCAAGAGTAAGGAGCCCAGCTCCCGAGAGAGGGGGGGGGGAGGTGGTGATAGCGGAAGATACCCCTCCCCCTTCGCACATTTTGATATCTAAATAAATCCATTTAGAAAACAGGCATCAGTCAACAGCTTCCAAGTGATACCCCCAACTAACCAAGTAGATCATCCAAGTGATGACAGCTCATTTAAAAGAATTGCAGAATAATCCTTGTGTTTTTTGGCGCCAGCACTGAATATCTAGTCGGGGCTCAGTATTTATCGAGCCCTTCTTTTAACTGTTACGCAACCTCGTCGAGTGTGGTAGTTGTAATGCACAAGGAAAAAAAGCAAGGATGTCTACTACGTCATAAATAATTTTTTTTTATCTTAGAATTTAGGCAAAAGAAAAGTTTAAAATTGAATTCGACAGCTTGTGTTGTATCAAAACGACTTGCTTAAAAAATAAATGAAATAATACTATTTACTTTAAACTGGTATTGAGTCAATTCGTGTAAAAATGTTCGTGCAAAAACAGAATTAGGTAGTATCGTACTGTCTCGACACTTTTGCTCATACGTGTGGATTTTATCAAAATAATTATGAAAGGAAACCAAAGTTGAGATGATGCGTATTTTGGGTTCAGCTACTTTATTTTGATATTTTTTTCTCTTAAGATTGTTCGAAGTCAGTAAAAATGAAACACGCTACTTTGTCTTAAAAATCTAAACACCCAAGATTTCCTTTTAACCTCTATCTAGAAGATAATTTAAACCTTAATCAGCATCGATGTTATCGATATAAAATCAATAAGAATATAAAGCAAATTTTAAAATGAAAAAAAAAAATTAATTTTCTGATGTTAAATACTTTTACTTTAACCAAAATGGGGGATGTCACACTTCCTAATACCCCTCCCTCCCCCTTGTCACAAACTGTCACAATTTCTAGAACCCCCCTCCCCCCCTCGAAGCGTGACATCATTTATGAACGACCCCAGAGATATAAAAACTTTTATTTAAAAAAGTTCATTAACTATTGTAGTTCAAGAGAGATCATTTATATGCATATTGAGACCACGTTTATTAAGATAACTAATCTAATTATGATAAAAATGCATGCCGTTTCATTTATTCTTTTTCTTCCAAAATAGCAAAAAAAATATGAGATTGTGAAGAAGTTTTTCATGGGAAAAATAATTCATGGTAAGCATTGTCTTGTACTTATATACATGTATATTTAAATATAAAAAGCAGAATTAACAATTCTTTATGTTTCCAACTATGCTTGAAACATATTTATGCATTAAAAATTTTTTTTTTTACAAATCTGCCTTATTTTAATGAAGAGAATTTTAAAAGAGCACTTTTTTTTCTTTAACTTGGGAGAGAATAAATCGATACGACTCTGTGAAATGAAAGGAAAAAAAAAGAATTGAGTAAAAAAAAGAGCTATACTTATCGGTTATACGACCTTCCTTTTTTTGTTCGCCAAACATGGAGATATGAAATATACACAAAGCAATTTCATTAGATTTAAATAGCATGTTGGCATTTCTGAAACCGAAGCCAAGGAAAGGAGCATTTTTCATTTTTAGCCTACTTTCCCGTAAAAGTTTTAAAAAATAATAATAAAGCATGAAAGAAGGCTTAATGTATCGTGAAAATATCGTTAGAAATCAAGAAAAGTCAAAAATAAGTTAAGTAATTAAATAAAGATTGAAAAATAAAAAATTTGAAAGTAGGGTTTTGAGATGGGGGGGGGGGGGTGTCGGTCTGTCTGTCGGTCTGTCCCCCCCCCCCCTAATAACATTTGAACGAATTGTCCGATTGGAAAAATTCTTTTTGCATTCGAAAGATCTCGGCGAAGACATCTCATTTCCATATTTTACGTTTTGATTTGAACAATTTTTTGTTCAATTTTGAACAGTTCAAAAAATTTTAACATTAGTGCCTATGAGTGAAAATAAAACAAAATATGTAAACTCTGGGTACAAGATATAAGTTCCCATGAACAAGCTCACTGGAAGAAGTTCTTGGCGTGAAATATTGATTTGAACAATTTTTGTTCATTTTTGAACAGTTCAAAGAAAATTAACATACCGCCTACGGAGAAATTTCAATCCTATATAATTCCTGATCTAACGGACCGATTTGCTTGGAACAAACTTTATCGGAAAGCTCTTATGACGTAGAACATGTACAAATAGAAAGTTAAACCAGAACTAACGAGCCTATTTTCCTATGAAATTTTTTGATCGCGATTTTCAAGAATATTTTTTAATTAATGAATGATTAATAAGCAAAAGAATGAATGAATAAATGAGTGAATAAATACATGAATGACTTAATAAATAATGATTGAATGAATATGTATTAACCGTTGAAAAAGGTTTATTTGAAGCAATTAAGAACTAAAGCTAAACGAGAAAGACAGAGAGAGAGAGAGCTAGATTATAAATTTGAATTCGGTGTATACGGGAAAGTAGGCTCGTATAGCTCTAGACGGAACTTCTTGTTGTTTAGTAATTTTCTGAAAACAATAAATTTAAATCCGCACTGCCAGCTTTTCTCACTTAAATACGATTTGGTAATGTGAAACTCATTTGGAATATGTCTAACCAGTTATTCCAACACATTCGTGTATTTTCCGACCACAGACTAGCATTTCATTAGCATATCTTCATTTAAAAGCACCACGGACAGACAGCTCTTACTCCAAAACAGGAGTGGAATTAAAAAAGAAACACAACTCGACTTCCAATTATACTAAGTGCTGGCGTTGCTGTTTACAATACCTTCGCACTCGAAAGTTGCGCAAAACAAAAAAATACTTCGAAGCACTTTTTATGTTTCTTTATTTATTGAATATTACGTGTTATTGTTTGGAAAAATGACCGAAAACTGAAGCTCAGAATGACTATGAAAGGAACGAAAATGAAGCTTCGCCATTTCTTTCAGTAGAACATTCTTGAAAAGATTATTTTTCCAGCAGAATCGTAATTTAATTAAATATTTTATTGCAACGAGAAATATTTATCACAAATGGTTTTACCTTATGCGTTCAGTTTGCTTTTACTAATTTTTACAGTTAGCACGACTCTCAGAATTCTAATTAAGACATACTAAATTAATTAAGGCATTATAATTTATATGCTGAAAGCAGTCCCCAAATTTACTTTTTCCGTAGATACAGGCTTGTTTCTTTAGATGTTAGAGATGTACAGTAGTTAGAATTTCAATTTAACTATAGAAATTATCACTTATGCGCCAAAAAATGTTATGTTCCTTCTAACTCCTAGTTTTCAAACGACAAAACCTTTTTCTTATCTAAATGAAGTTATAGTGCACTGTAAAAAAAAACAGTTCAACGTTGCACCATAAATATGGTGAAAGCTGAAGGGCTGCTGATGATTGAACTAAAATCATGGTTCAAGCAGAAGTGCGAAATCTAAAGTTACGCCTTTAACCATAATTTCGGTTCAACCTTGAACCAAAAAGACGAACCCGGCACCCGGCCCGGAAACAGAGAGCCGCCATCTTGTCAAGCTGTGACTTGAAGCATTTATTTTTCACAACAGTAAAAGGTAAGTAAACTTCAATGTGTATATCTAATTTTTTGTTTGATATTTCTTGTTTTCTGTGTTTGTATGTCTTAATACGCACAAAATAGGTTGTAAAGCCTATTTCAAAAATGTTATCATATACCGATCCTGTCACCTTTAGTATTAAATTGACTAATTAACTTTATTCAAAATTTTAAACCTGTGTATATTTATTTAATTTTGCTGCAATATTAAACTATTTTTTTTTACCTGATTTATCATCCACCCCCACACATTTTACTTTTGGTTCCCCTGATCTACATTTAAAGTTGTTACGTTGACTTGTTTACATTTTAAATATTGCATATATTATCGGGATTTTTACTCTAAATCATTTATTTTTTTCATTTTTATTTCCAAGAATACTTTTCTACGACGTTACCTTTCTAGCTGCACCTCTTAATTTTTATTTAATTGCCTGTTGCTGTCTTTTTAAAATTTATTGAACTTATTTGTTGTTCGACCCATTTTGCACAATTTTTACCCGTAGTTTTTATCAAAGGCGTAGCCGGTGGAGGAGGGGGGGGGGGGGGCGAAGGTTCAACTCCATCTCCACACCCGAAATTTTTTGAAGTTTCACATGCTATAAATGACAATTTGAATATTCTGATAAGAAAACCTCATTTGTATAAAATTCAGTTCTTCTGTTTATTTCCGATCCCGTAGCTGAAGGGTCAAAATTTCTAAAATTTTGCATGCTATAAATGAAAATTTGAAAATTAGTGAGTAAAAGATAGTTTGATAAGAAAACACTCATTTATATAAATGTAGTTAGTTGAATTTTGATTCCCAGGCCACAGCCAGGAAGTTGGGGGGGGGGGGGAGAATCCCTCCCGCCCTGAAAATTTTACATGCTCTGAAGGATAATTTGAAAATCAAAAATTTTCTGATAAAAAAAAAACACTTTCATCAACTTGACCTATGCCCCCCCCCCCCCCCTCGATAACCGATTCAGGTTGTGGCTTTGATTTGTAATGATTCTTACTTCCTTATGATTCGAACTAACTATTACACCAAGAGCAGGTAAAACCAGTTTTGTATTCAAAACATGTCTACTATAGGAAATTGGGTCAATTTTGCGTGATTTTCGAAATAGCAGTTTCGTTGCCGCAAAGGTTAAATTAACTTTTTTCCAAAATTTTCAACCTGTGCATGTTTACTTGATTTTGCTACAATATATGCTTGCTTCTTACGTGATTTAATACTCCCCCCCCCCCCCATGTATTTTACATTTTGCTCCGGCTCTACACTCACAGTTATAACAATGCTTTGTTTACGTACTGAAAATTGCATGTTTTCTTATTACATTTATTGCAACATTATTTTTTTCTCTCGTCACTACCAAACCACTTTTCCGAACTGTTACCTTTCTCTTTTCTGCTCTTTACATCTATATTTTTTAATTAACTGCTACCAGTGGTGGATTTTAGACTACTTTTTACTTCCTGGTGTTCTCTCAAGAAATTATTCCTGGATCCGACCCTGACTACTGTTGTATTTTCAAAATAATTAAACTTTCATTTTTCGACCACGACTGCCATTTTACAGAATTTTCACCCATAATTACTTCTAAAATTTCGTCCCAATCATTCTAACAAAATTAAACAAATGAACCTATTTCAATAATAGAGTTTTAGAAATTAGGGAAAAAGTTGCAATCGCAGATTTCAGATCTCCAAATTTAAAATAGATGTTTTATCAACAAAAACGGTGCATTGCAATACACGGTTGATGTCAACAGAACAGGGCCATTCCAAGTGAAATCGTCCAGCGGAGACAAAGTTTGACACCCGAGGTCGGCCGATTTTGATGAAACTTGGTGAGATTGTTTTACCTATAGATATAAGAACAACTGTAAAGTTTTATCTCAATATATTAATTAGTTTTTGAAATAGAACATTTTAAAGTTTTGCCAGAAATTTGCAATTCGACGCTGATCGCAAATCAAGCAATTACGCATACTTCTACATTTCTTATCGTAAAACAGTTATTTTTGAAGATAGAAAGTTAATTTTTTTTGCATTGTGTTCAGTATTCTTTTGTGAATAGAAATGTAGCATTAGATTTGGGATTTAAAGGTATTAAGGCAACTTAAAAAATCTTTGAAGAACAAAATTGAGTTGTATTTACTACAATGACTGGCCTTCAGAAACTGCTCAATTGCATTAAGAACGTATCCTTCGATTTTAAAATTAATTATATCATTGGAAACTAGATTAAAAATGCTTCAAAGTGGTACATTGAAATTGATGGGGTTTGGACTTTTTATTGAGTTAGAGCTGATCAAAGTTATGCATTTTAAAAGTACCAAAATCTATTGTTCCTAATAACTTCAATTTCCAAAAAAAATAATATTGGCTGCTCTTATACTGTTGTTATATAGTGTATTTATTTTTATATATACATATATACATATTGTTGTTTTGGCTTTCCACTAAAACCGAGTGAAATCATAAAATATTCTGAGATATATTTACAGCAAAAAATACGTCGTTCTTTTAGAAAATGCTTATGCTCTAGAAAGTTCTTCAAACAAGCATGAAACTAGGAAAATAAAACTGTATGTTTGGTTGTAACTGATCGAAGTTGCAAAATCAGCCAGACCTTCTATAGTTCAAAATAATATACAATAATGCATGAGAAAGGTTTTTTTAAAAATTACTCTTTTTTCGTAAAATGTCATGTTTGTTAGATAAACTAAGATAAGAAAGTTATATATACATATGTTTTATTAGAATAATATTTCAGATGCCTATTATTGAAGTGATCACTACTCTTAAAATCGTAGATTGAAAATGTTATAAATTACAATCAATGTATTTAAATGGATATGTCTCTTGATCAACAGGCTAAAACTAGGTTTCCTTTCAAGTTTGAACAGTTTTAACACTTCCCCTTGAACTTATTTCAGCTTTCATTAATATTTTTCATGGATATTGATCCAATTTTGAAAAAACGACTGATATGTGATGTTACTTCTGGACTTTCAACAGTACATAAGATACGTTGTGGGAGAACAGGCATTCATCTTGCCTTTCAGACCAGTAAAATGTTTCTCAAGGGCCATGCGGGTGCATGAAAGCAATTGTGTCACGCCTTCATCTTTGTTCATTTTAACGACACTAGACCACTCCACCAGTTTCCTTCATAAACGCATGCAACATATTTTATGTAAATTCCTATCAAAATCCGGCAACATATTTGACTTTGATATTCCTTATTAGTAACATTTAATCTACTGCATGATTCAAAGTCTAGACTTGTAGTTTCATGCTTGTCTGAAGAACTTTCTATGGCATAAGCATTTCGTAAAAAAACGATGTATTTTTAAACCAACTTTGCAAAGGAAGGAGGTTATACTTTGATGTAAACTTAATCAAATGTAATATAAATATATATTAATTAAATAATAGTTATCAAATTGATATAAACATATATTAATAATATAATATAACATTCATACTGTATAGTGTATATGCCGATTGTTTTTGGTTTCTCCACTCATGACTACTTACCGGATGAACCGATTTTCATGATTTTTTTTAATTCGATCGAGGGTAGTTTACCATAAGTCCTGTACCTTTGTTGAAAAATAAATTAATTCTTAACAACATAGATACCACTTTATAACCTAATTTTTGAAATCGGTGCAGAATTATGACAGTCCAATTCTCTTTACACCATGCGTTATTTTACATTGAAACTGTTGCAAAATCTACTCCATTAACAATTGTAATTGTTTCATGGTTACAAAAGTTATTATGAATCAAAATCCATAACAATTTTACACCGACTTCAAAAGTTCTGTTTAAATGCCGTATCGGTGTTAGTTAAAGAATTTATATTTATTTTTCACTTTTTCGCGCATTTTATGATTTGAGGTCGGTTCTATTTTTTTTTCCAAAAATTGCTGTAAATATATTTCTGAATATTTTATGATTTCACTCGGTTTTGGTGGAAAGCTCTTTGCACAATGTATATATATGAATGTAAATTAAATACACTATATAACAACATTATATGAGCAGCCAATATTTTTTTTGAGAATTGAAGTTATTAGGAACAATAGATTTTGTTACTTTTCAAAGCCATAACTTTCATCAGCTCTAACTCAATGAAGAGTCCAAACCCCATCAATTTCAATGTACCACTTTGAAGCATTTTTAATCTAGTTTCTAATGGTATAATTAATTTTAAAATCGAAGGATACGTTCTTAATGCAATTGAGCAGTTTCTGAACGCCAGTCATTGTATTAAATACAACTCAATTTTCTTCTTCAAAGATTTTTTAAGTTGCCTTAATACCTTTAAATCCCAAATTTAATGCTGTATTTCTATTCACAAAAAAATACTGAACACAATGCAAAAAAAATTAACCTTCTATCTTCAAAAATAACTGTTTTACGATAAGAAATGTAGAAGTATGTGCAATTGCTTGATTTGCGATCAGCGTCGAATTACAAATTTCTGGCAAAATTTTAAAGTGTTCTATTTCAAAAACTAATCAATATATTGAGATAAAACGTTACAGTTGTTCTTATATCTATGGGTAGAACAATCTCACCAAGTTTCAACAAAATCGGCAGACCTCGGGTGTCGACCCCTGGATGATTTGGCATGGAATGTCCCAACATTGAATAGACTGCATACAAATCAGATACGCTTTACTGTCAGTTCTTTTATATCTTTACAGGGTGAAGTCTTACTCATCTGGGCGGTCTTAGCCTGAAGTGCCACGAACTACTGCACGTCTTAGCCTTGGAGTAACATCTGTGCCGGAGCCCCCCAATGATTTTTAATTATTGTTATTTGTGCATTTCATGGTTTTTAAATTATGTTTTTAGTCATCTTTGTATGCATATAAATAAATTTAATATTTTTGATGCTAGAGAGTGCTGAAATATATTTTTGAAAAAAAGTTACATAATTCAGAAATTGAAAATGTTCGCTATCAATTAATTATTAACTTACAAGCAAAATTTCAAACGCCATTTTTGTTAAAACTATCTGTTGACGAACATAAAAAAGTATACATATATTTGCAAAGGCCTTCCTTATGGGAGGGGGCTTAAAAATTTTAACAGTGACTTATATTGCAATTTTGAAAAATATAACTAAGTAACATAGTTACTTGAAAAATACAATTAGTTTCTGATACAGTGAATTGGGATGTTCATATATATAAATATATGAATAAATACATTTATATATATGGAACATTGAATTAATTATTGAAACGATGGACTTCCTAATAGCAATGAATCTGTTCTTAGAATTAAATCAAATAATTAACAAAAACTCAAGTTAAATTTAAGTATTAAAAATCAGAAAATTCTCTTTGCAAATTAAAATTGGTAATAAGCTTGCTTCCTGTCTTACGCTTAAACATAAAAGAATAAAACTATTTATGTTAAAAGTCACCATTGAAACATAAAATGGTGCAGTTCAAACTTCACTTTCATGATACAACTCTGAGCTATGACAGTGGCTAGAAAGAAGTCCATCATTATGATTCAGAGTTGAACCAAGATACCAGTTAAAATAAAATCAATGGTTAAGGTTCAAGGAACCATAATACTGGTTCGAAAAAAATTTGATATCATGGTTCAAAGTTGAACCGTAATACTAGTTAGAAAAAATTCCGTAATCATGGTTCAAAGTTGAACCGCAGTACTGGTTAGAAAAAACTCCGTAATCATGGTTCAAAGTTGAACCGTAATACTGGTTAGAAAAAAATCCGTTATCATGGTTCAGTGCTGAACCACATTCATGGTGAAACTAGTAAGCCATCATAATGGTTCAAATTAGTACCAACTGTTGGTTGCAGCTGCATTTCACCAACTTTTAGTGGAAGGTTGAACCAGTATTTTTTACAGTGTGCTTATATCAATGACTATCTCAATAGCTTGACGATAGAATTATTAATGTATAAAACCCTTTTTTTTCTTTTGAAAAGCTAGTGACAATTAATTTAATTTGATCTTACAACAAAATTAAGAATATGCTTTGACATTCATTTGGTGAGTAGTAAAGAAGTAACGGTGTCAGATTGTTCACTAATTCAATCGATAAAACTATAATCATTATTTTGACTTTGAATTCAGAAGAGCTTTCCATCTCTTCAATTATTATATATATGTTACCGTTAAAGTATATAATGCAGTTATTTCATAGAATACCTAGTTATTTCATGAAATAACTAGGTATTCTATAAATTAACTAATGAGAGATAGTTAAAGTGTAATTTATCTAAAATGAAATAACTAGGTATTCTATAAATAAACTAATGATAGACAATTAAAATGAAAAAGAAGCAATTTATCTAATTTATGCAGCGTATAAATAGTATTTATGGAAACGTACCATAAAATCATTTGTTACAACAAGGATTACTAAAATGACACTTGGAATTACAAAGAACATTATTTCTAAAACAAAAACATTTTTTGTTGACACACTGGGTTTTACACAAACATTTTTTAAATCCCTGATCAGTTCCTAAACTTTGAGCTGTAGCAACCGACTGGAGCGATATTTCTACATCCGGTACTTCTTCGATTTTAATTAATTTTTGTTCGCAGACACTGAACTGGGATCGGGAATATAATTGTTTCATGCGGCCGTTTCTTGCGCCCAATTGGAAAAATCCTTCTTCGTTCATTTTTATGATGATAGCTAAAATAGATTTGGAATCACCTTTTCCTCTGTCAACTTCAGGCACTGGGATACGGACGGTAAACTCCACAGAGGCTTCAGAATGAGATTTATCCGACATTAATTTCATCTTTTTCGCTTTAATTTCTAAACATTTTTTAGACTTTTCACTTTCTCTTTGAACATTAAGTTCAGTAAAACACAATTTGCAGATTTTCTGCTCAACTTCATCTTCTGAAACATAATCTTCCGAACATGATATATGGACAGGCTCCATACATTTGAAGCAAACTATATCTTCACAAGTTCTCTCCCTATGGCCTGGAATAGTTCATAACTGCAGTAGGGGGGAAAGGCAAATGTTTTTGTCGTGCGAGATATATGATATAGATTATTTTACACTTTAACGGGCTGCAGATCGTTATTCTATGAACTAACTAGTTAAACCATGAAATACAAGAGAGTTTTACACTTTAACGGACACTATCAGTTTTTTCATGGAATAACTAGGTATTCTATAAAATAACGGATTTCATACTTTAACGGTAACATATATACATATATGTACACGATAATATATTTACGAATGTATTATATATATAGAAATATATAATATATTCGTAATTTCTGTAATAAGATTTTAAGGCAATTCAAGTTAAAAGTAATGAAACTGGTGAAAAAAATAATTAACAATAACTTATCCTTCACAAACTAACTGACAAGATTCAGATTTTGAAAAAACTAAATTTAAGTTTTTAAACACGATAATATATCCCCTACAAGTAAAACATTACAATATATTTTAAGTTGAGCTGACTTTTCTTTATAGCGGAAAAAAGAAGTTACGATAAACCTCAAAAAAGAAAAAAAAAAACTAGAAAGAAAAAGAAAAAAAATTGTTCAAAAAACACAATGATAATAGCGTAAAAAATGACATTCAAGATCAAAAGCTAGTGCTTCACATATCCAGTGACAAAACCTGCAAATCCTACGAGATCATCGAAAATCCGAGTGGCAATTGGCACGAGTTGAGTTGTTTTGCTGCAGCATACAATAAAGCCAACAAGCCATTACTCTTCATTTAAATAAAGTATCCGTTGCAAAATGGTAAAATGCAGATCTTTTAGTCACTTTTTGGGAGGATTTAAAGAGTACTTTTTACACACATTTAAGAAGTAACAGAATACATTACTTTTTGGCCATTTTGCACTGAGAACAAAAGAAAAGGGGTTTTAAAAGTTTAAATTCGCAATTTGAATGTTGTTTTTAAATAGGTTGTTCCAAACAATAAGAGTAGCACAGAAAGGTTGCCATGGAAAGTATTCTTAAATTAATTTAAAAATAGTACAACTCGCATAAATGTATTGGGTAATGAAAAAAATTGGCTTAAGTGCTCGGTCAACTTTGAGCTAAATAATCAAGATAGTAAATACTACGTATTGTATACAGTTAATGTGTAATAATACATGAAGTCCTTTTAAATACTGCGTGCTATGAATTTATGCAAAGTGCTTATAAACACGTTAACATTTGTCTTAGCGATGACGGATATTTTTCACAAATGCAATATAAATTTATTTTAGTGCCAGTTCTACAGAAATTGCAGAGATATTTTTTACAGATACATCATGCTTTTGTTATAACTATAGGCATTCTCAATAAAATATACCGATAACCGACGCAGATTTTAAAACGTATCTTTATTTGAATGGATAAAAAGTTTTTAGATAGTTTTAATGTAAGAAAAAGAAAAAACTGCACAACACATTACTTTTGCTATAGCTATAGACATTCTGAACAGAATATAATGGAATATTACGCAAATTTTAAAACATGTCTTTATTGAATAGATAAAAGTATTTTAATAATTTCAATGCAAGAAAAAGGAAAAAAAAAATGCATAACACATTATACTAAAAGTATTTTAGTAATTTTAATATAAGAAAAAGAAAAAAAATGCACAACACATTATACTTTTGTTATATATATAGACATTTTTAATAGAGTATACTGGCTCCCTACGCAGATTTTAAAACATGGTTTTATTTAATGGATAAAAAGTTTTGTAATAATTTTAATGTAAGAAAAAGATAAAAAAAAACATAAACACAATTAAATGATGGAGAATGGCTATTTCGAGGTTCGAGTAGCTCAGTTTAGAATACAAAAATGAAAGTTGTTTTCGGCGATTTTCTAAGGCTGATGTTCTGAATTTATTAAGACAGGTACAACAATGGCGAAACCTGTGTGATTTATCGGGGAAATTTTACTTTGATTTTACGTCCCAACGATTTCAACAACCGGGTGCACAACAAAATTTCACCAAGTTTTACTTCGACAAAAAATAATTTGAATTTTACTTTCTTACTGCTATTGTGGCTTATAGAGTATTTTACGATTTGTTTTCCCCTCTCTCTGCATTTAGTTTCGGATTGAGAAGTTGTACCTTATCATTTCACTTCGACAGTGCTGTCTTTGTGTCAGTGGTTCCCAACCTATTTTCCACGCTAACCCCTTTTAAAATCCGAAAAAGGCGAACCCCTCCTGTAGTCGTTTATTAACGGGTAAGGAAACAGTAAATTTGACAACTTGAATAATAGCTACAAGAACGTGATTTATTTATTTTTTCGTATTGTTATATTGCTTTTTTTTATAATTTGTTAATTTTACATTTTTAACAGGATAACATGCAGTTTAAACGTATGTATTCGCAAAAACTGTGTTTAGAAAGTATTTCCGGATCGTGCGAGAAAGTTGTGGAGTGGCATTAGAAATATACGTGCAAAATTTTGAATCAATCAATAAATGTCTTTCTGTTGCAATTATACAAAATTCAGCAAAAGTTATGGAAATTTTCAGAAATATTAAAATTTACATATTTCAAAGTTTCTCATTGAAATAACGCAGAAAAGTTGGAAAAATGTGAAAACAAAATTTGATTTTAAGGAATAAATATCGTTGGTTCCACTTTGGGTTCCAAATTAGCCAAAATTTTACATTTTGGTTTGGTAAATTTTCATAATTTTGATTCTTTCTCGGAGCTACCGCGGAAAAATGGGAAGTAACAAGAAAAACATCCATTCAAATTTCAAACTAAATCAATGAATATTTTCCGGTACCTCTTTCTGATCCAACTTTTCGAATCAAAGCCAAAGTAGAAATTAAGAGTTCTTCAAATTTGGTACGTATGCTTTACTACGTACCAATTTTTTCGCATTATCGGGAAAACCATTCGTAAAAAATCCTTCTTTTACGTTAGAATCAATGGAGTTCGCGAACCACCGGTTGTTCTATGTTAACCCTAACTAGGCAGACGTCACTAGGAATTATATAGAATACATTGTTTTATATACTAACTTGTCCATCCCAATGATTCATCCAAAAACAAAACTTCAAACTGCAAACGAGTTCCATTGTGACAGCTTGAAAATTAAACGTATTAAAGCACAAATTTGCTATGAAAACTACATACTTTTGTTCTTGCATATTGTTGTTGTTACATATGACTTTATTGTAAGGATCAATCCATACACGTTCATACATATTTACAATTTATTTTAGCAAAGTATGTGCGATAAAAATGGCATATTTTCGTTGCAGTTGTTCCGTATAGAAGATTTTTTCCTTTCCCTTACAGGCTATCCAATCTCAGAAAGTTGTCTAAATATTTGCAAATATTTCAGAAAGCACTTCATAAAATTAAAAAATATATGTTTAAACTAATAAAATAAGTACAATAATAAGGCGTTTGATATCAACCTAAGAATTTAAACTTTGGGTAAAATCAATATTAGGTATTCTTTAATGGCAACACATAACAGCCATTTTGAATATTTTTTACACTAGTGCTATTTTTATATTTTATGCAAGTGGCTTTTTTCCTCTTTCGGATATCTTAGTTCCGTGCTTCAAGCTTGCTACGTGGGTTTTAAAAATGAAGCTTTTACAGCACGTAATAATTATAAAGATGGATTTGCGACCAAACATTTTACGGCCCAACACGCGAAGAATGGCGACATAAAACATTTATCTTAGAGTGATAATTCGAATGTTTTTCGGGTGCTTGGAATTACTGAATATGGATGAGTTCCGCAGAAGCAAAATGATTCAAGTCGATCGTGAAAAGTTGTATTGTGTGATTTGAACTTGAAACGTTTTTTTTTTTTAATCATTAATAAATTTTAATTTTACCTACTTTTGAGTGTCAATATTGTTGGTGTTTTATCTTATTTCTTAAATTATGTAAATTGATACAAGAAAATATATTCTCGATTGCGTATTACTGAAAAATAAAAAAAAAAAGAAAGTGAAATGCGTTCACGCAGGAAATGTATTGGAGGGTTATTATGATGATGAAAGTAACAGTAGTGACAGTGTGTTTTTAAACTCCGTTATGCATCATTTTGACTACATTTCCCTCGACTTTCTGGAGATTGCATGGTACAACCTGCTCATCCTGGATGTAATCGTTACGTTTTGCTTACTGAAGCATCAAGTGCAATCTTGCACGATTAAAATTCAATCCATATTCAAGATGTTGCAGAAGCGCCTTGCTGGTGCAAAATTAACACTGCAAGCTCTCCAGTTTGCTTGGAACAAGCATGCTTGTCAAATAACTTAGAGATACAAAACTAAATAAATGTGCATTAATATTTATTTTTGGTGCAACCGTACTTTGTGTGCAAAAAATTCAATTTAAGAGCTTGGATGTTATAACTTAATGATAATGATGTGCAGAAATTACCGTATTAATTCCATTGTTTTTTTTTTTTTTTTTGTTTTCTTTGTTTTGGAAGGAGAATTTAGTCCACGTTACGTTTTGTTGCTTGAAGTATGCTTAGTCATTCTTTCATGATTAAAATTTAATCTATCCTCAAGAGATGCTATCCCGAACGTCTTACTTGAGTAAAATTACACTGCAGACGCTCAAGTTTACCGGGAACAAGCGTGCTTGTCAAATAAACTTGAGTGTCTATAGCTAACGTAATAAGAGATATATAAATTAATTAATGGGGGTTTTTATTAATTGAGCCATGTTTTCTTTACCTTGTAATCAGTTAAACATTCAATTTAGGAGCTTCGGTCTTTTAATTTAATGACATAAATGGGCAAAAAATTACATTACTTCCAGTATTTTTCAAAAAAAGAGTTTTTTCCCCCCTCTTCAGTGTTAATGGCCAAAAAAGTCGTGTCATTGTGAAATAAAACAATGTGTTGAAACTAATTTTGAGTTCTAGTTTCCGACAAAATATATTACGCTTCTATGAATCACATTGTGAAGAGTTTTTGAAATTCTTAAAGAAAAGGGGCAATACGATATTTAAAGAAACAAAATGTTTCTATAGAAATTTTATAACTTCAAAGTTTTGCTGACATTTCTCCTAGCCCGTTTTAAAATTTTAACTCTAATTACAAGGTTTTTATTTGTAAACGTACTCCAAATAATCAAACCATCTGACATCAGACTGGTTATTTCTTTCTTGTGCATTTTTTCGTTTGATACGAAACTTAAAACAAAATTTTTTCGGATTTAAAATAAACCAAAACAAATATTTAAATATTTATACGGATTCTACGACATTTTTAAAATAAACATTCTCAAAAAGCATTTTTTTCCCTTACCATAGTGAGATACCATCCTTGCTCTTAATGCTGCTAATAAAAACGCAAGGAGGAATATTGATTTCTACTCACTTTATTTTTAAATACGCTTTTTATTCTCGAGTGAACGATTTCCAGAGAATTTTTATGTTTCCATTTGAATTCATAATTAGAAAACTACGTTAGCGCATGCCTGCTTTGCTTGGAACTAAAAGCGCTTTCGATTTAACTGCGGAAATTACTGATGCAGTAGAGATAGAGTTTTTTCAAGGAATAGCGAAATTTTCCTTCAGAAAAACTTAAAACTGCATCCCCCCACATTTATGTTACTTAAAATACATCCGAAATAACCATTTCAGTTCTCTCATTTCTACTTTTAAAAAATATTAGCGTATGGATTTCAAAAATTTAATTATATGTAGTATATCAATAATTATTAGTGCAAAAAAGTGAAAAGACTATCTGAGAAATGTTGACTTGAGATCTAAAGCAACAGTAACAAAAAACGCGTCGCTTAGATTATGCTTCTGCGTACGTTTTACAAAGATGAAAATGTTCAGAATGTTGAGTAAACGCAAAACTTGAGCGATCGAATTTTTTAACTGTTGCTAAGAAAACTCTAAAACTTCAATTAAAAAAAAAAAAAAAAAGTCCAGGTACGTATGCTGTGTTTTAATTATTTGTTTTAATTTCACACATAAAAACGATACATTATACATATCCAGAAGACTTTTCCAAAAAAAATCAGAAGAATGTAGAAAAATATGGAGAATGATGAATGTAATTTTCCGATTAAAAGAATCACAATTTATTAAATACAAAACCAAAAAGAAAGGAAAAGATACACTTAAAGTAATCGAGTCACTAAAGTCACTATTTGTAACGTTAATATTATCCATTCGTTTTAATTACTCTAAAAGATCCAGTCTAAACAATTGAGTAATGAAAATGTGTTTTAAAAAATGTCACAACGCAAAATTTATAAGGTTAATAAAAAAACTACATCATAGTAATAAGTTACAGTTGCTTTCCTTTTATTTTTTAAATTTTTTTTTCCGAAAAGACGATGCAAAATTGCGTCATAAAAATGACTTTCTTAAAGACCAATAACAATTACAAAGCTTTCTATTGTTTTTACTAACATAAAGAAGCGACACTGGTTTTCCCCCTTAACAACGAAAATTTGCTCATACTTAGCAGTACTGCCAGTATGGAAGGAAAAGTACGGGTAACGAGTGTTCGTTGGCTATAAAACACGGTACAGTTGGGGAAAATCGCTACAATTTCCTTTAAAAAATTTTGAACTTTACTAAATATTGTGAAAAACAAAAATATACTAGGAATTTTTTTTCAATATCGAAAAAAAAAAAAGGAATTATGAGCTTAAAATCGTAGAAACAGGCCATTTTCGAAAAAACTACAAAACGCAAAATTTGGCAGGTATGGATTTTTCTGCGACAAGAACTGGTCAAGAATGCATGTTATTATTACGAGTGTACGTTGAGATTTCTTCTTACAATTATAACTTGAAACTGCATAAAACGAATTTCTTTAAATTATCTAACTATCAAAGCTTTAGTCACTTGTTAAAACTTAATTTCGTTCACCAAATGATGTGAAAAACTTACTTCTTTTAAGCAGTTTTCGAACAAAATAAATAACGATCTCAGTATCATTCAGAAATTGCGTTCAATACTATATTTTTTACTCATTAGTTATTCATGTAATAATTTATTATTTTTAAAGGATTTTACTAACGGGAAGATAGGGGATTTCAGCTTACGTGACACTGCTGTGTATAAATGACTTCAAGACTGCATCTTCTCAATTTTCAGCTATTTTCTACTGATAATTACATGCGTTTCTCAATAATGAGTTGACCAAATGCGTTTTTCAGCTTTCTAATAATACGAGAAGATGTTTGCACTTCATTAATTTCTTTATTTCTAATGGGCTGCTGTTGGCTTCTGTCACTTGCAGACCTAGTGCGCTCCCCGAAGATGGGTACCATCTGCACCACAATGAATGTGGTACCATCGCCGCATGAGAATTTTGACGTCCGGTTTCTCCACCTGAAAAGGCGAGCACCCGGACTCTGTTGATACGAAATTTGCACTAGGACTTTAATTTAGCCGAGAGCATCCAAACCAAATGTCTACGCAAGAGATATTTTACACGCCGCATAATCATACGACATGGGCGCAGACGATTTTCTGCATCTTGAAAATCCACCCATACTGCCAGGCTCGATCCTCACCCATACTGCCAGGCCTGGGGCGTACGAGTTCCGCGCCTTACCACGATGCCAGCATGCCGGCCTTGCACTTTGTTATAGCCCTCCAGATGTCAGGGACGAAGAAAACTCTTCTACTAGATGAAGTTCTGCAGGGTGAGCCCCCTATGTTTAGTAGTAGCAACGGGAGCAATAGAGCACTGGATTTTTTGACTACGAATTTTGCGAAAAATGACGAATCAGTTACGTTAATTCAGTGATTATTTCATCGCCAATACATGCACAGAAATTAAGCAGATTTTACTCATAATAAGATCGTATGTTGGTTTCAAACTCTTCATACGAGCAGTGCATTTATGAATGAAAAACCAGTCACGGCTCCACGAAGAATAAGTACCCCAGCTACACGTTTAAATTAGCATACATCAACTGTTAAGAGCAAAAATATCTGAATTAAAACGGACACCACTTGACAGATCGGTACTTAATGCAAATACTTTCTAACCGACTTCCAAAAGTAGGACGGTCCTCAATTCATATCGTACGTAAAGTTTTGTTTGTTCGTCCATCGTTAACTTCTCGCCGGATGAACCGATTTTTATTATTCTTTTTTTTAATAGATGGTATCCCATAGGTTGTTTGACTATATTCGATAATTAGAAAAAATGTTAAGGGTGGAAATTTAGTAATTTTTCTGCTTTTCCATAACTTCTGACGAAATGAACCGATTTTAATGAATTTTAAAAATCGACAGAGTCATCTAACTTAAAATTCCTGTATCGATTAGACTACGTCTGTTTTTGAGAAAGAACGTTCCGGGGGGAGGGGGGTATTTTTCTTTGAATTTAAAAGGCTTAGCCTAATATTTCTTTGTTGAGTAAGTTCGATTTGACTGCATTTGTTTTTTAGAAAGAAGGTTGGGAAAGGGTAGTATGTTTCTTTGAATTTAAAAGGCTTAGCCTGATATTTTTTTGTTGAGTAAGTCAATTATAAGTACAAAATTCCTTGTTGAAAAGATTTTTTTTTCCATTAACCAGAGATATTAAAAACAATTATAGTAAGAGTTTAGATTAAAGGCTTCTTTGAAACAAAAATTAAATCCATTCAGTTTGTTTACTCTTTTAAGTAAACATTTTATCATACAAATGAGTAGTATTTAGTGTCAGTCACTCAAAGTAGGTGTGCTTTTTAATATATTTTTTAAATCGAATACTTATGTGAAAAATGTATTTACCCTAAAAGGAATAAAATAAAATATTTTTGGAAAACAATAGATCCGACTTCAAAATTAAAATTTGCGTTACAAAATTAAAAATAATTCATTCTTTAAAGAACATCGATATAACTTTTACACATAATTTTGAAGTTGATTTAAAATTATGATAGATAAAATCTTTTGCAATCATGAATAAATTACAAATATAAATGGCCCAGAGTTGGTATCACTTCTAATATAAGTAGCACATAGTGTAACGGTAATTAGGCTGTCTTGATCTTGCGCCGACTTCTAAAATTACGTTTAAAAGTTGTATCTATGTTGTTTAAAGGAAGAATTTATTTTTTACTTTGTAGCGCAATTTTTAATTTAAAGGCGGATTTTTTTTTTTTTTTTTTTTTTTGCAAAAATTATTTTGTTTAACGAGATTTTACAATTTTACCATTATTATTATTATTATTGCTCTTTTTAAATTTATTTTGTTTTTATAATTTATTTTCAAGGGTAACTCCCCGAAGTTCAATTACTTTAAATTTATTTTTCATTTTAAATCAATCTTATAATAAATATCGCCTGCAAATTTGAAAAAAGTGAAGTAGATTGTTTTAAGCGTATTTCAGTATTAAAGTATAGGAAATTTATTTTATTCATTATCAGTTTTTACGATAATTCATTTACTGGATTTTTTTATTTATCTAAAGATCAATGCAAAAGAAATTAAAAATTAAGTGGCTAGTGGTTCACCTCGTTTTAAAACTATTTCTATTTTTCTCATTAATTACATTGAATATACTTTTAAAAACCCTTATCACTCAAACAACAATTATTATTAATTTTTGAAGTAAAAAATGTCGTACCAATATATTGGAAGTATGCTTAGAATAGAACAGCGGTCGGCAACCTAAATTGACTCAAGATCTACTTTCCAAGTTCGGCGAAAACCAAGATCGACTAGGAGGACAGGGGGGGGGGGGATATACACTATTAGTAGGGCATGTCGGGATTGCGCCTGTCTTCAAATTGTAAGTGAATTCTTGTCAGAACAAGTTTTGATGCTTATAAAATACCTACTTTAAAATTTCTAAAATAACGATTTGTTAACACCGTTAACTCGCATCAAACGTTTTTTAATATATTATTTCTTTTGAATTTGATTTATAAAACGCTGTTAGTTGTTTTCTTTTTTTCTTTTTTTTAAAACTAAAACACACTTGTGAAATGCAGTTACCTTCTTGAATTAACTCTCACCGAGAGGATAGTTATTGAGACGACAGACATTCCATATTATTGGAAGTTTTTTTAGATCCGGTGAATGGTCTGTTAAACTGATAAACGTTTTCTGAGGAGAAAATAAATTCGCCAACCAATTCAAAAGCTATTTTATTTATTGTTTAAAACTATAAACTGTCCAAAATGCTGTCGCGATCGATCGAAAATGGACTCGCGATCGACCGACCGGTCGATCGCGATCGACTGGTTGCCGACCACTGGAATAGAGCAACTGATTAAAACATAATTGCTTTCAGTTTTTTTTTTACTTGGATGTAATGTAAAAGGCATCTGATTTCTGCAACAAAAAAAAAAGGAAATGCAATTATTTAATTTTTTACGACTTTATAAAAATTTACTTTCTACGTGTAAAATTTAACATGTCTCTCTACAAATTTATTTAATGCACTTAACTGTAACTTTTAATATACATTTCTATTTTTAAAAAAAGTACAGAATCTGCCTCAGGAATGTAGCAAAAACTTTTTTAAAGTAGAATTTTTTAACTACTTATGCATATAAAAGTGAACACAACATACCTTTCTAAATTTATTTAGTACATTAACTGCCAAAATGCATTTGTATTTTTCTTAAAATAAATGAAATCTGTCTCAGCAACGTTTTTTTAGCAAAATTTTAAAGAATATTTGTTTTAATTTCTTTATGCACATAAAATTAAACACAATTTACCTTTCTACAAACTTATTTAGAACAGATAACATTACCTTTCAATATTCATTTAAAATGTGCAAAACCTGCCTCAGCAGTAGTTTCTCGTTTCTTTTTTGGTGGGGGTGGAAGAAAAGTTTAAAGGGTTTTTTAAAAATTTCTTTATGCATATAATATTAGACACAATATATCTTTCTCACAAATTTATTTAGAACAAATACATATATACATATCAGCATATATATTCATATATATATATATATATATATATATATATATATATATATGTGTGTGTATTTGTTTATTTAACTGTTTTTAGAACCATTTAAAAACTAATTTTATAATTTGATAAATGCTTTTAAAAAATTGCTGTACTTAATGTCTTTAAAAAAAAATGCTTCAATATTTCATTTTCTTCTGACAAATCTTTGAAAATCTGATCAAAAATATTGTTACATTAGAAAAAGTGCGGCTGTTTTTCCCTTTAATCAATCGTTTCCTTCAGTATAATGAAGGCACTGCAAAAGCGGGATGAAATGATTTTAAAAAAGCTTTATATGCGAATTCATAACAACTTTAAAAATACTAATAAAATTCATCTTTTATAAACCACCAATATGTATTTTTAACGTAGTATTATTTAGAATAAAAATTTGTTAGATGCATTGCGAATTATAAGGCGCCATTTTTTTCTGCCCAATATATTAATATGTAATGACAGAAACAATTAAAAAATGGAAAACATTTATTTGAATTTCACATTAAAACAAATCAACTCTGAATATTTTATATTTCATTCCATTGCAATTTTTTGTAAAAACTAATAACAGTTTTATTGTGTTTTTGAGCGTAAAAGTATTTTTTTCTTAGTTTATGATTAATACTACAACATTTAAAAGTATTTTCCAATTATAAATGCTTTAAACTATATGATATTAGACATTTTTGTATTTATAGCAAAAACAATAAAAAATATTTCACCCACCTGTAAGAGAATGCAGGCGAATCGTCGGAAATTCTGCAGACGAGCGCTGGCAGACGACGGAATCAGCCGCCGTTCTCTCGACTCCCCTCTAGCATTCTGAGAGGGGCTCACATTCTGTGGTGCGCCCTGGTACGGCGCAAACGTATCCACGCCCCCGGTGGCGCCCCTGCCGACCAATGGGAAAACGGACCTCGCCTTCGAATTGAATTAAACCAAGAGCACCCTGGTCCCATTTTTTTTATCTTCTGGTGCAAGGGTGGTCCTTCTCTCTGACCCACTGTCCAATGACGTGGGTGCCAGGTATTTTTTTTATATTTTTTGTCTTTAAGCCCCGGGCTTCAAGTGGAGTCTGGGAGGAGTTCGAACCTCGAATATATTTAGAACTTGGCATTTTTGGAACAAGAGAGGAAGGATTTCTTCCAGTTCTGGAATCGGAAGAATCTCAACTGCTTTACAATTTCTATGTCCCTCCGGATAAACCACATGAAGTAACTTTGGATTTTGGAGAATAAAAATTTGACCTGTGCTAGATCAGAAAATAGTTACACATTTGGATAACATACCGTTGGAATTTTAAGAAGTATACCAATTTTTAAAATGGATTATCTCATTTCATTCTGCATTGGATAAGAACAAAGCTGGGAAAAGCAAAATTATTATTAATCTTTTTCTTTTCATAAAATAGTTTTGTGATTGTGCAATAAATCACCCTAACGAGTAAACTTACCTCAGTCTAATTATTCTTTGACTAGTGCGCTTATTACATTGTGGTACAGAAATAGAATATTATTTCTGATTGTGCTTTATTTTTCTGACTACATGCTATTTTTATTCATCTTACACAAAAATAAATTTCTAAGTTAACAGATCACAGCAAATTGAGAAAATAACCACTAGCGAGCTGGATATTACTTTCATTCGGCAATGTCTGCGAAAAAGAGAATCCTTTCATGGACTACAGTTGGGTTTATGTTCATTTTAATCGGCGGCGATGGTGTCACATGCAATTTGAAATGTAGTAATATATACTACTGGCCAAAAAGTCTTGCAGGTTTGAGAAATTGGTTTTTTCCCCAAAGAATAAGATCAAATAATAATAATATTAATAATACAGGTAATAATAATAATAATAATAATAATACTTTTTCAATTGTTATAAAATAAAATAATAAATAAATAAATAAAAATAAATAAATAAATAAAGTTTTTGTTTATTTATAAGTGATTATTTACTTATATATTTACTTACTTACTGATAAATTAAATCCGTGTTTATTTACTTATAAATGCCATCAAAACATTTTTATGGTATTTATAAGTAAAAAACAACTGATTAAAAGTAAGAAAAGTGCTGTGTGTGTATGGCACTAAGAATTATAGTAAAATAAATAACTGCTTGTGGTCCATGAGTCACAATTAGCTATTTATCCTTTACTATATGGTTAGTAGTACGTTCCAGAAAATTTTAATGCTTTAAAATTTTGTGATATTTTGATCCAATTTTATAACAAGCGGGGAGCATATGAAATGCATAGTACGCATGCGTGTAAAATATTGCAGGCGAAATAATTGCATTGAAACAATAAACTGATGATGCTTTGACATTCCATGTAAAACTTCAAAGTAGGGAGATAAAGTTTGTTTGATTTTTTCCCCCTTTCGTTTTCTTTCAGATTATGTTATGTCGAAAAACTAGGTGAAAAAATAAAGCTTGTTTCAATAAAGACTATCATTTAAGCAATAGATAACACTATTTTTTTAGCAAAAATATTTAAAACACGCCTTCTGCTACACCTAGTACTAGGCTATTTCTACTTCAAATTTTTGCTCTATTATGTTGCTGTAAAAATATAACAAGAATTCAATTAAATTAATTCGCTTTCTAAAAATTTAAAACAGTCATAAATTATCCCACCACCCCACCGTTGGGAAAGTTTTATTTTGACCATATCGTGGATTAAATATTCTTAATATTTTAACTTAATTTTTTTTTAAATTAATTTTTAAAAAAGACCATCTGGAATCCTTTTTTCAAAAAGAACCTCTTTCCTGCACCCAGAAAATTTTAGGGGGTAAATATATTCAATGTAGAAGGAAAGCATTTTAGAGCCTTAAAATATGAATAAGGTTTAATATCAAGCTTATTATTTTTAAGAATTGGAGGAGCAATTGCAAGGTGCGTCGCATTCTTAACAAAGCGTATGAAAACTCGCAGTCATTGCTTTTACACTAACCAAGGTATATTCTAGGGATAAAGAACCTTTTTGAATTGGATGCAGTGGTGTAGTCGAGGGAGGGGGGACCCGAGGCACAGCCCGCCCTCTTCCCCTCCGTTTTTTTTTTTCCTTTTTCTTTTTTTTTTTTGATTTTAACACAAGCATCCCCCCCTTTTTTTAACTTTTAACCACAAGCCGTCCTCTTTTTTTATTTCAGTAACTTATGCTAGTTCCCTCTCCCCCCCCCCCCCCCTGGACTACACCACTGGCCGAAAGATCACAATTTCACAGTTGTGCAAGAAGCCAGACAAGCAGAATCTGAAGGTTTAGTGTTCTGCATCTATCCTACTAAAAAGTTGAGTTTTCCATCGCGTGAGTCATGTGTTGATTGATTTGAAATCAATCTCTGTCTTTGCTCTTTAATTTTTATAAACTTCTGAAAAAAAATGAATCGTTCAAACTTGATTTATATCTTAAAATTCACCGGACATTTAGGCTTATTTTTAACACAAAAGAAATTAAAAATTTTATGGACAAAGACTTTGAAAATTTAACCATCGTTGGAACTAACTTTGGCATAGGATGTTACACCACACATCTTATATATACTGCCGTTATAACAAAGGTAAACTTTCAGTAATAATTTCGTTTCCCCATTTAACCATCCACTAATATATCTTCGCTGGAAGGAAAATTAGATTCGCGCCTTGATGCGTAATGTGAAAGCTTACGTCACTACCGTGGGTACACTGTATTTTCTGCTGCTAAATATTAACTATCATACACTGTTTTGAGCTGTCATTTTTAACCTAAACAGTACAGTCATAATTGTACAAATTATAGTATAACTCCTCTGTAGTGAACACCATCAGGGCAAAAATATTGATAAAATATAGAAGGGACGAACTATTCTGGTCCTTCGCTACTCTTAAAATAAAAATATAAATTAGTTGGATAATTAAATACATTTTGAAAATCAAAAATTTTAAAGTAGAGTTACGAAATGGAAAAATGTTTGTTGATCGGTCCCTCTCTCTCTTTTTCTCTCTGTCTCTCCCCCCCCCCCCTTTTCAAGAACTTTTAAAATATTAATTCGATTCGAAAAAAAAAGTTTTTTTTTTTTTGGTAAGATTTTAGCTAGGGCATAGATTCCAGTCAGGTTCAGATCCGCTTTACTTCAAATTTCACAGTTTGCATATTACTTCGCAACTTAATATACAATTTCAATCGTGGTTAGGGGGAAGTATGTATGCGTCGTAGATATTCATATCGGAGCTAAGTATTGTGTTCCTTACTAGTCCTATAAAATTATACTTCTTTTCATAAAGGGGAAATCGTTTAATGCCGTCCAGCGGACATTGTTAAGAGAACGTCTACTAAGTTAAAAGAATACTATTTGGGGAGCGAGCGAAACGAGCTTGGGTCGTGAAGTGATCCGAATGGAACTTCTTGTAATTTCGGGAGTTTGGGAGTGCTAACAAGCATTAGGAGGTCCCCGAGTTATCTTTTAATGCATTGAAATACTTTCAAAAAATGTGTGAAAAATGTTTGCAATACACCGTTTTGAGACAACATTATGCAAAAAATAAATAAATAAACATGTAATACCGAAAGTAAATCAATAGCCAGGAAAACCGAATCCGATTGACAAGGGACACCGGATATCCGTTTTCTGGATAAGGATAAAAAATGACATACATACTTGAAACAGCTTGCATTCTCAGAAATAGAACTCTCACTTTCGAGGATTCTTCAGTCGTCAAGAAACTTTCGTCATTTACAACGATCCTTTCCCCGCGCGATCCCGTGACTTCAAAAAAGTCACCACACGGATTTCGTCAATTCGAAGAAAAGTTTACTCGGAGCATTTTTCAAGAAGCCATTTCATCAACTACGACGAAAATTTCATGAGATTTGAGCATCACGTTCCTGAGAGTGTGGGCTGCACTGAACCTTAAAAAAATATATACCGACAGAACAAGGATAATGAGAGACGTCATATGTGGACAATTTCTCAATATTTTTATAGCTATGATATACAGTCGAACCAGCTTAATGGAATATTGGTTAAAAGAATATCCCGCTTATTGTAATAAATGTTCAATGTACTAAACCATAGTAATATTGCTTCAGCGATCCCGCATGATGATGGAATATCCCGCTTTTTACAATAATTTTTATTGGAAAACTGGCTATTCCATTAAGCGGACTCTACTGTATAGTTCCATCACAACATCGTCTATCAACTATAATTACGTTTGGCAAATGACATCTGACAGAGTGAGCATTTGTTAATGAGGAACATAGTCTTTGGGATTATTCATAAATGATGTCACGCTTCGAGGGGGGGGGGGGTTCGTGAAATTGTGACAAAGTGGGACAAGGGGAGGGGAGGGGCTAACAAGAAGTGTGACATCATGCATTATGCAACATAGCGTGACGCGTGACAAAGGGGGGGGGGAGGGGGCTCCACTGAAGTGTGACATATTGTGACAAAGGGGCGGAGGTGGGTCAAATATATGGGAAAAAAGCGTGACGTCATTTATGAACGGCCCCTTTGCTAATAGAAGAAGTATAATGCTAATCATTGATTTTCCCATCAAAGAAGTATCAACTGTGATAGTTGTTTTTGTATTTACTTTTTAGTATACAATAAAGCTATTAATACAGTAAACACCCTGAATTTCGAACAGGCCCGTCATTTTAAACTTTTCCAATTAAGGGAGGAGAGAGCAAAGTCTATTATACTCGGTACATATCTTATGAAAATACAACAAAACAATACAGACGCATGTAATGTTGTTGTTGTTTCTAATCTCCAACTCAGTCTGACGGAGTCTCACCAGGTCAAGGAATCCAATGACTGGCAAAAAGGCCAGAACGAAAAGAGGAGAGGAAAAGATTTCCTCCTAAAGAAGATCCAGACAGACCAAGCTGTGTTCAGCTGAGTCTTGTTGTTGGTTGCCCTTTGGACACAGAATGTAAATTTTGTTTCCCTGAGAGAATGTAAGGCAATAAAGATGGCCACTGGCTTGGCGTGAAAGGCTGGTATAAAATGTTCTATCACATGAGAGAGACAAGGACAGTCCCGGCCTAGTATCTTTATACCAGTAATCGGTGTGTAGTTCCAGCCAAATCAGTATAAATACCTTATATTTCTAAAGCCAAATTGCCCCCTCCTGACCCTCGTAAATTTTGGTGCTGGTTTCTAACACGTGCCTAGTTCTAACTAAACACGTATTTGATCTGTCTTCAATTTCCTATTTTTTCTCACTAACTATTGCATTTTTCAAGCATTTGCTCATTCTTTGTTACATTCTAGATTAGTATCGCAAAAATACGCTATCGATATGATTTGAATACTTCACTTTAATCAACATTTCTAATCATATAACGCATTCAATTTTCAAACGTTAAAAGTGCTAATGAATAAGAGCCACAAACTGCTCTTATTGCAGCAAATACGTAATTTCCTCCTTTCCGCTTTATTAACTGCAAGAAAAAAAGTGCCTACAGTGCTGGCTGTGATATTCTTACTAACACCTCAGTTCCAGAGCGCGAATTAATAAAAAGTATGAAGAATCAACTTATACACAGACGCTTCATTTTTTTTCCATCATGTAAAGTAGTTCTAACAAACCTAACTCTCCGTGAATAAAATGCATTTTATTTAATTCAGATGCTGGAATTCTATTTTTTTAAACTCCCAGAGTACCAGTACTTTCTACTTCTTTGGGATGTGTCTTTAACCTAATTAAGGCCATTATTTTGCATACATGAATAATAAATATGGCAACGTGCGTCATTCTTTCATGAATATTTAAATTCCGTGTTCTGTATTTTTATATTTTCTGAATGTGTCTTAAATTTTGAAAAATAAGTTAGATGGGAAAATAGCTGTGATTTTTTTTTTTTTTTTCGTTCCACATTATTGCCATTTTTCCCCTTGTAAAGATTCTTCTCTGAGTGGCACATGATTGGAATAAATAGGAGACTTTCTTTTTCTCTTTCTGTCATAAAATAAAAAAAAAGTTTATGAAGATAACGATCACTTTCAACTCTTTTTTTTTTTTTTTAAATTACTTATCGCTATAGCAGCCGATTTCTGTTAATTATAGTTATTCCAAACGATTTAAAAAAATAATTTCCGAGGGAGAGAAAAGCCCATTTCAAGTTGGAAGTCTTCAAGGCTTGATTAACCAAATGGCCTGATATTTCAGTTTTCCGACTATACTCAACTGCAAAGTTTCTTGACTATGGAGAAATATGCTGAGAGCAAACGAAGAAAGTAGTTCTCCGCACGGTGTCCGACTTTCGAGTTAAACTGAGCACTTCGCTATAGAAATATTATAAGGTATTTTTACCTACGCATATATAGCTTTTATTTATCATAATTTTCATAAAATGTTATATATTTTCAATTTTACGAGAAGTGCAACGCGTTTTAATACCTTCCTTTAGAACTGTACGCTCAGCCAATAGGTGCTCATGAACAGTTGGCGATACATAAGCGGTTTAGAGATATTTAGAATGGTTTATGTTTATGCCTGACTCGCTGGCTTGAGACTTTGCTTAAAGCTATATATAGTTATTATTATTCCATTCGTTAATATCGTTATTATTATTATTTTCGTTAATATCGAAATTTTTCATTAAAAACAAACTTACACGTAAAAAAATTAGGCTCAGGGGGTAACAGGAAGGAAAAAAAATATTTATTTGAAAAATGAAAGTGTTCAAAAGTCCAACCGTTTTTATGAATTATTGAAGGGAGAAAAGGATTTTTAGAAGAAAATATACTTTTAATGATTACATTAACAAGAAATATATTTGATCCAATAAAAGAAATTATGATTATGTAAAAAGAAATAAGTTTTTAAATTTGTTACATCTGTTTATTTTTTTATCCGATAAACTGACAAATGAGTTTTCAAACGCGATATGAGCCAAATAGGACGCATAATCGGATAATTTCGCCAAGTTGGTGTGGCGTCTTTTCGAACTTCGTCCTTGTAACCCCAACAGCCTCGCCATTTACTCATTTCTTCTGCCGCGCGTTGTGACGTCATTGTCAAGAAACGTTGCAGTCTAGTATAGCTATTTTAATAAATAAACAATTATCACCTTAACAGGAAGAAAAGCTTGTAACTATGCGTAATTATCTGCTGACAGATCGATAAATAGAAAGTTGTCTTCCTGTATCTGTGTAAGAATTCTGTTGATAACACTGTGCAACACGAAAAATGTCCTTTGGGTGAAAATGTCTGTTTCTTATGTATTTTTGGCTGAAGATTACGAATCTGCACGTACTTTTTGCCTATCAGGCACGATTTTTCCAAAATTCCGCATTTTAGCTTTTTACGTATTTTCTGGATAAATGTGCATATTTTCGTAATTTATCGACTTAATTTAATATAAATTATATCTTTCTCATTGACAGTGAGATCATTGCCGTTCTAGAAACCTTTTTAATAAACTTGGGTTACTTTAGCAACATTTTTGTTAACAGAAGCTTTATCTACTTCTCGAAGTTTCGAGTTTTTTACAAGACGACAAAAGCATTTTGTAGACTATTTTGAGGAGAAAGAAAAATAGTATGCTGCTGTGATCTGAATGTACTATTTCAAGCATTAGGGCATGAGTACAATTCAGCAGATTAGCGCTTGTTTATAAGTGCTCCTCCACCTAATTATTTTTTCCCTATTCATTCCAGTAGCATATTCTACAAACACAAAGGAAATTTCAAAATTATGAGAGGCAAAAACATATCAAATGAGCCACTTGTACATGTACAATGTGCTTTTTTCCCACAATTGCACATTAAACTTGGTTTATCGAAATATTTGTAAAAGCTCTTGATCGAGAAATAGTGACTTTTTGCATCTCAGGAATAAATTCAAACATTTAAGAGAGGCAAAAGTAAAAAAAAAAGATTTTTATTGGCCCACAACTTAAGAAAGCCCTTTCATGATGAAGAGAATGAAAACAAACAGTCAGAAGGCAGAAAAATCCGCCTGGCTGGCCTTTAAATCAGTGTGCTCACATTTCCTTGAAAATGAGAAAGCTGAAAACCACGAAAATCTTGTTGGTGACATGTTAAAATGCTTTTGTATTATTAGGTTGCTATATTTCATTAAAACTACACTTTTTGGACTCCCATATTAACTTCTTTTCTCAAAACCTTGGCGCAATTAATGATGAGCATGGGGAAAGTTTTCATCAGGACATCTGTGTTTGAAAAGCGTTTTAGCGGTCGATAGAATGAAAGTATACGAATTGAATATTGCTAATATGTTATCAGGGCCCACCAACAGGTGCCCACAAGATGAAACGGCCAAAAAAATTATTTTAATGTTTGTGTTTTCAATAAGAAAGCCGCAGTTACATTCTTTTATAACCAAATTGTATAAATATGAGAAGTGGGTCTCCAGCAAAATCGGTACGTGATGAATCATTTTGGTTTGGATATTTGAATCAAGCACCTTTTGTTTATATAGAGTCACATAGTTTCATCTAAAGGACAAAAAAAAAGTTCAAATTTGTTGCACAGTGTAATCTAGAGCAGTTATTCTCAACCTTTTATGTCGCCGCACACTTTTAACGATTTCAAAATTTGGCGGCCCACAAAGAAAAAGATAAGTTTAAAAGTTCTATACTTACCTATGATACACTGTGTTAAATAGTTTATGATAATCATTTTGAATGTAAAATAAAATAATATAATGTATACCACAAAAGCAACAGTACGTATACATTATTTGATTGAGGAGTGGAGGTGGGGATACTGAGAACACTTGAAATTTCTTCACGAGGGGAAAATATTTTATTTCATGAAAGGTCGCAGTTATCGAAAAAAAAACAGTTAAAAATATAGTATTTAACTGTAAAAACATGTTTTCTTTTACAATGTACTTTTCTTTAATTTAAACAAACTTTACTCGTAATCAAGCAAAGCATTATAATTTTTACTATATACATTTCTAACACTTAGCGGCACATTTTAAGAATTTCGAGGGAACACGAAAGTGCCGAGCCACGAGCGGTCGAGAATCACTGCTCTAGACGCAGGGGTCTCCAAACTACGGCCCGCGGGCCACATCCGGCCCGCGGACAGATTTTGCCCGGCCCGCGGAGAGCTAGCTAATGGCATCTGGCAAAAAAGTAATCATATTTTACACCACTAGTGGACTGATTCAACTTTTTACCACCGGCAACAATTAATGATAATATGGTTTTGGCCCTTGAAATTTACTGGAGTAATCAATATGGCCCTAAGGCTGGAAAGTTTGGAGACCCCTGCGTCTAGAGCAGTGGTCACCAAACTGTCGATCGCAAGCTACTACGTAGTAGCTCCGGGGTAATTTTCCGTAAATCGCGTTCAGGTGGTTAGTCTGCACATTATTACGCTAACGGTTATTGGTTGGTTTTAAAAAATTTTCCAATATTCGCATTAAATAGCGCGAGTGGCTCAGCACGAAGCTGAAGAATATTTTATTGACATAAATTATATGAAGTGTAGGAAAAGGGGATAACTGTACCTACATGATAGTCCGCTTGTTCTTGTTTTTTATTTGGTATAGCTCGTTCACAACTGTGAGTTGACTACTAACTGAAAACTGAGTTTCTTACTATTTCTGTCCTGCATTTTTTGCTCCCCTGGAGGCGGGTGGGACGGGCAAGGGGGGGGGGGGAAGAGGAGTAGGCTCACGGGAAAATTTGAAAACGGTACGGTTGCTCAGCGTCCTCAAAAGTTTGGAGCCCAGAATTTATGTTTTTCTGTCTGGTAAGCATTTAGTATTTTAGTATTTAGTTAATTTTTATTCCATGTGGTTTAAACAGAATTTGTCTTCATGTTTTAAAAATTTGTGTTAACCGTTTCGTATTTATGTACAGACTTGTTTTTCACTATGTTGTTATTAATGCGGTAATTCACTCCTGTGTAAATTTTCGGGAAGTATAGAAAGTATGAAAAAGAAGTTATTGGTGGTCAGGAAATACTTTTAACGGGAAAACGTTCTTAATAGAACAGTAACAGAAAAGCATTAGTGTTTCTGGAAACCAGCCTGGTTGGCAATTCAATTACTGTTACGACTTGCTTCGACTGCGAAACAACGAAACTTAAACACAACCAAACGTATGTGGTTGAAATCACTGTCTTTCTCATAAACGACTCGGGTACGATACCCGGAGTGGAAAGAACTTGTCACTTCTTATGTGCTATGTGGCAAACGTATGGTATTCCTAAGGCTTCACGCTAAAAGGTAGCGAGCTGAGAAAAGTCAGCTGGGGAACCAAGTAGATCACTGATGTCTTTAACCGCGCACGCTTGTCTGTCATTCGTTGGCCTGTCATATGAAGTAGGACGAGCCGAAAAAAAACTTTTGTCTTTAATTTTCAGAGATGGGAACCATGGAAAAGGTGTCGTTAATGGCCCGAAGTAAATATGAAAATTTGAAGTTTGTGGGATAATTTCTTGATTTGCCGTAAATACACTCACGGACATTGAAAATAGCGCACCCAGAAGGAAGCGAGCTACTACCGCGAAACTATGCAAAGTAGTAGAGTGACGTCCGGTATGCAAATGATGTACGTTTAGTGCTCATGCGCGTGTCCACGCACGCTGCACTGGCGTTGCAAACAAGAAACGCGGCCTATATAAACCGGTGTATTGTGGAAGTTTCATAAACGTGACGACCACGACTCGACGCTATAAGATGTACCAAATTGTATAGAATGCCAGGTAGACATCGAATAAGACATTTTTCACAATTAAGTGAGTTTGAGAGGGACCTCATCAATGGCCTGAAAACTGCAACGTGGTCGACGTGCCGTGTTTCTCGCCAGGATGACAGGTCGATCGTTCTGAGTGTGCTATCAGAAGGTGTTGAGAGCAGTGGACACGTGAAGGCACGCACGCACGGCGTACCGGGTCTGGAGCAACTAGGGCGACGAAGGCGCGAGACGATCGAAGGATCGTGCGTCAAAACACTCACGGATCCCACAGTGACCTGTTCCACTGTACAAGTAGATGTAGGGGTTCCTGTTTGTCCACGAGCAATTTCTAGACCCCTCAGGGAATCGAATCTGCAATCCAAACGCGCGTTCCGTGTTCTCTGCCATTAACACCGGCACATCGGCAGCTCCGGCTACAGAGGTGCCAAGCGAGAGTGACGTGGAACGCCACATATTGGAGATGTGTGGTGTTTAGTGATGAATGCCGCTTCGTTTTGGGGACAGATGATCACCGTGTGCACGTGTGCAGACGCCCTGGTGAACGGTGCAGCCCCAATCCTACCCTCATTATTCAGCGACACAGTTCCTGCACTGCAGGCATGGTCGGGGGGGGGGGGTGCCCGTAGCCTACGATAACCGCTCCACTCTGGTGGTGGTACGTGGTACAATAACAGCTCAGCGGTATGTGGATGAAATCCTACGGTCTCATGTGCTTCCATACTAAACCGGTATTCCAGGTGCTATTTACCAGCAGGATAACGCTCGTCCGCACACAGCTCGGGCTCACGAGACTTCTTACGATGTGTTCGGACTCTTCCATGACCTGCTCGCTCCCCGGACATCTTCCCTATTAAGCATGTATGGGACCAGCTGAAACGCTATTTGCTGTCGTGCCACTCCTTGCATTATTTGGAGAGAGTTGTTAAAGGTTTATGGGCACGGTTGCCTCAGGGCAACATCAGACGTCTTTTCTATTCAATGCCGGACCGTGTTGCGGCATGGATCGCAGCCCGAAGCGGTCCGACGCGCTTTTGAGCATAGCTGGCTGGACGGCTTTGTAATTGTCTAATTGTTTAGTTTTTTTGATCAAGTGTATCTTTCATCTTTATCATTCACTGAAATAAATTTCATTTCAATCCGATGATTCCTTCTTGGTGCGCTATTTTCAATGTCCGTGAGTGTGTGTAGAAATTTCGATTAAGTTCTTTATTTTTTAACAAAATTTGAAAAAACAATATTCTTGATAATTTTTGATAACAGGTACTGCGGAACACCAAGTTCACATAAAAAGTTGCTGTGTATATAAGACAATTAATTCATTTGCCGCAGAAGCGTATAAATTCTGCTTTTAACGAATTTTGCCAAAATGTTAACATATTGTATTTTGCCGTATATTTTTGAACGAAATCTCCACACATTTGTGCCAAATGAAAGAATGACCCTTACACTGCATTTTTTTTTTTTCTCTTTTGAATTTAGTAATGTCAATGTCACCTTTTCTGCACTACCTATCATCTAAAATAGAAAAAAAGTGTTTTCGGTCAACCCGTACGGTCGGTCATGTATTCGACTGTTCAAACTTTACCTAGTGAAGATCTTGAAGATAAGAAAAGGTTAGACTACAAAACGTTAGAGGCGAAGCTTACCTGCTGGACGTTTTAGGAATGTGTATTTGGTTGGCATAAAAGTAGCAATTAATAACAATAATAATGCGCACTCCAATGAAAATTCCAGTTGTACGAGCCAGTATGGCGAAGCCTAATGGAACAGTTTGTAGATAACAGAGACAGATTCGAATGTGTCGACCACACGATAGTGTGGACAAAATAAAAATCTGTCTGAAAAGGCACTGTGGTTTCAACCTTTCAACTCATTGTCCGCCGCGTAATGTACCTTTCCAGATACCTATGGGATAGATTGATAAGGAATTCCAAATACAAGTTTCGTGAAAAATCCACTACATATGTTGTCTTTTGGTACCTGCTAACACAAGAGGCTGTGAAATGTACGCGACGCTGTGAAATATATATTTTTTGCTCTAAGAATCGTGGTGTAGCTGTAAGACTCGTTGTTGCCAACTTCTTAACATATTTCGTTTTCATCTTTTCTTGGTGTGAAGAAGCAGATAATATTATTTTTGTAGATCATCAGCTCTACTTCTCCGATAGGGCTGTAACATCCGCTGTTGTCAACCCCTTAACATGTTACTTTTCTGCTTATTCTATGTGTGACAGAGTTATTCTTGGCACTCAGTCAGCCAGGAAAAGATGGAAAATTAACATATTAAGGGATTAACAACGATGGATATTACAGTCCAATCGGTAAAGTGTGACAAAGTGGCTCTTGATGATCAGTCAACCCTACTTCGCCGACTGACCTCCATCCTAACATTACTATTATTACTTAATGATTCCTCAGGGAAAACAATACTCATCCGCATCCGATTAGGGAAATATTTTTCCCTTTAAGGCACACTCGAATTTATGCCATGATTTCCTGCTGAGCTCAGTAAAGGTAATGGCATTTACCTTTTCAAAAATCTTATAATGATAGAAATTTTCTTCTAACAAGAAGATGTAGTGACATTATTTTAACTCATAGCTATTTCACAGTAACATCGCATTTGGTATGTCTGCGTTTTTTGTTTTTTTTGGATAATGATCACACCATTAGTTTTAAGAAACAAAAGAGAAATTTGGATATATTTACTGCAGATTGCAACACCATAAATTAATTAAAATCATATCAACTGTGCGCAGTATGCAAATGGAATTGGAAATGCAGATAACTCGTGTTATCAGCCTACTCATTTATCTTACATCATTAACCCCAGCGAATGTCACAATCACAATAATGGAATAAATTGTATGAAATCTCTGGGATATTGCACAAAACCTAGACCATCAGCCTTAAGAGGATCATGATATTGCAATTCTATTGCATCTGCAATAGAATTGCAAAAGGACAAAATAATGCATTTCAAGTACAGAAAATGACTTTGGTCAACAATCAAACGTGTCAGATTTTTAAAAATAAATAATTTTTTTAACACAAAAAAGAAATGAAAGTTTCGGTGAAATCAGAAAAGAAATAAAAAATTTGGACCAATTATGTTTTCTCTCTCGTGCACGCAAAAAAACGTTTTTCGCGTTTTTCTTTAGCAGAAATAACACCCAATACTAAAAGAATAGAAGCAAAATAAACGGTTTTGAAATACGAACTATGAAAAATCAATTTCTCACTACTATAAAAGACTCCTATTCCATGTTTAACTGGCTTTAACTCACAGCAAGTGGTTAAACTCAAACAGCGGAAATAAATTGTTTGGCTTCATTTATTTTCTTCAACAATAGCTTTATGAGTTTAGGCAGTTATATTAAGATCGGATCTTTATGAATACACAAACAGAAATTTTGCGTGAAAGTTTTAGGATGTGGACATTGCAATAAGCATCGGTTTAATTCATTCACAAGCATTCTTTCAACTCATTTATTTTTATTTGTTTGCTTTCATTTATCTTCTTGAATAATTTATATTTAGTCTGGGTAATAAGACGATAGCACCCGTGTGAAAATTTAATGACAGCTATTTACCTATTTCTTCTCTGTCAATCACTTGATCAAAACCTGAATATATATATATCAGTAACGTCCCAACGGGGGGGGGGGGGACCGCCCCGGGTGTACCCTTCCAGGGGTGTTGGGGTGACACCCAAAATGAGATAAAAAGTTTTCAAAAATACTTATACCTGTATTATCCAATTTTACTGATGCTGTTTCAACATATAACTACAAATAAATGTATATTACTAAAGTCCTATTTCATATGTTCGCAAAGAACGTATCAATGAATTACTTCTTCAGCCTACATTCCCGTAAAAGTTTTTTAAAAAGTAGGAAAGAAGGCATAATGCATATCGTTAAAAATAATGAAAAGGCAAAAATAAGTGAAGTAATTAAAAAAAGATTGAAAAATGAAAAATTTGAAAGTAGAGTTTTGAGATGGGGGGGGGGGGGAATATGTATCTGTGTACCCCTCAATTACTTTTGAGGCAATTGTCCGATTCGAAACTTTTTTTTTTGGATTCGAAAGACCCTGGCAAGGACATCTCATTTCTTATTTTGTTTCTTTAATTTGAAAAAATTTTCCTTCAATTTTGATCAGATCAAAAAAATTTAACATTACCACGTATGGGAAAATGTGAAGCAAATTGTATAAACCTTGGGCAAAAGATCAAAGTTCCGTTCCACAAGCTTGGAAAAAACTCTCAACGTCAATTTTTTTTTAATTATTTGAACAATTTTCGTTCAATTTTGAGCTATTCAAAAAAATTTCAACATTAGCGCCTACGGAGAAATTTTAATCCAATGTAATGATCTAAGAAACTAATTTGCTTGGAACTTGGAACAAACGTTACCGGAAGGATCTTATGACATGGAACATGTACAGATACTAAGTTCATCCAGACTAAATGAGCCTATTTTCCCAAAAAGCTCTAAAAACATACTAATTGCCTAAAGACAAACATAATCAATCTGCCCGACTTTCCTCTACTCGTAATAATGCATAAATGCTACATTATAGAATATTAGTATTTTTCTCAAATGACGTATTTTTACGTCACCGGCTACAGGCGCCCTTGCAGCTAGCGTTGCAATAAAAATGCCAAAATTGTAACATGAAGGTATTAAGAATATATTTCACCCTTATCCGTAGCAGTTAGAACTTTTTTTTTTGAAAAAACGTTTACGGTTTCCTCAAAATGCCCCATGGTTGGAGATTGAACATAAACTATATTCACTGCATTATCGGTATATTATTTTTTAAAAAAGTAGGTAAACATAATATTTTTTTTACAAACAAGCATATAAAATTTTTTTTTTCTTTCCAATGGGGCTGCGGTATTGGTAGTCGACCATTTGCAGACCTAGTGCGTTCCCCAGTAATTGGTACCATCTCTTTCAGCGGCACCACAAGAGTGTGGCACCTTCGCCGCATGAGAATTTTGACGTTCAGTTACCACTAGATGGCGGTACCTGAGCTCTCATTGATGCAATATGCCCGAGGAATTTAATTTAGCCGAGAGCATCCAAGCCAAATGTCTCTCAAGGGATCTCTTACATGCCGCATAATCATACGACATGGGCGCAGACGATTTTCTTCATCTTGAAAATCCACCGACTTGGGCCAGGTTTGAACCCGCGATCTTGGGCGTACGAGGCCTGCAGCCTTACCACTACGCCACTTTGTCGACAGCATATAAAAATATGAGAGTACGATAAATTTTATCAATGCATGATTATAAAAAAATTTCGGAAACGATGTATTACCCATTTTCCTCAACTGATGGCGACACAAGTACCATTTTAAGTTGCAGGCGTCACTGAAAGTTTTGAATACACGTTGCATGTTTAGCTGTAGCATAAAAAAATTTCAGGTCTTAAAGGTATAGTTTGAGCTAGTGCATCAGTAGTTGAGATGTTTTGGACAGCTTTTGGAACAAGTTGGATGTTGCCCAAAGTGTCCCAAGTTTTACTGTCCAAACTTCCGGATCTAGGGTAAAACGTTAAATGTCTTTGTATCAAGAAAATTTGAATAAATAAAAACACTTACACTGCACCACAATATAATAAACTGGGACCAAACAAAGAAATCCTAAGCAATAAGTTGAGAACATGTAAAAAAAAAAAAAAACAAGAAAATAGGGTATCAGAAAAACTTACCCTAATAGGCTGTTGTAATACTGATCTAAAGTACATGACTTGATGAAAGTTGCTTATGGCGCCAAAACTTCGTTATCAACTCATCTACTTTTCCCTTCAAGAAACTCGGATAATTTTAAATAATACTGGTTTACAAAGGGGATGTCAAATGGGCCCCGATGTTCAATGTACCCCATCTTCTCCTATATTTTCTAAAGATAAAATAAAAATATTTTGCACAATTTGTTAAAAAAATAATAGCGGCTCCTGACTACTGCCAGGAAAATATTCAGCGGCCGTCAAGGTATTAAAAACGAGATAGTTTATCGTTATTTTTAATTGTGATTTGTCGTGACCAGCGATTTATTGACGTTATAAAAAATGTGTCGTTGAAAGCGGCGTCATAATGTGAAACCTGTGTAAGTTGAGCACTTGCGGAGCAGCACTTGAGTGGTTAACTTAGACAGGTGGTCAACTTATAGAGGGTGGCAACTTTTCTTTTTTTTTTGTCATTTCGCATTTATTCATTTGTAACTAATTAAAATGCAGCTTCATGTATTAAAGTTGCTTTAAAATAGTAATTAGCATTTTTTTCACAATTATCTAAAATATAATTAGAAAAATTTTATTTTATTAATAATTATTAATAATTTTTTTCTATTAATTAGAGTACTTTAATTTTAAAGACTGAATGACTTTAAAATTAAAGTACTTAGTTAAAAATGAAGATAATTATCCTATTAATTATCAGGATTAATAGGATAATTATCTTCATAATTATCCTATTATGAAGGGTAATAGGTAATTATCTATTTTAAATTACTTATTTGATGGTAAAGATTTTCAAAAATACATAATATTTCAAAATGGCTATAAAAAAGAAGAAATTTAATTAAAGAATAAAAAAGTGCTCATAGTAATTTTCCCAATGGTTATCTTACAGAGTGGTTTAGAAACTTTATATTGATGTTTCATCCATCCAAAGAAGTTCTGGTCTAACATTAAAGAATATAAAATATCCTAGAGAAGTTATTATTTTTTTTTATCTTTGCAAAGAATAAACGAATAGATAGATAAATAAATAAATATATAGTAATAATTAGGCGGTCAGTTTACAAAGCGTTTTTTATAATACTCCCATCCAAACTGGGAGCACATAAGTGGTCAATTTGGACAGGTGGTCAAGTTACAAAAGCGTCTCTGCATTATGTAATATAGGGCTAATTCCGTTTCCAACAAAAGTGGTCAACTTAGGTGGTCAGCTTGCAAAGGTGGTCAACTTTACAGGTTTTACTGTATTATCTAATATTACACTAAAATATTCTTTGCCTGTTTACAGAACAAAACTTTCATGAAAAACAAATTAGTTAAGAATATCTAGAATCTTTTTACTAGCGATTGTTCCAGTTTTTGAAAATTATAAGCACTGAACTAAACTTCATTACGTTGAAAAGGAAGCCAAACAAGTTCTTGACGGAACTTTGCAGCGCCAACTAAGTCCAGACATCATTGTCTGGAAAGTATATTTGTCGTTCCCTCCTATTATAGAATTATTTGAAATTAATCATTTCCTTAATATGAAAATCCAGAAAAATGAAAAAAAGGAAGACTTAATATTTTAAGTCTTATTTTCATTTTTCTAGAAAACTTCCTGGTGTTTTCATTTATTTGTTTTGAGTGACTTCAAATGTGTGCTTAACATTGGCATTTAGTTATGGCACCTTTGGAGCAAATAAGTATGTTGTTTTTTGAATCTTTTTATTAAAAATTCAGATGATAAAATCGGCCTAATGTAAACCGAGGGGAGTGCCGGATTATCGGGAATGAGTTTAAAAAAAAGCGTACGTACGTGTGTTTCCCCAGAAAATACAGTACTGCAATTGTATGTATTGTTTGCTTGTATGTATTGTTCGCTTGATATAACAGAGAATAAAATGCGCAATTATCTTTAAGCAAGGGCAAAATCCCTGCGTTATAAAGGCATAGAGCCTTTACTTCATGAAAATAAATGAATATACCGTGTACAGAAATTTACCTAATAAGACAGACTGCAGAAAAATACTTTATGAATGCAAAAAACTTCTATAATGAAAAATAACCAGCCAACTGTGCAAAAACTGGCTTTTATTTGTTTATATTATTACTAGTACGCCCGGCAGTCATACGAAATGACCGCTGTTCTAGATATTATAAATTGTAATCAAAATGATTTGTGCAAAGGTGTCTGCTAATTCAAACTGAATTACCCAGATCAGGCGGCGGGAACGCCCCTTCGCTTACAGCCCCACACTACTATACATTTATTTACTACATAATCAAATTGTTTGTGAAAAATATATATTTACCATCCAAAGAACGTATTGAAAATTTTATTATGCTTTTCAAAACAACAGTTTTAACGAAACTGGGAAAAAAGGGCGCTGACACTCTAATAAGAAAAATATGAAAAGGGCAGACGATAAATAAACGAATTAAAAAGAAAGAAAGGACTAAATTAAATTCGCGTATACATTCATTTTTAACGGAGATTGCAGCGAAGCCTCACTCAATGTGCTAGATAAATGTTTCAAATATTATTAGTATATTTGTTGCATTTTTACAACAATGGCAACTGTGTTGATTTGTTTGTTCACACAGCAACGGTAATTATATGGTTGGAAACGACGGCAACAATGCAAAAATAAAATAAAACGGGTCAAGAAAATCATTGAACAATTTTAAAAAAATTAATTAAAAAAAAAACTAATAGAATCACAACTTTCATTTTTGCGGCGATGCGTTTCTCGGGTCGTAAACATTAACCGCGCCGAATGTGCGCCCGATCGGTTAAACGGCCTGGGATCCTTTAGCGGACAGACAGACAGACAGAATAAGGCGCTTATATATAAGAAGATTACTAATAGAGTTCGCACAACAGGTCAAAATTCGACCGTAATAATTAAATTTACCATTGAAAACATTATGCTATTTATATAATTTTATAAGTATTATTCATCAAACTTGGCTATTATAACGCCGAATTTATTTTGTTTATCCTCACTTAAAGCAAACATATTGTAAATCATTGTCGCCGCAGCGCCAATTGCGTTCATACATAGTAGCCGCTTGTACTTTTGCCGATTTCGTACTGAGTTGATTGGAAGTTGAGCAAGACTTAAATGCTTGCTTCCATACACTATTCTCCTTTTTCATTTCATTGTTTCAGAGAAGCTTTCACTCAAACTCTTATTTTAATTGCTTTTAATATTACTGCTCGATTGCAACTAACTCTTTTTAACGTTGAGTTTTATACTTATTACCTAATAATTTACTCAACCAAGACATGTTGCCATCTGCTAAGTTATAACAATGTAACATTACTAGTATAAGTGAGACCAGAGCCTTCTATACTAAATGCCATCCGATAGGGCTTTAAATCCATACACATTTTGGCCGCAACTTTTTATATAGAGGACGCTAGTTTCCTGCTCATAATACTGCTTTTATAAGGAGATACATATGGCAAAGATTAATGAACTGAGTGTTTAAATTACATAAACTATTTAATTTTAAACATATCATCAAACAAAATATTCTAGAAAGCAAACTTTGACTAAAATTAAAACCTAACTAGTTCTTAAAAGAAATTTAAAGTTGATACAGCAGGTTATTTGCGCCACCTAGCGGAGAACTTTTCAGGGCCGTTTTTCTCTCATATCGGAAGGCATTTAGTATAGGGGGCTCTGGTGAGACTTGCTTGACAAAAGGAAAGGGGAAATAATTAACCAACAAATAAACTGTTTCCGAAATCACTAAAACTTGACAATAGCTACTAAACAAAAACAGAGTAAGAAAATCGTTTGAAACACGGAGGAAAAAATGATTCTTAACAGTTTTGTATTTGCCTTTTCACATATAGATTATTTATTTATTTATTTTTCAAGCGTAGAAATAGTTTAGATGCATAATATCATGTTAGTTGTCTTCCGCACGGGTGATTCCCAGCAAAAAGAAATTTTCGGAACTTCACACAAAGCTTTCGGGAAAAAGTATGCACCATTAATTTAAAATATAAATTATATACGAACTTAGTTGCACCCTCCCTGCATCCATCACACAATACATGCATACGTGTATATATTTATATATAAGCTCAAAAAAATCGGAGTATTTCGGGTTCGATACCCGGGGCCGCTGAAGACACACCATGTACACTTGGGGATACCTGCATGTAAAATCCGTGGACCCTGAAGTCCCGAGGCAGTTCCGAGGGTACCGGTGGGTGGAGATTTTCCCTTCCCTTCACCTATAAGTCTAAAAGGGAAGGTGCCGTATTTGTGGTGGCACCATCTGGTGTCGTCCAAGTACATTGTGGGCAAAGTCGTACTTCCACCATTGGTGCTCATCTTGAAACGGAAGGCGCTCCTTACTCAGTTAATTCCTAGTCCATTCGACGAAAGGGAGCTTGGATTCCAAGTGGCATAAGCAACAATAACAACAAACAAAAAAAAAGCTTTAAGTTAGTAAATAATTAAATTAAAGGTCTAATATTAATACCAAAAGTCTCCCCCTCGTAAACGTTATTATATTGTTTTGAAAGTTTTTTAAAGTAGTAAAAAACCTTTGGCTTGTCTGAAGGAAGGAAGAAAAGTACAGATATTATTCGTCAAAGAAACCTTAAGATCAATAAATTGAAAAAATTTCGACGACAGATTTTTTTTTTTTTTTCTTCTTCTTTACTTTTGGAACAAGACCTCGAAAATTTTCAGAATTGTCGGAGAATTTCGGATCACAATCATGTCTTCCGCATTGCTCTCGGCTGCCAGATTGTGACTGAGATATCCGGACTGCCGGGTTATCGAGTGCCCAGTTTTCGGGCCTTTACTGTATAAACAGTTACGGCAACCTTGCTCAAATGTATATATATTCAGAAACAACAACAATATTCAGAACTATATGGACCAGTTTCAATTTGAATACTTGTTTGAACGTGTACACATTTTATTTAAACTATCTAATAAAAGTGATGCATTATTCAAAATTTGTGAACAGTGTATTTAGGGAAAATGAGACGAGTGTAGAAAATTTTTAAGAAATGCTTACAGAAATATTAAATGCAAAGCATAAACTCCTTTTTTATTTTATTTTTATTTTATTTAATACAGGTGGATATTTTTAACTCTTACCAAGTACCACGCCGTGGCGGGAGCCTATAATAATATATATTTGAGCTTATACCGCATATTTCTTAGTAAATAATTATATTGGAAAAATCTATTTTAAACTATGTTGGTGATTCATTAAAGTTTGTTACAAAGGACTTCAGCCAAGCATGTTATAAATCTATTTTTAAAGACGAAACTGCAAATATAAAAAAATAATAATAAAAGGAAAAACATCAGTAAAAAATAGAAAATAAAATGAAAAAATTAAATGGATTTCTTTTCCTCTCAGCCAATTTATAAGGTTAAACTATTCTCAAAACAAAGCAAAACAATTTCATTGCTTTTCTTTGGGGGTTTCACAGCTATAAAACTGCAAAAAACGTCTTTTCTTAGAACTAGAAAAGCTAACAACTTCAGGCACTGTATATCACACTCGTTAACAGAAAGACATTAAAGTAACTATTTCATCCCCACTCCTTCGCCTATTTTTTATTTATTTATTTATTTTAATGAAAAATAAAGAAAGAATGGATGAAATGGTGCTAATACAAAATCTTGTTTCTGGATGCCTGCTTTTATCACGCACTTTTTCTTATTCAATCTCTAATTTTTCAATTCCTTTGTCAAAAACATTGTCTTTACTCTGTTTTTACGTGCTTCCATCAAAAAATTAATGATAGACTGAAAGATAACCAGGGTTTTGAGGACATATCCCCAATAACTCCACTTCAAACCATGAATAGCAAATGTGAGAATCAAAACATGTGTCAAAGGAAACAGTATGTCATTTATAACATACTATCCCTTTTTGCTTGAAATGATAAGTTAAAAAAGTTTCATTTAGTGATGAAAAAACAAATCATGAAAATACTCTTTCACGATAAAAACCTTGTTTCAAAATTTGCTAATAAACTATGAAACGTATTCTCACGCAACTTCTGATGGAAGTGTTTGTACATTAAAAAATGTTCAGAAAAATTTTAATTAAAAATGAACAGAGTTATTCAAGTATTCCACCTTAGCCAGAAGTCCGCACTAGCCCCTTCTCCCCTACGGCAATAAATTTGGAAAGAAAAATAGATTGCAATTTTAAATGACAGTTATAAATACATTTGAATTACTGAGAACGACTATGATGAAGGAATAAATATATGCAAATAATTCAAACGAAGTTATTTTTCAGCATAATAATTAAATGGCTATTATTTTTCAAAATTGTTTGATAGATGTGAAAGTAAACTTATTTATTTTTATTGAGTATTAGAAAAATTAGATGCCTTACGACCAGATGAGGCCCTCTTTACCAATCGGTGTTTTTTATCGATATGGGGAACACGTTCAGTTTTATTTCGGCCACATAAATTGTAAATTAATTTTAGAACACCCTTTTACCTTTTTTTTTACTGAAATGTTTTAGTCGTGCTTTTTTTTTTTTTTTCAAATGTGTCATTGCATTGTGGTTAAACATATAATCAGCCTCCATTTATAATATTTGCTGGACGCAAAAAAAAGCATTGGATTTATTTTTCAAATGGCCTATTCTATGTTTACTACATACAATGTCAGTGTAGGAAAATGTCTAAAAATGCATTGAAAAAAAAATACAAATTTCAGAAGCGTAACTTCTAACCCTAACATATGCATTTGTTAACTTATTTAGTTATATAAAGCGAAAGATATAGATTAATCGAATAAGTATGACAACGTGCATTTTCATTTTATTCTGACGTTCTTAATTCTTATTCAAACGAAAAATCGTTTGAATGAAAAGAAAATGAATAACATCATTTAAGAGTTAAGCATTATATATAAACACAAAATAGATAACTCTAAAAAATGAGCTTGCTAAAATATTGAAAAGAGAACACAAACTTAAGTGAGGGAAATCTATTCAACCTGCCAGTCAAATCTGGAAAATGTATTGTTATGAAATCTAAATTGAACCTGGCATTTTGCTTAGAATCGATGTTGCGTTATTGCCCTGCTTACCAACCGCAGTGCTCAGTGCCTTTGTTCCATAAAACTGGATTATGCTTAAATTTATTGATTCATTTTGGCAGCACTATATTGTTGTTAAAGTGAAAATTTTTCATTAGGCATAAGATGTATTGTCTGAATTTTTATTCCCGACAGTGGCTTTGTGCCACGAGCCATTTCTGCAAAGAAAACTTGAACACAATTTTTTTTTTTTTCAATTACATTATGTGTGTAAATTTTGATTGGATATACAAAAATGTTGAAACCAATTTTTTTAACTACCAGTTTTTTTCAACTTTCTCTTACAATATTTATATTTTGATCTGCCCAATACCTTGTGTTATTTTGAGGATGATTATTCTTTTGGTCACCAAAGGTTTTAAGTTCTTACATGAAGAGCTGAGTTTTTAATTTATTATTATAGACGGGAGGAGGTTCCTTAATGCTAGGATTTATAGTAGTTCGTTTGTAGTGACTGTTAAGGTTTCAGCCATGCTGTGTTGAGAAAGATAATTCGCTCATGGGCTGCAATAGCGGCACAACTCAAAATATCATATTTTGAGATAAGTGAGTTTGAAGTTTTCATTGCTAGAGAAAATGCATAAGAAATGCTTTAGCTTGCTGCCATTTTGCGGCCTATTATTGAACTATGAGTTGTGCAGGTATTGCTGCTGAAAAGAATGTGTAATTTCATATTTTTATCTGTTCTCAGCTAAAAACTCGTGTTTTTTGAGTTTTGCCACTATTGCAGCCCATGAGCGAATTGTTAGCTAATCAGGAGTATGGGGTTAACGCATGTAGGAGGTAGTAGAGAAGAGGGAGCAAGTGTAGACAACGTGAATAATTCTGCTATTTTTCAGTTTAAGTGTCTGAGTAAACTTTCGCAGTTTTGCAACACTGAATACACTTTTATATGAAGTTTCGTGAAATTTCAATTAATATTTCATTCGGAATCAAAAAATTAAGGTTTCCATGGTGTAAAAGTAAGTTCATGATTTGATTTTAAACTACTAATTTTGAGTATTTTGGTTAAAAAAACACGTCCCGTCGAAAAGTGAAGCTTATTTTAACTGTCATTCATTAGAATAACCAAAAAAAAAAAAAAAAATACTGGTTAAAAATCATGCCGTAGCGAAGCATATTTACTTGGCGTCGGGAATGCCTTAATCGACGAGTGCCACTTTCGGAAATTGCGGCTGGTTGGGGCGTATAATTTTAAGGTGTCTGCCCCCACGTCTGGACTGCACTTTGCACTAGCCGGTCACGCGCTTGCTCGGCCAAAAGATTGCGCCTTTATATTTGATCTTCGCTTCCATCGGCATTCTATATGTTACGTTGTTAGGTGTATCTTCTGGCATTCGGGAGGTTTAAAGGTTTGAAACTAGTTATGCAAGGGGTCTATGGTTTCGAACTTAAAGCTTTTTATTAGTTCTTAAAAAATAATAATAATTTCCCGTAGGAATTGTAGACACGATAGCACTGCAGGGCCTTCATGGCTTCACGCCCAAATAAATTCTGACTCACGTGACGAAAATATCCGTTAGTGATAAAGTATTATTAGAAAAAAACACATTTTCTTCCTTATTTTCATCATTGTTGCTATATTTTTAGACACTCCGCAGAATGTGGCATTTAAAAAATAATTTTACGTTCTGTGCCTTCAATGCGCAGTCAAAATATTCTATCTTGACAGTCCAATTGTAATCAGTACGATAAACATAATCATGTTTTATTACGGCTTTTTAAAATCATTCTTGTCATAAAAGGTAAGTCGGCTTCTGGGAAAACTGCATTTCTAATAACTCGAGGAATTAACTATCAGCACATTCCGTGGCCGGCAGCGAACGTGTTAAGTTAATTTAGTTTTTTATAAGGTTTTGGATCAGGTTTTTTATTTACTTACCATTTGGATTGTTTTGTTATTACTCGTTCTCTCATATGTTTCGAAAGGGTTCTTTCCAACTACGAAACGCTTGTAGACAATGTGTCATTGCTATTTGTGCGTCCTCATATTAAATTTTTAGTTACGACAGTATTTGTTTGCGATACGGCCAGGGGTGTACTGGGGCCAGGGCGCACCGGGGCGACGCCCCAGCACTTTTTTTCAAGGCAGGGCGCCGCCCCGGTTAATCAAAATATCCCTCCCACTTTTTTTTTTTTTTTTTTTTTTTTTTCCGTTGTGTGTATGTAAAAAAAATCCCCCCCCCGCCCCCGAAAAAAAAAGTTTTAGACAAGTTTAGAGATTCAGATCACTTCCAACTTTTTATTATAACTAAATTGTAATTCTCATTTCATCCCATTTGTCCCGCTTTGCTTCAATAAAAATGAAAAAATGTGGCCATTTTAAAGGAGTTGGAACAATGCAAGAAATAAATAACAGCAGACGATGAAAAGATGTTAGGCGCGAAATAAAGTCGCCGGCGCTTTGGCGCACATTAATGGTTGTTTCGTTTACAGACACGTGTATTTTCATCAATCACCCCCACGTGGAAATGAATTCGGCTGTTCCGACGGCGGAGAAAAGTGCCAGCTCGTGAGAAACACACAATACAAAGGTAGCATTCTGGGAAAGATAAGGATTGAAAAAAGAGCTATTTTTTTTTTTTTTTGTATTCGGCAATTCGGAAGGCCAAATCGTTGGTCGTGCTCACGCTATGCTAGTCCGTGGTCGTGCTCATACTGTGATCTAGAGAGAAACAGTTTTTCATCGGAAACAAGAAAGCTGATTAGGTAAGTCTTTTTTTCTTACGTTTAATGATGAAGAGAACTGCAGAAAAAAAAATCACAAGTTTTTTTTCATCGATTCCATCAAAAATTCCGAGAGTAGACGATGAGGCTTCGACATCATCTACCAAAATATGTGAAGAAACAGAAAAGACGAATATACCTATTCCGCCGATGTCAGAACCCAACGAAAATGACCCTACTAATGAACTGTTAACTGTCGAAAAAGCAGAGAGTAAGGAATCAACTGGTATTTGGAAAGTTTGGTCTGAAAGCCAATGGTTGGAACGGAAGCAGAAACACGTATGGCTAATAACAAAAAATGTTTTTTTAGGATGCAACTATTGTTCTGAAGTACAGACATTAGGCTCGTATAAAAGCCAAGGTATCTCATTAAGTCCAGAATGGATTAATTGCTTAGTCATTTTTAATGGTTCTGACAGAAATCAAAAACTTAAATCATTGCGGACTAAAATTTCAGCTCATCAGTTATCAACAGCTCATAAAACTGCTTTCAAAATTCTAGAGGAGGCCAAAAAAACAAGATTGGAAAAAATCAATATTAAACAGAAGGAATCTTTTATTGAAAAAACTGAGAAGCTTTTATACACGGCTTATTACACTGTAAAAAGTAACAGGCCCTTTTCAGATTACGAGAGGTTGATAGAGCTGCAAATGAAAAATGGAGTAGATTTAGGGATTACGTTACATTCTCGTAAAAGTGGTTCTGAAATAATAATGCACATAGCCAAAGAATTTAGAAAAAAATTAACAGCTAATTTAATTGAGGAAGACAAAAAATTTTCAGTTTTAATTGATGAGTCAACTACATTAGGTAAAGAATCAGCTCTAATTATTTATATTCAAACGTGCCTCAAAGAAAAATAAGAGCTTATATTTCTTGACTTAATATCTTTAAATACGCAATCTGCACCAGTTATTTTAGAAGCACTCTTTGATTGTTTTTCGTCATATGGCCTCAATGAGGAATTTTTACAAAAAAACTTGATTTGTTTTACTTCTGATGGTGCTGCTAGTACAATGTTGGGCAAAAATTCAGGCGTTTCCAAATTGTTAAAAGACAGATTACAAAATCCGGACATTATTATCTGGCACTGCTTAAATCACCGTTTAGAACTGGCCATTGATGACAGTATCAGTGATATAAATGCTGTTAATCATTTCAAATCTTTCATGGACACTTTATATGCTTTATATAGTCAATCTCCAAAAAATTCAAATGAATTAAAGAGTATAGCCGCAGATTTGGGGATACAGTTAACCAAAATTGGTAGATTATTAGATGTTCGTTGGGTTTCTAGTAGTTTTCGGACAGTAAAATCAGTTTGGAATACATATACTGCGTTAGTGAAACATTTTAAAGAAGCCACTAATGACAGCTCTAGGAAAAGTACAGATCGCAATAAGTACAGAGGCCTGTTTGAAAGAATGGAATCTATTGAATTTATAAAAGACTTGGCCCTGATTTATGACGTTTTAGAGGAATTATCCGCTCTGTCTTTGCAACTCCAGGAAAGATTTTGTACTATCGTCAGAGCCGATACATTAATCAAAAGAACAATTAGAGTTATAGGAAGTATGAGAGATAAACCTGGATCTAAGGAGCAAGAATGTATTAGATCTGCAGAAAAGATGAATTTTAAAGGGATAGATCTGAGTAGAAATAGAAAGATTGTTTCTATAAATAGAGAGCAGTTTATTGCTAGCATCAGAAACAATTTGGAAAGTCGTTGTTTTGGGTTGACTGCTTCTAAAAGGTCGAGAAATAATGATGAATTTGAGAAGGAGAAGTCCAGATACAATGTGATGCTGAAAGAATTTGCAATTCTAAATCCTGACACCTGGGCCGAAGATGATGATCAAGCAATGTCAAGATACGGAGAAGAAGAAATAAGAAATATGTGCACTCGTTATAAAATTGGTGATGAGCGTTTAGTGATCAGCGGCTTCAGAGATTTTTTCGAATCAGGCGGAAAAACTATTCCAAAATATCTTGCACCTCTCATGGATATATTAAAAATAATTCCTTGCAGTAATAGTGAATGTGAGCGAGGTTTTAGTGCCATGAATTTAATCATCACTTCATTGCGCGCAAAACTTTTAATAAAACACGTCTCCTCAACCATGTTTATTAAACTTAATGGCCCTCCACTGAAACAATGGGACGCAATTCCATATGTAAAAACGTGGTTGCTTCGACATAGAAATGCTGAGGATAATCAGTCTCGACGCGTAAATCACGAGTGTCCTACAATTAGTCAAGAAAAAGCGGAACTGTGGTCGTTGTTCTAAATAAATTGTTTTTTTTTCCTCCTGTATCGTTGTTGTAAATAGATAAATTCCACAGACAGACAGACACACACAGAAAGAAAGACAGACACTTGCTTTTAATATAGATTACAATACGTTTTCTAAGGGAAGAAAAATTGGCAACGCCCGCTTATTTAAATTTTTTTTTTCGCCTGGCTTTTTTTTTTTTTATAGCGCCCTGGCACTTTTTTTTTTTAGGAGTACACCCCTGGATACGGCGTATAAATATAAATATATCTTCACTTCTAAAAGTCAATAATCCCGACTTAAGCTGCTAGAGAGAGTAGAACTTCACATGCGCTTGCATACAGATCGCAGAGTTGATAACATGGAAAATAATTTTTATCATGGTCTTTTTCACTACAAATACTGTATGCTTTTGATTAGAAGCTTCGAGTAATAGCATTTTGCGCCATCTATTTGCAAAAAAGCAAAAACCCTGAATATTAATCAAAACGATTATTCTCGAAATGGTGTAAAACTAAGTGTGGTTCGATTTAAGATTAGTTATAAGTTATTTTGTGCCATTGATAAGCAAAATTTAAGTTTTCGAAGATTATTGGATATAGTACTGGGGTATTACAATTATATTTTTGTTTCAATAAGAAGGGTTTTCCTATATAAACTGCACGAAGTAAAGTAATAAGCAGTTAGTTTTATGATGCAAAGTTTTATATAAGTCATTTTCTCACTGATGAATTATTGAAAGTCATAAATTCAGGAATTGAGGTGCATTTAGCATTGGGACCGTGTTCGCGCTATCCCTTATGCTTCGTTAATGAGATCTTGATTCTGTTTTCAAGGCATGTTTTTACATAATACAGTAAAATCTCTCAACGGATACCCTCTTATGCAAACATGCAAGCAGTTATTAATTCTCCGGAGGCAAAGCCCATTCAGCCTAATGTATTAAAAATCTCTCTCCAACTGACACCCTCAGTTTCAGACGCGGAACTCTTTTGGGAGTAAATTGCATTGATAATAGAACTCCAGTTGTAGGCACTATTTCGGGAGCAAAAAAAAATGAAATTTTAGAATATGATTAAATTGGAAATTCAACACTTTAAAAAAATTGTACAAGTAATTTAGAAAGTAAACTAATTTAGACATTACTTAACAATTTTACTTTTCTGGGTACATAAAATGTTTAGGCCTTACGGCACGAAACAAAATTATGTTTCTCTCCCCTCCACTTTTCTTCCTCTTTTTGTACTTTGTTGAACTTTCCCCCCTACTATTGCCTAATTCATCCGGACTACTGAAAACTTGTGCAACTTTGAAGCCCTGATTAAAAAATGTCTTAGGCCGAATACCGCATATTCGGCGGCCGAATATTAAAATTTCTAGAAAATCGTTGTAACGGAAAGTATTTGACAAATTTAAAATTATTGACAAAGCCAAACACCAATTACACACAATCTATGATGTATGATTTAATTCTGTTTGTTAAGAATATAAAACTATTTTAAATTAATCTATTTTCTGTATTGTTTTGAATGTAATAAAACTAAGAATTTCACCCACAGGTGGAATAGAAGTGACAGGTTTTATGGTAGTAAGCATTAACATTATTTTACTAATTATTTAATTCAAAGGAAAGAACTACTATTGCTTAGTGAACTTTTCCCTTGCTCAAAACTGTTTTATGAAGATATTTTAGAAGTTATAAAAAGTTAATATTTTTATTTTATTACCCTCTGCAAAAGAGACAGAGAGAGAGAGAGGGGGCGAGGGGGAGGAAACTGAATTCTCCGAGTTTAATTTTTTTAGATCATACGCGATTCTTCCTTTTCATGAGGTTAACGATGTTAGATAAAAAAAAAATCAAGCAAGTTTGACCATGGAAAATTAAGTAAAAAGGTTTGCGAAAATACAGATAGGTATGTAAAAAACCCCATATTAGACAGGTAAAGAAAAAGTAAACAACAGGTTTTCAGTAATGACAATTATGTTTCTGTACCAAAACCAAATCATTTAAACGAACAAAAGTTTCTGTACTCAACTGAAATTTGTCTTTAATTTATGAAAAACATGTTCTCAATACTCAGTTTGTATATATATATCACCCACCGCTATTCAAATCGCTGCTTAAAAAAACAGCCGTTAATTGAAGTCGAAATTAAAACAAGAAATTCTGTCTAGAACTGGAGGAGTCTACTTCCCGTATACCATCAACAAATTTGTAAATCTAGCTCTCTCTCTCTCTCATTTAGCTTTAGTTCTTAATTACTTCAAATGTACCCTTTCAACGGTAATGCATATTCATTGGATCATTCACTCATTTATTCAAATATCCATAAAAAAATCCAAATTGAAAAGTTTCATAGGAAAGTAGGCTCGTTTAGTTCTGAATGAGCTTCGCGTGTTTGTCCATGTTTTAAGTCATAAGCATTCCGATATAGCGTGTTCCCAGCAAATCCGTCTTAATAGACGGATCAACGATTTAGATAATTAAAATTTCTTCGAAAGCGGTATCGTTGAATTTTTTTGAACTGTTCAAAATTGAGCAAAACTCATATTTCACTCCGGAAGCACCTTCGAATCAACTTCTTCAACGGAATGTAGATCTTATGTCCAGAGTTTATAATTTGCTTCATGTTTACTCAAAGGAGCTAATGTTAAGATTTTTTGAACTGTTCAAAATTGATCGAAAAGTGTTCAAATTAAAAACTAAAATATGGGAATGATGAGGTGTCCTCGCCGAGATCTTTCGAATGAAAAAAGTTTTTTTCGGATCAAATCATGTGTTGTTTATATAAAAAAAATTATCTCAAAAGAACTGAAGGAGGTAAAAAGCCCGTCATGCTGAATTTATAAAACAAATTACTTTATATACTGTTTTGTAATAAATACCATTCCACTAATTTTTCTGGATATTTAGATATCTTTTATATTGACACATACCTTTTCTTTTAATGCCATTAATCTCAACTGGCTTAAGAAGAAAATTCTAATTGTAAACGAATCTCGGAGTTTTACCTTTGCCATAACTTTCAAATTGAAGCTAAATTGGAAATAGTACCTATAATATTTTTAATCATAGCTCTCAATTTTTTTTTTTTGTGTATATGAACAAAATAATGACGATCTGTAATGAAATGGGCATCGTTAACGATGAAACCTAAATTACCGATCTTAACAAAGTCATAAAGTAAAACTTGAAAAATGTATGAAGCCATTATTTGTTGTTTTTATTTTTCTTTTTGACACGGCAGCCAAAGTCATATCGGAATTTGTTCTATGAGCTTTTTACAGTTCGAAGAATTCTCAAATATAGTCTTGAAAATTGCTGGATGGAAAACATCCTTTTTAAAAGCGCGATGTTCGAGGTAAAATGACTTAAAACTCGGTTTTTGTTTTTGAGGGGGAGGGGTCACCACTTTTGCAATGTTCTTACATTCACCTATATCAAAGTGATAAAAATTAACATTAAAAATTAAAAAGAAATACTTGGTGGGGAAATAACCGTTGCCGTCTTTTGACGTCAAGAAGCATTTGGCAATTTAGTTGTTTGAAAAGAAGTTCTGGGACATTCAAAACTTGCTTTTCTAAGAACAATTCTGAACGCTTTTGAACAAAGAGTAAATGTTTCATTTCAATTACAGTACTTTACGGGCCATAAGAAGCACTCTTTTTTTTTTTTTTTTTTTACGAAAAACTGCCTCAAAAATTCGAATCAGTCTTTGCTCGAAACGTTTTTTTAATATTTTAACAATACAACCATGAAAGTGTTTATTTTTCTAGCAAGCGATGATTGATTGCGAAACGCTTAATCTGTCAAAAACATATTCAGTTTGAATTTTTTTTCTAAGATCTTGTTCTTAATAATCTAAATTTAAAAAGGATGCAATTTTTTTATCCAAATCATCTGTCACTTAAGTTTATCTATATAAAAAAAGAATATATGTACCTCATAAAAATCGACAGTTTACATCGGACTTTCACCAAATGTGGAACAAGGTTACTCTGGCACCCGGGGTAGGTCATAGGAGAGTTTTCGTACGTTAAAAAAGTTCGAGTTTTACATTTAAACCAAGAAATTTTCAAAACCAGGCTTTTTCCGCACGAAGAAATTATCGAATGGTTTTGAATTTGGGGCAATTGGAAAGCCCATAAAAAACTGCCCCAAATGGGGTTTTGCACTGCGTGACAAAAATTCGTAGCCTCTAAATTTAACTAGAAAAGAAGTGAAAGCCTTTATCAAGATTGTTGTCCTTATTTTAATGGTAATGTTTTAATACAGAATTGAGTGTTGAACATGTGCCACATAATATCAATATTCATCCGCAACGGCGGATGAAGATTGATGTTACGTTGTTGTTTTTGTCCGAGTTTGTTGATGAATTTTTCACAATAATCGAGATACCCCGTGCAAAGGCGGGCTACACAGTTAGTCATCGAATAAAAATCAAACCTTACAGATAAATCAAAGACTAAAAAATATTTTGTAATATTATTTTACTTCTCTGACAACAAGTTTACAGAAGAACTTTCACATAAATATAACTATATAACTATTTCAAAGAGGTAACAATTAATTTGGAAATTGGCTTTGAATTAAAGTTTTTTTTAGAAACTACATGTCTATTTCTTCAACTGCATAGGTACTGGTAAGCTTCAGAATATGACAGATTAACTGTTTGATCATGTAAAAAGAAAATTTGTTTGATACTTGAAAAGAATTTTATTGGTAGTTTTAATATAGTGAAAATATAAAAATCTTTGAGCAAGTATTAATGTGAATATTACTACAAAAAAAAAAGAAGAAAAGAACAAAAGAAAGAACATGATTCAAACTGCCTATAAAAATGACTCAATATATATAAAACCAGAGGCAAGGTACGAAGTTCCCAGCCTTCTGAATCAATTTGATGCTCAAAGCATCTAAAAAGAAATAGAATATATAAAACAACATTTATAAAAAATATTTTGTGAACAAAACTAATGTAAAATTATACATTTCCTTTAATTGTTCCAATCAGATATTTTTCAATCGGCGCACTTTTAATTTTTGATGAAAATTTTATATACGAATAAAAAAATAGGTGGAAAAAAATGTTTTGCAGTACTAAATTTACCCAGGTTAAAAGCAATTTATATAATAATGGTATTAGCTGGGTGAACAGTCTGTTTTAGTTTTTGACGATAAAGCAGCAGTAAACCTTTCAATACCATTCATTGATCCATACATCATATGTACAAGGATGGACGGAAAAAAAAAAGAAGTTACCAAAATAATAATAACAATTAAAAATACATATTAAAAACAGAAAATACAAAAAAGGAATTAAGACATATTTGTCGTTCTTTTTTTCACATAATCACTAAATCTAGTTACGCATTTATATGAACATAGGACCAACTTGTTCAACCCGTTGGCCTGTCTGAATTGTTGAGCTGGTTTTTTGGATTTCTCATCTGCATTTTCGTATAAAGTATTCAATTAAGAGAAGTGGAGAGTCTGGAGAAACCCACAAAATACCTCCCAATGACTACCCATTCCCTTTTCTAAAACTGAAGACAAACTCATTTGGATCATGGTTGTCTTGTACACAACACAATAATGTAGAAACTGCTGCCAAGAATGCGTTCAATGGTCAAGGACGTGTTTTCTCCAAATCGGTTGAAACAAAACCCTGCATTCAGATGAATGCCTAAAAAGTTTTGGCGATTATGTGGATAATCGGTAGTCGATAAGCATGCCGCTTAGTTCATTGTTGTAGTTTCTGTCTAGTGTTAATAAATATTTTAAAATTAAATTTGTAAGTTTTAATTTTTTTGAATCAATCTTTGTATATATAACTTTTAAAATTTACTTGAATAGAAGAAAACAATATCAAAATCTATCGATACATACATGCATTTCACTCTTTTATGAAAATAATTTTAAAGCCAAGTACTTTCATAGACAATAGAAATATTGAAAGAATGGTTTTGCAGTTGATTAAACAGATGAAGAAAAGAATCTCTTTTTGTAACATTTGACTATTGATAGTCAAAAACTGGCACATTATCATTGGGTTTACTTTCAGAAATTAGTTACAAACAATTAGTAAACAAAATGAATATAACTAAATGCAATTAATCAATAGGATTTAACAATTATCATGCCTATATTTTAATGGGGGACAACTTTTGATTCAATTAAAAAAATAGTTATTATTGTCATCTTACAAGAATTTCATCAATCATTGCAACATTAAAATTAAGAATGATTTACATTAAAACCAATTTCAATCATGCTAATTTGAATAATTGTAATTTCTATCTGCATTCTAAAATACTTAACAATATATCTTATAAACAGTAATATCAACAAGCAGTAAAGTGCTTAAAATACATTTGACATTTTATTTACAATGCTTTCAATATATATAAATGTTTATCTATGTATATATATATATATATATATATAAATCACATTGAAATCTAAATATATTTTAATACATACAAGTTTTACAGGATTTTTCTTTAGTTTGAGCTTCATTTTGGAGCAAAACTAAACATCAAAATAGTACAATCTTGATTGAAGTTTGTACTCTACAATAGCATTTCCCAAACAGGGAACTGCAGAAAATCAACATTGTTAGTGAAAGGAAAAAAAAAAAAAAAACATTTCAACATAATTTTATGAGATTTAATCCATATAAGTATGCAAGGTTGTCATAAGTCAAGTACTTTAATGTAATAAAAAGAAAAAATATATATGGACTAAGTTAAACATCAACCTAGATTTCAGGAACAAATTACCTATTTCTTTCCTAATTGGCAACAGTTTTTAGGTAATGACAAGTAACATCTTTAAAATTTGCACTAAAATAATTTGCAAAATTTGCTGTTTAAATTATATTGTTAAAAATTTTTACAATTTAGTAGCCTTTCGTTATACTGAGCTTGACAGAAGACAAAAAAAAAAAAACCATGCAATAACATGCATGGGGCTGGCTACAAACGTACAACTTATTTGTTGGCTTAAAATATGCAATATCATTTTTATTAAGTCTTTTATCTAATGTTAAAAGTAATACTTTAATAATTTGCATCATTTTTTTCCCTGCATAAAAGATGGCCATGTAGAAATTTTAACGTGAAATACTAGTCTGTAGTCAAAACAGTTTGGGAAATGCTTCTCTACATTTCAAAAGACACAAAATAAATATTTATACCAAGTACAAATTAAAGTAAGAAACACTTGCTTTTAAGGTATACAACTTGGTAGATAAAATACAAATAAAGGTGACATTAACGACAAAAACAACACAACACATTTGGGAAAATTCAAATACTTTAAATATGACATAATACAGATGCATTAATTTGACTAACAAACAAAAATCTGAACAAGGCATGACGAGAAGTGCTACTCCTATAAAGATATCACAACATTTGGTCAACTAGGCTTAGATTACATTGCACAGATAGGAATGAATAAATATTACTTCCTGATTTTTTTTTTCTTTTGATGTACTGATCTAAATAAAGCATAAAGAGACAACATATTTGATAAAATTTCTCAAATGGAACTTCTTTATGTATAGAAATGTTTTAAACAGATTTTAAAGATTAAACATTAGTAGCAGAGTTCCAAAAACGTATTAAGAAAATAATAATTGAAATTATGCAACAAATGCATAGGACGAATATATTTTCAATGCCACACAGGAAAATTGAATACAAATTATATGCACAATAAGACATTATAATTACATTTGAATATTATTGCTATACTGTAGTCTCGCATTTCTTTGTGGAAAAATTACTATGATTTCTTTACAAGTTTCTTTGACCTTAACAATTTAATATTTATATATTTTTGGTGAAACTTTAATCCTGTAAGGGATTACTTTTTTGATAAAAAACATCAAAGGAGTACATTCTATACTCCGAGTAGATTTTCACAATTCACATATGTTTTCAATAAGAAATTTTAAAGAGTTTTAAAAATTATACTCGAAAATATCAAGCTGCAATTCTAAGGGCAGTAATAAAATACTTTTAAAAAAAATCCTGATACTGAGTTTGTAATGCATAAAGTAAATCAATCATTTCTGTACATCTATATTTCTAATATAATGTACCTATCTTCTGAGATTATCATTTCTTTTAAGATTCGACACATATATTTAGTTGCCCTCTTGAATTGCTGCTATTGTTTGGGTTTTAGTGCTGCTATAGAAATATTTTTATGCTGTCAAAACGGATTTATTAGTTATTTGAGGGCGAAAATTCAAGTTTTGAAGTGGAGGGGAGATTCTGTTGGGCACATTTTTGTATAGGGAATCAAATTTCTGAAAAGAAGAAAAATTCTTGAAATTATTTCATTATTGCAGCTTTTTGTGCATTTCAACATTTTGCATTTAATGCCTTGATTTTCCCCCAGAACTTACGAATGCTTAACAATTGCTTACTTTTATTCCACTAAAATCAAGTCTTCCCTAATTTAATAACTTTTACACTATGAATAGAGCAGTATTGTCTGCACTGAATCTATTAAATTTGGTGAATCCGATGTGTGAGGGGGAGGGGGTAATCTCCCGTCTGGATAATTTTCAAGGAAAGGATTTAAGACAGGGGAGCAACTGGGGAGGAGAAAGGTGGTCAATCCTCCAAGAACCCTTGGTTTTAAGCAATATTGCTGATCCCAGTATGGTAATATGGTATTTAAAATTTGACTGAAAGTCGTTTGAGCAGCCTATGATTTTTCTCACTGATGTGATATAAGAACAGCAAGATGCTAAATTATTCTTTTATTTCTCTTCAGTTTTTTCTAAGTTTTCCCTGATTTATTCAGCTCTTTAAGACATAAGCATGTAAAAGAGAAACCTATCTATGATGTTTCTTAGAAATTGCAAAAAAAAATATGGGAAGAGAATTTTTAAAATAAAAAGAAATTGTAACTTTTAACCGTTAATAACTATAAGAAAACTAAATAAATTTATATTTATTGTCAAGAGAAAAATATATACTTATTCAACATCAATCATTATATACCTCAAACAACAAATTTCACAAATATCATCCTGCAAGTATTTGGAATGGCATAAAAGAAACCATATTACCATTACACCCTAACACATTTTCACGTTTTATCATTTTTATTCCATTGGTCTTAATAATGTATATGAATATAATTACAGGAAGAATAATTGTTTTTAGAGGAAGGAAAAATGCTAAAAACTCCTATAAAACTTCAGAATTATGCTTCAATAATTCTTATTTCTTACATGAACATTTAGATTGTCTATATTATCATATGTCAATTTATACTACAAACTCAGAATGCACACTAGACTGTATGAGCAATAGTTTGTACTTTAAAATGCTCTATTAAAATATATCAAAATGAGAATACATATTACATTCAAAATGCATACTTACAAAATAATAAATAATCATATAAGTGTTGAGATAAACCATTACATTAATAACAATTGTAAAATAACTTGATTCAGATACATGCTCCTATTCAGATACATATTACCACACATTGTTCTTATTTTTGTTCATAAATTTGTACAGGAACACTAGAAGGGCAACCTTAGCTTTGGTGTTCACTTATTAAGAGATTCCATAAAAAAAATTTTAAAAATTAAAAAGCATAACTTTAAAAATATGTGTTCATTTTTTCCCCTTGCTTGGGCATAGGAATGAAGGGAAAAAGGAACACACTTTGTAGTTTACAGTAGGTTTTAATTGGAGCTTTATGGACACAAAGGAGGAGGAGGGGGGGGGGGCTTCATGGAATAGTAATAACAGAAGCTCATGTAGAAAACATTGGCAACTGGTTCAACATGTCTGTGGTCGTACATTTTTTACCAAGAATAATTTTATTATTTTTTAACCCGACTTATCTTGTTATTTTTACCATTGTTTCATATTGAAAATGAAACTGTAATACCGTTTCAACAAATCTACCAGGAAACTGATTCAAAAAATAAAATAATATAATTTTAACTAAATTGAATTGCAAATAAATTTGATTGTAAATTGTTAATGCAAAATGAAAAATTTTATAATACATTGATAGAAACTTTTAATTCATGCATAATTTCGTACTAGTAGAATATTTTTTAAATTTACTTTTCATTAATTCAGATTACTTAGATTTTCTAACTCAATTGCAATGAAAAATTAATATTTCTTTTCAAAATTAAATGAAGAAAACAAAGTGGTGAAAAATATATAACGAATTTTATTCCAATAAAAAGTTAAAAAAGTCACAACTGTAACTTGAAGAACTGCAAAACTTAGATATACAGTACATACACCTTTGACTAGTTATGACAAAAAAAGAAGTTTGCCATATTTTGAAATAATTTGCTGAATCTAAAGATAAAATATTTAGTTAAAAAATATATAAAAGAACATCTATGTACTACATTTGAAAATATGACTAAAGCAGACACACTAAATGATATTAAACGTTAAAGACTGCTATTTTGTCTTCAAAAAATTACATCATACATATAATAATATTTCTAGAGAAATCTGATTCATTATGTCAGTAACAATACTTTAGAGGTAAATGATCTTATAAGCAATAAGATTTCAAAAGTAACTGCTAACATTACTTTGATTTTTGTAGCATGATATGTAAAGATAAAAATATTATTATTCTTGAAACCAAGAGGAAAATTCCTTATAGATGTTTGAAACCAACGCAACCTCTTCTTCATCAGGAACTTCTTGTGCTAAAATTGTACGGAAACATTTTTGCAGGCCTTGGATTTGATGCATATGTTCGCCATAATTAGAATTTCTAAGAAGATTCCTTACAAGGCATAGATACTCTAAGCGTTTCTGTAAGAAATAAAAACAACTTTTGAAATTTTTGATTAAAATACATTTCAATGTAAGTTCAAAATTTTGATTTTTTTTGTCAATATATTTTGAAATATTAGTTTGAAAAATATCTGAATTTCTGAATACACTTGATTTAAAATCTAATGCGAGGGTTGGTAGCTATAAGAATTCATTTTAACGGACAAAAAGATTTACACAGATAAATTATTTGCAGCCACATGTTCAGGGGTCTCATTCATTTCTTTAAAAATTAATTTGTAACAGCAATGAATCTTTTCATTTCAATACTTGGAAAACTCATATGAAAAATGTTTACTATGGAACAAAAATTTACAACGATTTCACTTAATTTTAAAACTATAAACAGTTCTCAAAAGTTTATCACTAATTTTAGTATAACTTACTTTCAACAGATTGTGAATTTAATACTACTGTCAACGTGTCAACTAAGGTGACTTTGCAATAGCCAGGGTGAACTTGCACACTTTTTAAATGTTAGTTTGTAGCATTTCTGAAGCTTAACAACTTCACCACAAAACGTTGATAGTTGTATTGTATGAAAGGTTTATCCCTTACATTTTTATTAGGTTAGTTTTCTCAGAAATGATACAAAGTAACATTTGAAAAGTGGGCAAATTCACCCCAAGCATGGCAAAGTCATCCTGGTTGACGGTATCTCAATATATGTAATTCACTTTCATTACTGAATTGAAAGGTTTCTTAAAAAACGGGTGTTTTGTATTTCCTATTTTCAAGCCGATGGTTAGACTGAATTGCTAACATTTGAAAAAAGAAATAATTCCTAATTAATAAAAATAGAAGGTAATAAGACAAAACATATAAAATAACATTTGAAGGTAGCATCAAATGTGACTTTACATACATGTTTAAATTCCTGTTAAGATCATGTTTTAAAGGTCATTCATTTTATTTTTAATTGTCACGTATTAAATGTTATTGTTTTTAGTTATAGTAAATATTATTGTTATCATTTAATTTATTTATTTGAATTTCAAAACACCTTTGATCATTTATTTCTATGGTCGCATGGCATAACTTGGGAAGCAAAAGGTTTGTGCATGGTACTAGAAAAATAGTTGAGAAACATTGAATTCAAATAATAATAAAAAAAACTTTGATTTTATTTTTATTTTTTAAAATTTAATGGAGATGATTTTTTAAAAATGAAATTAAAAATCTAAAAAATAAAGAAATAATACAGTGTGAAAAAATGAAAGCACATACTTTTTCTCCTGGTAATAGGTCACTTAATTGTCTCACTATTATGTCCAATAACACTTTAACATCATTTAAGTAGAACAGGTCAACTAACGTTGGAATGGAAAAGAAATCCACCATGAATTTCAAAACGGAATTAGGGCTCTCTACATAAGGGCATAAGGCTTTTGTAGGATCATCTGCAATTGAATTTTTTTGGATCAACTATTAGGTTGTATGATGAAATCTAAACATTAAAAATAGTAATGCTCTGTTTTTGTTTCTGAAGAATACCATCATTTGCTTCATAATATCAAAAAGTTCATAAATACCTAATAATTAAAATTATTATTATTATTATGTCTAATAATCAGTGCTTCCAGGGGCCTCAGAGTTTGTGTCAAATTTTGGAGCAGATAAAAATGGACTTTTATATCAGTTTGGAGTAGAAGAAATTAACTTTTGCATGTCAGGAGCAGAAAATATGAACTGTGTACCATTTTTGGAGACTCCCTAATCCCCCTAAATATTAAATGGCAGATGCAAAAAGATTACAGAACGCATGAGCTTTTTTGCTTGCACGTGTAAAGTAGGCTTAAGTAATTTTAAAGAATTGTTCTAATGGAAAAGCAATCTTTCCTCTTATTGTTTTTTTTTTTTTTTTTTTTTTTTTTTAACAGTGATTATTATTTCTTAAACATTAGAAAATACAAAGTAAATTATGATTATTTGTGATTGCTATTATAATTCCATGAAATGATAAACTTTTTGATCTATTTCAAGAAAAATTGACTAAATAAAACATTTGTAAAATAAAACAGTAAAGAAATGATTTACTTTATAATATTACAAAATATTGCAAACTGTCTCACTTTTTCTGCTACAAGCGTGGGATACATCACTTATTCTGCTCAATTTCCTTATCATATTTGACGTTCTTAAGAGAAAGTAGAGCTAATATTTATTGATTAAAGGGATAATAACAAATAATGTTGATTTTGAGATGAAAAAAATGTTTTTAGAAAAATCCTTAAATCCTGATTTGGTTCAAATTTTACGAAAAATCACATTTAGTGGCAGAAAAATCATTTTGGTGCAGTTTTGCACAGTTGACACAGCCGTGGAAGCCCTGAATAATACTTGTAATATAAAATAATACTGTCAAAACAATGAGTCTACAATACTTGTTGCAAGTAGTAGATTATAAATGAACACATTATCACAAATAAACAAAATATAATAGTAGGTACGACCCTCTTTTTTTTTTAAATCTAAAGTAAAGCAGCTGAGCTCTTGAAGAACATTCAAAATAACATTATGTACAAGCAGTAAGAACTTTCACTGCTAGCACACCTCAATCTTCCCTTCCCCCTCAAAAATGAAAAGACATTAAAGCCCAAATAATTAAATGGGGGTGTCATACAGCTATTTTGAAGTTACTTGGAGCCTTTGCAAGAGCATAAATCTAAAATAAGCAGTAAGTTTAAAATAAGTATGCATTAGTAAATTCTTTGTTTGTATGTAACAATACTTTTTCTCCACCAGACCCCTACCTGTTAGCCGAGGCCTTAGGATTGCTTACACACGGGGTGAGGTGGTGGGGTCTACGGATTTTACCTGCACATATCCCCAAGTATACATGGTGGTCTTCAGTGGGTATCGAACGAGCGACCTTCCATGTGGAAGTCCGACGTGCTAACCACTAGGCTACCACGGCCCTTGTATGTAACAATACTAGCATGCACTACAGATAAAACTTGAAGTCATATAGAAATAGTTGTATATATGCAATTATTTGTACTTTTACATTTCCAATCATTTTACAAAGAATTTTGAACTTTTTCTAAGATGATTTTCAGTAAGAACAAAAAACATTGAAAGCACTGAACTATTTTGGGATTATTCAAATTTAACTACAAGATAATCAATAAAAATGTTCTCTTTCCTTAGTAGTCATTCTAAGAAATAATTATCTTTTATTCTATAACTACGCAACAGTGAAGTAAACCAAAAGAACAATTTCAGAAATGTACTAACTTCATGACTTTGACTGAGTTGATATTACTGACAAAAAAGATGTAGCATCAACAGCTGTAATCATTTATCAGTTAATCTTATTAATAAATATTATATTGATATAAAATCCTGAACATTAATTTGTTTGATCTTAAGTAGCAGATAATTAATCTAAAATTATTTCTTTGATAAGGAAAGTACAACGTCATCTTCGTTAATTAATCTGATCAGTGAAAACTTATATTTGAACTATACGAAAAGGAAAATACACATTGGCATTCATAGCATTGGTCAAACGGGCAGTCATTTGTGGTGTTCCCTCCAACAAAAGAAATGTTATTGTGTTGTAGTTTTGTAGTTTATATCAGGGTACTAGAGCAGTTTTAGAGTAGCTCCGCTCCGACTTCAAAATACTAGCTCTGTATGCATTGTAGCTCTGCTTCGCCTTCCGAATAATTTTAAAAGGTCAAATGTTATTTATCTCAAATTCCCAGCTCCGGTCCAGTTTCAAGTCTCATTTCTGTACTGCTCTGAGCTTATGTTCCATGTTTCCCTCCAGATTCCTGCTTTATAGTATTTCCAATAGTGGGGGGGGGGGGGGGGGGGGGGAAAGGACTTCAGAAAATCCATTTTATTTATCTGGTGTAACTTTCAGTAAACTACATTTATTTTCAGTTATGGTATTTTGCAATAGCATTAGTAAAACTGTATAAGTACTACATGTAGTTTTCAAAAATTCTTTATCTCAATTTGGGAGTCACTCATCAACAACCCTTAAAGAATGTCACCCGAGATGGACGGACCCCTCTGTACCCCTATAGTGATGCTACTGAAATACAGCAATGTTTTTGTCATGTCCTCGCAGATAGCGAGGAAGAATGGGTATGCTGCTTCGGAGTCTAACGGGACCCTTGTAGACAGGTATCCGATTTCTGCCCCTTTGAAAGGTCTCTTAATTTTTTGAATCTGCTCCCAGAGGAGAGACCGTCACCTGGGCTTGGCACCCCCAGAGGTATTGTTTCACTTGGAGGACATTGGAGCCACGATCTACTTAAAGTGCACCAGCTCCCTTTTGCGTACACGGACTGCAGCAACCAGCAGCGAGAGGTTATCACCTTCCCAAACACTGACCTCAGTCAATGTTGCTCCACTTTCAGTGTTCTACGGGAACCGAGCTTCTACCGACTGTCCACTGCAGGACAAAAAAAATACAGTAATATCTTCACTCATATGTCACTGCTTGGTACGTCGAATTTTAAAAGTTCTACAACAAAAGTTTTAAAAAATAATATAGTTTAACTTTTATTTACTGTGGCACTGATTCAAGAATATCTCTCAGTTAATAAATGGGTAAAATTTTTGTGCAATACTTTTCTTTCTTCACCTATTTTCAAAACATGTTCTTCAAAAATAACCAGTGGAACACAAGGAATTAACACCCTCTAACAACAGAAAGGTGAACATAGAAATGTCTGTGAAGCTTCCAAAGTCATTTATTTACAGGCACCATTTTTCTATCTATACTTTGTTGGTGCCCAACATGTCACACTTTACTTTGAAGCTTATACTGAATTTATTTTTAGTTACATGAATTTGGATACAAATTTTAACACTGTTAAAAAGGATCAAGGGATCAAACTTATTGATTTTATTTAAAATGATCAAAATGAGGGAATAAAAGTCCAATGCAATGAAACATCAGTGGAACATTTGAAAGTCCTAGAAACAACAATAAAAGAATTTTAGAACAGAAATGCTATGCTATTAAAAAAGCTGCTATTTTTTTTTTTGCATTTTTCTTCTATTAATTTTATTCTTTTCAAGCTGATTTGTTTAAAAATAAAACTGAATTTCATTGAACTCTCATTGATGAATTTTCATTAATTCTCTCACCGATACGACTTTTCTCTCTTGCCCCTTGTGTCGATGAGTAGGGGAGAGATTACTGCAATCACACATTTACAAAACTGAATTTTCTGAAAATTAAGATGTGGTAACATACCTTCTCGGTTTATTAGAAAAACTAATCTCTCTGTCAGATACTGAGCACATTGCAGTCCTTTTAATGTTTCCAAAACAAGATTCACCTGACCATCTTGGAAATGAAGATTAAATGCAAGGATAATGCTCAGCAGACTGTCTCCAATGTCCTCTTCCCCGTCTTTGGCTAATTCCTCAAATTTTTCAAATAAAAAGTGTAAAAACTTTTTATTAATGAAATCTGAAACAAAAAGATCATAATAGGATTAGAATAGACATACTAACACAGTGAAAGTTTAATTTTAGTCACCTTTCACAATATCATTTATAAAAACAAGAGTTTATATACCTAACAATTCTTCATTTAAAAAAAAAGAAAGAAAATATATTCTCCTTTATCAAGTAATTTACAATTACTTAGCTAAGGCTTTGGAATTAATAATTGTTTAAACTAAACTGAGTAGTTATATAGTAATTCCATTTTTTTTCTTTCAAATAATGTTACAGAAGATTACATACCATATGTACCAGTAGGTGGTCTTTCTCCAGTGCTGAATATAACAGTTAACAGACATGCAGAATTTTGGACCTTTTCTTTATCTAAAACAGATAAAAATTACTCATCTTCAAATGGTATTATAATCAAACAAGCAGTATTCCGTGAGCATTTTCAAAATAAATAAAACTTAGCTTTCAAACATTTTAATCAATCAATATTATGTATGTATTTACAAGCACATAGTTTAACCTGATTAATAAAAGGCTTTGTAATACAAATACCATCAATGTACAATAAATTCAGTTTAAAGGTGAATATAATATGTTATCTGCAAAGTATGTAAACTTAACTATTATTGAACAGGCTATAGAGCTGACTCATGCATGTCTCAACTAATATTACCACACATGAATATAAAGTAACAATGTCTTATGTTCTAATGTATTTTATATTCTAACATAATTTACCCAATTTAATATACACATTTCAGTCATTAATACAATTAACATTTTTCTTTTCTTTCTTTTCTTGAAATAGGGTAGGAGTTAAAGTTATAATTGACATATAGCTCCTCTCATAATACAGTATGAAATATCGGTTATCAAAGATAATTCAAGTGAAATAAACTTTTGGTTTCTTAAAAAATCTAGAAATTCACACATAAAGGGCATCCTACTTGCATATACATAATGTTTGTAGAAGTAATACATTATTAATCAAATGTTTTTATATTCTATAAAACCTTTCAAAAATTGAAATATAGATCCAAGTTTTTTTAATATGCACATATATCAATTAAGAATTCATTATTTGCTGATTTCACTTATCTTGTACGTAATGCAAAAAAAATGGTTGATGTCTTACATTTTTTTAAAACATTCTATACATCTATACAAATCGTTAGACTAATTCTTTAGAAGAATTTTATTTAACATTAAGTATAATTTTACAAAGAGCTGTAGAATGTTCAATGAAAGAAGTATGCAACTCTTTTTTTTTCAGCAATATATACTCAAACAAGGGGTGTGGGGAGGGGGAGAAAGGAAAGGAAAGGCATTTTATTTTAATAAACTTCATTAAAAAACAACATACTACACATGAAACTGTAAGGTATTAATTCAAAATGATATATCATACTAAATAAATCAAATTCATAAGCTATAAATTTAATTCAAAAGTATATTTGTGGCTCAAATTGGTGATAAAAATGACATTGTTCATGAAAATTTGATTCATTTTGGAAAAAAAAAAAAAAAAAAAGTCAGTTCAGGAATATATGCTTTTGCAATTTTTATCTTTGTATGAAAAAAATGTGTCAAAAAAAAAAAAAAAAAAAAAAAAAAACTATTTACTTTTAAGCATTTTGCAATACAGGATTACTTTCTAATATATATATATATATATGTTTGAAGATGCAAGTACTTTCACTTAAGTAATAAAGGAAATGCATAAGTAATTTCAGACCACAGATAAAAGAAACATCTGTCCTGCAATCACAAACCACATATTATCATAATGGAACAATTTAACATTGTCCATGGTCACATCACGTGGTATTGAGATATACTTTCAAAAAAACATTGCTGCTACAGTATAATTTATTTGTTTTCAAGCAAGCATTTACCTTCAAAATTGTCTAGAATATCTCTGGCCAATTCCATAGGCAAAACTGAATTTAACAAAAGAGTTATGACAGTCAAATCTAATTCACATAGTGTTAAGAAAACGTGCAGCATTTTAATTCTTAATGCTTTCCTTGGCTCCTAAAAATAAAGGAAGATATATTATGAAAAAATATTATAATGCACAAAATATGATACAAAAAATGAAAAATATCTTAAAGCGAAAAGCAATAGAACCAGTTTTATACACTAATCATAATCCATATTTTAAATATTATTTTTAAAAATTATAACTTTTAAGCATTTCCCTGCACATTAGATCTGGCATAAAACCATCTAGATGGTCAAAAAAAGAGAAAGGCGGTGAAATAACATTTATGTTTTGAACTACTCAAACTTTAATAGAAGAATAGAATAAACACAGGTGCAATAAACATTTGAATTTTGTACAGACATATTTGTAGAGCAAAATATGCATAATGACACAAAACAATAATATCTCAGTGTATAGAAAAGCTGGAGTTACATGATAAGTCTCTAGTTTTTCATACAGCTTCATTTCTACTAAAGAAAACAAATTTTCTAATATTTTATGTGATTGTGCCACAACACGAGTTCATTTACAAATACAAATTTGTGTCTTAATGCATTTCTACTAATAAAACCTAGGATGAGCATACAAGTTATTTCTTGCAACTTACGAGCCAGTCAAGTACAATTTCTGCTCACTAAATCCCCTTATCTGTCTTTTCTCTCTCTCTCTTTCCTTTTTTATATCTTTCTTTCTTTTTTATAGGTGAAAAAATTCATAACATTCTCATTAATTTTGTTACATCATTCATCATGTCAATCTTATACAAAATTTTTGGATTGATAAAATATCTAGAAAGCGTCTTTAAAATTTCTTAAGGACTACTATACATAGAAAATAAAACTAAAAAGTGAAGCAGTATCTCCTTACAGCGCTTGAAGCATCCACCAAATTAATTTTCCATGCATAAAACTAATTTTGTCTTTGTTTTCGCACTATTTACTTGCAACAGCTGCAGCAAAATTTAGCCAGGAGCCAAATATCAAAATAATTTGATACATAGCCAAATATGGCAAATGTTCTCTCATAAGTTTCTGGATTACTAATTTCATAACTCAGGAGCGCAACTCAAGAGGTGTGATCGGAGAATATGAAATTTGAATTTTCCCTCGCCACATTTTGTCTGCTTTGTTTCCCAAAACTGATTTTCGGGCTCACTCAGGGTTCCCACTCTCATCTCCAAGTCAAATTTAAGGCCCTTTCAGGGCCAATAGTAACTTTTTTAGGGCCACATTACATATAACATTTAGAATGACTTTTCTTTGAAGAAATAAGAATGATATCGTATGTCAGGTAAATTAACTTTAAAAAAAAAGAAGAATTCTGGAAATGACATTAAAACTTTGCTATTACAACTAAGGAACTCATTTTTTCTTCTCCAATGGATTTTAATGTGCATTTAATGCATCTTTATGCACGATCAATTCATTGTTATGAATAAATGCTTTCCTCAGAATGATCATGAAGCAGCAACATGAACATCTCACTGAATTAAATCTTTTACATAAGTCAACTTTTCCAAATTTTAACTTAAATTTAAAGATTTATTCTTTTAATAGCTATATTTTCTTCAGAGTTATAAATATTATGCTTAGCTAACTTTTCAATCTATAAACCACAACCAGACTTTATTTTGCCTCCAACAACATTTCTCAGTACATGTAAATCTATGCAACTAAAAATTTTGAAAGAGTAAAAACAACATATATATTACGCAAATTTTGCAAAAGATTTTGAGGCTGCAACGAACCCCTTTTTCAATGCAGAAGAAGTACACTTCTAGGTAAAAGCATCCCACTGAAGATGCATCCGTTTATTACCTTAAATTCCACTTTATCTGCTCAGAAGCATGACTAAAAATAAATGTGTCTTTTTCCTCAAAAAAACGAGCTTTTAAACCATTATAAAGCAAGCAATAGCAATGTCTTGAATCAATGTTCTTTCTGAAGGCAGATTATTTAAAAAATAATTTAAGCAATGCATTTTAATAAGGCTAGAATAATGAATACTAATAATGACCAACATGATCGTCGAAAGTTTGGGTTAAGTTAAAGATAAGGGAAAAATTGCTGACTGTAGGTATGTTTCTTCATTCTTTTTTATTTTCCCCATAACATAAGGTTTCTCAAGCAATTTCATGGTATCCTTGAGTTCTCTGTGACCACTTAGCTTCTGAGATAATTTGCAAAATTCCAGAATGATCGTAACATCAAATGGAAATTCACTTAGAATAGAAAATCCATACAAAATTGCCACTGTGCAGATGTAAATATATATATATATATATATATCAATACATGTAGATTTCCATCCCATTTACCAGTTTTGAAAAATCCATGTCATGAATCAATGTGACTTCCGAGTTCGAAAAGGAAGAGGGGAAATAAATTTAAGGCCTCAAAAATAAAAATTAGGGCCTCTTGAGAGTTTTTGGAAGAAAATAAGGCCTTTTAGGGGCCCCTAAATCAATTTTCATATTTAAGGCCTTTTTAGGGACTTTTTAAGGCCGTGGGAACACTGTCACTTTAGACGCTTGTATATGCAATCGAGAAATGCAAGTGCTTTTGTAACTAACGTACATTAGCTAAGAATTGGAGTATTACAAAAAGGGTGGCATAAAGGACGGAAATTCATCAAGGATATTAACAAAATTTTGAAGATGTATATAATATTTTATTTTATTTTTCAATAAATTTATTCAAGCATTTTTGTTGAGGGCTCATGTGCTCGTACAGACGAGCCCCCACTGTTAGTCATACTTTCATTTAACCAAGGAAAAGAGGAAAAAGAGGAAAAGGAAAGATCTTAAAACTGAATTGCTAATACTAGAATTTTTGCACAGCAATTCAAAAAAAAGAAAGAAAACATGACCACTAAACCCCTTTTTTTTAATAAAGTAATATTTTAGAGAAACTAATAAGTCTAGCAGATCAAATTTCATTAATGAACACATTGATTTCTGGAGAAATTGGTGTTTCGGTAAGGTGTAGGTCGGTAAAACACAAAATTTCATTTTGTTCAAAACTTTACATTTTTAGTATTTCTGACATAAATAGGTTAAAATACATTGCATCAAGTAAAGTCTATTTTAATGTAATTAATGGTTACCAAATTTTTTACTAAAGAAAATACTTTTGTTATTCATGAGGCTTCCATGAACCTGAGTCTAATAAAGTGTTACATGCTTATTATATTTTATTATACTCAGAATAATAAAAGAAAAAAGTTGAACTAACATTCACTTGATCGTAAAAAAAGGAAAAATCATAAGCAAAATAATTTCACATTTTAGATAAAACAATTCAAAAATATACCATAAAATCCCGAAAGTAACCCCCCTCTTTTTAGAAACCAAACTGACAAATTTCAGATAGGGGGGTTATAATCGAGATTTTCGAAAAAAAATTATCAAAAAAAAAAAAAATGTTTTTAGTATTAATTAAGAGCAACAGGGTTTGTACGGTTTTGGCAAAACCAAAAATAAGGACTTTCTAAGGACTTTTTAAGGACCAATAAAAAAAATTAAGGACCTCAAAATTTTTTCGAAATATACAAACTGTTATGTTTATTTCAAAAGGAAGCATTATTGAAAGAGGAAATTGATTTAACATCATATTTTTATTAGGAGCATAACACAAACGCTTTTATGGAGCCATCCATGAACTTTTTTTTTTTTTTGTAAAAATAGATAACACATCAATTTACTTATATCTTTTCAAAAAAGAATTAATAATTATTTATCTACCAGTTGAGAAAGCACAGCAATTTGTAGTAAAAGTGCAATGGTGTTTATGTAAATCCGCCATTTTTGGTTTTGTCAATCCACCGTTTTGGGTCTTTTCGAAAGCCGCGACAGTACCGGACCCGAGGAAACCAAATTTAAGGTTCGATTAAGTAGTTGAAATGAAATAAGTTTGATTCTTGTGAAGAATACAAAAGATAACAAAACAAATAGAGCAGCGCATGGGTACCTTCTTATTTTAACAAAAAAATAAAATAAAATAAGCACCTGGAATAAAAAATAAGGACTATTTAAGGACTTTTTAAGGCCTTAAAAATGAAAATGAACATTAAGGACTTTCTAAGGACCTTTAAGGACCGTACGATCCCTGATCTACTAAAGATAAGTAATAAGTATAACTCGTTTAAAATTATTTTAAACACATTAATATAAAACAAGATTCAAAAAATAAATAAACAAAAATCTGCCTCATAATTTTCTAATAGAAAATTGATCGCATGGGGATGCCATCTTCAGGGATGGGAAGTGCTAAAGCTCGATTTGGAGCAGTAAAATTTCTCATTTGGAGCAGAAACGTAATTAAATTGGAGCAGTAAAATTTCAATTTGGAGCAGAAACGCAATGAGTTGAAGCAAAAAAATAGAAGATTTGTAGCAGCAAATAAGTAATAATGAGAGCAATTATAACAAAATAATTAAAATAGGGTGCTCAATTTTAGTTAATATGAACATATTAATATAATTTGTTCATACTAAAACAAAAATGAGAAATATTAAATCAATATAAATATCTTTTTAAAGAGTAAACTTACCCCAAACCCTACCACCTTTTTGAAATAATAAAATATAATTAAGTTTGAGATGAGATCTATTTGATCTAGATATAAAACAAATAAGTCAACTCGGGAAATAAGATAAGACATTAGGAAACATTTCTCTTAATTAAAATTAATCTACCTTTATTTCCTTTTTTCAGGATGAACCTTACTGTATTCTGCTTGAGCCTTTTTGTTTTTTGCTAACAATAACATGATTTCTGATATTTTTTTATTACAGTCTTTTAATAGTACTTGACCACATTCAACATTGGTAAATGATCTGTACTTTAATCCATCACTAATAGACTGTTCTGCCTTTTTTAGTAGAATTTGGGTTGATTCAAGCCTTTTTTTAAGTTGTTGCTCTTCACTCTTCAATTGAAGAAGGTTATTGTCAGCAGAGATTTTTTCTTTTTCTTTTTTTTCTGCGTTCTGTTCAGCTTTTGTTCTGTTCTCATATCGTCGCCATGATGTCTTCACTGAACTTAAAAGTTTTGGATTTATATTAAAGTTTTTGATGCTACCACATTTTTTAAGTTCCGACTTAATACGTCTGATGCCATTTATACTAGCAGCACCTAGATTACTCCTCGATTCCAAAATGTTTTTATTTTCGCTGAAACCTCTTTCACAATCTGCATTTCCATGGGCTAAAGACAATAATGCTTTAATCAGTACTGGCAGGTGCTTATATTTAGAATTTCCTGACAAATCTTTCTCAGCAAATATTCTGCCCCAATAATTGTCAATTCGTTCTTCCTCTTCAGCAGTAGGTTGTTCTTTTTCTGAAGATGTAGATGGTTCATCGACAGTAGTAGACGGTTCATTGATAGCTGGTGCATCTGATTGGTAAACAATCCACTCATCTACTAGACTAGACACATGGCAAGAGGGTACAACAGTTGGAACAGTTGTTGCTAAGTGTCGTATACAAGTTAAAGATACTTTTTCATATCTGAACAGAGGATGTAAACATTGCAACGAACGAAGAACTTTATTTTCCAATGGCAAAGATTTTAGAAGATTCTCTGCACATTTTATATAAAAAGACTGTGCACCCAAAAAAAATTCCTTCTTTTCTGAAATTGTCCAACTTGCCATCACACTAAGCGTATCGGATCCAACTTCCGGTCTTTTCAGCCAATGTTCTCTCTTCTGCAAATCAATTGCTTTCAACTCACTTGCTTGCTTACCTTGAAAAACACTAATTATCAAAAACCTACCTAGAATTTTTCTCACAAGTGAAAGGAGTTCATCATACAATATATGTATTAAAGGCTCTTCTTTCTGCAACAAGAGCAAAAAACCTGCAAACAAATCAGATGAATTTTGCAAAAATAATGCCTTTGCATGAACAGTTTTATCTGTCAAAGCAAGACAAAGTCTTCTCCAGCGTTCAGTTTCGCGGGTATTAAATTTTTTAATTTCTTTATCAAAAAAAGATTTCAGAACTGGTAACTGTTCAACAAATCTTGAAACAGACTGATTCAAGGTCAACCAGCGACTACTCACATGTCTGGTGAAAATATGTACAGCAACATCCATTTCTACTTGTAAGTTTTTAAAATTATCACTCTGTGCAGGTGATCTTTTAAAGAAGTAATATATATCCATAATTAAAGCTTCAACATCACTTCCAAATATATTTAATGCAGCAGAAAATGCATTATGAATTTTATGAAGAGAACATTCTCCAATGTCTAAAAGTTGAGGATTTGCTACCTTCAATTTAGACTTTAATGACTTCATGACATTGGGTCCGTCGCTGTAAAAGCTTAAAAGCTTTTCAGATGGAAGTTCAGTTAAAGCTTCATTAATGCATTCTAACAAATTTTCTGAAGTACAATGGCCAATATGAAATGATTCAAGATGATCAACTACTACTTTTTGGTACTTCTCGCTATAATAACGAATAAGTATATCCAACTGATTAACTCTTTTCTCGGAAATTGGCGTTTCATCTATTTGAATTGTGTAAAAAGCACCACTTTTTACTATATCGGATACCATTTCTTCTTTCAGGTAAGGTGCAATTCCATCTGAAATCACGTAGGAAACTTTTTTCCTGCTACAGGAGAATTCTTTTGCTATTTTGGAATCAATAAACATCTCAGGAAAAATATCATTTGCTACATCACCGAGAGAATAAGGAAGATCTTTCTGTGCAATCATTAGAGCAAACATAGTTTCTGCAGCTGTCACATTATCTTTGTCCCGATTACCAATGTTCACTGAGCTCCACGAATTAACAGTAAGCTGTTTCTGCTGAAGTTTTGGCTTACCAGTCTCCTCACGAGCAATTTTGCTACGCTGCTCAAGATGTGTTTTAAATCTAGCATGACGTTTTACAGCTGATCTTCCATGCTGCTTACAGATTATCACTGCATTACACATTGTGCAGTATGCTTCATCAGACTTCACTCCTGGTGAACACCAAGTACGAATAATATCTCCATTACAATCTACTTCATCAAGCACAGCAGGATTAAAGGCTGTATGTCTTCCTAAAAGAGAAATTAAAAATGTAATCAAACCTTTTGTTATTACAAAAACATGGTGGTAACAAAATCCAAGGGGGGGGGGGGGGATCTGATATTTCCCTGATTTTATAATTTTAGCTGTGAGCTACACGGTATCATTGCCATATGTAATGAAGTAGCAAAATTAGAAAATTATTCAGGGGGGGGGGGTGAGTTTTTTTACCAACCAGAACTTAATGCAATTCCTTTTTTTTTGGGGGGGGGGGGGGAATAAAAGAGGAAATAAATGTAATTTTCTGAGTAATATAATCAGACACTGCTGAGTATTCTTTAAATCTCAAGTTTTTAAAAAAAAGAATATAAATCCCCCCCCCCCTCGCCATAATTATTATAGTTTCTTGATAGAAATATAACTTTATTTTCTCAAGATGCGTATTGTCTTTTGGTGATAAAAAAAAAATATTTTTTAAAAAAATTTCAGATCACTCGGGGGGGGGGGGGGGGGGTTTCCACTGTGCCCCTCCCCTTGTTGCGCCACTGCAGTATTCATGCACAATAATACCGTACCCCAAATTTGGCACGCTCAGCACCAAGGCTACGCAGAATTTCGGAAACGCGACCAAAAATGGCGGATTTACAGAGCCAAAAATGGCGGACTCACGAAAGCATCAACGCTGACACGCATCTTATAACGCAAATTTGCAATGTTTTCTTAACTCATAGACAAAAAAAGTAACTTTCTTTTGTTGCTCAGATGGAGAAAGCGTGCTCTCAACCAATCGGTAATCGAGCCGACCATGGGCAATGAAAGGAAATTCCACAAAGGAAACTTCGGAGGCTTGCCGGTATGTTCATTCAAAGCAATAACTTCCCTGTTAATTGGGTAACTTTAAATATCCCACCATATTTTCCAGAACATAAAACTTCCCTGAGAAATCCCTTATTCCCTGGTTGTGTTTCCACCCCGAAAAATATATAAAAAAAGCAGTCAATTAAGAAAATTACATATAACAGACATGCGAGTTTTCATTAATTTTTCTTAGCAAAAGGAAAATTAAATTTTTAAAATCTTAATGAAGAATTACTTTAAACACATTTAAGTTAAACCGGCAAATCGGTCAAAGCTAAAATAAATTTAAAACAAGAATTTTATCTGGTGTGAATATTCAGTTTCGTTTTCGTAAGAAAGGCCAAAGCGTAAAAATCTTATCCCCGCTATAACAATAATTACATATATAACAATAAACGCCCAGACGATTAAAAATTTCACATTAACTCTTTAAATACAATCGTGGTTGAAAAACAGGAAAAAAGGAACAGTTCAATTTTAATTTACGTCTACGACATCGGCGAAAAAAATACGATTACTTCCATGTTGCACCAGAATATTAACTTTTGATTGATCAATACCGTATATTCGGTTAAATTTATTTTGCATTAAATATTCATTAATCCAGTGAATAATATTACAAGCTGTTTATATGAAAATATTTACTTTTCTAACATTAGCAGAATAAGAAACTAGAAATGACACCGTATCGTGCATTAAATCATTGAAGAATCTGACATTTTTTTCAAGGAAAAGAAAGAAACTTGTAATCACGCGACTTGTTACTTTTCAAACGAATTGCACAAAAAATTTAAATTACTTTTCTCATATACTTATTTATATCAAACATCAAATGATATTTTTTTTTCTTTAAGTTTTAATATCGCAATGAAGATTTCGCTTTCGCTTACGATCATAGCATTCCACTTATCACGTGGGTTAATAATCAGATTTTTTTTTTCATCCTTAATATTTGAAAAATAATTTATTATTACTTTTCTGATATTTATTTCTATGAGGTATCAACTCATTTTTTTTCTTTTTGTTTTAATATCAAATGAGAAATTCGCTTATGACACCACATGGGTCGATGCTCAGAGCTTTTTTTCCCACCGTAATATTTAAAAAATATCCATTTTTTAAATGGAAAATTTTATGTAAGAAATTGCATTTCAATTAAGTTAAAAAAAAAACTTACTTTTTGCACAGGAATCCATTTTCTTATAATCTGGAAGTCCTCAGGCCCGTTCTTTGAAAAAACAATCCGCTCAACAGAAGTAGCCAGAAATCTTGCTCTTCTCCGCGAATGACGTTAAAAAATGATATGACGTATTTCCGAGTAGCACCAATCCCAAAGACGGGTTCATTTTCCCATCTTTGAGGCTGCCGTAACTTCGGTTAGTGCCAAGACTTTGGCGTGAATTCAAAATTGGCGCAGAATCGAACCTAAATCCACTTTTGTAGCAGGTTGGCGCAGGATACCAGATTTGGCGCACTATGGCGCAATTGGCGCAGAATTCCCATCCCTGCATCTTTTACCAAAGAAAGAATTTAGCACTTAAATTAGCAGCAGTGGTGTAGTCGAGGGGGGACGCAGGGGGACGGCGTCCCCCTACCTTTTTATTTTAATACAATCGTCCCCCCAAATTTTTTACGTTTTAACATAAGCGTCCCCCCACTTTTGATTTAAGTTGCTTATCTTCCTATGTATAAGTGTCCCCCCAACTTTTTTTTCAGGACTACACCACTGATTAGCAGAAATCAATATAATTTAAATTTAAAACTCATAAAACTCAAATTTGGCATGTTCGGGGCCAGCGCTATATCGGTATTTTGTAATGTGCCCAATTTCAAAACATGACCAAAAATGGCGGATTTACAAGATCAAAAATGGCGGACTTACACAATCAAAGTTGGCGGCTAATGAACGGATCGGCGACGAGTACATGAAATTTATTTTTAAGCACTTGAATATTTATGAAAAAAAATTAAAAAATAAAACACAAAATACAGAAATAAATTGGACATATTTAATCTTTATCATAAGTAACTAATACAAAATTAGTTTTAAAATCGTCAGCCATTTGAGGAGGGGGGTTATATTAAGGAATATGGAATAATTTCACTTTCGGTGAGAAAGGGGGTTACATTCGATGGGGGGGGGGGGGGGCTTACTTTCGGGATTTTACGGTATATGAACATGAAATCAAATCAAAATCAATACTAATGAAATTCTCTTGTGACAACTTACCATCTGGTAATATGTAGCTAATAAATTTACCATCTCATAATCATGACACTGAACGACTTCTCGACTAATACGAGGATTTGCATCCATCTAAAAGGAAAATGAAAGTGAGAAGAATTATATTTACATAGTTTTATAATATTATAATTTTATTCTTAAAAAATTCTAATGACAAAAAAGGGAAAAGACTTGTTTAACAGAAATTAGAAAAATTCATAGCTTTATTTTCATACAAATAGCAGAAGCTAGCAAAAGCAACTACATTATTTGGTTAACCTTTGGATTCTGGCTACAATGATTGTGATGTCCTGAATTAATCTTCCATTGCATTTTAATCTTTCTCCTATAAGAAAATTCAATAGAAAATTTCCTCATAAGCTTTTCTAATCGTTACGGAAATGAAATCGCAATTAAATTCAATTGATCACTTTATGTAGAAAATCAGAGACTCATTTAACTCCCCAATAGTTAAATAGCAGCAGTCGAAAAACTTCTATTTCTCTAAATAAAATTTTTAAAAATTAAAAAAATTAATTAAATAAACTATCCCTTGAAGATTTTGTATATTAATCCAGAAAATTTCATTTCTCTTTTTTTTTAACAATATATATATATATATATAGCACTATTATGTTCTTTGGTTAATCGAAATAAGCTTTAAAAAATTACAGTTTCAGCTAAAATTCTTACAAGAATGAAATATTCATAAAACAATAATTGTCATTGTATATTTTTAAAATTCTACACTACAATGAAAAAAAAACATACAACTAGGCTTCCCTTTTTGGTACACTAAACTGCAACAATAGGCCACTGAAAATGTACTAGTACTAGTAAGATATATTATATCCTGAACCTGATACACACAAAAGCATGCTTACTACCTCTTAATAAAATATCTAATGCATGTAAAAAGCATACATTTTTATATTAAACATTTACATCTATTTGGTCAAACAGAAAAGATTTTCCACTAACCAATATATTATTTAAATCAACCAATAATGAGCTAATATGGTCTTCGTCCTCATGAACAGGCCAACTACGTTGCTGTTCATCATTTTTACAGTACCACAGCTGTTTGAAAATATCCATAAGCTTTCTTTTATCTTCACTATGCACAATATTATCAGAATCTTCCTAAAATGAAAGATAATTAGATTTCATTCTGAATTTTGTCTTACATATTGCTGAAAAAAGAAATTTAAAATATGTTCTTTGGAACAATTAATATAGACTTATTTTAATAAATTAATAAACAGCACACAACAAATTACTAATACGAAAAAAGCAAGAATATACATTCATTTATATGCTATAAATGTATGTGTATAGCAATCTATTTTCTTTCAGGCTTTTTTAAAATTGTATTTATGAAAGTGGAAACAAAGTTTTCCTCTCTCTGTTTTCTAACAAAATTATATAATAAATCCATAAAATAAAGCTTCTCAAAGTTTCTATTTTCAAGAAAAGAAATAAAATATAAAAGAACTGCAGGTGTTCATACTAAATTACTGGCATAGAAAAAACAATAAACTAAAATAAGTAATTTGCAATTTATGGTACAAAGAGCTTCTGAAATAGGAAATACATACTTGTACTACCTCTTCCTTTAAAGATGTTTTAAGTTGGCACCATATGTCATTAAATTGTGGAAGAGCATCTTTAAATGTATCTAACATTACATTAATAGCTACTTTTGAATTTTCATGACTTAATTGAGTTTTATGGCGTACAGCTTCAATTAGGGAAGGTAATAGCCATGTTGGAACATTAGTATCATTTTCATCAGTTTGCATAGAACTATGAACAACTTTCAAAATGCTATCACAGCTTTGAGATTCAATTATTTTATTGCTTGTGGCACTGGATGCTTCTTTGACATCATTGACTACAGAATTTGGCTCTAAATTGAATGTGTTTTGGTTTTTCTTTTGAAGTGATTCTTTTGGCACTGAGCTTTCCAACTTCTTTTTTGAACTAAATGACTTCTTATCATCACTTTCTTCACATTTTTCAGTATCTAAAGAAAGAAACATTTTGTCAATAAATTTATTTGCAACACATAAATAACAGTAGAAATTTTAATCATTGTCCTTAGTCTGGGATTTCTTCACCTGAAAATAAACTCTTTACAAAAGTTATTTTTTATTGAAAATAAGTTTCCCAAAATATTTAAATTATTTTATCACTATTATTGTTATTATTTAATATTTATTTAGCATTTGTTTAAAATAAAGTTATACTATAACAAACTTTAACATTTATTTAGTGACATGTGCAAATGAAATATGTATTATGGCTAAATTTACAACAACAACAACAAAAAAAAAAAAAAAAAAAAAAACACTGATATCAACAAAATCTGCCCACTATAATTTTAAGGACTTCTTAACCATATTTTAACCCCTTGCCTGTGGGGTCCAAGCTTTGTTATGTTGTAATTACCCAAGCTCAGTTTGGACAACACAGACAAGGGGTTAAGATGTGTTGTTTAATTAACTTTCAACAGGTTTCTTTAATTGCTTCAAAATGCATATAACTACATATTTGATTTCTGGTACATAAAATGTGTTTTATTGCTTTTCCTAATAACTACTTTAAAGTTCATTGTTACCATATCAGTAGCACAATTTTCAAATATGATGTTCAAACTAAGAATTTAAGAAATTACATTAAAATACAATATTTAATTGCATTACCTTCATGACCATTTTTCAAAACACTGGCAGAACTTAGAAGTTCTGTCCTTTGAACTGATAAAACTCTAAAAAGAAAAAGTCTAGTATTAATACATTCTAATTTTAAAAATTCAAATGATTTATTTAGTTATTTATTTATTTTTTAAAAATTAAAGACACAACCCCTAACCTCAAAATTAATTTCATATTTGCCTACAACTTCAAAAAAAAAAAAAAAAACACAGGCCGAAAAACCAATATGAAATGAAAAGTAAATAAGTAAAGGAACATACTTTAGTACATCTCTGGTAAGTTTAGAGGTGCTATTCGTAGAATCAGAATGTAGCTTTTCTAATAAATCATCAATGATCCATATAAGTTCATGATTTGGTACCTGCAACAAAATAAAGAAATTACTCACTTACTTTGTTTATTTATTTTTTCAAATGAATACCAAACCAACATTAATTTGGAAATGTACCAGAATAGCAAAATAGTTGTTTAAATATTGTACCATAAAATGAAGATACAGTTATGTAAAACAATCTTGTAACAGAAATAGACATAAATATTGTGGATGGGGGAACATCAAAAATGATAAATTATAACAAATAGTACATTTAACAGAAATTATTAAACATTAAATATTTAAAGAAGGTAGGTTTGTCCCATGTGGTTGACATAGAGAATCAAGCTAAAGATGACTACATTCTTCTGTATTGTTCCATTATCATGGTGTAGGCGAGAAAGTCACCAATAAATGATGCAACCAACACCAAACAGAGTATCGTCGCTGGTAACCTTTTGCGTGTGATGTCGCCAAAAAGTCTGCTTGGTGAGATTTACACCGGGATAATGAAAAAGTACCAGCTCTTCTGCACAGTGAATGCCTTCCCAGAAAGCATATTTCTGCAAACCCTCTACTAAAAAATTATCTGTGCTATGTATGCTAAACGTCGCATCCCGCTACTCTCTCCCCAATGAAAAACGTTCTTGTACTAAGAGCTTAAAAGAAATGTTTCCCCTTCTTCCTAAAAATGCGCATTTTATCGATTTATTTAAATTAAAATAGTCCTGTTATGGGTCCTGTAATAAAATAGTCCTGTGGTAAACACCTATATACACAGAAAATGCATTTCAGCAACTTCCTCTATTCCATAGAAAAAACTCCCCTTGCTTAAGAGCTTAAAAGAAATACCACCTCCCGCCAAAAATTGCATTTTATTGCTTAAAAGGAATATGCCTTTTGAAAACAATTATTTTATAAAAGAAATTTTATTTGAATAGTACATTTAAAGAAATGCATTTCACGTTCAACAAAAATTTAAGACAAAATAAAAAAAAAATTTAAAGCTCCTTATCTAATCTTAACTTATTTCACACATTTTGACCTTTCAACCCTGCAGATGAGACTCTTATAAATATAAGTTGTCTCACTTCTGTAAAGCCTTTGTTGGTATTGATTTGAATTTACTTACTCATCATTTATGAGATGACTTATTTATAGTTCGTCACTAGGCATTTTGAGGGGGGCTTTGAGCTCTGTCTTTTTGACCCTGACTGTACTCTGCATTTTTTTGCATCTCTAAATTATGCAGCTTCCTTGTCCATTTGGACTTTACTAACAATTTATCAATTCTGTGTTGAAGGATAAAAATTTTAGACTTAAATAAAAATTAGAACAATAGCTTAGAAAGATCATTAAGCTACAATATCAATTTGTACTTCACAAAAATGTAAAAGAAAGTCTTACCACTGAAAAGTAGTTTAGGAAAAAGATAATCTACAATTTTCAATATTTAATTAAAACTGCTGACATGTAAGTTCTACATGAAAGAAAGGAATAAAGAATAAAAGAACATTAAATACAAAAAACAAAGAAAACATTTAAAAAAAAAACCTAAACTAATAAAAGATAAAATTGAAATGACTTTAAAATTTGATCACTAAAAACAAATAAATCACTTAAATTATAAAAAATTTTGCATTAATTTAAATTACATCATTTAACCACAATCACAACACTTCCCTACAATTTTTCGTCAAAAATCTCGAAAGTCACCTGCTTGTTAGATACATAGGTGTACGGAACGAAACCAATTTTTCCTTTCATGTCGACACATAATGCCCAGTTTGGATTGCTTGATAAACTGGGAATATGGAGAAATTGATCCCCTTCTTTAAATAATAAGACTTGCTTATGATCAGCAGAAAAGGAGTACCGTGCAATGAACAAATATACAGAAGACATATTTGCAAAATGTAAACATTACTGACATTCGTCTATGTTGCCATATTTCGGCTTTCGGAGAATAATCTTTCTCCCAAGAAACTTTTTTTTCCTCCCTTTGACCAAATTTTTCTTGCTCACGCTAACAAAAACAAATTAATACCTGAAATCTGTTAAATAGCATATTATCTGAAATTCAGATGGTTATAAAGCTGAAAATTCCAATTTATATTAAAATAAACCTTATTTTGATACCGAAAGTAGTCTTATGTGTACGTAATCTGTCACCACTCAACTTGATGGGATAAGGTCTGGGCTCTTCTGTTGTGAATTCAGTGGGTCGGTTTCTGAATAATTAATTGTTAATGAAAATGAAAACAAACTAGTATTAAAGATGGGTGATATCATATGATTTTTCGTATAAAAAGGCCCACTCTATTGATCATTTCCCTTTTTAGGAAGTAATGTCATGATTCAGCTCGAGATTTTGTAAAATACAAGCCATGTTTTGATAAATGCTTGTTAAAAAGCATAAAAATCTTCTGTAATATCCAGTATGCTTTTCTGATAGTTCCGTTTGGTAAGTTTGCTAAATTTTATGTTTTTCTTTGATTTCCTCATGCATTTACTGTTATATTTCTTTTCCCCCCCTGTAATTCCGATCGCTTTCATTTGATGTGCACAATACACCCATTTGATGTTATTTTACTTTATCTGTTTTGTTAATGTTTATCAGCTGTATTCTGATTATTACTAGCTAATTCTGTCCACTTGTTTCGTGCAAATGATTTCTTTCCCATGCAACATTAAATTTACAAGCTAAAGTGCCAGTGAAGTGCGTCACATTTTCTTTTGTCGAAAATATTTATATTAAGGACGATATTTATTCAGAAAACTAAAGATATAACTTCATAAAGTTATCTGTATTTTTCTTTCTTTCTTTTTATCACTTAGCCTTTATATTACTGTTTACCTGGTTAAAGTATTTCTTAATCAAAATTATTGTGTATATTGATAAACACATTCTTCCTGGATGTTACCTATGTTTGCAAGTTCGTGCATAAAAGTTGATCAATGTTACTTGATTTTTTTTACTTTGTTCTAGTTTTCAAAGTTACAAATTGTAAAAGGAATTGCAATTCATGAAAACTAATGTAATAGAACACTTTGAGAAAACTATTAGCTGTCTAAATAAAATAAACGGAAGGCTCACTTTTAAATTCCTCCTTCGTTGCTGTTATTGATAACATAAAATAAATAAAATCATAAGCCAGATCCGTAATTGAAGCCTGGATTTATTTAAATTTTTTGGAACTTTGTCCATTTACTTTTTGTATTTTTTGTTTCAAAGAACATTTGATACTTCATTTAGTTATTTATTTATTTATTGAAAAATATGCATTTATGCATAACAAAAAAAAAATCTTAATCTGCATCCTAATTTAAATTGAGTAAAATTTCTCTCTTATATATATTCTATTGATTTATATACCATTAAAAAATAGTCGATATATACTTAATGAAGTCTTGGTTTGTTGAGATGTAAGAATTCAGAAATTGAAGATTATGTTCAAGGATTCTAAAAATTTTCCAAGTCTAAAATTTCCTTGAACACAAAATTTTTACTCACATTTTTCCTAAACTATATTTTTGCATTGCGATAAAGACAAGCTAGCAATCCTATTTAGTATGCATAGATATGTTCCATATGCTCGATTCATGTGAGATGCCGAATTTAATGTATAAAAGTCCTATCTTTAAAAAATAAATAAATAAATAGAATGATTTTAAAAAAGAGAGTTTCGGGCACAGTATCAAAATTTTGTTGAAAAATCTCTTTTGTTTTTTGTTTATTAATTCTTCAGAATGCAAATATTTTCCCAGAACATAGTTTTGCCTTTCAGATATATTCTGCACCAATAGCCTTGTATTTGTAACATGCATAAAGGCAAATTTTTAGGAGGTATCTTTATTGCAAAGTTTACAGTATTATAAAGAGCATTTTATTTGACTAGAGTTCGCCCAACAGTCGAAATTCAACCGTGATAATCAAAAGTAGCATTAAAAATATTATGCTATTTATCTAATTATGTAAGTCTTATTCATCAAATTTAGTGATTATAATGTCGAGTTTATTTTGATCATCCTCACTTAAAGCAAACGTATTGTAAATCATTGTCGCCACAGGGCCAATTGCATGTTTGTTCAATACACTATTATCATTTTCACCCCATTATTTCAGAGAAGCCTACTCTCAAACTCTTTTTACAATTGCTTTTAATATTACTGCTGAATGGCAACAAACTCTTTTTAGCAATTAGTTTTATATTTATTACCTAATAATTTACTCAACCAAGACGTGTTGCCATCTGCTATCTATATCAATATAGCAATACAATTATGAATGAGGCTTGCCTTGCAAAAGAAAAGGGGGAAATAATTAACTAATAATAAACTGTTTCTAAAATTTTTTAATTGATATCACTAAAACTCGTCAATAGCTACTAAACAAAAAAAAAGTAAGAAAATTGGTTGAAAAACAGAGAAAATGGTTCTTAACTCTTTTGTCTTTGCCTGTTTATATAGATAGATTGTTATTTATTTATTTTGTTGAGATACGTTAAGTTACCGCATCTAAATGTCATGCTGTATCAGCATTTATAAAATTTGGGATTGGTTCGGCATGTTACACAAAATTTACGAACTTTGAGTTAGTCCTTTTACAAAATTTTGTTGGTCCCACAATTTATCAACTTTGCGATCTTTGTAGTTTTTAGGAATACTGTTGCAGGGGGGCGGGGGGGAATTGCTCGCAATAAAAGAATCTTTAGTCTTATATAGATCATTTCAAATTTACAAAATAATCTGTAGAATAAATCACTATATTTGCACATTAATGTTTAAAATGTAATGAGTAAGTAGGTTAAGCACAAATTATACAGCTTAATAATCTTTTACATGCAGCATGATCAAAAGTAAGCTCCTTACCTTGCAGTTTCATCGTTTACATAACTGCATTTCAAGAGACAAATCTAGTACTTTTTTTTTACTGCAAATATTATTTTTCATTTAAAAGCTTTGAATTATGGCAAGAATATGAGAAACTTTTAAGTTTTATTTTAATATAGAGTGCAGTTTTTTTTTGCATTGCAAAAATCAAGCTTTTTCAGTTGCATTGCTTACTGTTTACTTCTGAAAAGTTGTATAGTTAACAGGGTATTGCAGTTTATAGATCGACTGCTCAAGGGTCTTCTACTGTATTGTTTTTCCCCCCTCATAGATCATTGATAATTATAAATAATGTACATTGCCTTCTCTGAACTCGGTTATTTTTCATTGTATCATCATAATGTTAAAAGTAGTTTCATAAATTTGAGAACAGAAAAGACTAAATGTTTTTGTGTTTGTAAATTGTTTTTTCTGCCTTAAGACAATTGCAATTGTAAAAGACATTCTACAGTGCCTAAGTAAATCCAGTTTACCTGCAGTAACATAATGGCCATACAAATAAAATGGATTCACCAATGATTAATTTATACTTACATAGATATATCTAGACCGTATCCAGAGGGGGGTGGGGGTCCCACGGGCCTGCCCCCCCCCCTTCCGAAATCCCAGAACTTTTCACAATGTAGGATATATTCCTCCCTGAAAGTTTCCTCAACATAAGTGTTTCAAAGTCAGGGCCCCCCAAAAAAATTCTGTCTACAACCTTGATATATCGCAGAAAAAATGAAACAAAAAATTTACACATTCCACAAGTGTACTTGAAGTATTATTCTTTCTTCTTTTTCCCTCCCATGAACAAAAAGGTTTTTTCTTTGCTTTCTCTCCCTTGAAACCCACCCACACCAAAGTTGCAAAAAGAGAGAGGGAGAGAAGCCCCTGGTGGAAATAATTAAAATTGTTTTAAAATATTATGAATTTTTTTTTCCTAAATATAACTACATTTTTTACAGAGTGATAGAAAAGTTCACATACCCTTCATTTTACATTACTTGTACAAGTTGTCATATTTTTAATGTCTGGTATTTTTTCATTGAAGATCACTTATCTTTAAGCTCCATCTAGTATAACCATTTAGTTCTTGACATTTAACATATATAGATTTTCATCAACTCCTTCTATACCCTTTTTCAAACTTCATTTTTTTCCATCTTGAAATTTCCATGGTCAGCATGATAGCACATTGATCTTTTGTGAAATTGTTTTTTTTTTTTTTAAATTTGTTTGTTTGTTGCTTTGTTCATCACCTTCTTTTTTTTTTTGTTTGTTTTCTGTCCCCCCCCCCCCCTCTCCTTTCTCTTAAAGAGATAGAATTCCGAGTTCACGAGAGACTTTGACAATCAAGATATACAGATGAAGTATTTTGTTAATATTTAATATGCATAGGAGAATAACATTGAATCGGCATTCATAATGCATGAGAGTAATAATACAATTTTAAGATAGACAAGAATGAAGATGTACAGGTTTGGCTACCATCAGTCATTCTTCTTTTTTAATTGTAGTTCTTCCTATACATAAGTTAATGCTTCATTGACATCAAACATATTTTCAGCCTCCCACACATTCAATTGGTTTCTCTCTCTCTTTCTTTCTGAGTTTTGTACTATTGTGACCTATGAATCTATGATATGTACATTAAAGTAATTTTAATGTCTCCACAAACATAATCAATGTATTGAAAATTGGGAATAAGCCCCAAAAAGTTGCTGAAAAATATTTTGAGGTTTTTGCTTTATTTGAAAAGTGAAAAAGAAAGAGCTGAATTTTAATAAAATAAAATAATTCATTTAAATGTTTTATTATTATTATTGTTATTTTTACACAAAATGAATCAAATGTGCAAAATGTCAAAAATCAAAATATAGTAGAAAGTCTCAAATCTTCTGAATTTCGGATATCTCTAAAATATGAAAATCTATATGTTTTGCAAACTGGCTAAACTGATGTCTGGTTCCAAAAAGAAAAAGATATCGGCTAAAAATCCAAATTGATAAAGCAACCCACAAAGTAATGTTCATGTTGGCATCGCTACATCATACCATGTCTAAATTAAATGTCTCTGAAAATTGTAACTAAATAATTTTGTATTATAATACAAGGTATTTCTTTTTTATGCTTTAAAAAAAAGCTAGTTAAAATATCTGCCTTTTTTAGTACTACTGCAGATGTTTTCCTGATGTAAATACGATCTAGTTTTTTTATAAGCAAAATGTTTGCTTAACTCCCTTGACAGGAAATTGACTCCGTCAAGGGAGCCAACAAATTAGTCGGAATTTTACACTAAAATTTTATCACAATTCAAGGGGTTTCTGATTTGGGACTTTGTAATGCTGTACAACACACATCGTTTTCCCATCTTTTACCTTCTGTTTCATCCATGAAAACTTATTTTTTTTATGCAATTAGTTACACTATTATGGTTTTCATGGTTTTTGTACCCGTCAATCCTCTGACATAAAGTTCACAACTTGAATAAAAGTTAAGAAATATTTTTACTCTTTGAAAAAAATCCTTGTTATATCTTTACATGTACAAATAAATACCTTTACAGTTATGGTGTAATTCTTCGTTTTGCTATTTAAATTTTGTTTCTTAAAGTACAACACATTACATGCTTCTTTTGCAGCCTGATGTCTGAAGATGAACATCATGCGCAAACTGCTTGTTGGCCATTCCCGTGGCGCTGCCATGGGTGAGGACCCACCTCAATCCACACAGCACACAGCCCTTGGGTTGATGCACCTGCACAAGTTGTTTAGTGAATTAGCTCACCCACCTCACCCCCTTAGTCAAATTGAACAAGAACAGAGATTGTATAATATGTTGCCTTTATTCTGCAAGGTAATATTTCTGTTGGTATTGTCTTGTCAAATTTCATTTTAATGAATTCTGCTTAAAGCACAAATTGAACAAAACCGTAATTCTTTAAACTGCTGTAATGTCACATTTTTCATTTTAAAAACATTAAGAGGATAATGTCTTATAATCATTTTAAGTTCAATGCTTCTTTACTTTTTAATTTACTTTATTGTGGTTATGTTAAAAATACATTGATGTGTCTGTAATGTTATGTTGCTAAATTGTTTGTTTTGTTCCTGAAAATTTGGTTTTTAGGTGTTTGGAAACTGCCCTTCTTCGGACATGATGGAAAAATTTACAGACATTCTTACCTTTTGTCAACTAGTTTCTAGACTGATGGTATCTGAAATACGTCGTCGGGCATCAAATCAAAGCACTGGTAAATTCTTTCAGAATTCAAATGTATAATATTTTCATGTTTTTACCATTCTTATTATTTTCATTGTATGTAAAATCATTACGATGTTCATGCTAGTTGATTTATGAAAAATTATTTCATTCCACATAGAAGTGTTGAAGTTGAACTTCTTAACCACCCCGCAGTTCGTGCTGAGATATCTCATCCATTTAACATGTAACTCTGGGACTTGCCAAACCGCAGGGTGGTTGAAGAAGTTATACTGGGATGAAAAAACTGAACTCTTTTCTGAAAAGGATCCATTATTGCGAAACACAACCTGTTGAAGTTCCAAACACAACCTGTTTACACTAATGCACAAATGTATTGAGCACTGATTACTATGACTTTAAGCATTTAATTTTTTGTTAGTAAATATTATTTATGAATGTGATGTAATAAGTATAAACTAAAAAACCCAACTATAAATGCTAAAATAAATGTTATTAAGGCACATATTTGCACACAAAAAATACACACACTTGTTTTGTACTTCGAAATACTTTATAAAGTTATTAACTTTTAAATCATGGCATATGTTCTATTTTTAAATTCTAATTTGGTTCTTCTTTTTTTTTTTTTTTCTAGAAGCTGCTAGTTGTGCCATAGCAAAATTCTTAGAAATTTCTAGCACAGAAGAACACAGCAATGGGTGGATGCTCCTTACTGCTGTAAACCTCCTAGCTGCAGGCGATGCTCCTTTAGTGGACATAATGACTGCTTCTTCCTTACCTTCAACATTAGTAAAGTGCCTGTATCTCTTTTTTGATTTGCCACCCATAGAAAACCCTGACGATATTGATCCTGAATGTGAGTTTTCCCCTAAAGAAAGGCGAATTTTGTTGCAGAAAGTTTTTGTACAGGTACTTAGCTATGTGCTTTTTCATTCTTTTAAATAATCACATTGTAATTTCCATGTTTGTGTTAAGAATTAGCATTGTTATTTTAAATAAAATATCCTTTTCCTGCATATCAATAATTAATACTTTTATTAATTCCTCAATTCATGTAGCAAATTCTGATAATAAAAGGTCATTATTAAAATAAATTTGAAATCTCTCATATTTTTAAATATGATATAAATCTAGTGACCACATCGAATCAATACAATAGGTTGATTTTCATAACATTTATTCAAATGAAGCAAATTTTGGTCTAAAGAGTTAACTGAATAGTCTCCTTTTTTTCTGCCATTTGACTAGCTTGGGCTGGGGAAATGTAATGGCACAACACAGTTCAGCTCTTTGTATTTGCTCTAGGACATTTGAGTTATTGTCTCAACAAACCGTCATAATTTCTATGCCAGAAATGATATGCATCTAGATCAAGAGATTAATATTTTCTACCCCTACACTCTACTTTTTTGGGGATAAATCCTTAGGATTACCCCAAAATATATTCAAATATATTGGGATCCTGCATAGCAAGGGTGGACGGTCTTATGTCAACTTTGCTTTTCTCCCCAACTCTCTACCTTTTAAAACAAAGACTTGGGATTCCTATGCTTGTCCAGATAGCATGGGGGAAGGTACGGATATAAGTTAATGCATTTTGAAATGTGTTTTGAATATTTTTGAGTTTTACTCTCTTTATGAAAACCCCAAATAAAATAGCTCCTTATGAAACATTTCACTGGCTGTCACAATGCTTCTCAAAGTCTAACTCAATCTAATGTTTTTTATTTACCAATGTCTTTGCACTTCTCTTTTGTACTTGTCACTGAGTTTTTGCAAAAGGCACATACTAAATTTCAAGATTCTAGAGTTTTTGTATTTTATGTAGACCTAAAATTTTTATGCCAAATGTTGCCAATTTGATGAAATTTTTGTCACCACCTATCTAAATGAATTCTGTTGTAAAGAAATGAACTCTATGATTTGTTTCACTGCCAGTGCAGTGACAATGCAAGAGAAAAACCCCAAACTCTTTTATTTTGCTCACTGCAATATTTAAGTGTATTATATATATGTCAGGGTTCGCGCTAGACCGCGCGATCGTGCGATTCCCGCAATATTTTTTGAAATCCCACTCAAAAGAAATTTTTTTTAGGCTTAAACTTTAAAAATCCCACTTAAAATTTTGGCCAAGGAGGAAAATCCCACCTTGTATTTTTCCCTAGTGTGAACCCTGTATGTATATACATATGTAGATATATATTTAATTTTTTTTCCTAATGTTCATATGTTAAAATGAGCTTGCCTACCATTTTCTTCAATTGGAAAACCGGGACATTTTTATCAACTGGGCAACATATCAAGGGTGTTCAAGCAAAAATTACTCAGTCCATAAATCATATTTGATGGGCTACTGTCAGTCTGAATTTCTAATTAATTATTTCATGATGTAAGCCAATTATGTAATTACAAATTGAAATTTACATTAGCAAAACTACTTTAGGAGTTAGGGATCTGTGAAAAAAAAATTTTACTATTCAGAATGACTCAAAAGTTTAAGTTGACTATGTCTCAAAACTGAAGTTATAGATTTAGAAACTTCTTTAGCTTCAGTACCGATAGTATGCACTTTCTACATGCTTTCCCCCCATGCCATGTATAGATTTCTTATTAATGAATAAATTTTTATGTAGTATGCCAATTTTCTGAACCAGTGTAGAGGTTTACTCAGAACAATTTCCAACACACATTACCTCTTTATATGTTACAACATAGATTAGAAATATCATTTTGATAAAATAATTTGCGTGATTTGCATGTTTAGTTTTAAAATGAAGAGAGTAGAGAATTTTAAAAGAAAATACTAAAGTCACTTTTGCTAAACACTTGTTTCATATTTTAATTTCCATTATTATTTTTATTTTTAGTGATTTTTTGAGCTGTACAGGATACATTTCTCAACTAACCAGAACCAATAACCCTTGGAAAAACAATCCAAATGGTTACCTTTGTTTGTTGTTGTTATGTATCTTGTTATAATGTGTTATGTATCTTGTTGTAAGTTATACTGAATAGCTTTTCATTTTTTTAATAGATAGGAAGTTACATGTAAGTTAAAAAAGGGGGAGGGCATATAATTTTAAAAAAAATTGTTAAGTGATAATGTAAAAAACACAATTTGCAAACCTTGTCCTCAAACCTTGTTATGGGATAACAAAAACGGAACTCTTTTCTGAAAAGGATCCATTGTTATGAAACACAACCTGTTGAAGTTCTGAACACAACCTGTTCACACTAATGTACAAATGTATTGAGCACTGATTATGACTTAAAGCATTTAATTTTTTGTGTTAGTAAATATCATTTATTAATGTAATGTAATAAGTATAATCTATAAAAAAAAACAACTATAAATGCTAAAATAAATGTTATTAAGGCACATATATTTATTTATAGAACTTGAAAAAAAAAGTATCAATGTCAACCTTTGTTTTAAATGTATGCATCTCCCTGTTCTTAAACTTTATAATTTGTTTTTCTATACTATATTTTACTTATTTCTATCAGGTTTTGGTAAGACTTTGTAGTCACTCTGGCCCAGCAGAAGAATTAAGCAGGAAAGATGACCTCACCCTTTTATTTAGCGCTATTACCAGCTGGTGTCCCGCCCATAATGCTGTTTGGAGGAAAAGTGCTGCAGAAGTACTGATGACACTTTCCCGCCATGGGCTTTCACATTCCGTTGTCAGCTACATCCATAGTAAGAAATCTTAAATTTTGGATTGCATTGCCAGTATATTGAATTTCCAACTTTCATATTATCTCTTACATTAATGCATACATTAATACTTACACATACATTATGCTTTTCTACTATAGCGCTGAAAAATACAATTTGAATTTGTAATTTTCTTGCTACAAAGTGATGAAAATCAGATGTTTTTTCCTTTTGGTCTCATCAATTACTTCCAAAATATCTAAGTGTGTATTTAGAATTGAAATTTAAAGAAATGATCATTATTTAGAAAAATTCTAACTATTACTACAGAGGTTTTCTTCAAGCATTTTTTTTAAAGAAAATGTCAAATTAATGTTCAATTCAATCATATTTTTTTTTACTGTAATCGCAACGACTGAAACTGAAATTATGTTCTTGAAAACGAGCAACATTTTAAAAATGAGTTTTAGTTTATCATAAATAGTTTAAAATAATGGAACCTTCTGTATCAGTTTATATTTGCTTATTTGCAAGAAAAAATTTTGGCATTAAAAGAAGAGAAAAACCTGTCTATTGCCATTCATAATTTAAAAGAAAAGAAGATTGTTTGTTCTTTTTTTCCAACTACAGTAGCTAAAAAAAAACGTTGAAAAAAAACTTCAATTTTTAACAAAAATTTTTTGAAAAAAGAAATTTGTTATTGCTATAGGTTTAATGATTCTTACAATTTAAATATTTGAATAGGTTATATGAATTATTTCTCAAAATTTAAAAAATAATCTTCTAATCCAGTTTTTGGCTTTTGAATATTACAAAAAAAAAAAATGCTTTAAGGCTATGATCACTTTGTGCATCATTTTGAAAATGCCCCAGCCTTTTTCCTTTAAAAATTCATTTTCTTTTAAAGAATCATTTGCTATTTAATAAAACTCCAAAATTGATACAAAGTTAATATTTTCTGCTCCAAGACACAACATGCAGATGTTGTTCTGCTCCAGGGCTGATAGAAAAGTCAATTTCTTCTGCTCCAGACTGATACTAAAAGTTTGAGGGCCATGTATGCACTGATATTATCTGACCTTCATATAAGCAGCCTGCATTAAACAATCTTATCAATCACATTCCTTAACCACTTAGTGCCCTAAATACATAAGTATTCTTTACAGAGTCTGCACATTAACTATTTCAGATCTATTATAAATATACACCATGCTAAGTTGAATGCATTGCTCAGCACACTCTGTTCTTATGAGTATCATTTTTATAGAATAACTTTTTAATTTATTTCTAGACGTGTACCAATAACTGCTTTTGAATGTAATGAATTGGCCTAAAACAGGAGTTTCCTTTAGCATGATAGTAAATGTGTGTCTCTGTACTTGATAGTCAATGCTTGTTTAGATAGGTTAAGTTTTTCTTTTTTTTTAAATTTACTTTTATGTTGCATTTTAACTAGAGAATGAGATGGCACTGGGCGTTCAATTATCTAAACTTTTGTTGCCAAACTAGGAATTAATGACCACCTTGTTGCGAAAATTGATGCTTTTTTTTAGAGAGGTCCAACTGTTTATACATTATATGAGTATTTATCAAAAGCACTAACTTTTACTGTGCCAATTTTTTCATAATGAAATGAATTAAAACAAATTCTTACAGATAAAAGCTGCATAGCACTGTGCATAGAAAATATGCAAAGGGTTCAAGAACTTTCACCTCTGGAAATTGTTGAAATGTTTGTTACAGTCTTCTGCTTCTTGAAAGACTCAAGTGAAGTGTCACAGCTCATCCTTGATGATTTTCGAACATGCCAAGGATATATTTTTCTGTCCGAGTTTCTTCTTAGGTAAATATATGGGATAGGGGGATAATTACAGTTGATGCTCAATTTTCGCAAACCTCCAATTTACGAACACTCATGGTTTTATGAAGAGTTTACCAGTCCCGAAAATTCTTCTCCTGAAAGAATACTTTTAAATTTTATAAACTCTAATTTTTACGAACATTTTTTGTGATCCCAAAGTGTTCATAAAGTTGAGCGTCAAGTGTATTTTCCTTTATGTAGTTTTATAACTGGAATTATGTTGTGTTGACTAATCTAAAATAATGTGACATGAAACATATTTTTAACCTTATACATTTCACGAGAATGTTTTAGTTTTATTCTATGTTACTTGTTTCAAAAGGTTATCCTTCTGTTACTTTATTATGAAGAAAAAATGTTTTAATGCTATTAGATATGTTTTACATTTGATTGCGCAAGACCAACATGTAGCTACCTAATACTTTTTACAAGGCCATGTAATACCATTTATTTTGGCAATCATGTTGCTAATTATGAGAGAAACTTTCATTTCAATATTTGAATGTGTTTCACATAACCACCAACTTATTGACATTGGTAGCATTTTGTACTCGCTCCCGCTATCCTATTTATCTAACCTATATATCAGTTTGCAATTATTAATTTGAAATGAGAAAGGAAAGTAAAAAATGGTCTGAGCCCGATTTTGAACTAGTTACTTTTTGAGTTATGTAATGCCATCCAAGCTACCCTAGCTTTGACCACATGTAGCAATTTCCCCCTTTTATCTACTCCAATGCAACCAGTAGATGGTAAAATCCTCACAAGGCTACAGAGTGTGAGCACTTAGAAATTTTAACTGACGCTGCTGTTTTAACTCACCTTGGCTCGATATAGTAAATTGAAATTATTAATTTGAAATGAAAAAGGAATAATATATCCCGTGAACCCGAGATCGAACCGGAGGCCTTGAATTTCCATTCCAATGTTCTACCGTCTGAGCTACTCATGTTCCGACCGCACACACAGTGATTTCCTCTTATTTGTATCAGGCTTAAGCAATTTTTCAATAGTTTTTTATCATTTCATGTAATTGCAATTTCCTGTGTATTTAAATTTAGATTTGATTAAATAGCTGATGGTAGGTAGGGCATTTAAACAAATCTAAATTAATGTTCACACCCCCTAACTTTTGATGGCATACTTTGAAAAAGTTAAAAAGAAATAAAAGCTCATTGTATAAAATCGTTGAAATACATTTTTCAAAGCATTCTATAAATAGAATTTTCAAAGTCTTGATCATTTTTGCGTTAATGCTAGAATGTTTATTTTTCAGTTGCATGAGTTTAAATTGCTTGCGGTAATGAATTATGTTTTTCATAATGTACGTATGTTGTTGTACGCATTGGACGCTTGATGTTTCCAGTCATATTGCATAATTTTCATTCATAGGCTAGAGCAGGATTCTTCTGAAGAAGCATGTGAAGCCCTTCGCAATATTGTCCTTTTAATTGCTTCCCTCACTTCTTGTGGCTACATTGAGCTAAAACCTAGTCATGCCAGTACTGGCTCCCTTTTTCAGCTCCCAGGTTTTCAGATTCCTCATCTGTCTGGTAAGATAATGTTTATAATTGTTTTAATTTGCAATAAAAGATTATATTTTTTTATATTTTATTTCCTGATTGTATTGAAAACACTGTTCTACAGTAACATATAAAATATTTAAAGAAACAAAATAATAGTAGTAATAACAAAACTTTTTTTTTAGAAGAAAATGTAAGTAGCTTTTAAATAATTTCGTTCAGTGATAACAATTTTATTTATCTAATAATTTATTTGGGCTAATAATGTAATAATTGTAATAAATCGGCATCCCTGCCAACTCTTCCATTTTTGACAGAAGACTTACGGTTTTCGGCCTTTTTTCCGGTCTTCCGGCTGGACAATGAAACATTCCATTAATTTTTTTTTTCATTCGAAAAATAATTAAAAAATTGAGAAATTATATTACAAAAAATCATGAATGAAGCTCAAAGCAAGCACTTCATTTTTAACACAATATTTGAGTTTGTTATAATTAAAAAGAATGCTTTAAATCATGCCCCATACCACATATACCTTTTCTGTGCTTCCAAATGGGGAAATCCCATGTGGACGTCTAGACCAGTTGATTCAAAAGCAAAAGGTGGATTTTGCTCCTGGACTTTTGGTATGCGCATGGGTTAACGAAACCGAAAGCCGTGTCATTTGCACAAACGAGAGGCTAGCTAAACTTTCTGCTCAATGATCAATGTGTTCGCTCTTTGTGTTTGGTGGTGCAGTTTAGAGGCACTTGTTATATGAAGTGTTATTTTTTTCTCTTTCGGTAAAGTGTTCTAATTTGAAAGATGAGTAATTGCAAAAGTACCAATATTAACAGACATTTCCTGAAGCCTATTCAGCTGTATTTCATGCATTATAAAATCAAATTTGGGACCCTTGTGCCCTTTGCAATGCAGACATCAAGTAAGCTGTGGTAGGAAAATTGATCTTGAAACACATGTAAAAAAAAACCTTTGAAAATTTAAAAGGGCATAATAATGCATCAAACATTTCTTCATATTTTGCTGGCTCGACAAGTTCACAAAAATGCGCTAATCAAAGCAGAGTGCATGTTCACGAATTTGTTTTAGTCAAGCATGGCTTATCAATAACAGTTGCAGACCATGCTATGTTGTTTAAGATGTTTCCAGACTGCAATGTTGAAAAAACACTTTGCTTGTAAATGAACCAAGTACTCTGCAGTTATTAATGAATTCACTTCTTAGTAAGCTTCAAAAAATTAAATTGGACTTGCAAAATGTGCCATTTTTGGTTGTGATCAATAAATGATTTTTTTTTTGGTAAAGTCCCCTGGTTTATTTCTTTAAATCTTGCTTTTTTTTTTGCAAATCTCCCTATTTTTCACTCAAAGTGGTTGGCAGGTATAAATCAGTAAAAATATAATACTTTTCTGCCATAAAAATCTTTTATTTCTAAATTTTTTCTAGTTATTCCCATCATATTTCCTTCTATATGCATCAACTACCTTATCTGTCACCAAAGTTAAGCTTATGAATTTTTATATTCAAACAAAATTTTAAAATTAAATTAGTGTTAAAAATTTGTGTAGTTATTCTATGGCTATGCGTGTGTTCTAAATAATTTACATGCTTTATCAATATTTAGGTGCAAGTGTGAGAAACCTGCAAGCATTCCAAGTTTTGCAATCAGTATTTATGAAGGTAATGTTGATGAATGTTAAACTTTTCTCAATTTTTCTACACATATAAATTTGCTTAGGTATTTGTGCTATATTCTATTTATTTGTGATATATCTGTAAGGTGTAAGCTTGAGATTATTGCACCAGGAGTAAACAACAACAACAATAACAAAAAAGAACACTACATTATTAGAAAACAAAAATTCTAAATTGAAATATTCATTTTAAATCAGCTGTTTGCTTACATGTTTAATTATGATCCAGAGGGAACTTTTACTTATTTATTTGTTTTTTCCTCCTGTTAATCTTCCTTCCTTGGAGTTCCTTGGTTTATGAAGATAAGTAACTACGGAGAAAAATGAGTATACTATATTCAGTTATACCTTTTATGATGCATAAATGTTGAAACACAGAATGTTGAAAGTCTGAAATGAAAATGTATGCAAACAGAGCACTTGATTGCAAAAGGTTAGAGGGAAATTTAGAAAGTATAATTCATTACCATTATTTATTTATTTAACTTAAATTATAAAAGTTGAATACAGTCACATACTTATGGCAGGTTTTATGAAACATTTTCCTGTAAAAAAATTTTACATTATGAAATTTTAATTCATTTATATTTTTGTAATCTTGTGCAAAAGTGGCAAAAATGTTGTGAATATCTTAGTAAAAATAAAATTTTTGCCTTCATTGCATTGATAACTTATAGTAGTACCAAATTTTTGGTATTGTATAATATGAAAACAGTTGCTTACAAAATTGTTATATCATACTTTCAAGTTTTTATGCACATAATTTGTAAAAATTTTTCTTTGTTTGTACTTTTTAATGAAAGTGTTTTAAAATCTTCTAAATTAATTTGTTTAAGGTGCAAAGTTAAGGGTGTTTGTTGGTGGTGCAAAAATTTGTAATATTCTAATAGTTTTATCTCTTACAGAAGAAAAGAAAGAAAAAGCCTTTTTTACTCCCTGCCATAATGAATTGTTATGTTTTAAACATAATTATTCATTATAATAAATATTGAATGTTCATGCACTTTATTTTGATTTTCTTATATCATAGGCACAGACATCTTATTTGTGTGGCCTACTATTGGATGCTGTTAGTACTGTATATCATTCTGATAAAGCTAACTACTTCATCCTGGAAAGCCAGCATACCCTCTCCCAGTTTTCTGAAAAGATATATGCGAAGCCTCCTGAAATTCAGGTTTGCAATTTGTATCTTAAAAGCTTGGAGTCTTGCTATAATTCCAAATAAATTGTATTTAATGCTTTAATATAAAAGACTATTTTAAAGTGTTTTTGCATATTCTGTTTCCTTTTGCATGTTGCATATGTTTTCAACTGTGTTTCTAATGTAACACAATTGTCTTTGCTACTGTAATAAATTAGATCAAATGAAAATATCTACAATCTTAACATGTTGAAGTAGGTTGTAAAAGGTTTGAATTTACATTTATTTTCAACCCTAAAAATTACAGTAGCTCCCTCATTTCACTCTGCTTATTGGAATAGAAGACAATGAACAGCATGATATGTGCAATTGTTCAATACAACTCAGGTCATTAAAAATACAATTTCACCAAATTATGCAAGTAAATGGTTTATGTACCTACAAAAAGAATTTAGCTTGTTCTTATGTTTGGGACAACTTTTTTCATAAAATCTACATAAGAATATTGTGCTTACCAAGGGCGCTTTTAAGGTAATAAATTAATTGAAAGCATTTCAGTTCTTTTTTGATGAAATAAGAATCTAAAGTTACAGTTTAAACCTCGATGAATCCAGATCATCCGTATTTTATTCATTGATTTTAAAAAGAAGAAAAACACTTTTGCTGAGAAATATATATATATTTATATATTTTTTCTTTCGATCGCGAATGTATAGCATTTTAATTCATTTTTTTTCTGTATTTTTTTTATTTATTGGGGGGGGGGGGGGAGGATAAGTGAGGTATATGTAAATGAGCAATGTAATGAAAGATTACTGAATTTTATTAAAATTTCTATAAAAAAATATAAATTGAGAAAGTTATGTTTCCAATCAAAATTCCTTTTTTTTTAAAATAATGATTTCAAGTTGATATCTTCAATACTGTCTAACTAATTATTGTTGGTTCATATTTGCTTGCAGTATTTTTTCCAATACTAAATATCAATTTCATTTCTTATATTTTTAGGAAAAATTTTTCAAGTTATTAGAATTTATCATTTTTGACTTGAACTTTGTGCCTTGCAAGGAATTAATCAGCCTAAGTATTCTTTTAAAAACGCAAAAGTAAGTGCAGAACAGTAATTTGCCTTATCATTTCACATTAAAATTGTCTACTAATGTGACTTATGGTCAGTTGTATCATTTATAAGTTATGTTGCATCTCATTCACTATGTCTGTTAAACTTTTTTTTAAGTACACTATCAAACTTTGCTTTTGAATTCATTTGTACTTATACAATTAATGTTTAATGACATATTAATTAACTTTCAAATAGTTTCGTAAAATTGAAATAAAAGGGGGGTACTTTTAAGATGTAATTTATTTTGTATGAGTGTTCTAAACTTCCTTCTTATTTATGAAGAATTGTGTTGCTACGTTTCAGTACAAAAATTAAGGAAATTAAACATGTTCAATAAAGGTTGGTTACGTTTTTTGGGCTCTATTTTAAAGGAAGTATTTATTATATATTTAATGTTTAAAAAAAATGTTTTATAACTTTAAAAATGTGATGTTTTGCTGGCTGAAATTTCATTTTGAATAAAGATTTTTTAACATTGACTTGTGATAAAGCATAAGATATATATTTTGATTTAAAAAAATAAATGCAATATAGTAAATTAGTTTTACAAAATCATAAAATGATTGAATGTTTGTTTGTGTGCAGTTTCATTAATAGTTGCACAAAACTTTAAACTATATAAACCATGTGCAGTGCATGTTAATGTCATAATAATGCAATGTGAAACTGCTAAAAGTAATAACATTTCAAGATTCTTATTGTGCATCATGTAATTCATAACAATATTTTCAATAACATTGCTATGAAATAAATTAAAAGTCTGCTTTGATTTATCATAATAGTATAAAATTTAATAGTTAAAATCTTGAAGAACAAGTGGAGTTACAAAGGTTACACTATGATGGTTGTTACGTCATTTAAGCTATCACAACAACATAGTGTTTTGCATAGTATGATAAAACTGTTAGTTGAATATCTCTTCAAGGGGTGGAGCTAGTGATGTGAAATTTCATGCATGTGGAGTGACCCAAAGACCAGGGGAGTCTATTTAAAAGTTCTGGTTTAGTTTTGGAGATATTTTTTCCCCAATTTTTTTGAGAATTCGTTGAATGCCAAACAAAATCACTTCACTTAAACCTAAATAATAAATTTCCTAAGAGAATTTTCCCTCCTAATTAGTAAGTGTTCCCAAAACTTTAAAGTCGTACAATATGTTTTATTCGACTTTTATTGTCTAAATCCTGCAATTTTTTCTCTTCAACAGCTCAACCACTTGTAACATTTTGTGTTTGAAGAGTCTGCTGAATATTTTGCATTCCAATTCTGTATTTAAAGATGTGTATAGAGAAGTTGGTCTTTTAGAAGTTTTAGTAACTTGTTTGCATAGGTATGCTGCAATATTAAAAGAAGCATTCCCTGATGTATTAGATGAAGTACCAGGTGAATATTTTTTTTTCCTTTTATAACTTATAAGTGTTTACTTTTGTTATATATTTCTTACAAATTTCTTTTTATATATATTTCATAATAGTCTGGTATTTTTGCTATGTAGCAAGTAAACTTTCCAATTTCAAAATGCAAAATTATTACTTTTTGTTGCAAATTTTTAAAAAGTAAAGAACATTCTCAAAACAGGAGTATAAAAATATGATTTGTTAAAAATTGGATATTAATCAATATTTTTTATTAGAAAATGTTGGTTTATCCTAAATGAAACTCCTTTTTAAAAAAATAAGTAGTCAGAGAGTGAATAAAAGCATTTATAATTTTTTAAAATGAATGATGAATCTACATTTTATGTTCATTTACAAAAAACTATAGAAATAATTTATTACTAACTTTATCATAACTTTGTTATAATAACTTTTAATACATTTATATTTTATTTATTTATTTTTTTGTATTTAAACCAATTACAGAATGTAAACCACCCAACCTAATCCTAAGCCAGCTTGCAGCTGAAATTTTCAATATTAAGCTATGTGTTTGGAAATTGCATCAGATTTGTCTTTCTAATTGTGCAGATTTTTTTCAATAAATTTGTTTTAGTTCAACTTTGACAGCTAAATGAAACTCTTAAACTAGTATGTAGCATACCTATTTTATCATATTTATTTTAAACTGAATACACTATATTTTCCTCATTATTTCATATTTTAAGTTAATGTTCACTTTTAAACTTGCTCTTGAGTTTACGTTCAAAGTTTTTTTGATGCTATTTAATCCTCAGCATGCTGTGAAATACCTGAGGAGCAGTTAACCTTAGGATCACTTGTGATGGAGGCCTTAACAGCTTTGCTTAATTCCAATTCAGGCAATGCAGGTGAGCAAGGCATAATATTTTTTTCTCATAAAATTTTCTTTCATTTAGTATGTTCTTTAACAGATTACATTTATTTGCTAGGTGTATTTAGGGAAAGTGGAGGAGCTCGATGTGCCCACAATATGGTTCCATATCACATTTGTCGTCAAGCGGCATTAGGTGTTGTGCAACAATTAGTTTTGAGCAATGGTGGTGATGATGACATGGGTACTCTTTTGGGTTTAATGCACACAGCTCCTGTCCTTGCCCTAGACTTAAAAACTCATATTTTAAAAGTAGGTAGTTAAAATGATTTTATCAATGTATGTGACTTTATCAATGTAAATTGTTTATGGTGTGTTTAAAACTTATTCATAATGAAATATAAGATTATGAACGTATTATGAGTTGTTTTTTATTAAATATTAGAGTACATTTTACCGTTAAGTTTTTAGCACGGTTTTTAGACAATGTTCCTTTGTAGTAATGAATCACTACCAGATGCAGTCTTTTTTCAGTGTTTTTATTACTATTGAAATCTTTACAGTTAACTTTTTATGTACTTCAAACTTTTCTTATTTTTGTAAACTGTGTGATTTGTTAAGAGAAGTCTAGTCATATCCATCAGTTTTCTGTCTGTGTGTTGGATTTTCAAAATTTGAAATTTTGCTATTATGTATTGTCAGATTCTCAGTGCATGTATTTTATATGCTTTTGTGTGCATTGATTTTACAAATGTTTTACTGCTTTTATCTAAAACACTTCTATTCTTATTATTATCTTGCAGTCTCTTTTATTTGTGTTAAGAGAAAGCCACAGAACTAGAACTGTGTTTCGTAAAGTAGGTGGCTTTGTTTACGTTATGTCAGTATTAGTGTCAATGGAAGGTTGCTTAGCCGAACCCCCTAAACCGCCTTGGAATACAGGTAAGTTAAATACTATATTACCAGCAATTTATAAATGTTTTTATTATTAATATTTTAAAGAATAAAGGAGATGAAAGTAATATGCTTATGACTCTTTATTGAAGGGGACACAAGACACAGGCTGTATTGGAAAGTCATATTTTATTTGTAATAATTTTCCTATGAGCCCCCCCCCCCCCTTAAAATAAATATTTCAAAATTTTTAATTGATTTTGAAGCCGACAATAATATAAAATTGAACCTAGCTTTTCAAATTGTAGCAAATGATGTGTAATAAAGTTTCCCAGAAACATCATTGTACTCTTATATGGAGTGCTATCAAAACAATGTAAATTTCTGTTGTTCACAGTCTGGCAATGATATGCTAGCTAACAATATTAGTACCTAAATGATGATTCAGGGCATGTATTTACACAATGTAGTATTTACAAATTTTAGTATTTACACAATGTCTGCAATTATTACATTTGCTCTACTTTTACATAGTAGGCTGACCTTGAACTTTCTGTTTTTGTGCCCTGCCATAGCAGTACTTAGTACATATGATCTTAATTGCTATTGTTAAAGTCAAGTGATAATAACATCCGCATGACAACTGCAATATCCAATATAATACATTGCAGATAATTCAAATTGCTATGAAAAGGGTTTCAAAATCATAGTTCCTTTTGAACAACTGGTTTAAACATCATATAACCAGGGGAAGGGTCAGTACGTGGAATCTCTTTCTCTTTTTCCTTCCTTTGTGATCATGCTTATGTTTCCTGTTGTATTTCTTAAGGTTCTATTATTCATAACAATATTTTTGTTTATTTATTTATTTGCAGTTGAGAAAAAAGAGATCCTCGTACTTCTGCGGACTTTGTTTCATACTTTGGCTATGGCAATGCGCTATGAGCCAGCTAATGCAAGGTTTTTTGCATCTGAAGTAAGTGGAATTATAAATTCTTTTTACAAGACATTTTGTATAATTCTTTACTTGTAAAACTTTTTAATAAATTTAAAAATAAATTTCTTGTTTAGATTTCAATATTTTGAGTTTAGATCGAATTTTTCTTATAATAAACTCTTAAAATTTGAGTATGCCGAATATTACAAGTGAAAATCATTTCTGCATGTTATGCAAATCATACCATTTCACATTTATGCATTGCTAAAAAAAATCCTAAGTAAGCAATTTCATAGTATTTAAATTTAATAAAGCCTCTGCTGTTACTGAAGGCATTGAAGAATCCCTCACCCTCTCCCTATATCTTTAGTTTTCTTAAAGTGCATTGTACTCTGATATTAATATGCTTGGTGCTACATATTTAAAAACCATTTTGCTTAATGAGCTCCAGATTAATAGTAGTTTGTTTTTATTTATCAAAGTATTATGCCGGAGCCTAAACAGATTTTTTAGCAACAACCCAAAATCAATGTGTCTTGTCTGCGTTTGCCTTAAAAATTAAGCTTATGCTTAATTTTATCTATTAATAAAATTGTTTCTGACAAAAATGTAGTCTATAACTTATGGAGAAAGCTTATACGAAGTTCATAAGGAGAAATGAATGCATAATGCTATGCATAGAAATGATAACAATAAAGAAATATTAGTCGACTCATGCGGAATTCTGCATTCATTTGGGAGAAAGGACATTATGAAGAATAGAAAAAAGCAAAAGGGTGTTGATGCAAGAGAAGACATGTAATTGAACACATCAGTACAAACAGCTGTTACAATTTTTCCCCCACTATTATTTAGATATTCAAAATAAAAAAATAATCATGATAATAATGATAATTAATTTTATTAGTAGCATTCAGTGCATTAAAATACATGAACAAAAAAGTTCCATTACTTAAAATAGTTACTGTTGGTTGGTTTGGTTGGTTAGGCTCTACACAGTCATGATATAAATGAATGTGTAGAGCCTAACGATTTAATACACAAATACAGCTGAAACTGTCCAATTTGCTACACAATAAAAAGAGAAGAGTTTTTTGTTTGTTTACTTGATACCAGAGGGCGCCAGCATACACAACACCAATTTGGCATCCCTTAAAGGACTTCTTCTTAGATGACTTTAAATTTTAAATTTAAGAGAAACAGTACATTTTTAAACTTTGAGTCTATTTTTCGTCATTACCGGACACAATAAGCTTTAAAATGAGGGGTAAATCATGAAATTTGATAAAGGAATAAGGAAGATACTGCATAGCGACAAAAACCGGCTAGAGAAATAATATATAACGATAAGAGATTTTTAAATCATAGAAATCCAAAATTTAAGGGAAGGGGGGAATAGGAAACACAGAAAATTAAACTCTTCAGTTTTGTGAAGAAGGTAAGGGGGTAAAAAAAATTATTCCTTTATGTTTGAAAACATAAAAAGTTTACCTTATTCTCAGTACATGTAAACAATTTCATATATAATACGAATAGCTAAAAGTATCATCAACATTACTTATTGTAAACTTATAATTGCTATTGTTTTTCAGATATGCCACACCAGTTTAACAGACACTGTTCGATTACTTGGATGTTTTAGCAATCACACTACATTAGAAGATAACACTGAAAAATTAGCTGCTCCTTTAGATGACCATGTTTTTCATTTAATATTTTCTATGGCTAAAGATACAAAGTAAGCTGGAATTTTATATCTTATTTCAATTTCACTTTTGGTTTAGTTATTGCATCTTAGAAGCGAATGAAATATATGAATCATTGTCTGATATGCAACGAGAAGAAATTAAACGTCAAATTCCAGTTTAAAAGTCAAAATCTAGTTTAAAATAACTTTAATGTATAAAACATAGCACTATATAAGAAAATTTAAGAGTGCTGGAAATTATCTGAATTTTGTAATTTTTTTTTCTTAATAATTATGTGTGTTAAATTTTAACTCTTTTTTTTTTTTTTTTTTTCCCCTGACAGAATTGCTGTTCACAGTGTTCCTACACCACTTATTTCTTCGTGTTTAATCTTTAGACTTCTATATGACACTGCAACTGATGCATTTGATAAGTATGATTTTGTTCATTTTAAATTTTATAATTGTCAATTTTTCAGCCTGACAACTTTTTTTTTTAATTTGTTTTAAAATTTTTATGTATAAAAGTTTATTTTATTTTTTAGACCCAATCTTCCTTCATCTATAACGCCACAATCGACTCCCTTGCGCCGGGTGTATTCAGAGTTGGAGCCTTTATCGAGTCCAGAATCATCTCAGGTTAGTTCTCCAAATCGCCGGTCAGGATTCACCATTAATTTCTCCCCTCCTACTCCAGACCCCATCATTGTCCATCCAGGTGTAGTGGTCTCAATGCATCACTTACTTCCATCAATATGCTATGAAGCAAATTTGCAGGTAATTTTTAAATATACTTTGTTATCATTTATTTTTACCTACTCTTTTGGTACGTATCGGTTATATGCCCTACCGTTTTTTGCTCACCAAACATCATCAAATGAAGCATCAACAAAGTAATTTTATGAACAAAGCAATTTTATGAGATTAAAGTTTTACACACTGATTTTCTTTCATTAAAACTTGTCAACAGCTATTTGTTTTACATGTATACCATTTTGTTTTCCTCTCATTTTTATTCATTTGTTTGCAATAATAAGCAGAGAGCTACTGTCACACACAATTTAGATTTGTATCTAAGAGAGTTTATGTGGAGCAGCATACTTGCTCTTGATTGCTATGTTTAAAGAAATAAATTAAAATGTTCCACTTACCTCGTCATCAAAATTAATGCCCAATGTCTGGGAGATTCAGTACTCAAGTGAAAAGAGAATGACAAAATCCTATATTTTATTGTCTGAAAGAGATGCCAATAAGTTTATAGAAATTCTAATTGTCATAAGTCAATTATGGCGAGTGGTAATTTGACTGTATAATAGATTTTGTTAAAATATTGTATTTTATTTTATATTTCTTGTATTTTTTATTAATTTAATCTTATAGTGTTTACATTTTTATTCCACAACGTAAAGTACTTGTAACTGTTAAATGCATGTTGGCGACCTTTTTGAAACCATCATCAAGGTAGGGCAAATAACCAATAAGTACCATTATTTTTTCATTTTTTAAGTCGAATATATTTACTTGAATAGTATATTTTAGTTGTTATCTTTGGTACATTAGTGAAATCTTTTTGATTGCCTACTATTGAAATAAATGTATTTAATCATACATTCTGCTGGAAATTAAATTTATAGAATTAGGTTGTCATTAGAGTTGTATTGCTGTAGCTGGTTTATGGGAAGTTGAGAGTCTACAGTTGTTTGCAGACTTTTACGTGATACTTTTGAGCACTCTATTTTACTTCTCTATGACACTATTGCGTGCTGGATAATATGAAGTGATGTGTTTTTAATTGGCACGTAACAACTGAATATTCTGTGAAGAAATCTTGTGCAGGTAAAACTCAACGAATCTATTGGGTATTAAAAGGTCTTTCCGATCGACTTTTACATGTGCCACTGTATTCTCAACTTTTGTTATTCTATGCTATTCTTTGCCGAAGATAAGTAATCTCGTTTCACTGAATGCCAGTTTAACTCTTAGTAAGTAGCCGCGGCGTAACTCCCAGGATGAGAAATGCATTATTTTGAGTCTAACACAACTAAGTATTCTATCTTCCATTAGATATCAAAAGTGCTGGATAAGTAACATTTAGCTTTCTGTCACATTTGAGCTCTGATAGGCTTGTTGATATAAGTATCTATGCAAAAAAAATTTAACAGCTTTTCACTAAAATAGCTATTGTAGATTTCTGTCGGTTCAAACCATGAAATGCACTTTTAATAATGCTGTCTGTACAAAGTAATTAATTACTTGACAAAACTGCAGAAGTCTTAATCACATGATACAGATTTAAAAAATCAAAATAAAGTAATGCATGGCTGGCGTAAGTAATCTGAAAATAATAAATGTGAATACGAATTTAGAAAGTTAAAAGTATATTTTCTTCCAGATGGCAATTACACTACAAATGTACCTGGCTGAAGTTCTACGTTCTCTTGTGAGATCTGAAAGAAATCAGCAAGTAATGTGTGAATCAGGGCTTCCAGGCGAGTTACTCGTCCACTGTCACATTGCATTAGAAAATGAAACGCATACACTTCATCCTCCATTACAGTATATTCTCGAAAGATTATCAGCACAATCATTAGAACCAAAAGATCTTCGGTAATATATGTTGAACTTTTTTTTTTAATAATTACTTGATACTTTTGTCACAGTTTTATTATTGTAATCGATATGTACATTTTTAATAATAGTATCTTTTAATTTTCAGCTTGAGCGAAAATTTTTTAAATTAAACCTATAGAGTGCTTTGTACAGGCTTCTGTAATGTAAAAAATATTTTTTTTTTCTGTTTTTGAATTATTTTTTTGTAATGATTAATATTATTAAATTTTAAAAATATGCATAAATATTTTATCTACCATTTTTATATTTATTACTTTGTAAAATTGTATGTACAATCAATAAATATTTATATTTATTTTTAATTTGTTGGGTATGGGGAAGAGTTCATGTTGGTATAAATTCAGAATTGGGATCAACAGACTGTTCCATTTAAGATGTATGCTTAGCACTTATGTTTTGATAAACACAATTTTACTTTATGCTAAAATATCTTGCAATATTTTGTACACATACTAAGGTTATTTGACAAAAAATGGTGTCTTGTACTTTTAGAGCATTTTTGAGGTTGGGTTCCCCTCTATGCTGCACTCCTTTTGATGAGGACGCGCAGGATCCTACAAAGCCATCCTGTAAGGATATGAGACCAGCTAATCAGCGAGATGGTGGTCCTGTACCTCTAACACGTGTAAAGACTCTCGTTTCCATGACAACTCCACGAGATTGTAGATTGCATGGTACTTCCATTATGCCACCTTTTGTAGAATTTGATATGAGTTCTGAAGGATTCAGCTGCCTTTATTTACCCAGTGTTGCACCACAAAGTGTATCTGCACCAGGTGTAGTAGGTGTTGGAATGGTTGCAATGAGTACAGATGCATCAGTAATTGGGGGAATTGGAACTGGTAAGTTGGAATGTATTTACTTTTATCAAGTCAGAATGAAGTATTATATTAAAATTTACTGCACAAAACACTCATTCACTACTGAATTTGCATGTATCTGACATGTAACATTTTACTTATCAATTAAAATGTGGAAAAATCAATAGTTCATGTAAATTTTAAAATTAAATAACCTATAGGCTTCAAAGAGATATGAATCTTTACAATCAAGTTTTATTAGTATTTAGTTTCCTAGATTATGATGGATCTACTGTTAATACTTTGGTTGGGTTTACAGAGCCTAAATTTCTCCTTTATATGAAACTATTTATACATTCAGAGGAAAAAAAATAATTGTTTTTTTTTTTTTGCAGCTTATTTAATAAATTATTCTGTAAAAAATACAATTTTTACCACAGAATTTTGTGAAGGGTCCATTTTGATTGTCTGGTATTTTGTGAAGGATCCATTTTGATTGTCTGATATTTTGTGAAGGGTCCATTTTTATTAATTGGAAGTTTGTGAAGGGTCCGAAAACAGAGTTTAATTTCCTATGGTGACATTGCAAGAGGGGTAGCATTAATCCAAACTGTGAGGTAATTTGCAGACCAAACAAGCTTTTTTGCTAATAGACACATCTATGATTTATATATGACTAGCTGACATGCCCGGCTTTGCGCGGAATAATATTGCATCATTCGCAGGCTAAGTGACGCATGTCCAAAATTCTGTTGTAAATATGTAAGGAGAAATTTTCTTTAAAAAATCATGTAGGAGATGGGCAACAGGCCTGAAAAACCTTATTTAAACAGTCAAAACATTTAAACGAACAGCCTAGAAAAATTCCTTTTAGACCAAAAATAACAGTTCATAAAAATCTACATTAAAATGCCAACAACAGTTCAAAAAAATTGCCATTAAAGTAATTGCAACAGTAACTAAAATGCGCACATGCAGCGAGATAATTGTGCCAAAATGATATCGAGAGACCCATAAAAATCGTAATTACAATATCTACCACAATACATTTAAAAATTCCCATCAAAGTAAGATCTGTATTCTGTTTTAATCAGATGAAGCACAACTGTCCCTGAATATGTCTGCTACAATAAAGAAAAAATCCTTAAATCCCCACATTTGAATAAAGACAACTATTCCTAAACATCCCTAATAGAATAAGGACATTAGTCTCAAAAAATCTCCATTAGAATAAAGACGTCAGTGACTAAAAATACCCATAAGAATACTGACCTTCAAGAGCTACTGTTCCTAAAATTACCAACAGTCCATCTTAAATTAACCATCAAAATAAGGACAGTTCCTATAAATCCCGATTGCAAAATCGTCAAAGGATTTCCTGAAAATTCAATTGAATAGCACTTTCATAAAATTCGGATAAAAACGAAAGAAAGGGAAGCATTTTTCCAAAGGCAAATGCTTATATAAGTTAGAAAATGTTTGGTACTGAACCAATCCTGACGCGTGAAATTTAAGTTGATAGAAAGAAATAACTAAATTATGTCCAAATAGTGCCAAATAGACAGTAAAAAAAATTAAGTAAATGTTTTATAAAATAAATCACTTGAGTAAAATATGGAAAGAAAAATCACCCTCAAGATAAAGTAATTGAAAATCGTCTGCACTTTATATGCCACAAAATATGCATAAGAATGAAACGAATTCTTAGAATTTGTTTCGCTGATAAAGCGGACAATCTACCATGAGAAATAATATGTTTCATGAAATTGTTGAACTGGTACCATGATACTAAATCGCCAAAAAACAAAGAAGGATCAACCTCAAGGAGTAATTACAGATCGTCTGCAGTACGCTAAAAAATGCAATGAATTTTTAGAATTTGTTTCGCTCATAAAACGGCATGAATAACGATAAAACAGCATTTTTTCAATCTTGAGTTAACAAAAATCATCTAATTGGCGACAAAAGTAGTATTTATTTTGGCGAAAACACGCAAATTGAGCAGATAAATTCAGAGGTAAGCCTTGCTTTAAAGTTCGAAAACTACTTTAAATGAATATTGCGCGTGTTCTATTTGTTCTACGAACTTCAGAAGGAGATCATCTTGTGCAGTTTTTTACGGGCATCAATATGCTGCAAAAATCTAAAACGTGGGACGTTTCTTCGATGAGATATTCTTAAAATAAACAGTTTTGCTTAAAATTGGAATAAAAAAAGAACAAATTTGAATTTTAGGAAAAACGCTTAGTGGTGCACGAGGACCTGGTTCTAGGTACTTGTAACCAAAATTTCGTACTCTTAGACCGTTCCATCTCGCCAGGAGGCGATCGACAGACACACACACACAAACTTTTGGTTTTATTTATATAGATAAAGATGCTTTTTGCCTTATCATATATAAATCATAGCCTTTATCATGTGATTTATCATTTGCCTTTATCATATATGAATCATCTGTTCTCTTACAATGTCAAAAGTATTTTTTTTAACTGTATATTGTATGTAATTGTGTTTTATCATTAAGAACTTATCTTTTTGTTTTATCTATGGTACTTAATTAAATGTATCCTCAGTGTTATGATTTCTTATTTTTTACATAAATAATACACATTACTTTTCAACCATCTTGTATTTATTAAACTATATTTAACATGAGCAAGCATCTTAATATAAATAATTCACACATTCCTAATTCTTGAATACCTCCGGTCAGCTCTTGTTCTTAAGATTTATATCTACTGTTGCCATTTTTAATACAATACATAACAACTCAGGATTTATGTAAAACATCACCAGTGAAAACTTAAATGTGTTCTTCTCAACTTAGTGTGCAGTTAGATTGATTTTGACTAATGTAGTTGAAATGAGAAGAAAACCTTTCTAAAGCAGATTTTTCTACATTTTTGTTGAAGCAAAATGGTTTGCTGCTGGTAGTAGCTAAATAGTAAAGCTGAATTTGAATTTAAAAGCTATGCATTTTAAAAGTATGCAAAAAATAACCAAAAGTTTTTTTTATTTTTCTTGCAATTCTTATTCCCTTTAGCAGTTACATAATAATTCAAACCCAATTGCTATATTACTGACTGAAAGTTTTATATTTCATCTCTTAAAAGTTTTCATGAGGAAACATGTTTCCAAACGTTTAATCCAGTTCAAAACAAAACAATAAACTTATGTATTGTGTGTCGCCTAAGAAACATTTGCAGCTATTTAAAATTTCTGAAAATTTTGATAATGTTACTTAGTTTTTAATAGTTTTTTTTTTCTTTCAGTGTAGTAGGTTTTGGTTTGTCAAGCTATTTTTAATTGTAAGTCAGTAGTAAAGAATAGCTATTGTAGTCAACCTTATCTCCCAACATCATTCATTTAGCTTTTATTCCTGACAGGGGACAGAGTTTTTCCTCCCCAAACCGGGCTGTCATTTTCAACATGGATTTGCTCAGAAAAATTTAGTGACCCTCATAATGACCCGCATGCTATTCGACTGCTAACTTTAGTGAGAAATATTCAAGGAAGAGATGAGCAATTGATGTGCCTCAGTATTCAGATCTCCTCAAGGGACAAAGCCTTACTTATATCAACTACTGAAACTATGATGCATCAATCAAGTATGTATTTGTAATTAGGTGACTTATTTTATGTATTTTTAAGGAATGTGTTTTAATTTCTGTTAAAAATTTTTTAACATTAAAAATTGAATCAAAAGTTATGCACTTAACACTGAAAAGCAACCTAAAAAATTCAAAATTGTATTGAAAATTTCTTGTATGTGTTTTGGAATTACATGAATAGCAAATTAATGAGGCTGAGAATTTTCATTGGAACCAGTGAATATAAATGAATCCATTCTCTATCCAGAGGGGGGGGGGGGGGGGTAGACAGCAAAATATAACCCCCTCCCCCCAAAAAATTATAATAAATATATATATGCAACTGTATGGAACTTACATTTTGAATAATAATAAATGAAAAGATTTGTAGCAAAATTAGTCTTTCATTTTCAAAGGTGTTCCATACAGTTTTTTAACTAAAGTAAAAACGTTTTTTTAACAGCAGGCGTTGATTGGGAACCAGAAGAACGAGAAGAGTGCTGTGTTCGTGTATGGTGTCCAGAATTGCTTCAAGAAGGACAGTGGCATCATTTGTGCATAATTTTAAATCGAGCAGTTTTAAAAAACAGTTCAGTATCTGTATATGTTGATGGACAACATCATAATACTCAAAAGGTATTTTTAAATTGTTTTCTTTGTTTTTTATTCTTTTATGTGTACAATAGATATTTGTGTATATAGATAGATAGATGGAATATACTAAACATCAATGCAAAGTTATTTAAAAATTGGATAATTTTCAAGTAAAAATTTCCCAAATTAAATATATGTGATTTCAAATAAGAAAATCTAAACCCTTGAATATTATTTTTAGCTTGTTAATGAACTATAATAATAAAAGTTCTTTTTTACTTGCAACTGTTTTTTTTCATTGGTAGTGCTTATAAATTAATTGATTTCAGCAAGAATATTGACAAAAATTATTATAAATGCCACATAAAATTACTTTTGCTTACTATTTGTTTAATGCAGTTTATTACTTAATTTTCTTTTATCAATTTATTATCTTTTATTCCAATTTGGGTGATTACTATTATTTAGATGCTGATTTTGAATCGAATGGTTGTAAAATCTAATGGGTTATAAAACTGATGTTAAAAGTTTATGGCTAATAATTTCCTTATAACCACAAAGTGATTTAATGCTCTTGGTGATTTTGTTATCTTCCACCCTTACCCTACGTGCATAAGGTGAAGACTGAGTTAATGCAGTAGAGCTATAAGATTTTGTAGAAGACAAAAAAGTTTTAAAAATTGAATGATCCAAATTGAACCATAACTTGTTTATAGATCTCTTAATTTGAACATCCTAGGATTGAGAGCTTATAATTAAACTATTTTGTCCCATTATTACTAGTTTTGTAGGTCTTCCATTTACAGTAAATTCTTATTTTTCTTGTTAGTTTTGTCAGTATTAGATAAATAGTTGTTATATCTCTCATGCTTTTTAAAAGCCTTTTTTTTTGCCTGTCCTAATTAATATAGAAATGGAGAAATAATTATTTTTCCTGATTCTAGCTGCACTACATTTCTCAGAATCCAGGAGGAGGTGCAGCTAATTTAACTGTTGCTACCTCAGTTTTTGGCTTCATTGGTACACCTCCTCAGTTTCGAAGGCAATCGAGACTGCTATGGAAGCAAGGACCATGCCATTTAATTGAAGAAGTATTTCCTCCTGCTGCTGTCGCTATGCTGTATCAACTGGGGCCCTGTTATACTGGCAGTTTCCAAGCACCAACTTTATCTGGTAGCTAATTTTATTATAATAATTATATGTGATGTTTTGTTGCTTTTTTTATATGATATTATTTGCTGTTGTCTTTCAACTATAGCATATTACTCAAATCAATGTCTGTTTAATTCTAGGCTATATGAGCATTTTTTACATTCTGGTCATTTAAGTAATGAATTTTTCATTGAGGACATTTAAAATAGCATTATTAGCTTATTTTTTTTTATCATTATTAACTTCTTTTTTTGACAAGAGTTTTGCTTACCAATGCAATAAACAAGTAAAAGTTCATCAATAATTTATTTATTGATTTATTTTGAAACAGCTTAAATAATGTAGTAGTAAAAAGTAGTTGAATATCTTTCCACTTTTCATTCAAGGAAATGAAGTTCATCAGCCCCTTGTAGCAGAAGAGAAGATTGTCTTTGGTATCAATGCTGCTGCTGTATCTGTGATGACTCTTGCCAAAATTCGAAGAGTATATAGTAAGGCAGACTGTAGGTCTATTGCCAAAATGGTATGCTTTAACTCATAACATTATATTTTTATTTATTTGTGCACTGTTAAAAAAGAATGGTTATTGATTTCATGAAAATATTTTATGCACTCTGTATAAAGTAATATTTTAAGGCTTTATTTTTTTGTTCTGTTTTAAAACCAAAAACTTCAAATGGTAGCTTTTGTGAATGCATTATTTACGTCATTAATTGTGAAAGTCTGTGTGCTTGTTGCATGGAATGTTTTACAATTTCTTATCCCTTAATGATCTCGATCAGAATTTAAAAAAAATTCTCAATTATTTCTGGAAGGAAATATTTGCAAAATACCATTTAAAAAGTGAACTCAGTTTTATATTTATGTTAATTAACAATCCAAAACTTTAAGAAATCCTCTAAACATTTGAAGTTTTTCATTATGTTTGTTGAAATTAAGAAAAATCTACAAGATCAAATGTATTCCATAGCTGCTGTGATAATAGGATGGATATTATTGCCTTTAGTAGCTATATGCTTTGCTGAGTCCACAGTCACTCCAATATTCCAGGAATGAGCTATAGACAACAAGCTATAATCCACAACTAGATCCAAGTCTCCTTAGTTTTGAATCATTCTTGGGTATGATATCCCAGAGGAACTTATCAGAAGTGCGTCTTCAGTTTGTTTAGAATGAAAAGAAATGGCCGCCCTTATGGAGTTAATTTAGACTTGTATTTTATTAGCTTTTACATAAATAAATCATATGATTCAGTTCATTCGTTTTTCAAGGAGTAATTAATTTATGTTTAATTATTAAAAATGTTAATAAGTCTATAATTTGATTTCAGCTGGGTATGTCTTCGCATGAAAATGCTACCCCAATACACATTTTGCACAATTCTGGTGGACATCTTAGTGGACCTGCCCGTTGCTTGGGTGGAATTCTAGTTGGTTATCTTGGTAAAGAAAATAATTCTTATTTATACATAAGTTTTTCTTTGTATAGTCTTATTATTCAGAACAAAAGAACTTGTTTCAATGTATTTAGAAATGAATGTGATGATTATTCAATTGGTATTGGGTGGAATTCAAATGCTTGGGTGGAATTCTAGTTGGTTATCTTGGCAGAGAAAATAATTCTTATTTATACATAAGTTTTTCTTTGTATAGTCTTATTATTCAGAACAAAAGAACTTGTTTCAATGTATTTAGAAATGAATGTGATGATTATTCAATTGTATTAGATTCCACCTTTGCTAAGATAGAAACCTTACAGCAAGAGCCTTACAACAAGAATATTTTATGTACTTTAAATTCTTATTGCATAATTCTGAACAACATCTCAGTAAAGGTAGTTCAGAAACTTGACATGCTCTGATATAACTTATTCCTGTGCAGCTGTACCCTAAAAAGCATTTTTTTCCCTTTTTGTGAGCATATGAAGTTTGATTTAGCAGCAAAAAAAGTTGTTTCTTAGAAGAACTTAGCTGCACTATCCAAAAAAGAGCTAATTTATTTTTATGTTTTTTTGTTGAAATAATCATTATGTATATGTGACCCAAGCATAAAAAAGGTCAAGTACCACTGATCTAGAAGCTCACTTCTGCATTGAAAAAAGGGCTCCTTACGACAAACGTCTGTTTGCAATCTTTTACAAAAGTTTGTGTAATATACCTTGTATTTTATTTTTTGATCTGTAGCACAAAGGTTTATGACTTATCTCTTAATATTGGTTGGTAATAAGTTTAGTGGCACAAGAGAAAAAAAAATGATTTCCATTATGATCAAAAATTGTAGGTTTCATTAAGAAACCATAGAAATATTAAATATTTAATACTTAATATTTAAATAACTGAAATTGAATTCATTTTATTTTTAGGTACTTATTCTTAAAAATTAAGATTATAGCATACTTTTATATCTTAAATGGAGCCTGCCAGCACACAAATAAAGTTTCAGTTTTATGTATTTTGTTTGTATGATCCCTTTTTATTTTATTTTATTTAGGTGCTAGAACTTTTGTCCCCCATCCAGTCTCGTTAACAATTGATAATGTCGGAGGCACCGCTACTTTGTTAGGTCTCATTGCAATGGCAAAGGATGTTGAAGGGCTCTATGCTGCAGTGAAAGCTTTAGTATGCGTAGTGAAAAGCAATCGTGCTGCTCAACAAGAAATGGACAGATTGAAAAGATATCAGGTGCATATAGTTAGCCTTGAAATTTATATTTTTACTTATAGCATATGAATATTTAATGTATTTTCCAGTTTAAAGTAGACATTTAATTTTTATTTCCTGTTTCAGTGATTGCAAAAAATAATGTACAATGTGATTTTTTTTTGGTTATAATTAAGTAAAATAGAAACACACAATTTGATGTAAGACTTTGTTAAAGTTTATATGCAAGTTATTAAAATTGCAGCATGATTTTATGTAATATAAAGTTAGTTATGGACATTAATGTGTCCATAGAAAAGCCTTAGAACTTGAATAGTTATTCAAGTATTATGTTATTTACTTGTGTAGAAGAGGCATGCATTATCACATAGAAATTACTGTACTTATTCATTAATGCCAATATCAGGAGCTCATAGAGTTTAATTAGGGAAGAACCAGTGGAATGTTAAATGCTGGGTGATTGGCTTGTTGTATTGCTTTTCATTTCAGTTATTATAGCCATACTATAAATGGCAGCTTTTCTTAACCTTTTCACTCCAATAGAACCCTTTTTGCCCACTCTCAATATACAGTTAACCTTAATGTCTGTCTTAATCCTTCTTTAGAATATTTTCTTAAAGTAAATTCTTATGATTTGGGGGTGTTCACTTATAACATATTACATATGCAGAATATCTAAAGTTATACTCTAACTTTAAGTATTATATTTTTAATTATTTTTCCCTTTTGTAATTCATTATGTTTTGAAAAAAAATATTATTGCAAGTACTTCTTTTTTGTCATTGATTTTGTAACATATTTTCCCTCTTTAAGACTTTAGCTATGCTTTTTAAGAAGAAAAGAAGCCTATTAAACAGTCACATTCTTCATTTGACTTTTTCTCTGGTTGGAACAGTCGATAGTGGGCGAGAACATACATCTATACCAAATGTTTCTGCTTTTGAGGATCTCCTTTGTGATCTTGAGGTAAGAATTTATCCATATTTCAATATCAATTTTTTATATTTCATTTATTCCCCATCATTGTATAGACATTATTTTACACTCTCAATAACTTGGTCATACTGTATTCAAATTATGTTTTTCTTTCTCTTTTTTTAATGGAATTCACTTGTGTCCTTACAGTTATCCTAATTAAAATAACAGTAACTTGTATGCAACCTATACACTTATGGTCCAGACCCAACTATCAGAATTTTTAGCAGAAACTAGACGCATCATGCCTCCCCCCTTTTAATTTTAAAATGAAAGGAGATTAAATTTGACAAATATGTACTTGATTATAGTATATTGTAGTATAAATAAAAATATTTTAAATGTTAGTATGTTTTAGAATGTGATAGGAGAATCTAAATCAGGAGGTGTAAAAAAAGAATTTAAGTGAAAATCAGTCATTTGAAACTCTCATTTTATTTCCAAATTACGGTGGTTATGCAAGACTTAAGACTAAAAAATTCTAGTAATGAAACTCATATTCATTAATCTTCAGAACATACTCAAATACTTGAATTTTTCATATAGATATTTTGAATTGCTACTGAAATTAAAATTTAATTTAATGTTTTAAAACTTAAATATTTGTGCATTAGGTTTGGCAAGAATCACCTGGGGATCTTCAAAAGTCTTTGTATGAACATTTCTGCGAACTTGTAGCTGAATCAAGGTAAAAAATTACTTTAAGAAATACTGTATGTTTTTGTTATTTTTGTATTACTTTTCCCTTTATTTTTGGTTTATTAAAACAATTGAATACTATACTGTTTGAAACATATTCAGTTATTTATGAAATAGACTTTAACTTTTAGAAAAAAAATATCTCCTATTTTCTAAAATGTTCCAGGCAGAGATCGCGTGAACGCCTCTACAAGCGTGTTTCACGCCTTAAAAATCGGTAATACGCATTCAAATTTTAAAAAGGCGTATTTTCACTCTACATTTTTAAACAATTTTTATCTTGTTAAGTATTGCAAGATAAATACAATATTCCTCCATTAAGTTAATTTTATTTTTCATTAGATAGTAGAGCTCAAAACTCGCGGTCGCCAGTCGGAAACTAGTTTTTCCTCCGATTTTTACCGGAAATTGCTTACCGTGTTTGAAATTTGAATCCTTTTCCATCCTGGAATTATTTCAATTATCTTGAAAGTTGTAAGATATTTTTTGCATGCACAACCTTAAATATGCTTATTTGTCGTTTCATTTTAACAATTAGAAAAGAAAAAAAGTATAAAGATAGAAACAGCCAAAATCGTGCACGTGCTTCGCCGAAAATTGGATTCTAAGTTTAATTTTAATCCTTTTGCATCGGATACAAATTTCCATTATTTTCTAAATTAGAAGATATTTTGATATTTTTCACACATGCTACCCTAAATATGCTTATTTTGCATTTTATTTTAATATTTTTTTTTTTTTTTTTTGAACTTTGCCCATATTAAACACGTGTTTGGCGAAAAATGCTTTTATCACTATTATTAAATCACTATTATCGTTTCATTTACTTTTTTACTTCAAATTTGATTTTAGTATTGACAGCTATTTACTTTTTAGAAAATACTAAATGTTGGATAAACAAGAAGAAATTATTAGAAAATTGTTAATTTAGCTGTACGTACGCTACGCTCTGGGTCAAGGTCGCAGCAGAAGTGGTTTTCACTCTGAACTCGGATATGTGTAAAGAGTGTTTATTATTATTATTTTTTTATTTTCACTCCTCCAAAAAATAAAATACTCCTCCAAAAACCTCCAAGGAGTATTTTCACTCTTTGATGAAAATTTCTAGAGCAACCTCTGGTTCCAGGTGTAGTCAAAATTTTATCATTAGTAATAGTCAGAGCTTTTATTATTATGATTTAATAAGGAAAAAGAATGGTTTCATGAGAGTTTGAGTTAATGCACAAATTCCTATTATGTTGCTTTGTGAAATAGTTTATATTTTTATTTTTTCAGTGAACACAGATCAAATTTAAAAATCTTGCGTGATCTCAATATGGTAAATCGACTTTTACAAATTCTTAAACAACTGCAACTATCCTCCTCAACCTGCCGAATACTGTGCCGCCTACTTTGCCTCTTGCTGAAAGATACTAACAGAAATGGAGATATCAGATGGTAATACTTCAAAATTTTACACTAACCTTTTTAATTTCATCTTAATTATTCTTGTGTGCTGCCTTTTAATTTGACTGTAATTCCAATATTTCATTATTTTATTTAATCTCCCCTCCCCCCAAGCAGTTAAAAGAAATAAAGACAGTAGATGGGCTATTAGAGAAAAAATTTAGGGACACCGCACTTCAGAAATCAGCCACTCTCAAGGCATGCTGACCTGTCCTTATATGCGTGTGTGTGTTCATGTTATTTGCAATTGAACCCTTTTTATGGGTCGGAAGCTGAATCAGCTTTCTATGGCCACGTTTGTCTTGTGAATGTCAAACTTGGCTTTGAATGTTGAAATAATTCCTTTGGCTTTGATAAGGTTCATCTTGTTTCTTTAAAGCTTTATTTTGAGTTAGTACACTTTTTCAAAATTATCCTTGAAGTACACAAGGGAGTTTTTTCCATTCAAAAATTATATGTGTCTGTGTGCATGAGTGCATGTATGTATGAACGGATTGTTGTACCCTTACAAAAAAATCCCCTTCCCAGAAAAAATATTGTGTTTGCTTCCTTGCTCCCCTGATTGTAAACTTCTATTGTGGTTTTACGTATAATCTTATAAGTAATTACAGCAAAATTGTTCTAAAATATATCATTAGAAATTTAGTTTTACTTATTTAGTGAATATTTTATTGAAAAGAAAACTAACATTTTGGACAAAATTGTGACTAAAATTCTCACATGATATGTTCTCTAATTTTTTAAATATATTTTCTGAGAATATTGTTTTTTTTTTTTTTTTCAATACACGCTGAAACTAAGGGTTGCGAATTGCAACTTGCAATATCCAAGGCCACTGAGACTTAATACTGGCATGCAGCCCCCTAGCTACCTAAAATCTCTTTCCTCCACTGTCTTTCTTGGTCCAGGGTATTTTACCTCTGCTGCCCTCCTTTCTCAGTGACTGTGGCACTTTTGTAACTTTGTGAAAGTAATTTAAATATATTTTAGACAGTTTAATTTTTTGGAGTTTCTGAGATTTCAAAAAAATGTATACAATGTAATAGGAAAAATTTTAAACGCTCAGTTATTGTTCTTTTTATGGTTACTTATTACATTTTTTATGTTGCTTAGATAAATCTTTGAAAAAGTTTGAACATTTTTCTGGATAACTCCCATACACTTTACAAAATAAGAAAAAGAAAAGAAGTGAAAAAAAAATGTAATTTAATTTTTAAAGAAAATAAAGGTTTTTTTTAACTAAGGGGGAAAAAATTTAGCAATGAAACTCATTGGTAAAGTAAGCAATTAGTTCAACACTTCTTAAGAAGAAGAAAAAACTTTTATTTCTGATTTTAATTAAAAATTCACTTAGGTTTATATAGATTGCCATTTTTCCACATTTAAAAAATAATTTAATAAAGATAATTTACCTAACTTAAGTATTTCAACTTGAAAGCGTTCTGATTTTGATTAACATATAATTGTATTGAAAAGAGAATAGATAAGTTTAGAACAAGAAAATGGTCTGCAAATTAATTTACAATTTGGTGGTATTTTTCTTGAAAATATGTTTTAAACTTGGCTGTTTAAACTTTGAACATAAAAGCTGACTATTTCAAAATTCTCCTAAAATACAAAATTTATTTTTCCAGTTTTGGGCAATTTATTGCTTCTACCATTCCAGTTTCTACTGTCAAAGAAAAGGAAATCATTTTAAAAGGAAGCATTAACAATGCTCTTTTGAACTCTGGTAAGTTTTCGTGCAGCTATTATTTTATTCTACCATGCATAAATTACATTACATTTCAAGTCATATATCATCATAGTCTATAACTTTGTAAATTAAACAATATAATTGCATTAAAATGTTTTTTGTCTGTAAATATTTGCACATTACATTGCTCTTGAATTAAAGGAAATCGTGCCTTTGTTTAGTTAGTTGTGTGTTAACATGGCTTTGTTTCATTTAAAGGAACATTTCACAAAAAAAAAAAAAAAAAATGTGATTACAAAACAGATTTGTCATGAAAATTGCATTTGCAAAACTGGACCAGTTGCAAAATGATTAAAAGCTATATCTTTAAACAACTGAACATTTCATTATATCTTATTTGTATGGTTAACTTTATGCTGGAATAAAATTTACTCAATATTTCTGTAGTGTGCTAATGCGTCTCAATGTTTTTGCTAAGTAAAATTTATAAAATTAATCTCACTTTTATAAAAATAATTAACTAATCACAAAACAAGCTTTGGCATCATTTTAAAACGGATATCCCATGTTGATCCATTTTGAAATATTTAACATTTGAAATTAAATTAAAACTAGTTATTGTTTATTATTGTTATTATTCAATGTAGTTCTATGTACAAGCACTCATGATTTTTTTTAAAATAAATTTATCTACTTCTACATTTAAAGTATCTATTTCTTAATCTTTATTCTTGCTGTAATGAGAATGTCATTTCTTTTCTTCCAGAAAAAAAAGAATTTGTTGATGCCAAAAACAATCAAAATATATTGCTAAGAAATCATTGCCTTGGTTTGCTGTATTCCATGTTTTCAAAATCTGGTGTTACAAACTATCAGTAAGAATATATTTTTTAATTAACATGTTATTTTTTTTGTTTAAATTTTATCCATTATTATGCTAGATTCTAATTAAGTCCCACGTGTAAGTGTGCTGTATGTTTATCATGCAAGAAATCTTATTTAGACCAAATATTGTGGAGTGCAATGCGTGAACGAGCCATCATACACCAACAGTTCTTTGCAGCAGAATTTCATTGAGATACACATACTTTGATATAACATGTTCATGTCTTTAGTGTTTTTCCTTACAAAAAAATATATAAGTAAATAAAAATCATATATCTTAGAACTGAAAATATTTTTAACGTCTCTGCAGATATATTTAATGCAGTAAAAATAGTAAATATGCATTTTAAAAAATCAAAACGTATTTTAGCACACTATCTTTATTAAAAATCAATTATAAATCGTACTGCACATTTTTAAAAATCTTTTTTTTTTTTTTTGCCCTGTGCACTTAAAAATAATGGGCGGCATAGATATTTTTCCCTTTAAAGTCATGATCTGTCACTGAATTAAGTTTGCTATTATACAGTGAGTATGGGACCTCGAATCCCGAACGTGCGGGGACGCGATCTTTCCGGATTTTGGGTCCTCACTCAAAAATTTTTTTAAGTAGCATCAGAGCCCATATGATTTGCTCTGAAACTTTTTATTAGCCTTTTGCTCATTTATAGCATTTTTATTATCGTATAGATTCGCCTATAAGTCGCAAAATTTAGCACAAAAAACGAAGTTGGAGTAGGCTTACATTTGAGGCAAAGCATCGAAAAATCTAGACTTTTCCCGATGTTATTTTAACCCCTTTAATTAAACAATAAAAGAAAAGTCAAATTTTATGATTTTATATTCTCTCGCCACTAAATTGTAGTAAAAGATCTGACTATCGGGAAAATGCGAGAAACGCAGATTTTCAATTTCGCGAATGTTTTGTATCGCTCGAAAATTAGAGCTCATTAAAATATATATATAAGAAAACTACAAGAAATTGTAAAAAGGCAAAATTTAATGCTATTAACTCAGAATTAAAGCAACAATTAATAAAAAAAAAACTCTAATCGCAAAAACGAACCCTTTTCAGAAAATTGCGAAATAATTTTTTAGAAAAAAGCACATTTCCGATCATAAACATGTTCATTACATTTATTTTCTTTCTCTTTAAAACACCTATTTCCAAAAAAACGATGCAAAACATTTCACGATTTTTTTTCAAAGCAACAATGAATAAAACCTCTAATCGCAAAAACAAATCCTTTTCAGAAAATCGCAAAATATATATATTTTTTAAACAGCACATATCCGATCTTAAACATGTTCATTACATTTTATTTTCCTTCTCTTTGAACCTCCTACTTCTAAAAAAACAATGCAAAACATTTCCCGTCTTTTTTTTTTTTTTTTTTCAAAAAACAAAAGATTTTATTTTCAGCTGCCGATCTTTTCGAATAAGTTCCGGAGATCTTTTCGAATAAGTTCCGGATTTCGGTATTCCGAAATTGGGGTCCCATACTGTAATAGCAAAGGGTTTAAATGTTTTTTTATATTTTGGCATCCAGATTAATGAGCTTAGCTTTAGGCTATATAGTTTAATCACAAAAAACTGCTGTTTTTGCACAACTTTTCAAATGTCTGACGAGTTTGATCTGTTACCATTTCTACTTCTCATTATGTTAGTTTCTCTTAATTTATTCCATACATGTACTCACCCTATATACATGTAATGGATCTTTTAATTGTAATAAAACTGTTAGTTGTTTTTCCTTATGAAATTATAAAGTTCTTAATTTTTTCCTACAAAAAATATGTAAACTTTATTTCTAAAATCGAACTAGTACCTTTTTCGTTATTCAAACATACTTTTTTTCTTTAAAGATTTTGTGAAGCTGTTGTCAAATGCTTGGGATTTGACTGGATTCTTCTTTTCCTTCAAGAGCACTTGCATCAAAGTACTGTTATTTGGGGTTTAAACATTCTAGCATTACTTTTGAGTCATCAACACTTATTGCAATTATTTAGAGAGTCTTCAGCTAATGGAGGATGGCTAGCTGAAACAGATGCTGTATTGAACAGTCGAATGGATGTTGTTTTAGGTTTGTATTAGCTTAATAATTATAAGTCTTTAAAAAATAATTTGGACTAAATAGTGGTATTGGAAGACTCAAAGTTACACATGTATATTCTTCAATCAGCTAGCTTAGCAACTTATGTGATCACTATTATCCGTGCTTCGCAGCTGGTGTGCCATTACGCAGTCTCTTTAGTGTGCCACATCATAGAACCAGTAAATTAGTTTCAATTCGGAATTTCCTTGTTACAAAAATAAAAATTCAATAGAGAAATTCGACTGTAACTGGCTACATCATAGCGTAATTGTAACTGGATAGGCATATGTATTACTGTTTGGTTGAGTTCTGTCAAATATCAAGCAGAACATGACACTATTGATCTAGTAGACATGGGTATCCATTAGATTAAACATAGTTTAAACTAAATAAGATTAATTAATATCCTAGAAGTGAAATTTATGATTTATAGGAAAAAAGTTTCGTTAAATGTGTATTAAATAAAATATAAATGATATGACTTCATACTTTTCTCGAAGGACTTTTATTATTAACAAACAGTTATTATAAATGTTGCAAATTATTGACTGTTATGTTTTATTTATAGTGTTTATTTATCATTTATTTATTTTTTAAGTTTTTGAAACTTATACTTTTGAGCTACATACAAATCAATTACTTTCTTTGTTCCGCTTACATCAATTAACTTTCTAATACCTTTTCTTTTTGATTACTGTTTATTTATTTATTTATTGAAATTTTACTCAAAGTAAAAATTTTACTATTGGCATTTATCTTATTCCTAATAAGTTACCAAGCGTTATAGAAAGCATTTCTCCTATTATTAGGTTTTAATGTTAGTGGATCTAATCCGAAATCATTTGGAAGTGTTGACGTTACAGAAGAAGCATGCCATGTGCCTGGCTTTCAGCATTTGCAATATTTAATGGTGCATCATACTGAAATTCCAGAAACATATTTTTTGTTGTTATCTGTCTTGCTGGGTCTGGTTCCTTCACCTTTGCCTTTAAATGTGAGAGTAAGTATGCAAAAAGAATTGAAAATTTGAAAATATAGTTAGCATTTGCAAAGCGATTTTCTGTTGCCTAGAAAATGTACCTTTGGTAAAAGAAAATTTCTTAGAGGAATTAATTTTAACAAATCTGGAAACTAAAAAATAAAGATTATTTTAAGTCATATAGTGCATAAAATATGAAAGATATTTTTATATAGCAGTTATCTTTAGTGTAATTTACATTAACGTTGTCAAAATCATTTCTATGACTACATGATAAGTTCTTTATGTTACTTAAAATCATATTTGCTTATCTTTGACTGCTGCTTTTTCTCGAAACTTAATCGTTGTGTACGTTGTTTTTTTTAAAATCAAATTTAGTTGACTATGGATTGTGTGTGGTCTTACCTTTTTGGTGCCCCTACTGGACAAACACCCAGTAATCAGATAATTCCAAGAGGAGAAATATGTCAAGAGGCTGCTGTAGTTGTTTTAGCAATGATCCGGACTATAATTCATGCAGTAAGTTATGATATTTTAAAAGATTTTAGTACTATTTTGTTAAACATTTCATGAACTGTATTTCTAAAAGTGGTTTACATACACTTTTTGCTTGACAATCAGCTTTACTTAGAGCTTCTATCCAGGAAACTAGGAAAAAACTTTCATTCATAGAACGTGAACTTTATGATTTACATATTTCTGTATCTAATTCTAATTTCGATTTTGATTCTATTGATAGAATGTCATGGGCAAGAGCTCTTCATTCATCTGACTGTCACAAAATTACTTTAAATAAGAAATTTACCAAGTTGTGTAACGTTTCAAATGTACCTGTTCCGGCTGATTTGCCTCTTGTTAATAGGAATGCGGTTGTAAATCTTTCGAAATTTCCTTTGAATAGTAATGAAATTAATGCTTTGAAATGTAATAACAATTTTTGCTTTGGCTAAAAAGCCTTCTTTTTCTGAACTTATTGCTCCAGTTGAAAAAGCTTTCAAATTTAGTGCCTTAACTTACACTCAAAAAGAGTCAGTTCGGCATCTTATTGCTTCCAATGTTGATTTCAATTCAAAAGTTCCTAATATTGGTTTTACCCATTCTGTGAAACGCTGTGTCAATAATTTAGTCTCAAATTCTGATTTGGTCATTACCAAAGTTGACAAGGGTGGTCAGATTGTTGTTCTTAATAAATCATCTTATGTTGAAAAAACTGATGACTTAATTGCTTCTGGTCCATTTTCTGAAATTTATAAAGATCCTAGCGACAAGGAGTTAAAAGCTATTTCTTCTGCTGTTATTCCTTTGATTGCTAAACGATCTGTGATTCCTTCTGTTGCTAATTGTGCGCGTTTCTATGCTTTACCGAAGGTACACAAGGCAGGTATTCCTTTTAGACCAATTGTTTCCAATATTGGCACTGCTTCATATAAACTTTCCAAGTATTTAGTTTCTGTGTTTTCTCCACTTAGGAGTCGGAATGTTTTCACTGTTAAAAATTCCATCGATTTTTTTAAGAAACTTCATAACTTCATTCCGAATAATTCGGTTATGGCTTCTTTTGATGTTAATTCTTTGTTTACTAATGTTCCTGTTGATGGCGCTTTGACTTGCCTCAGGAATAGGCTTTCTGAATTCCATTTTACTTCTGTGGAAATTGAGCAATTAGTTTTTCTTACTCATGTGTGCTTGCAACAGAGCACTTTTGTATTTAATGGTAAATTCTATGCTATGGTAGATGGCCTGGCTATGGGAAGTCCTCTTAGTCCTATTTTAAGTGATTTCTATATGCATTATTTTGAGGAAAAACTATTCCAGAAATTGCAATTTCAATTTTATGTTCGTTATGTGGATGATTGTTTTGTCCTAACAGACAGTAACTTGTTAGGTATTGATGATGCTCTTTCTATGATGAACTATATAATTGATCCTAATATCCAGTTTTCTTGTGAGAAAGAACTTAATAGTAGCCTCACGTTTCTTGATGTTTTGATTTCTAGGAGTGAGTCTGGTTTCACTACTTCTGTCTATCGTAAACCTTTCGCTGTTTCTTTACCTCCTCACAGACTGTCGTCCCATCCTCCCAACCAAAAATATTCAGCTTTTAATGCTCTTGTCCATCGTGCGATTAATATTTGCTCTTCTCCTGAGCTGCTCAAGATTGAACTCAACTATCTGAAAGCTGTAGCTGTTGATAGAGGATTTTCTCACTCTTTAATTGATTCTATTCTTAACAAACTTTCTAAAAAAACTTCTGCTCCTAATCACGGGTTTCTAGAAAGAATTTGGTTGTGTTACCATTCTTTCATTCTGTCAGTTTTCGTATTGCTAAAATCCTAAAAAGGTTTCAATTTCAAGTTGTTTTTGCTCCTAGCAACAAACTTTTCTTCTCTGCTCTTAAAGATCCTGTCTATCAACTTAACACTTGAGGTATTTACCAAATTAGTTGCCGTTGCGGCCTTTCTTACATTGGACAGACAAAACGTGCTCTGAAAATTCGGTTAAATGAACATAAAGGTTATGTACGAAAGCAAGAGTTAAATAAGTCTAGTATTGCTCAACATTTGTTGGATTTAGTTGGAATTCCAACCACTCTTTTGATTTCAATTCTGGGAAAATTATTCAAAAATGTTCTTCCCCTTTAGAGCTTGACTTTTGGGAAGCTTATCATATTAACAGGAATAGTTCTTATTTGGTTAATGATTCTTCCTCAACTCCTTATTTTTCACAGGTCTTTCATAAGTTCCTTTAATTTGTTGTTCTTTCTTGGTTTTCTTGTTAGTTTTCCTTTTTTTGTGTCTATTTTTTTCTCCCCCCCCCTCCCCCTCCTTTACATGTGTAATTTGCTTTGCTTTTTGTTTTGGTATTTTCTGTACTTATTTTCCATTTTTTCCTTTGTATTTTATTTTATTATTTTTGCAATTTTCATGTATTTTCACATTTTTATGCATGCTGTCGTCTTTTTTGCTTTGTTTTTATTGATATTCCTTTTTACTTCCTGTACTTTCAATGGATTCGTTTGTTGCTCTCTTATTGGTACCTTCCCTGCTACTTCTACTTCTACTGCACACTGCCTTTATTCTCATTGGTTTACAGTTAATTCCTTGGCTATATAAGTTTTGTTTTTGTTGTTTTGTCTGCTTCATTTGGATGTTTTGCATCTAGAAGCTCCCTGTCGCATTGTAAAAGGGATTCCAAGCAATCCCGAAACATATGTCTGGGTTTTAATGCTCATTTGTGCTTTAAATTAACATGAAATTTTATTTCTATTACAATCATACATGAATTTGAGCATGTGTGAGATACTTTTGCTCAACCAAGCAATTTGAAGATGAATTAAATCTTAATCTACTTATTGGATTGGGTGTTTTTTCTTTGCAAAAGCATGTTTATACAAACAAAAGATAATGCATAGTAAGGTGTGCATGCTTTTAAAAGCAAGCATTTTTTTTAATTCGCAAACTAAAGCATTTGTGTTGCCAATTCAAAGAAATTTGTTTCAATCCATTGAAAATATTCCACAAAAAATAGAAATTATTTTAAACTGCAAAAACTTTTACTTAGATTACTTGCCAGCTTATTTATTGTTTGTTATCAAAATATCTAGCAAGGCAAACTGATGCTTGTGCCTGCTGGTATGGTGTGGTAGCGAAAGAAAAAAATTATACAAGCATGCTTTTCATCTGAACTTGAATGTATGAGTGAAATGTTGCTCTTTGGCAGCAAAAGTAGTCATCTTCTAGAACAAATCATCAAAGATACATCCTAATTAGTTGTGATATTTGACACAATTTGAAAAGAAGAAAAAAAATTTAAAACATTATAGGGGAACCTGTTGTACTATGGACCCTGTTGTACTGTGGTCCTAATGATAAAAAAATATATTTCACGGATTTATTTTGCACTACGGCAACACTGGTTCATGTGATATCTGTTAGCTGTCATTTATAACTAATTTTGATAGTTGGACTCGAACAAAATCTGGCAGTAGGAGACCAAAAAGAATTTGTGACCCTAAAAGTAAATTTTTTTAGTTTCTTCCTTTTGTAAATAACTTGTTTACTTTGTTAAAAAGTTTAGTAATTCTTTTTGTTTATGTTTAACAACTTATTTGGCCGTGTAATTGAGCGTTAAATCATTTTCAATTCCTACCCTATTACTCAAAATAAGCAGTTATTTTAAAATGTGTAGGGTGTTGTACCTTGGACCTAAAAAAGCAGTTGTACTATGGATAGGTCCATGGTACAACACTTTGAACCATGGACTGTATTTACCTTGTTATATTTAAAATAATTTAAAATGTTATGTATTTACAGTGTAATAAAATAGGTTATTCTTTTTAAAGATTGTTGATACTTCTTACATACAAAAATGCCTCGAAGTAAAACGGGAATTACGAGGCCATTGGGCCAAATTATGGTAAAATAATGGAAGCTGTAGAGCTTATTAAAGATAATAAATTAACAGTTTACGGTGCAGCTAAGACTTATAGTTTATCAAAAACTACGCTGACACGTCACTTTGAAAAGGAAAATTATCCTACTGAGCCATTTAATTTAAAATCGAATCTTGCAAGTCACAAAGTGTTTTCAGATAATGAAGAACTCTTGTTACTAGATTATATTAATAAAGCTTCTCAACTACAATACGGCTTTACACTAAGAAATTTGATGAAATTGGCGTAGAAATTTGCCAAGTCAAACAATATTAAATATCCTGAAAGTTGGGATCGAGATAAAATGGCAGGTGTCTATTGGATGAGGTTATTTAGGAAGAAATACAAGAAAATGGAAAAATCTACTGTGGAAAAATCTAAAAAGAGCTGGAAGTGGCCCGAAAAACCAGATGAAATGTTATATCCTTGGGATTAAGAAAAAAAATTAAACCACCGTCAAAATGCCACTCCAGAATGGATTTGTATGAAATAAAAGAGCTGAAAAAATATTGGCAGTGCTTGAAAGGGTATATAAAAACAAAAAGAAGAATAATAATAAAAGTCCAAAGATAATTATTGAACAGTAACACGTTAAAGTGATCAAATATCTCATAGAATTATGAATGTTAATTAATATAATGTCTATTAATTGCTAAGTAAATTGTTATGGTGTTTAATTTGTTTTATTAATAAATGTTAACTTTAATACAAGATTTAATAAAGATTTGTAATATAAATAATGTTTTTCTCAAAAATAATAATAGTAAGTCCATAGTACAACATATATAGGTCCATGGTACAACAGGGGTGTTGTACCATGATTCCTTTAATTCCTTTATTTTTCAAAAGGCTAACTGACTTATGATTTATTTTTCTACCTTACTTTAAAAATACCCCTTTTGTTCATAAATGACCACAAAACATTATGTAATACGTAAAATGCATCTCACTATAGTAGTTTTTGAGTAAATAATTAAAAACAAAAAATGTGTCCAAGGTACAACAGGTTCCCCTATGTCTTCTTCCAGAATAATTTTAGCCTTTGAAAAATCTCCCACCCCCATCCATCCCCCTCTCTCTTTTTATTTTTGTCCACCTGTCATTTTTTCATAACTGTGTTAGTTTTAAAGCTCTTAATTTTCAAAATTAACTAGTAAAGCTAAGTGAATAATATTATTTGGGTAAGTATTATCTGAGAGCAAGAGCATCAATCTTAGTGGAAATGTTGTCATCTGAATGTGGTATACTTTACCTTAGCAGAAATATATCGGATTTTCCCCCCCTGCATGATGAGTTGTTTATGTTACTAGGTCTAATCTAATTTGATTAAAATTATATTATATAGACTATTTTTGTGTTTCCAGATTGGAGACCAAGATGAAGAAATATTGGAATATCCTGTTACAATATTGCATTTTTTTATTTCCTTGTATCATAATCGATCTGACTTCATCACTGTTTGCATGACTCAAGAAGTCATTACTGCTCTAGTCGCTATTCTTTTTCCGCCTAATGTTCCTATAATAGATCAAGATAATATGGTAAATTCTCCACTGGAAGATTATCAGGTAAAATATGTTTACTGTTTATGTTATTGAAGATTATATTCTCTGTAGTATTTTGATATCTTCAACATCTTATTAAATGTTCCAGCCTTACTTGGATATTGTGGAATTGAAATCTTTAATTCTAGCAATTTATATGCAATAATGTAATTTTTATGCAGAATTGAAAACTTGATAAATGTGGGGACAATAAAGTGATGAGTGTTGATAGGTATAAAAGTTGACAAAAGACATATTATAGAAGCATTAAAATGTAAATTCTGCAGAAAACAGCTAGCTTCCCAAGTGTCAAACCAGAAGGACATAAACATTTAAGTAGCTTGTTCTGAAATGGAATCAAAACAATTAAGGATAGAGTATAATATTGTGCAATACATCTTTTTTCAAATTATTGCTTTCTATAGGTGAAAATTAGCGATCACGACTGGACACATGGCGATTAAAGTAGTAAAAGTGGAAATTGAAAAATGCATCATTGATTGCCACTCCTGCACAGTCACTTTTTAGCATATTCTACTGTAATCGTTTTTCTTTTTCTTCTCCCGCCTTTCAAATGAATTTTTATCAATTTTTTTTGCCATGATTTTCTTTCCCATGGAATCATTCCAATATTGAACAAGTGCTTTGCCGAAAATTTCACGTCAAGTTTCAACTTTTACTCTTTTAGCATTCGGTATATATTTAGATTATTTTAAAAGTTCAAAATAATTTTGGCATGTTCATATTCAAATCTGCATATTTCTTGTTTTTTTTTTTTTTTTTGTTTTTTTTTTCAATAATTAATTTAATTTCTAAACAGTTTTAAAGTTAGCTTTCAATTGAAGGGTCCACTGGAAAAACGACCTAAGTCACATACTGCTTTTTGAACTTTGCTTTATGTTTTATTATAATTTACGTATTATAAATGAATATAAATTATGTATTATAAATATATGTATTATAAATTTGAATTTGGGTATTATGGAAAAGTAGGCTCGTATAGTTCAAATGAATAAAACATAAAGCAAATTTCAAAAAGTAGTATGTGACTTAGGTCATTTTTCCAGTGGACCCTTCAATTCTTATTGGCAATTTTAAGAAGTGGCCACTTACAAAACTGAGGCTAATGCCCATTGACTACTAATAAAATTTCCCAGTTTTCACCTATATTGTTTTCATTATTAATATTATTATTAGTAGTATTATTTAATTAATTTTCTAATGACACAGCATGTTAAAACTGTAAATAAAAAAGAATCACATAGGCAGCTATATGTACTACATTTGTAATTTAAAACATACACATATTCTAAAAAATGGGACTTTGTTAAGTGCAGAATAAAAACTTTGTCATTGCTGAAACAATAAATTAATTTTATTATTGTTATTATATATTATATAATAACAATATATTGCTTCATAGCAGCATTTGTTTTCATGTCAATAGATGTATACTTTATTATACAATAACTTAATTTTATGTTTTCTATAATGGAATGTTAATTTTTTTTTTTTTTTTTTTGACTAACAAATCAGTAGTGCTTCTTTCTTGCAACAGTCCCTAACATTTTAATTTATGCAACAAAAAAGAGATACGAGGTGAGTTTACCCATTTGAAATTAAAAAGTTTTCCTCATATTGTCCCCCTCTCATCTTAAGCGAGATGTCCAAAATGCATTCCTTGTATCTTCCTTTACTGTTTATTACTTTTTATTGAACTCAACAAAGCAAGATCCATTTGAAAATTTCTTTTCTAGCCTTATTCCAGTGATCAACAATTTGTGTTCTTACAATCAAAAAGCTGCACTAACTATTATGAAAGAGATTCATTGACGACACATAGTGCAAGAAAATATGTTATGGATTTTCTGCGAGTTATTGTCGTTGATAGCTTTTCATTACAACCTAGTCCTAAACAAGCACCAGTTATTGATCTCCTTTTTGAGGTAATAATTTGAATGGTTATTTTAAAAACCTAGTGATAGTTAAAAAATATATTTGATTTTTTTTATTTAGAGCATAATTGCAAGTATAATGATAGCAACAATAATTGTTAAGCATTAATATATTCTTTTTGTGGGTTTCCTTTATCATGAAGATTTATGCTTTTTTTTTTTTCTTTGGCATCTGTAGGCCATCCCCATCGATTCTACTCACGATCAGCAGTGTGAGTTTCAAATGGATATTTTATCTCTAGTCATGGACCATTTGCTGGCTGCTGATGTTTTATTGGGAGAACAAGCTGCTATGCCCATAGTGGGTGGTGGAAGCTATAGCAATATTGTGCCAAATGTTTTCTATTTTACTAGTTGTCTTGTTGATAAATTATGGCAAGGTATTTTATTTTTACTAAATTTACAATATATTTTCTATTTCACTCTAGTTAAACTGTTTATCTGAATCTTGAGTTCTTTACTTAATTATAGAAATTCAATTTTGTAATACTAAATAATGTTAAGACATATCTGCAGTGGTTTACTGAGTTGCTTCAATACAAATATGTTCCCTACTTTTAAGTGCTAAACAGTGCACAATAACAATGCAATATAGGGTAAATTTAATCAAAATGTTTGTTAAACACGATGAATATATATCATTTAATAAAAAAAACTTCCATTTTTGGAGGCGGATACTTTTTTTTCATAGTATTCTGCCAAGACAGAATAGTCATTGCATCACTAGTTTGAAAGAGGTGTAAATGCTTAATTTTATTGCATTTTTAAGAGTGTAGATGTCAATAGTATAATTTTAAAAATTAAAGTGACTTTATATAGTGTATTAACACCAGGTGTCGAATGCTGATCCAGATTTTTTTGTTAGGGTCCCATTTTTGTGAAAACTAAAAATATTATTGTGAAGAAAATGAGGTGATCATGGAAAATTTGAAAAAAAAAAAAAAAAACTCTATGTAATAAAATCAGCTTCTCTATGCAATAAAATTTTGTAAAAGGCCTTTTATTTAATTTGAATTCTGTGCAGAGGCCATTTTTGTGAATTTTATTTTTGTGAAGGAGCCTCTTTAATGAACTTGAATTTTGTGAAAGAGGCCTCTTTTGTGAACTTGAATTTTGTGAAGGGGCAACAAAATGGCCCCAATTTTCACTTAGATCAGCCCTTGAACACATATGTATTTACGAACTAACAAAATTAATAAATTTTGGCTCATGAAAAAAGGTCAAATACTTTTCACAATGGATTCTATTATTTTGAATTTCTTGTGTTAAATATATGAGAACTGAAATTAATTTAACAGAAGCAGTATTTAAAAAAGTGTAGAAGAACGTTTTTTTATTTGCTACTGTATTATGACTTGTATTTTTTACAGTTTGAAGATGACTTCTCTTTGCTTTTAGAACCATAAAAATGTGTTTATATGATTCTGCACATGAATTGGAGCTCAATAATAAAATTAATATTATTCTTGTTGTTTAGGAGTTTTTGCTAAGGATTCTCATAAAGTGCTTGATTTTATAATAAAGCTAATTGCCCAAGCTAAAAGAAAAGGTTTGTATTACTTTTTCTCTACATTACTTGAATATTTTGATCATTGAAATTACTTATGACTTGGTTTTTTTTATCTATAGGTTCATCTATAGCTTATGATAGTATATTTCATAGCTTGAACCGAACTATACTGTATCAGTTGTCTAGGTCTATGGAGAATGTTGTTGGTAATTCACTGTTTAATAATAATTTTTTTCTGCCATTTATTTACTTATCTATATATTAATAAATTTATTTATTTATTTATTTATTTCAAAATATAATATTCTATCCAAATTAATAGAGATATTTAAATATGATGTAAAAACCAAAATGAGGAAGTCGCTAAAGCTGTTTCTCTGTAATAGTTTGTGTTGTTATTCATCATTTTTTAAATTATGAAGTGTTTATTTAAAAAGTACATGATACTCGAAGCATAAACAAACTTCACAGAATGATAAATGTTAGATGAAATAATAGAATAAAGCTGATTTCAACAGTAATGTAATTAAAATTTTAAAATCAGACTTATTTTTAATTATTAAATAGATGAAATAATATTTTATTATTTATACTTCTTACAAAATACAAAAAAAGAAGCAAAAATAAGGCAGTCATGTAATTACTTTGTATTGTGTAAAGTACTAGGGTTAATCAAATGCAGTGTTTAATAATTCAGTTAAAAAAGGTTTTCTTATCAAAAGATCAAGGGCTTTGAAGAGTTTTCAAAAACTTGTTTATAAAAGTAGAAACGTAATTATACCAACTAGAAGAAAAGCTTTTAAAATGCTAAAAAAGCTTTCAAGTAATTATTTTTATTTTATGGAATGTAATAAAAAGGTATGAAATATAATTTTTGCTTAAAAATCAAACTATACAATTTTTGTATTGATGTATTTTTATTTCTCTCTGAAAATTGCTGAATAGTTGAATAGTAATAAACTTTCAGTTAATAGATGTATTTTGATATAACTTGATACTATAGAGTACAGTAGACTGATTTAAAAAATGGTTTATCTATTTTGTGCTACTATTTTATTCTAATTTACATTAAAACTAACAGTGTTTAAACTAATTTTGGTATATAACTAACTATTTTTGTTAGATTTTTGCTGACAAAAAAATTGAAGAACTTTCTTCATATGCTTTATTAAATCTTTTGTGTTAAATTTGTTGCCATTCTAATACCAGTTTAAAAGGACATGATAATATTTATTTTTAGATCAAATGGTTGTTCTTGAAGGCTTACAAAAAATTGCTGCCCATAAAAATATAGTCTTCTTACCATTGAATCACGAAAATGAGTTTTTTGGCTGTTTATGTTACTGCCTTTTACAACTTACTCAAGATCCTAGCCAATGGTATGTAGTTATTTCTTAAGTAGTGCAATATAGTTTTGGGTATGTATTTATTTTTTAACATTAACAATAATGTTTACTGCAGCATTGTGTCTTCTCAATTATTGTTCAAGAAAAAATATTTTAAAAATAGTTTGTGCATGCATTTGTTTTACTAATAAGCATGGCACAAAGCTATAGCTATGTTAGTATCATTGAATACTAATACAGTTACATATTAAAACAGATGTTATCAAATTCAAACTGAATCTAGCCAAAGAAAAACAAGAATGGTTTTGTAATGTAAAATATCTTTAGATGTAATAGGTTTAGAAATTAGAATTTAACTAGATTTTCTTATTTACCAGTGTTGTTCAAGGTTTCATATTTACTGGCTACTTTACTTTTAAGAAATCTTACGCAATGTCATTGTTATATTTGTTTCAAAATATAATGAACACCTTTCCCTCTTCCACGCTGAATGTCAAGTAAAAGTACCTAAGTGAATTAAATTGCTGCTTTTGACAGCATCAAAAATTGTGTGGACAACAATTTGAAAGTGAAAAAGATGCAAGAACATTAAATACACAATTTGCCTACATCAAACGAAAAATTAAATGCATTATTTTTGTAAATTATTTTTTATATACAGCACTGTATTATATTATGATAACGTACACCTTATCATAATATAAATTTCAATTTTTACCAGAACACCAATGACATAAGGCAGTAATGAAATTAAGTGTGATATTCATGACAAAGGTGGCCTGCACATCTTGCAATGTATACTTGGTTTTGATTCATTGGTATTTCAATTAGGTTTATCACACAAATCATTCTTATAAATATTTTTTTCCTTGTTAAATATCTAAGTGATGCAAAAGTGAACGAATAGCTTTTTAGTTTTCCAGTATGGAAACAGAATTATGATTTGCTCCAATTTGGTTTGATTATGCATCTACTAAGGAATCATTCATAAATGATGTCATGCTTCGAGGGGGTTCATGACGTTGTGACAAAGTGAGGGAAGATGGTAACAGAAGTCTGACATCATGCTTATGCAACATAGCATGACATCTGGTAAAAGGGGTAGGAGGTCTGCTGAAGTGTGACATTTTGTGACAAAGGGGGGAAGGGGTCAAATGTATGGGAAAAAGCATGACATCATTTATGGATGGTTCCTAATACTAGAAACATGAATTTTAATTGTCTCATTTGACTTTATTATTTCAATGCTTCATTTTTAATTCTTTTATTATAAAACATTTTTAAACTTGTTTTTTCAACATGAGGTTTAATATATTATCAGCACAAATTCCAATCTACACACTACATGGCATGTACCTGTAAATTTTGAGCAAACTGAAAGCAAACATCGTACATCTGCCCAAGAAGCTGCTTCCTTGATCTCTAATGCTGCTAACAGAGTTTGGGAAGAACTTTATCTGTGCCGAAGACAGGTTTGTGTTAACTTATATATTTAATAATTTTTTAATTGAATGATTAGTTAAAAAAAAAATAATAACTTGTGAATATTTATTATTTTTTTAAACTTTTTTTTTTGTAAAGATAGCAAATTCAGACTTTCTTTAAATGATCGCCTCTCCTGCTGCTTCCTTTTGTACCTGTTACGTTAGTTTGCTACTTAGTTTCATGGTTTGTTTAGTTCTAAGAGCATAATTATGAAATTTTTTTAAAGTATAAGTAGCAATGAATAACTACTTTCTATTAAAAAAGGGAAATCCATTTTACTTCAAGTGATGTTCTTGCTTACATTATGTAAGTTAAAAATAATTATTTTTCATCTCTAACAGGCGCTGGAGGAAGTTTGCAAAGTACCGTTCAGCAGTTATGTGTCCATTCATAATACCAAAGTGCCAAGTCTTGATGCGCTGCGATCTACTTTGCATGATCCTATGAGCAAAGTTTGGCATAACTATTTGGAAACTGAACGAAAGCAAGGCTATACAAAAGAAACATGGCAATTTCAGTCTCAATTCCAAACAGTTAGTTTAATTTCTTTTCAGTGTTATGTTGTATAAGATAATTATCTATTTGTTTTCTTCTCTTTGTTGGCCTAGTCATGTCAGAAAAAAGTATAGTTTACATGACATGTTGAGGAAATTTTTACATACAGTTTCACTTAATGAATTTCATTTCTGTTTGATATTTTGTGTGTTTTCTTTAATCAAATATTCATTTAACTAAATTTCATACTATTTGGTCTTAATCCCTTATTTTCCAAGTTATTACTTTTTCTTCCTAAATGCAATTATAATTCCTTAGAGCATGATAGTTTTAACAACAGTATTGTAGTGCTAAGAAAATGAACTAACTATAGGATCATTCCATGTTAATTATGATCAAATGACTAAAATCGAGACTGATGTTACACATGTGTAACATCAGTCACGATTTTTCATTTACCTTAATTTCACTCAAAAAAGCTTTTTCTGTCTAAAAACAGGTATGGGTAGCATTATTGTACTCTATCATGGTATTTTAGATCAATTTCAGGAAAAAACAAATAAATTTCAAGACAGTGCTGAAATTAAAAAATTGAAAACTTAGTCGAATTGTAATGTCAGTCACCGTGGAATGAGCCACCACTTCCTTAAACATTAAATCCTCTTTTTCTATTTTAAAAAGATTTGTTTTCAGCTCATAAACAGTTTTGATATCTTTTGATTTAACCGACATGATTAATTTTGCAAACTATTTTAAAGTTATCAGAAGTGTCTAAAATTACATAAAGTTTTAATTTTCACCCTTTGCTTTTGTTCTAGAAATTGCAGAAAGTTACAGGTGGTTTATCTCGTCTTGCGTCTCGAAAAATTAAGAAAGATCAACCTTTTCGTACTCCTGTTAGCAATATTACTTATAAGGTAAAAGTCAGGACCTATAAGTAAAAGAATTTGTGTTTTATATCTAGATATCTTTAAAATCAGGTCTGAGTTAATTTTCCTTTTTTTAATTTTTTAATTTTTTTTTTTTTTTTTTAGGATTTAGAACTTTACACATCTTCTCATGTTTGTGTTGTTCGTGATCTAGTAGAATTCCAATCTAAGCAATATCAGCAAGTATGTTTGGGAAATTTTTCTGTAAACTGTTTTATTATCATGCAGGAGTTTATTTTTTGTATTTAAAGCTATCTAGTTGTTATTATTAAATTTAAAAATAATGTATTTACCTAGAATTTTGTAAAAGTTTTAAAAGACTAATAGTTCTCTTTTTTTTAAGTATTTTTTAGTGAGATTAATTTATAATTGTTGACTTTATGTTGGGTATATACCCAACATAATACATTTGTGTAAAAACAAAAGTTTAATCATATTAAATAAACTGACATGAAACTATTGTTTCTCATTAAATCTGAGGAAATCCTTTGCAAAATGTGCACACGAAATTCATAAAATTGAAGTTTCATGTGAAAAATAAATAAATTAATAAGATGAAATCATTGATTAGAAGTTCAACATTCCTTTTTAGCCATAAAACATGTTTTGAAATGATCCAAAAAAAAAAATGAAATATTTTCTACCGTAATAGTTTCAAATGGTTAACTTGAAATGTGTATGATTAATCTTTAGAGTGAAAATTTGCATGTTTTCTATCTTCATTTAAAAATGTATATATGTTAAAAAAACTGTTATGTATGACTTAGGAAGTTGATTCTAAATCAGTGGTTCCCAATCTTTTTCTCCTTGGGAACCACCCTCTAAAATCCCAAAGAAAATGGCAAACCCCCTCTGTAGTCGCTTGTAACGAAAGAAAACAATGCAATTTCCAAGCACAATTATTTTCCATGTAGCACTATGGAGAAGGAATGAAATATGATTGTGAAGTATAAATAAAATCTAGAATAAAGCTACAAAGAACTGAATGTTTAAAAAATTACTTGTCAATAATTGTTCTTTTTGAATTATTAATAAGGCAGTAAACATATGTATTCGCAAAAAAATTTTTAGAAATTGTTTTTCCTGTAGTGTGAAAATTGTGTGGAATAGCATGGAAAATATACATTCAAAATTTTGATATAATCAATCTGTACTTTTTGGTTCCATTTTTTGTGTGAAATACACGAAATTCGCCAAAAGTTATGGAAATTTACAGAAATATTAAAATTTACATGTTTTCAAGTTTCTCATTGCAATAGCACAAATATGGTGAAAGAAACTATGATCAATGTGAACACAAAATTTGAAATTAAGCAATGCATGTCTTCCAGCTCCATTTTGGGGTTTATGTGGTGATAAATTAGCCAAAAATGATGCCAAATAGATAAGTGCATTTCAAATTTCGTACATATACTCCTAATGCCAGTCCAAAACTTTTCTGCAGTATCTGGTAAACAATTTATTAAAAAAAAATTTTTACTCTTTGTCCATATGTGGGTTAATTTATTAATTCATTATTTCTTTTATGTTAGCAATTAAAAATTCGGCCATTGCAATATTATTTTCGTGAATCGTCTTCTTACTCAAAGCAATTCCCTGGGGCTTCGTGAAGCACCGGCTGGGAAATGCTGTCCTAAATGAAGCATTGTATTGTATGTTATTGAGTGTGAAATAAATGTAAAATTTGTGCACATTTTTAGAATATATAAACTTATTTTTGTTCTTAATGGCTTTCAGAGTAAACAGTATTTACAGAAGTATGTTTTTAATGAGTGGTTACAAACTGAAGCAGAACTAACCAGGGAACGTGCCTTATGGGGTCCTCCAGTTGGCTCACGTTTAGATAAGTGGGCTCTTGATATGACTGAAGGTAAGTAAAATGTTTTTAAAATTTAGTAAAATATTATGCTATTAAAGTCATTTTGAAGTGTGGAGGTATCTTTGGGTAACAGATAATATTTTTATTACAAGGCTGAAATGATTCAAAAAAACCTTCTTCATTTGCAACTACACCGTCTGGTTTATCTATGTCTTCAATTCTTATTTTCGTTGCCAACTCAATTTTCGAAACAAAAAAATGCCCTTCTGTGCCATTTTACCAATGTATAGTAGAGATATAAGAAATGCATCAACAAGAAGGTAAAATTTGTCTTTACTGAATCGTGGCTATTAACTTTGGGTGGAAGTTGGGAAGGAGGTACCATTTCTTCTCTGTAAAAATTCCACACTAGACTCTGTGCTTGTATAATAATAGATGCTGCATAATAATAATTAAATTAAGGTAAAAGGCATCTCAAATAAGAAAACTAATAACGAAATTAATAGTGTGCCATTCTATTTGTAATCTTGGAATCCTGCCAGCAATGGTCTGAACAGAAATTTGATGGAGAAAAAAAATTATGTCTCTATCAAGTAGTGCTATGAAACACTGGATCTGATTAATGCATTTATCATTATGTTTACATGATTCCATTAAATGTTGATTTGAGCCCTTACTTATCAAATCTCAATCTCTATACAATAATGCTTGAGACTTGATGGTCCATAACTCAAAAACCTTAATCAATAAAATACCACAGATTAGAATATAGTTTTGAAGTGCTCTTTGTAAAATTCATATGCAGCACAAACTGTTGTTTCTAGGTCCCTGCAGAATGAGAAAGAAAATGGTGAAGAATGAGTTGTTCTACATCCACTACCCATATAGACCTGAAGTTGAAGGAGGTGAAAATGTATGTAGAGCATGAAAATGTTAAATGTTATGTATGTATTTTCTAAAATTTATTTAGCCGAGTTTTCCGAAATCACTAATATCAATTTTACGAGGGTTATACTCAAAGTAAAGAAAATTTTTCTCTCTAGATATGTTAATTCAAGATAACGAAATCAAACTATTTTTACAACATACTTTGATATCTTGACTATTTTTCTTCGCAATTGTCATTCAGACTGAAACATATATCATAGCACTATACCAGTTTTTTTTTTTTTTTTTACCTTCTGCGTACTCATGTGCCGCAGAAATCTCGAACAGGTCACTAAGGTTTTCTTTCAGTTTGTCATTATTTCTGTAGTGTTTTTTGCCTGAAAAATCATTTCGCCAAAAGCTTAGAGAAAAACAAAGTAATCACTCGAAGGTCTTCGAGGTTGATGCGCAAAAAGTTTTCAGTTAATTGTCGAAGCAAATCCATCATCAACTGCAGATGTAAACTTGGTGGCATGCAGATGGCATTGGAAAACTAGTATAACACTAGGAGGGCCGTGGTAGCCTAGTGGTTAGCACGTCGGACTTCCACCTGGAAGGTCGCGCGTTCGATACCCACTGAAGACCACCATGTATACTTGGGGATATGTGCATGTAAAATCCGTAGACCCCACTACCTCTCCCCGTGCGTAAGCAATCCTAAGGCCTCGGCTAACAGGTAGGGGTTTGGTGGAGAAAAGTATAACACTAGGATAAATGTTTTAATCTGAATGATGACTGCATAATCAAAGTATGTTGTAAAAAACATTTTATTTCATTATTTTGAATAAACATGTCTAGTAAAAAATATAATTTTTACTTTTAGAATGACCGACATAAAATAATTGTTTTAGTGTTTTTTAAAAAATTTTTATTGGATAAATTTTTTTACATGGTAATTAATGTTTTTGCTCTACTTTGATAAAAACACATACCTAAGTTCCGACAAAAGCAACTGCAAAAAGCTTCTTTGCCAGCATTGTTAAAGTGCTTGTTGCAGAGTATCACTTATGAGGATTGTACTGTGCTCATATAAGTCAGGGGGGGGGGGGACTTGTATCTGTATGTCTATATAATTTAAGAAAATTAAAATTCAATGAATGAGAAATATGAAACAGAAGAGAATCTTTTAGTAAATGACCAAAACAGGCCTATCATTTCAAAATTTTCCTGAGGTTAGGGGAGGGGAGGCAAACAGTATACATGTCTTGTATTTTATATTTAAAAGTACAAAATGCATAAATAAAACACAAAAGTTCATTAGATTTTCAAAGCCATGGGGCAATTGCCCACTCTTAACCAACCTAAATGATGGGCCTGGTCCAAACTGTGGAGCATTAGATGTTTCAATGAACTGAACAACATGTAAGTGATAGCACTATTTTGCTTTCTAGCTGTGTTGAGGATATAAATGTGCATATGTTTTTAAGTTATTTATAAATGCCATAGAAAAATTTAAGAATTATGCTGCATTAATTTCATCATACAATGAATAAATCAATTATTTATATTCTTTTTCTTTTAATCATGAAGTTGCAGTTATGGACGTTACATTGTCAGAAAACCTGAAGTGATTAATGGCTGTGTTTGTGTTATTTTCTAGTATTTAAGTGAAAGTAATTGTTATTAGGAATCATAATTTCCACTCATCAAACCTTTTTTAGACTGGTAAATTTTGGTTGTATGTGTGTATGAAAAAAATTTTTGTCATTGAATAAATGAATGAGATTTTCAAAATATTTTTTCTAAAATTTAAAGATAAAAATTTACCGAGACAAATTGATGGGGTTTTTTTTAATGAAAGGAAGAAACTAACTCTTGCACTTCTACTGCAAAGGTGCTACCTATCTCTTTTCAAGAATTCAATTTTATACTCATTTTCTTTTTATAGAGAGCTCTGAAATATAAAGTTGCTACTAGTTTTGACAGTAAAGAATATTATAAAAGATGGAGACCAGAAAACATGGTTGAGCAAGATACAATATCTGTAGATACTGCGTCATTAGAAACTGTAGATATTTCTGTTGATATAGAATCATCAGAAGAACGTGAAATCGGTAAGTTATGCATTAATTATTGGTAAGTTAAGCATTTTCTGTGATTTTGCTTAACTCAATTAGAAATATCAGTATTATTGAAACCTTGATTTGTTGAAAAGCTATGATCCTCCTCCTCCGTTTGGGTGTGTGTGTAATTTGAAATTGTTGAAAAGTAATTTTTTGTGTTGCATTGATTTATTAGTTTTGGCTTAAAACTTTGCTTTTTACCTTTAAGAACAAGGCTATCTTTGAATTTGCATACATTTCGAAACTACATTTTACTTTTTACAGATTAACCACAAAAAAAATATTAATTTTCCAGATGTCATCACACATTTAATCACTGTCTTATTCTACATTTATGTACAAAGTGTGTTCCGAAAGTAATGCAATTGAACTTTCTGTGCTGCTCCTATTGGTCGGAGTAAGATCGGGCGACGTGGGGTTGGTGGGAGGGGAAGCTAAGCTTTAGTTTGAAACCAATCTTCGTGCTCTCCAAGCTGTGGAAGCGGCAGGATGTCAGTTATTATAAACTTCTGCGCACCAACTGTGTCAAGTAAAAAATGGAATCGACTCTGGAAAGACTGAAAAGGGGTCCTCAGGACGAGAAAAGACATCTCCGCTACCATGCAACTCCATCACGACAACGTGCCTTGTCACAATGCGCTAAGAGTCCGCGAGCTCCTGGCCAAACACCAGCTGCCAACGCTGTCCCACACCCCTATAATCCTGACCTCGACCCAGCAGACTTCTTTTTTTTCCTTCGAATTAAATAGCCCTGAAATGAACCCTTTTTTCGTCCATAGAAGAGATTCAATCAGCCGTTACGAAGACCTTGCAAGGTATCCCCTAAGATGTCTTCCAGGGTGCGTATCGGTCATAGTAGAGTCACTGGAAATATACGTAGAGGCCCAAAGACAGTACTTTGAAGACTTGTAAGTGTTTGTGCAAATCTGTTTGATAAATTACTTTAAAAAAAATAGTTGCATTACTTTTGAAACTCACCCTGTAGTGTGCTTGATTTTTAAAATTTTGCAATTTCTATTCTAAAATAATTATTAGAAAAGTTTTGAATGGAGTTATTTTCTAAGTTACAGATTTCAGCATTTTTAATAGTAATCCAAAAGCTTTTTTCTGAATTCTTCATCACTCAAATACAAATGTGCGTTTTCCTTAGATATGAAATCTAAACTTGTCCTTGTTTTATTACTTAACAATTTTATCTTCTGATCTGTTTTCCTGCTTATTTTCTAAAGATAATATTACAATGTGTCATTTTAAACTTGATACCGATTAATTTTTAAGTTGGCAAACACGTTGATCAGTAAATGCAGTAAAATGATAAACAAAGGAAATGTATCAACGAATAACTTACCATCTTGCTTATTAGTAATAGTACTTTTCTTCATCATCATACTTCGGACTAGCTGACATTCCTGGCCTTGCTCAGGCTAACTTGCACATTGCATCACGCCCTGGCGGATAAATGAAGTGAAATGATGTGACACACGATTTTTAACATTATCTCCCAAAAATGGATAGATTTAATTAAAACTCGCCATTTGAATATAGGTGACTGTCCGTAAGATTCTGAATTTTAATAAGAATAACGGTACCTAAAAATCTTCATTAAATTAAGGGCAACAGTCCCAAATAATCATGATTAGAATGCGATCAACACTTTCTAAAAATCATCAACATACCAAAAAAAAAAGTCACATGAGGTTAGCAAACATAGAAGAGGAACAACAACAATAACACATAACCAGTAATTATAACACTGCGTCAGCTGTAGAGGGAAAGCTGATGGACCAGCTATTTCGTACACGAGATCTCTGTAATCCTTTACATGCTTTGCATACAGATTTTAATTTTCCACCGTACAATGCAATTTTTTTTTTTTTTTTTGTGGGGAGTTCACTATATGAGCTGGAATAATTATACTTAAACCAGGTACGACTTGCTGAAACTGCAGATCCGAAACAAAGATAGGCAACACTTTTCCTGCTTCAATTTTCCTTTAACTAATTAAAGCTTTTTTTTTTTCTTTTCTATTTATTTTTCAGGCTTTCAAGGTCTACGTACAGCTTGCTTATTGTCCAAGTCACCGGCTAATCGCTCTAATGACTGGGATGATGATCAAGATGCTACTGAAGTTATAGGAGATGGCTCAGGTGATCAAGAACCTAGAACTACTGAAAGCAGTCCTGAAAATCAAAATATTCTGAGATTGCTAGAAGATGGAGAAAAGGTTATATTTTTTGCATATATGCAGATATTTTACTTTTATGAGGACAATAATATTTTTATCCAAAAGCCAGGGTTCCCACGCTTTTTAAGAAAGCCTTAAAAAGGCCTTATTTGCTTTGAAAAATATGAGTCCTTAAAAAGGCCTCATTTCTTCTTTAAAATCCTTAAAAATTTCCCAAAAGCCTTAATTTTTTTATGTTTTGAACTACCACGTGCATTTCTTTCCGCCATTTCGTTTTGAAACTTGAACAACATGTCAATAAAAACAAGACTGCCATACAATATTCTGACACTGTAGCAAAGAACAAAAGGGGGTGGGAATCGCTCCATTTTCTATCTTCAGTATTGGACAACCAATAAGCGATCGGAATTGGTTAAGAAATCAAGATAAGAGAAAGATTTTACATTAATTCTTAAAGATAAATTCAATTTGTAAAGTTGTGATTAAATAAAATTGGTGATTTTATGGCTTTTTCTTTTAAAAGTACTAGGTACACATCTAAGACTTGGGGTGAGCAGTTCAATTATTTTTTTATTAAGTAGTGTAGTCAGTTTATAATGACCTTACTATAAAATTTTGTAAGTTCTGAATATTGTAATGTGTGTCTTGTTAATGTAAGTTTTAATTATAAAGGAAGTTATGGCTGTAACATATTGCAGCAAAATTAAACTTGTACACACAATTCATAGATGTACATGTTTTATGTCAGTGAAGTTATTTTTCAATTGGTAAAAATTCCATCTGGCACAAAACAATTTTGGGTGTGCCAGTATCAAGAAGTCTTAATTTTCCTTAAGTAAATTTTTTAGCAGTCTCAAAAAATGGAGGAAATAGCCTTAAAAGGGCCTTATTTCCAGTGGCAAATATTGAGTGGGACCCCTGAAAGCTATATGATTTAGTTTTATATTTTTCGAGAAAATAAATGAAACTCTGTAGTTAAACTTGGTTATAGGCTCCTTGTTTATAGTGACAATTCTGTTATAAGGTCAAGAAATTCTGTAATTTTGGCTCCTTTATTCTCCCATGCACTTTAATGTGTAAAGCCTATAAGTTACTTGGTGTATATATCATCAAAAATACTCTAGTTCCTTCAATGACATTGTAGCAGAGCTCCACTGTACATACATATACAATATATATAGCTTAACCTGAGGCAAATACCAGATATCTTCTCAAAACAATTTTAAATTTTTAAGGAGGCTGCAAGAATGCTATATCAGACACAGTTATATTAGTTTGCAAAAGGATGCAAGCCAATGAATACATTTACAGAAATCAGAATTATAAGCCATGTTTGAAAATGTTTCATTATCTACTGTAATTTTTTAAGTACAATTATATTAAAGCTGGTTGTTTCTTTTTCTTCATTTTTTAAATTTTTTTATAGATTAGTCACATGTTTCGGTGTGCACGAATTCAAGGTCTTGACACATGTGAGGGCTTGTTATTGTTTGGAAAGGAACATTTCTATGTTGTTGATGGATTTACTCTGTTAAAGACACGTGAAATAAGAGACATTGACTCATTACCTGTAAAGTATGTATTTTTACTCTGTGAAAGTTATACTTTAAAATATCATAGTTGTTTTCAATAAGGCTGCTATTAGTTTCTCACCATTTGCAGACTTAGTGCATTCCCCAGAGACTGTCAACCATTCTTCCATCTGGCACTACTATTTCAGAAATTAGATGCCTGATTCTTCACGAGGGGTAGGCGTAGGCACCTGGGCTGTTACAAAGCAAAATTGTACTAGATATTTAATTTAACCTTGTATATCCAACCCAAATGGATAAGATTCTCAAGGGTCTTTAAAATGCCTCATAATCATACTGCATGCACAATGAGGATTTTCTGCATCTTGATGATCCACCTTGGATCATTTGAACTAAAATTTTGGGGTAAGAAGCCAATCAATGCCTTACCACTAAGCCAACCTTCTAGTTATCTTAAAAATGTATTGTGCCATGTTTTTCTCACCTTTTACAATATTTAGTACAACATTTTTAATAATGCTTAACAGTGCATATATGTGTTATGTCAAATTTAAATAAAGCACTAAATATATTGATAGATACTAGATCCAAAAGTTTCAACTTTCAAGTCTCATTGCACATTACTGAATATTGCACTATATTTCCAATACTATTGGCTTTGTGTTCATTTTTACCTTAAAAAGATTGCAATAATACTAATAGTAATACTTGGTATAATATTTTTTTCCCTTCAGAATGTTTGAAAACTGATTAATAACCACTTATTATTTTTCTCAATGCTACGAGATTCTTGTGTTATTCTGTTGATAGGTGTAGAATCTTTTCAATTTAAATGTGTACCTTTCACTGTCAAATTATCATTAAGAATTATCTGCTGATTTTAGGTAAATCTGTAGGTGCAGAAACCATAATCGGGAAATTTAAGTGTTGACGAAATGTATAAGCACATTTTAGTGCCAATGAATAACTTATTCTTTTAATACAAAAATTGAAATTATTAAGATTAAATTATAGAGCAAATGAAAGTTTATAACATAGAATTGCTGGGATAAACCTCAAAATTAAAAGTAAAAATGAAAATTCATGCATTGTAGCATTAATCATATATTTTTACACAACTTGCAATCAACATCATTTACAGAGGCAAAAGGAAAATATGGTATTGTTCAATACATGTGTGAGTTTAACTCGAAACAACTTCTAGAGATTATGTATTTAAGTAAGAAAACTATCTCATGATAAAAAGAAATATCTTTTTGAGATAAATCTGTTCTCTAGTTATTTACAACCTTCTGTATATTATGGAAAAACATTTCTATATCTCACGTGATTTATTTCCCTGAATGATTTCTTTTTAATCCTTTTCTTGTTGAATCTTTATCCATTTATTCGTATATACTAATACAAACAATCTAATTTCTCTATTGCTTTCACTTTTTGCTAATTTTTTTTTTATATATAGGCTTAGAAACGATTGTAATAGTGCACAAATGAAAGTTTTCAAAGCATATTGTAATTGGTCCTAAGATATATACTGTTGTACTCTTCTCCACCAAACCCTACCTGTTAGCCGAGGCCTTAGGATTGCTTATGCACGGGGAGAGGTAGTGGGGTCTACGGATTTTACATGCACATATCCCCAAGTATACATGGTGGTCTTCAGTGGGTATCGAACGTGCGACCTTCCAGGCGGAAGTCCGACGTGGTAACCACTGGGCTACCACGGCCCATATACTGTTGTACTTGTATTTGTATTTGTATATTTTTTATATATATTTCCATGTTTTTTGCATGATTTCATATTGATACAATAAGAAAAGTAAATTTTTTGTTCACATGTAGGAAAAAAAACTAATAAAACTTCTAAAGAAATAAATAATTTCTGTGACAAAATCAAAAAGTAAGTATGATAGAAGTAATTTCATCCAGAGTGTGTTTCATAATGGGCCATTTGTTTTTTGAAGTTTTTAATAATAAATCATGTATTATTTCTTTTTATGACAGTATGCATGACCCCATCATTCCCAATTCAACACCAGTTAATAAACATCAAAAACGCATGTAAGTATGTTGTAATGTTTGTAAAATTACTCATGATGTTCTATTGTGTAGAATAGAATAAAAATTAAAATGTTATATGTTTATCTACAGGTGTAGCAAATTTTCATATGATGAAATCAGGGATGTTCATAAGCGTAGATACTTGTTACAGGTAAATAAAATCAATCTATATTTATCTTCAAACAGAAATAGAATGTATGGAGAGAAAAAAACTTTTAAGTATTCAAATATTTCATGTACAAACATGCTGATGAAATTAAATAATTTAGCTCTGTAAAAATGTGAAACAAAGGGGCAGGGCTCCCACGGCTGCGCCAATTGCGCAAAACTGCGCCAAAACTATTTTTCTGCTACATGCTGCTACAAAATGCATTTTTTCGGAAAATTTGCACCAAATCGCGATTTTTGGAAAGAAATCGAAAAAATTTTAGATATATTTTTTTCACCTTAAAATCGACATCATTTGTTACATTTTTCCTTTTGTCAACTAATTTTTTACCTTTGAAGCAGTTTATTAATGAATATTGACTCTACCCTCTCTTAAGAACATCAAATATGGATGAGAAAATTGAGCAGATTGAGTGATGCATCTCACGCTTGTAGAAAGAAACAGTGAGACGATTTCTAATATTATTTAGTATTATAGAAAGAAAAATCATTCCTCTTATCACTATTTATGTTGAACATTTGATTTAGTAAGTTTTTCTTGAAATAGATAAAGTTTACAATTTCATGGAAAGTGGGAAAAATAAACTTAGCGTTTTTCCTCAGTGCACATTTTGTTTTCTAATGTTTAGAAAATATACTAATCAATGTGAAAAATCAATCACAGAACAGATGTTAAAAAGATTTCTGCTCCATTATAACAATTCTTTAAAGTTCCTTAAGCCTACTTTCCACGAGCAAGCAAAGGAGCGCATACGTTCTGCAATCTTTTTGCATCCGCTACAAAAAGCGGATTTTTTTCATTTCAACTATTTATAATGTTTCTTCTCAAAGTAAATAAATGAAATGTATGTTTATTTTCAATAAAAACATTGTTTGAAAACATATATTTGTTCCCGAAAGTGTTTAGAGGTTGGCTTTCAAACGCTGTAAAATTCAACATTAAGTTGCAGCTTTTGTTTCTTTTCTCATTACTCTTTAACCTCTGTCATCAATATATCATATAACCACAAGCAATTTAAAAAGGTAAAACATAAATATAAAGAACAAAATAAGTAAAAAAAATACAGTTAAGTTAGAAAATCATTAAAAAGCATGTACATCTTAATGAATTGATGATCTTTAGCAAATATGTTAAGCAATATTATTAGAAGAAATAGAAATTTTGTTGTGGATGAACGACCTCATAAAAAAACTCTTGCTTAAAGTTTCAATTTTTTAACTAGATTTGAATGTTATGAAATTATCCTTTCTCTTTTAATTCAATTTAATGCATTTCCTTTTTCTTTTAATTCAATTTAATTTCTTTCAGCATCCAATTGCTGTAACCCTAGGACTCTTAAAATTTAATTGTAACTATTACGCAATTTTTGCAAGATGTAAAGAGAAAGTGATGGAAAAAAAATCATTAGACATTAAATTATCAACATATAATAAAAAATACATTTTGTCTTTCTATTATAGAACTGAAAAATATAATTTGGTTCTTGAATTTTCTTGTTGCAAAATTATGAGACTCATCAATTTACTTTTAGTGCCATTAATTTAATAATTACTTCCAAAGCATTTAAGTGAGTATTTAGGATTGAAATTTAAAGGAATATTTCTTAAACAGAAAAATAATAAATATTACAGCAGGTAGAAAATAGGATCAACTTCAAATATATTTTTTGATAAAATATGAAATTGTATTTAATTCATTCAAAATTTTACTGTTACTATAATCACAATGGTTACACCTAAATAAGTACTATTTTAAAAACAAATTTTAATTAATGATAAATAGTTTAAAATTGATGAACCTTTCATATTAGTTAGTTTTTGCTTCTTTTCTTGAAATAATAGTGTTTTTAGCTATTGAACAAAAAAAGAGAGAATGCAATGATTTTTGAAAAGAAGAAAATTTTAAGCTTTCTTCCAGCTATTCTCAACTATTAAAAGAAAAAAAAAACATCAAAACATTTTTTAAATTATCCGTTTTTTGAGAAAAGTATTGAAAAACACCTTTATAAGGGTTTTAGGTTTAATTAGTCTTACTTTTTGAATAGGTTATGAATAATTTCTTCTGAAATATAAAAATAATCCAGTTTTTGAAATAATCTAATCCAGTTTTTAAAGGATGACTGACGTTTACATTTCCTATCATATTGAAGACTTGAAACTGCTCTTACCCTTGATATATGAAAATAAGATTGCTTTAAAACAGCCATTTAATATTTAAAAAACAAAGAAAAAAATCCTCCAAAAATGGTACAAAGTTGATATTTTCGGCTCCTAGACTGATACAAAAGTCGATTTCTTCTGCTCCAAACTGATACAAAAGTTAAATTCTTCTGCTCCAAACTGATACGAAAAGGACATTTTACCTGCTCCGAAAGCTGCTTGCAAATTGTGTTAAGGCAGTGGGAGCCCTGAAGGGGGGAAAAAGGGGGTCTTTTTAGCATTTTATATTAATATATAAATATTTGGCATTATTTATTTAAGATTTTTTTTCATAAATCCTTCAGCCCATAGCCCTTGAAGTCTTTTCTGCTGATGGACGAAATTATCTGCTTGCTTTCCCAAGAAAAATCAGGAACAAAGTGTATTCTCGGTAAGGATTTAAATAATTTTCTCAGCCTTAGCATCCATGAACTGTCTCTAAATTTTAAAATTGTATTTGCAGCTTCTTGGCAACAGCCACTGCAATAACTGATAGTGCTCAGGAGTCATTAGCTGGGCAAAAGCGCACTGCTAATGTTGAATCAAGGTATATTTGTTTGTATTTTCATGTTTGAAATAAAATTTTTCATTCCCCCCCCCCCCCCCCATAGAATAAAAAAATGTTTTTTACAACATGCTATTCATTGAAAGTAATTTGTGCCCAACTTTAGTTTGTCTTGTTGCTCATTGCTTGCTATTACGACTTTAGTGCACTGGTTCCCAAACCGAGTGCCACGTAGAGGGAGGGATGCCACAAGGCACTCATGATAACTGTTATTTTCTTATTGCATGTTTCTCTTCTCCCAAGGATTGTATAATGTAACATAAGTCTCTTAACCACAAGATTTACCTAGGTCTAAACACAAGGTAACTTTAATTATAATGGCCCTATATATTTTTACATTACAGCTAGATAATATTATGACTGGGGTGCTGCTAGAAAATTTTTATTTTTCCAAGGTTACCATGACTGTAAATTTTGGGAACCCCTGCTTTAGTGTAAATCAGGGTGCATATCATTTGATAGAATCTTTTTCATACAGTGATCAGAAGTTTGTTAACAGTTTAAAATTTATTTACTCTTGAAATAACAGTCATAGAGAGATTAATTTTTACACATTTATTTAAAATGGCATGAGCTTTATGTAAATCTTTCAAATAAATCAACGTAAAACCCTAATAGAAATTACAAAAAACGGCCAATAAATTATACTTTTTCTGGTAATAAGAATCTTAATTACAATTTACCTGTTCCTAGAAGCATTTCTCTTGTTATAACAGAGATAGATGTATTTGTGCTTATTGAGTATATGCTCCCCTCTTCGAAAATGAATTGAAATTATATGCCTAGTTCATGAACAGTATTGTTTATTATGTATCTGTAGAATTAGTGAGAAATAGTTGTCGGATGGTGTGTTTTGCCCTCTCTATTCGGTTTCTCATTTTTATGCAAGGTTAGAATGAAATTCCATTTGATTTCAAATATGTGTGTCATTTTTTAACCTCAATCCTCTATATACATTATTCCATGAAATATTAGATATTCAATTGCTAGCAGACTTTTGAATCACATGGTATATTTGCGTAGCAATGTTGAGCAAGAAAATCTCCTAATGCTATAAGTTAACATTATTATTTGCTTATTGAAAATTGAAAATATTTTCAAAGTCTTGCATAAATGTATGAAATTTCAGTTAAGTTGAGGCAAATTTGTGTATTTTTTGCATTTTGTGGGAATTTCTTTGAACTATTACATGCTTCCATGTATTGGTGTTTCATCTTCATTTAATCCTGAAAAATCTTACTTTGCAACACTACTTTTTTCTTTCTTTCTTTGAGAATTTTTTAACAAAGCACCATGCCCCCCCCCCCCCCCCTCCCCGTATTGCAAGTATAATTAGTAATTATGCACAAAATGTAAATTTTCATTTAAGAAACTTTATAAAATTTACTTATATTTTTAATTTTAAATTTTTCAGTGCTAATCTATTAAGTAGTCTCATTGGAGACACTTCGGTCACGCAACGTTGGGTGGTAAGTTTGTTTTTAAAGCATGATTTCTTATAATTAAGTTAGCTTGTTCTCTTGTTCTGATTAAGATGGCTAATATGAGAGATATATGCTTACATTATCGATTTGAATCGGAATATACTTCATTTTTGAGTTTTTTATCAGAAATGAAACAAACTACTCACAAATCATTAGCCATTGTGTAATGACATGAGTTTATTGCAATTAATTACAAAAAAACATGTTAATATAACCATAACATATCTTGCAGGATGATATCAAATTATCAACCACAGTGATCTCTCACTTATGCGCGGTCACAGGGGCCCGCGGCAAAAACGCGCATAAATAAAAAGCGCGGTAAAGTGGAAAACCAAAAAAGGGAGCTAAGAGCAAACATCAGTTTAGTGTCGACAATAATTGTTAAGTAATATATTATGCATTAGTTGTAGTGAAAAATGGGAAAAGAGACGTCCATAGCATCAAAGAAGCTAAGTTGTCTTGCCATTGTTCAACTGTGCCTTCATTCACACTCGCCCTTTCCTTGGCAAGATCCATATTGAAAACTCTTTGACAATTGTGCGGCCCTCGCACTTAAGGAGCTCAACATTAATAGGGATGTTCAAGGCACGAGCTTCTTTGAACCATAGTAACAAAACTTTTTGAACTTTCCACCTTGAATCCTACTTCTTTTTTTTTTTTTTGACTAGATTCCATTCTTTATTAACCATAATTATTGCCTCCCGATTTTTTAAAATGCCCCTCAATGTCGATTCAGGGATATAAAATGGCTTAGCTAAAGCTATTTTTGATGTGCTGGGATTTCCCTTCGAATTTTTGGATAACCTCCATTTTAAACGAAAGGGACAAGTGCTTTCTTTTTGCCATTTTAAAAAGCAACGTGCTGCGTACTGTACTCTTATTGGACGGAACACAAACGCACCTTTTGCTGACGTCCGTCAATCTCAAGTACACTCGTAGCTCCACGTTTAATTCTCTGTATACCTTAAGGGGAATGTTTTCTGGGAATCTTAACAATAGGGCAAAGAGGAGAGAACGAATTCCTAGAAGCAAAACAAAAAAGGGGGAAATACTTCTGCTAAGAAACACCTGACTTGAGAAAATGATTTTGAGCTGAAAAATTTTTTTGACGCGCATAAGTGAGAGCTGCTTTTTTAGCTCCACGCATAAATGAATAAGAGTTAACATTGGTTTCTATATCGCTGGACGGGACCGTAGGAAAAACGCGCATAAGTGAAAAACGCGCATAATCGAGAGCGCGTATAAGTGAGAGATCACTGTATTTGTTTTTTTAAAAATAAATACAAAATTACACCATTCAGCATTAGGAATCATTCATTTTAATAATTTGCTATAAAAAGCCAAGTTGTGTTGGACCTTCAAAGAAATGTTTTAGGTATTTATTCATTTATTTATTTTTAATGCAATGTTTCTGTAAAAAAAAATAAATGAAGTGAGAAATCTCACCACCTCCAAAACCTTATATTTTTGTTTTTACCTCTTAATTGTCCATTTATAGGCTGGTGGAAAGCGCATTTTTTACTTAAAGACGCCATGCCAAAACGTCAGCATTTTAGTCTTTGCTCATGCATGCATAAGTAAAATTACTACACCATAAAAAATACTATACATAACAGTTGCTCAGCTCCTCACATATTTTACATTCAGCTGTAAATATCTATTTCACAAACACCTTTTATTAACAAAAATAACATTGTTGCATATACAGCCTTTTTAGAAATATACATTATAGAAAGTTGATTGGTTTTCCACATCTTTTTCACTACGTAATGCATCTTTACACTGGTGCCTAACTGATTTATGTCAGATTTCTCTTGACAGTTTTCTGCTGAAGAAATCTCAGAATTTTATCCTGTGGAATATTACAGCTAGAAACATTACCATTTTTTGTTGTTCATGCATCCTGCTAAAATCTCATATATCATTTAGATGTTATCAGAGATTAGATTTTTTTAAAATCTCTTTTTAAATGTTTTGTCCATTCAAAACTACATTATTTGCTCTTAATTGTTATTAAGACTTTCAAAGATTTTTTTATTCTTATTCTTATTTATTCTATGCAGAATTTAATTTTATGTTAATTGATGAATAAATTATTTTAAGTTTGCGTAGCATTATCTTTTGCACAAGCCTGTAAATCTGAAAAATACGCAAATTTTCTCAGAACTATATAAACTGTCCGTACTGCTGTCGCAATTGAATGAAAATGGACTCGCAATTGACGGGTTGTCGACCACTAGCCTAGAATGATAAACAAAAAACTCAAGAAATTCAAGCTTTCCAGGAGAAGCAAAAGACATTATGTTTTATAATAGCAGGAGTAAGACTTTTTTTTTACACTTAAGTATTGTGAGATACGAACTTATCCATCTAATAACGTATAAAAAATATATGTAATTTCTTTTTAGGTATGAGGTTTTTATTTTAGGCCATTGGTATATGTAATATAATTATATTAATTTAGATATGTATATTAGGGTGGAGCGAAAAACACGAAGTTCACAGCTGGGTGTGGAAAAGTTGTGTACTTATACCACTAAGAAAAATATTAAATTTTAACTCAGATAATATCTTTTATCTCAGACAGCCGAATGAAAATTCGAGATTTTGGAAAAATTGCCTTTTTGTTTAATTTTCTCGGAAAACATAGATTTCATGGGTGGAAACAGCTAGGTGCTAAATGGTTGTCAATTGCACCCCCTAGCAAAGTGTATAATATTAGACTGATAGGATGATACCTTTTTGTCTCTGACAGTTAGTTGAAAAGTCAAGTTTCGTTTTTAAAAATGTCATTTTCTTATAAGTGTTTATTAGGTCAAAGCATCAAACTCACTTGCGTAGTGCATTATTTTTATAGAAAGGGTGGTAACGTTATGAAACAGCCAAGTGTTCACAGTACTTAATTTTGCTTGAAGTACTTTTTAATGTTGCGACCACCTTAAAAGCCTAGAATTTATAAATAATCTTGGACAATATCTTATGTGTGCATTATTCAATATTGTAACACTTGATAGTAACTTAGAGCTGCTGTTTTAGAGCTGATGTTTCATCTATCTTCTTATTTTGTATGTGCGGATTATGACTCCTCTTATAATTGAATTCTGCCCCCAGATTGTTTTCCAAAGCATTGCCCTCCAATGCTTTGGAGTCAGAAAATGATTCATGAAATGTAATTGACAGGAGTAAAGTCTGACGAAAACGGTCTCGTACAGGGAAAGAAATTATAGAAAAAGCCACATCTAGTAAAAATCCTCCCATAGGACTACATTTTGGCTGCGAAAAAGCTAAAATAAACGTTGTTGGAAAAAGACAAAGATTGTAACGGACAGGGTGAGGCAGTTAATTAGCATTTAACTCTAGGTACATGTACCAAAGTAGAGAAACACACATAACTGTTCAGAGAACCGAATTCATAATATTGGAGTCATATCACATCACCTTTTATAAAAGCAGGCGATATAGGAGCAGCGCTGTATTAATTCCTCAGTTCAAAAAAGGATCACATTGATGATATACAGGCAGTCGGTACTGCTGAGAATACTGATCCCTAAAGTGGTGTTATCTGTTGATTGGAACGCAAATCAAACCAACTGCTAAAATGGCTAATTTGTATGCTTAATTTTTACAAGTTACCGCTTCGAAATCTTTCTACTTTTTTGAAGGGGCCAACATCAGGTCCAATGCCCTTTGTAGTTGCAATTGATAAATAACTGGGATGTTCCTCTGCGTCTGTGATTGACTTTCAGCACGTTACATCTAAACCAAAACATACTATCACTATAGATGTTTACTGAGATAGATCTCAGTAGTGATGTATGCAGACAAGAAGAGAGAGACGGGATCATCCTTTCACAGATGAAATCTCGCATTCCCGTTTGGGACACCAATTGCCAGTACAAATTCTAAGTTTCTTTGGAATTCAGTTATGCTTATGCAAAATTTTCAAACAAGCCTTTTAATAGTTGGCTAATTAGGTAGGGTTATGGTTGAACTTGTGAAGACATATTCTTGTGGTGAATCCTGTGCCATCATTAATTTATGGGTAAGAGAAGAGCTGAATAAACTTCAAAATTGCTCATATAATATATATGTGCACATGGGTACTTATATGAAAATCTACAGGGTTGGTACGGTCCTTAAAGGTCCTTAGAAAGTCCTTAATGTTCACTTTCATTTTTAAGGCCTTAAAAAGTCCTTAAATAGTCCTTATTTTTTATTCCAGGTGCTTAATTTTTTTTGTTAAAATAAGAAGGTACCCATGCGCTCTATTTGTTTTGCTATCTTTTGTATTCTTCACAAGAATCAAACTTCTTTCATTTCAACTACTTAATCGAACCTCAAATTTGGTTTACTCGGGTCCATGGAGCTATTATCTAGGGGAGATGACATCGTACCACGTGACGTCCTGCCAAAGAGCAACCCTACCGAGCTCTGTTTGTGCCGATAGGGGGGCGTGGCAGGGCCGATGCAAGTGCCGATCGGAGACCAAGCTTCTGCTGAACTGACCGTTATTTTCGTGCTCATTCTCGTAGCTTTTATTGATTCTGTTGTCTTTTTATGTCTGTTGTTTTTATAATGCTATAGTTGCATTTCCGAGACATATCCCCTGACTGTTTTTCCAAATTTGAAATCAACCAATTCATTTCATTTAAACTTTTCCAGAGCTGCCACTCATTGGAAATTATTTCTGTACATATAGCAGTACGCAATGAAATCTTTTGAAAACTTTTGTGGATCATTATTTTAACTTAATATAGAAGGAATATATACTTCCTGGGGATATCCGCCTTGCATTTTGTAAAAGGGATAATGCTTCTATAAACCGTACCTCTTGGATGATGTGGAAAACATTTTTATAATTTTAATGAAATTAGATAAGTAAATCATATTTAAAAAGTAAAAAATACGTGTATGTATATTAATTGTAATATGAATAGTAATGTTCGTTAATGTTGTGAGAAAGTAAGATTGTCTGTAATGCTAACTCTACATATACGATAGAATATCAGTGCCGGAGTTTTCCGTGGCGGGGCCAAACTTAAATATGCTGCCCCCCTTCATCTAATTATTGGTCATATTTCACATCGCCTTTACGTACTGGCCTTTTTTTAAGGATTTTTTATTTGGGGGGGGGGGGAGCCATTGATAAATCCATGAAACTTTCGTTAATGTTCCCAGGCATGGTCCCTTCAGCTCAACATTGGGAGTTGGTAGAGCCATATGAAAGGCCCCCTTAACTGGAGATATGAAGTTCTGACAGTCCAGGGGTTTCTCTCTCGGGAAAATTTATATGCAAATTGGTGCATCTGGTCAGTGGCATTAAGACATCAGTGCCTTAAGGCGCATTTGGGATGGCAAAAATATATTAGGAGAAAAAAGGCATACAAAAACTTTTTAAAAACTCTTTTACTCACGAAAATACTCATCAAAATGCAGAACGAAATTAGCATTTTTGTTTAAATGCAGGAGAAAGACCCCCCCCCCCCCAACTAGCGCCCATATCAAAGAGCCATGTCTGCCTTCTCAAATGTCTCTTACAAGCTCCCCCCCCCCCCCCCCCCCCCGTTCCCAAAAGAATGATTTGAAAATTTGTAAAAGAACTTCTGTATTGTTTGAGCACGACATGATTTATATTTTACTATCACAAGCTCTCCCCCCCCCCCCTTCGCCCCTTCCCAAAAGGATGCTTTGAAAGTTTGTTAATGAAAAACTATTAATATATTGTTAGCATAGCATGATTTATATTTCTTTATCAGAGGAGGAAAAAACCTTTACTTTTTTAATTTAAATTTTTGGCATTGAAAATTTGCCGCCCCCTAAAACTGCCTTAATATGGAGCCCTTGCCTAACAGACGAGCCTGCCGACTGATCAACAACGCAACATATTCAGTATATCTCAATTTTAGTTTCCGATAGTTTATACAAATAAATAATTCTATTAATCGGTTTTAATCGTTAGCAAAATAGCCAATCAATGATCAAATCGGAGCGCCGAACTAGGATTTTAATTTTCTCTTTCCAAAAGTTAAATTTTCTTAGTTAAATATATTTTTCTTTTTTTTTTATTTTATTGTCTTTTTTTTCTTCTTCATTTTTTTTTTTTTTGCATCACAAATGAATTTGCTGCCCGGAAGTGCCGTCCGGGGCAAGGGCCCGGGTGCCCCCCCCCCCTAGACCCGGCACTGTTAAATATAACACATTCTCCTTTCTATCTGCCTATCTAATTTCATATGCTCTTTGTCACTGAGATTGATTGTCTTAATTAGCAGTACAACCAGAATTTTTTTCTTTGTGGGATTTTTCCTAAGAAATCTTGTTATTAACATCTACATATTACTGTTAAAATTTGGCGCTGAATAGAAAAAAATTGGGGGGGGGGGGGGCGCCTCTCCTTCATCGACCTTGGGTTTCAATGATACTAAAATTTACATTCCTATACACTAACTCCCCAAAATTTATGCATCACAGTTCCTCGTTTTCCAGTAAATGCTTCAAATTTAGTGAGCATACCCATTTGTGTTCAGTCATTCAGAAATTTAAATCACTGATCAGCATTTTTCTTTGTAATGAAATTTTTTAAAGATCTTACTCCCCGTGTGAAGCTCTTTTTATTGTTATGAATACTAACTTTTGTACCAATTGATTATTTTAATTTTTAATTTCAAGAACTATTTGTCACATCACTAAGCAAATGCTTGTCATTATTTATATCATTTCAGTGTTTTTGAACAGAAATATAAAAAATATTTCATTAAAAAATCTCAATTTTAATTTTATCTTTTTAAAATGATATTCCTAAAATTATACTTTGAATCATAGACGCTAGTTTTTATGCATAATTCTGCAGATATTTTTTTTAAACTACTTATTTCTTGAAATACAATGTACTTTATTTTAAATAAAATGTTACGCAACAATTAAATGTCCTCTTTGAAATATTTACATTAATGAGCTTTCTATTACAATGCTATATCATAGCTTATATCACCATAAATATCAGATCAAATGTGCATGTAAATAAATATATATATATATATATATATATATATATATATATATTGTGTGTGTGTGTGTGTGTGTGTGTGTGTGGGGCATATATTAATAAGGCATACAAGATCTTTATTAAAACATTTTAAAAAATGATTGAGAAGACATGGAAGCGCAAACTCTGAATAAGAATGTATAAAATAAGTTTAATATTAATACAATACATGAGAAAACCGGCAAAATTATCGAAAGGCAAGCGCTCAGAGCATCGAAAAATGCGTTACAAAAACCAGCATTTTCTATAATAAAATTGCACCTAATGTTAACCGTTTTTAAATGAGAACTTGCCAATAGTATGGTGCAATTGTTTTTCGCATTATTTGGAAGATTGCATGAAATCGGAATAAGATATAGGCAATGAAAATTTGAAAAATTCTCGTAGAAAAGCATTAAGCACACGGTTTGTTTGTGCCGATGCGAAAGAGCGACACATGGCAGGAAATGGTAACCCCGATCCCTCTGATGTTAGCCGCCGTGTCATCTCCCCTCGATACTACCTCCATGCTCGGGTCCGGTACTATCGCTGCTTTCGGACAGACCCAAAATGGCGGATTTACATAAACATCATCTCATTTTTACTACAAATTGCAGTGCTTTCTCAACTGGTAGATAATGAAGAATTAACTCTTGTATTTTTACTTTTTTTTGGAAAGGTATAAGTAAATTGATGTTTAGTTTTTCTGTTTTTATTTGTGAACTTCGAAAATTCGATTTTTTTTGCAAAAGGATCCGATTTTTCAAGCTGATGTATAAGTATTTTTATCTAAAGGGATTGTACTACAAAACAAGAAAATTTTTCAAGAAACTTTTCAAAAAGACATGTATTAATTTACATGAATTTTCATAACTTATAACGCGAAAATGTAAGAACCTATTTTTCGGAAACTAACATCTAGCACCTGCTTCGCCGAAAATTGCACGCAACTTTTGAGACTTCTATCTTTTTGCATCCTGTAAATATATCAATTATTTAAAAAGTTAACTGTTGTTTTAGTATTTGCAGCTTGTAGTCTGCATGTTTTATTTTTTATTTAAAAAAATTGTTCAATTTTTTGAAATTTTTTTTAGTTAAATTTTGGTAGTTACTATTTGAGGTTAATGTACAAAGTTTTAAGCGAATAAGCTCCATTTTTTTATTTGTATGTTGTTTCCAAAATGAAATATTTTTCTCAAGTTGAAAAAGGTTTTTCTGCATTTTTTCAAGCTCTTCTAAATAATTTTAAAAAATTATTTATGGCAGAGATAAAAATTTAAGCAAGCCTAAATTGAGATGCTGGCAACATAAGTTAAGTAAAGGAAAAAAATTCTAAATTAAACACAAATTCTCAAGACAAAGTGCAGCGTTTTCTTTACGATTTTTTTTAATTTAAATTGCTGTTCATTTAACTTGTATTTTATAGCGCTAACCATATTTGATAATTTTTCATATCATGATAATTTGCTTATATTTGATTAATACTTGTGTTGTGAGCTTCTTATTACTAGCTCCAATAATTATTTAACTCCCTGACTGTATTGGACATTAGAAAAGCAACTAGTCAAAGAGAGCTCCATTAAAGTGTTTGTGTTGTGTTCCTAATAAAAATACGATGTTAAATCAATTTCCTCTTTCAATAATGCTTCCTTTTGAAATAAACATAACAGTTTGTACAGCGCCGGCCCTAGCCCTTGATCAGGGTAGAGCGAGATTGTCTTTCGGCGCCCTTTGGTCGACGCTTTCACTTCACGTAAATTCTACGTTGGTTTTATGTTAAATAAATAATAATTAACAAATTTTCAAACATCAACTTTTATTGCAAATATCAACACTTATTGACCCTTTAATATTAAGAAAGCTTTTACTGCTATATAATTAAGTTAGTATTTGGTGTGAATTTCAATCAGTCACTAAATAAATCTGTTACCTATGTAGGTATTGTAATAATTAATTAAAAGAAAATATTCCTTATGTCGATCTAGATTTACATACAAAGTACTGTACAAAGTTTATCTTTCTTGCTTTTGCATTGGCAAATTTTTGAATTAAATTATCTCTAGGTATGGATTGAGCAATATCATTTTCACTTGGAAAAATTGCCAGGTTTGACAATTTTTCCTGAGCTAGGGCCGATCTTAGGTAGGTTTTTATCAATTTAAGTTTACTAAAACTTCTCTCACCTTTTGCGACACTTACTGGAATAGTTTGTTTATAGTATCCGAAGGGCAGTCCAAGTGCTTGGAAACAAATCGCACCAATTATTTTTGTTCAAGACATTATGAACATCTTTTGGTTGTCCTTGGTACGTGTCTAAGAATTGCTTCAGGCTTAGTATTTCTTGAGCCAGATCTGCTCCAGAAATATCGCTGTGTGAATCATGTGTCAAAATATTCATTCTTTCAAGTATTGCTCTCCACTTCTGTTTTTCTTCATCTATTTGTTTGATTAAATGTTGATCCACTTCAGTTTGCGTTCCTAATCTTTTCGCAGCTTCCAACCACATACATGTTGCTGAATGATGATCCTTAGCATTCTCATGGTTTCGGCAAGGCTAGTGCAATATAGGACCAATCATCATAACCCTCGTTTTCTAAAGTTGATATTGAATTTCGGTGAAATGAATAACAATATAAGCAAATCGCTTTTGAGGAAGATTTTGAATAAACAAGCCATTTCCCGGCATATTTTTCTCCATTTGGCATAATTCGTTCGAAATGTTTGTTTGGAAAATGGCGACCTTTTCATTGCGCGTATAGTCTTCTTCATTGCCCAGTTTGCCATTATTATGATTATTAGACCGTTGCAGTACTATTTCATCAACTACCCTATTTAGCAGAGGATTTGGCCGTTTAGATATATCTTCTGAAACTTTTAATGCAATGGTGAAGTAGACTGGGGAGTTATTTCTGTTTGCCAATTGGAAAGTTCTGGTATTGATTTATATGAATCATCATGTAAAAATGGAAGTAATTTAATTACGGACTAGGTTAAGACTAGCAGTTTCATATAGTCCGATTTAGCTTAAAAAGGGCAGGGATTTATCTGATCCGGCAACACTGTTCTAGCGCCTCTCAAAAAGCGCCATCGTTTTTTTTTTTTTTTTTTGCGCTGGAAATTGTTTTTCACATTAGGCTTTTTGGCGCCCCTTGCCATCTGGTGCCTAGAGCGGCCGCTCCACTCTCTCTACCCCAGATCCGGCCCTGAGTTTGTATACTTCGAAAAATTTGTGAGGTCCTTAAAATTTTTTGTAGTCCTTAAAAAGTCCTTATTTTTGGTTTTACCAAAAGCGTACGAACCCTGATCTAACTTCTTATTCAAAAAAGTATTTTAATCAAAATTAAGTACTTTTATGAGGACACTTGGCTCTGTTTCATATTGTTAATACTCTTTCTATAGAAATAATGTACTATTTAAATGATGCTGAGGTTTTGGAAAGACCCAATAAACAATGATACGTAGATGTTTTTTTTTTTAATTGACTTTTCAAACAATAAAAACGTGCAAAATGTATCATCTTATCAGTCTAATATTATACACTTTGCTAGGCAATACAATTGACAACCTTTCAGCACCTAGCCGTTCCGGCCCATGTAGTTTTATGTTTTTTGAGAGGCTTTTTTTTCCAAAATCTTGAATTTTTATCGAGCCAAAGATATCTGATTGTGCTAACATTTTAGACTTTTGTTAGTGTTATAAGTACACGACTTTTCTGAAGCCAGCTGTTCCGGCCCTTTGAGCTTTTGAACTTGTTTTTCGTTCCCTCATAATGTATATCTGTAATATTGATTTGCGTAACATTTTTCACTATCATATATGTCAGCGGTTCCCAAACTGTGGTACGTGTATCACTAGTGCTACGCAAAGCCTCTCCAGGTGGCACACATGCAAGCCAAAAAAAGAAGAGATAGACTGGATTGGAAGCATTGCTTTCTGTTCTGATGGTTCTCGGGCAATGACAGGGAAACAAGAGATTTTGCCAAAATGAAATCTTTGACAGAAAACTGCACTTCTGTTCATTGCAGCATTCATAAACAGCAGTTGGCAGCAAAGTGCATTCTCATTATTGTCAGGAAAAGCATTGCTGTTTTTAATTCTGTTCACTACCACTTATCTTTATGAAACTGCTTTTTCCAATATGCTATTTATGAAAAATAAATATAAAAGCAAATTAAGTTTCGATCCAAATTTGAGGTTAGAACTAACTACTACTAAATCAGATATCACCTTGCTTGTATCTTCCATGCAGCAGCAACCTTCTCATTAATTTCGTTTTTTCATTTTTTTGCATGCATATTGTACCGAAAGACGTATTTCTAATGTGTTTTGGAAGTATGTATTAAGAATATATTTTATATATTTCATATATTTTCTTTTATATATACAGCTTTACTTTTAAACGCTGTTTTCTGCCTTGATAACTATCAAAAATGATGTAATTTGTATTACCCAGTCATCCTAGTATTTTTCTATAATCTATTAGTGTTTTATTCAATATAATAAAGTTATATTCGCAGTGGTACACAAATGTTTTGCAAGAAAAATCGTGGTACGTGAAAGAAAAAGATTGGGAACCGCTGATATAAGTCGTTATGACCAATGACCTATATGATATACATATGGTATTCCCTAGATGATATTCCCTATGTTTCATTTTCATAAATGTTTTCTGAAAAGTTTTTGGTTTCTAAAACACTATTTATTTATTTATTTCAAATTCCTTTTGAACACACACAAGTTTTAATTGTTTTCTTTAACTTTGATATTTTTAGCGTGGTGAAATAAGCAACTTCCAATATTTGATGCATTTAAATACATTAGCTGGTAGATCATATAATGACTTAATGCAGTATCCTGTTTTTCCTTGGATTCTTGCTGATTATGACTCAGAAGTATGTTATTTCTTTTAATTCTTTTTTCCTATTGTATGTTGCATTGTAATTGTATATTTCCAATTAGTAGCAGTTAGAATCATTTTTGTTTCACTTTTCAATCCCAAACTATTTAATTCCTTTATATCTAATCTATAATTTAAATATTTAAGGTCTTTATATGGTTACCATAAAAAGTTGATAAAAATATATATAATCAAATTTTAATGGAAACTTTAATTATTCCGTAGGAGCTTGATCTCAACGATTCCTCTACATTTCGAGATTTTACAAAGCCTATGGGTGCTCAAACTCCTGATCGATTAAATCAGTTTAAGAAGCGATTCAAGGAGTGGGATGATCCTCATGGTAAATTTTTTTATTTGCTTTTAAATTTCAATATCTGAAGAACTTATCTAGAATAAAAAAAATCCCTAATTTAAATGGAAATGTGCCAGTTAAAATTCCTAAAAGCTACATTTTTATATATTTCTAGTTTTCCTCATTTAGTGTTCTTCTGCAGTATGTTTCAAAATTAGTTGTGAGCAGAGATCAATGTCGAAAATAATGCAAAGTTAGTGCATAATTGACATTCTTATGTTCACACAAATCAAAGAACAAGTAGGCATGTTGTAGATTTCAAAGTATGACAAAATACAGGCATTTCATATTAGGAAAATAATTGTTGCCAAAGCAGGCTAAAATATTCCTATCAAACTGTTCTGGATAAATAAATAAATTCTTTACCTGAGAGCACTAGCATCTTAAGTCCATTTTTCGAGTTTTTGCAATGGAGTTAAAAAATAAAAATTTTTAATGCTATCAGACTAGACTTTTCTGTGCAAACCTTAGAATGGGTTTGTCCGATAGAAGCTTTTACGGAACCCTCATGTAGCTAGTGGCTTTATCGTCGGTACTCTGCATGTTCATTAAGTGTAAACTCGAAAAATGGACTTAAGATACTGTGGCTCTCTGATACAGAATTATAAGCTTAGATAAATATATGAGACCAAGACTTAAGAAAAGTATGGCTTATTTTTCTATGATGGACATAGTATTGTTTACTCTTGTCAAAATCATTTTTGATAACTAAAAATATTATTTTTTTCCTTTAAGACTTGTAGTTAATAATGAGAGTCAACTGTAGTAATTAACAAAAATATATTTAATTTAAAGCTGAAATTTAAGCTTAAATTATATTTTATATTCTTATTTTAGGTGAAACTCCTCCCTATCATTATGGAACATTTTATTCTTCAGCCATGATTGTGGCATCATATCTTGTTAGAATGGAACCATTTACTCAACATTTTTTACACTTGCAGGTAAAAAAATCTGTATCCAAATTTAAAATTAGATTATTTTCTAAGTCTATATTTGGACAAAGAAACTATTGTTGAAAATTACTATGCTCACATAACATATAAATATTTTCTCAAAATGTGCATTAGCATGTATGAAACCTTTAATTTTGCTTTTGAAATTGACACTAACTATATATAATTACTCAACTTTCATATTTTAGGGAGGTCATTTTGATCTGGCAGACCGTATGTTTCACAGTATCAAAGATGCTTGGCTTTCAGCAGCTAAACATAACATGGCTGATGTCAAAGAACTAATACCTGAGTTTTTTTACTTGCCAGAATTCCTTCTCAATTCGAATCATTTTGACCTTGGTAAGCTAATTAGTTTGTCCTATTTTAGTTTCTCTTTGTGTCTAAGACTAGTGGTTCTCAACTTGTGAAACCTATTTAATTGATGAATCTATAATTTAATAAAATGTTTTGCATAGTATCTCTATTAAACAAAAAGAATGTTTTATGTAAAAAACGAAACAATGCTGAATATTAAATAAAAAAGTATATTAATAAAATTCCTTCCAAAGATTTGTTATGCTTTAATTCTAAAAAAGTGCTCATTTATAAATTTTAAAGCTAATATTTTACGGTTAAATTAAGTGTTTTTAATGTTATATGATAATAAATCTTCATGTTTTATTTATTGATTTATTTTTTAGGTTCTAAGCAAAATGGAGTGCCTTTAAATGATGTCGTTCTTCCACCATGGGCCAAAAATGATCCTCGAGAATTTATTCGTGTTCATAGACAAGTAAGTCTTCTGAAAAGTAATTTTTGTTTTACTTCAAATATTTAGATTCTTGTAATATAACTGGATTGTTATAATTAATATACCCTCTCTCCTCTTTTTTTTCTGAATTACTATTGTATATTTAACTGGGAATCACTGAACTAGTGATCAGTGTATAACCAAAAAAAAAAAGTTTTCCCGGCTCATATAAACCTCATGTGTTTAAAGCATTTTTTAAAATTTAATCTTAAGAATTCTTAAGATAGCAAGGAACTTGTATGTAGTTTTAGAGCTATTCTCTTCCAATAATTATTGTCTCTTCCAATGTTTGACTTGATAATGATAAGCAGGAAAAACAGTATTGACAAACATTAAATCACTATATCATATTTCCCACTAAATTCTTATCCCACCCCTTTCTTACCTTTCGAAAGCTAAAAAGCCGCAACAATGTTTTTTCATATTAACAGAATGGATAAAATTGCTTGAAAAATATGATTTGTTGGTATAAGTAAGATTTCTCTGCATAAAATATTTTGCTGAAATTTGGTAATTTAATGCAAAGGTCTGGATTTTTCTCTAAAAAAAAGAAAGAAAGAAAACCAATGAATGGCGGCTGTTTCAATTTTTTATGATAACTGATTATGTATATATAGGTATATATATATATATATATAGCACTTTTAATTTTCATGTTTTAAAAGATTTTTTAATTTGTATTTAGTTATTTATGTATTTTTTCTCATTTGCTTTTGCATTATAATTTTTTGAGTTCCACATTAATGTATTGTATTCCTTTTCCTTATTTAGGATAGAAAATTTATTATCTTGAAAATAATGTAAAAATTGAAATGTCTTTATTGCAGTGCAGTGCGGACACTTGCTGATTTTAGAGGTCAATTTTTAAAAAAGTAATAAATATATCATTTTTATTGTAAAATGCATGACCCCCTGAATGTGATTTATTACATAGTTTTATAGATGACATTGGTCAAATGATGGCCGTCATTGTCAATGCATTGAGTTACTTGATTTCTGAAATTCCGTTCTATGCATTCAAGCATATTGATGGGTAGGTTGGAGATGCCTTGTCATATATTGTTTTTCAGGAGAGGGCATTTGATTTCTGATAACCCCATAAAAAAATTACATGGCATATTGAACCGAGTACGGGATGCTTGTTGAGTTGCGATAATGCAAACAACCATAAGAAAAGTGAGCCTCAGCAGCACGCGCATGCTGCTCGTTCATCTAGCTGCATAGCGACAACTGACTAGGCTGGTAAAAAAACTTCATGGCGTTTCCTTTCGTAGAAAATCTCCCTACCCTTTTCCTGCCACTGCACCTTGTATTTTGCTTTTTCTTATTTTTTATTTATGAAGATGGATTTTAGGATTTCAATCATTCATCTATATTAATGAACAGGTTCGTCTATCTAATTCATTGTTTCTTTTTTGTCAACATTAAATACTCTTAGAAAAGCACTTTGTTAAAGTGTAGAAATTGCACTGAAAAAGAAATGTATTAATGTTGAGACTAAGAAGCTAAATTTAATCAAAAGCAGTTTTAATTATTTGAATTTTTGTTCTAGTAGCAAAAGTGAAACACATACATACATTATTTCTTATAAGGAAATTTTTATAGCTTTGGCAGCCTCACTGATTTAAACTTTAAACTTTATGATAATGTTTAAGGTATCTACATATTATGAATAAAAAAAAAATTTATTTCTTGTTTTAAATATGAATAATACTTTATTTATTGATACCAGTATAAGTGAACCAGTTGTACATGTAGTTCTCATGAGCAACTTGGTCTTTTTTTTTTTTTTTTTTTGTGTATGTACCTAGGCTCTGGAGTGTGACTTTGTGAGTGCTCATATGCATGAGTGGATAGATTTGATATTTGGTTGTAAACAACAAGGGCCTGCTGCTGTAGAAGCTGTTAATGTGTTTCATCATCTATTTTATGAAGGAAATGTTGACATATATAACATTGATGATCCTCTAAAGAAAAATGCAACCATTGGGTTTATTAACAATTTTGGACAAATTCCAAAACAGGTAGGAAATTTTTTTCTTCATCAAATCTATTTTCTAGAAATTCAAAGAAAGATATATTTTAATATGGCACTCATAGCTATTATTAATTCTTGTCAAAATAGTTTAACTAATCCAAAAATAAATATCAGTGACCATCATAATTTAAGGGTTTTTCTTTGAGAGATGATTTATTCTTCAAATATTTCAGCTCAGGTAGATTTGAAAACCTAAAGAATAGAGGTTTCTTGGATGGTCAAAGTCATTAATGAAAGCTTGTAGTTTTGTAATTATTTCAGTTTTTTAAATAAATGTAACTAAACTATTAAATATTATATAACCAAAATTCTTATTAATTACAGTCAAAATATTTTCTTTCCATATTAATCATATTTTTTTTTAAAAATGTATGATATAAAAGTAGTTTTTTTTATCATTTTTTTACTAACCTTTGAAATTGTCTCGGTGTAGTATTTTGTTGTAATTTTTTTCATCTATGTTTAAAAAAAAGTTTAGTGTCTCTAAATTAAAAAGAAAAAAATCTATAAAAATGTTTTAATATGAAATCCAAAATAATTTTGAATATTCTGTTTTTCTTTTTTTATTACAATTTTTGGAAATAAATTATTCATTTTATTGCCTCAACCAAAGAATAGTTGCAATATTTTTCTTTTCTCTCAGCTTTTCAAGAAACCACACCCATCAAAAAAGATTACAAATAGAACCAGTATAGTTGATCCTGGACCAATAATGCCTGGACTGAGTTATAGTTTAGATAAGCTCTTTTTTCATAACTTAGACAACTTAGAACCATCCAAACATTCTGTTAAAGGTAATATTTGTTAATTATTTCCAGTAAATTGTTGAGGGTTAAACTTATATAAATTCTCACATGCATTATTATTTTTCCCCTGCCATACTTCTGTCATTAATATAATTACTTAACAATTCTAAATCTTGGCGATATTTCAAAGTGATTGATTTTATTGTATGAATTCCGATTCTACGTTTCTGAGTCTTTAATAATCATACTTGATTTTATTCATCATTAATTTACCTGGATAGCCTTTGTTACCTGATACTATATATTCTGTAACTGCACATGGTATTTGGTGGGTAGAGCAAATAGCATTGGTTGATTTATTTATTATTATTATTAATAATATATATGTAACCTTTCTAGAAATTTTATGTATTATATTTAAGTTGTTAATGGATTAATCAAAGTAAAATGATACTGAGGTAATAGTATAAATATGCACTTATCTGCCTAAGTGTATTATTGTTAAATCCCTCTTTGTTCTGGAGCTTATTCAGTGTGGTATCATAATTTTTGCTTTACAGTCAATTATATTGAAGAATAATTCATGGGAGGAATTTTCAGCAAAACATTTACTTAAAATTAAGTGATAAAATCTAAAGGAAAAAGAACTTGCCAAAATTTACTCCCAATGCTGGCAATTTATACTCTATAATAGTCTTCAGTTAGATGAAATTGCCTCGTACACTTATTGAAATAGTGGAATACTTCTAAGACTTTTTAATTAACATAATGATTATTTAAACTTTTTTCTCATAAAATTCATTTTATGTCAAATTTTTAAAAATTGTTTGTATTTTTATAGATTTAAAAGGACCTGTTGGACATATTGTTCATCATGAAAAATCTCTTATGGCAGTTGAACAACACAAAATTTTAGTACCACCCCTTTATTCTCGCTATGTTGCTTGGGGTTTTGCCGATCATAGTATTCGTATTGGTCCGTATGAAATGGAAAGAGCTTTGTTTGTGTGGGAAGATACTCCTGCTGGCGAGATTTTATGTTGTGCCTCCCCTAACGACAAAATTATTATTACAGCTGGAACAAATTCAGTTAGTAGCTTTAATTAGTTTAATACTGGTTTTATTTAAATTTAAAACAATTGTTTGTTTTGTACAAAGGAATTTCTTATGAAATGTACCTCTACAATAAAATGTATGTAAAAAATAGCTATGCTATTTTTCTTTTCCTTTTTTTGTTCAAAAATTAAAAGAAAAACCATAGTCATGTTGAAATAAAATGCACAATTTTAACAATTTGAATTTTATTTTTGCTTCATAAAAGATTAATGTAACTGAAATATTGCTAATCACTTTTTCAACTTTATGCTGAAAATATTACTTAATAAATATTGTTTTATTTAACAGAGAGAGTAAAAAGATGCAAGGGAAGAAGTGTGCCAAATTAAATTTTATTGTTTTACTGATAGATATGCTTAAGATTTTATGACTCTGCTTATCTGCTAATTTTCCATTCTTCTGATGTGAAAAAAAAAAAAAAAAACATGTAAATGCAATGCATGTATTAGTTTTCATTGACCATGCTAATTGGATCCAAAATTTACCATACTTTTATTAACAAAGTTAATTGCATACCTATAGATAGTTTTAAAAAATCACACATAATTATATAAAACAGTGTAAATCTAGAATAGGAATGCGCTTTGCGTTATGTATGTAATTATTTGAAGATTATTATCTGGACTTGATCGCAGTAAATGGACATACCAATTGTGTATTTATAAATTATTAAAAGCCTTCCACTTTTATGTTTTATCTTTCTTCTATATCCAATGTGTAGAAGAAAGTATTGGACTCTTGAAAGTGTTCAAATTTTAACTGATTTTCATGTTCCGAGGTGTGGTGAACCCTTTTTAGCCATTTTTGAAAAATGTCCGCCTGTGTGTCTGTGTGGGTGAACACGTTTTTTTTTTTGTGGGTGCAGTTTCTAAAAAAGTAATGTGTGAACTCGGAAGAAATTTTTTACACACATGGCCCCTGATGGGAAGGGGTGTTGATTAGTCTTTGGCACAAATTCCTCCAAGGGCGGTGACTCAATCAGGTGTTTTTCTCATTAAGTGTGATTCCGATATTTCAAGAATTAACGGACCAATTCAGTCAAGAATTGGTATACAAATGGACATCATTAGGAACAGGCACTGGTTAAATTTCATCGCTATTCTTCACCAAGAGAGTTGGAGCAGTCGAATGTTTTTTCTGGCTGCTATAGTTCTAGAAATAGTGCATTCAAACCAAAATTGACCGACAGTGTGATCAGAGAAGTGACATAAGTTTCCAATCAAACCTTTTTCTTGTAAACATATATCTCAAGAGGGGATGCAAGGATTTAAACGAAAATTAATATACAGATGTACCTCAGTGGAAAGAAGCATTGAATATTTTTTCGGACTAACTACACCACAAATTGGCACCCTTTAATATTTTTTAAAAAAATCTTTCATATGAAAGATACAGAATAAAGTTTTGTGTTAGCCACAACATGTCAATTATGTTTGCTTTAATATCAGCAGTAGAATTATTTCTGATGTTTTTTAAACTAAGTATTGCACAATAAGTAATCATGCTAAAAATATCTCAGCTATCAGTTTTGTTCATAGAGCTATTGATCAGTGTAATTTTCTAAATTTTTTTGATACAAAGTGTACTATGCAAGTAAAACTTTATGCAGATATTTTAAATTGATAACTTGTTCCCACAATGTTTTTAAGCAATGCTGATACTTTATGCTTGTGTAAAATTTATTTGTGTTCAAATGAATTTACCTGATTTATGACTTCTAAGAATAGGATTATAATCTGTTTCTATTTTCTTTAAATAGATGGTTACAGTTTGGCATTATGACAAGAAGAAGTTGACTATCAAAAAGAACTTATATGGGCATACAGAGCCTGTCACATGTCTTGCTGCGTCTCGTGCGTATAACTTAATTGTTAGTGGATCTCGCGATCGCACATGTATTCTCTGGGACCTCAGCCGACTTGTTTTTGTGCGTCAGTTGCTAGGCCATCCTGCTCCGGTTGCTGCTGTTGCAATCAATGAAGTTACGGTGCGTATTGCTTCTTCCAATTATGCATTTGTCAAAATTCCTCTTTTGCCATTGTCCTTTGATAGCCAATGATAATAAAAGCTTTGTACTTGTGTATATGTGACATTGACAAAGTTGTAAAATTTTTATTTTTTTTCTAGTTTTAAAAAATAACGTAATTATGTTTTGCAATTTTGCATTAAATGTTTTTTCCCTAAAAATTATCGAAAAAAAATTCACTGAATCTTTTTCTATATGTGCATAGTAACTATTTTTTGCAAAAATATTTTTTAAACTTCAATCATCCAACTCAAATCATGCTTATTCATTTATTTAGCAAGTGTGGTTGCTTAATATCAAAAACTAAATTAATATATTTGCTTATGTTTCAAAATTACTTTCCAAAAAAAATTAGCTTTACGGAAGTCAATAACATTTTTCTCTAAAATTATTAAAATTACCCCTATATGAAGTTATAAAAAATTTTTTTAAACCATTACTAATTTAAAACTTACCCCATAATTAAAAAGTATAAAATTATCCCATATTTAATCGCTACCTCCGTAACACTAAATGCCTAACGCTTTGGCTCAAAATGTTGAAGTCCCATTGTTGGCCAGATACGTCCCGGAGATAAGCGCCATCTAGCATTAGTTTCGGGTAAAAGTTGACAACATTTGAATAGTTCTATTCAAATGTTGTCTCTGAAAATTAACAATTAAGTTTATATTTAACCTGGTGAGCGTCTTTTTAAATCATGCCATTATTAATAGCTCACTTAATTTCATTATTACGCTTCCTATTATCTCCGATAGGCAGCTCAAAATCCGGGACGCTTTGGCTTACTTTCTCTTAATGTTAAAATTAACAGGGCGTTAGGCATTTAGTATTTTGGAGGTAACGATTTAATTCAGTAAGGTATATATATATATATATATTAATACAGAATACATAATTCTCTGAATTGAATATATATTCAAATTTCATTTATTAATAGCAGTGTCTGAGAAAGGTTAAATGCATTCAATAAAATGACTGATAGTTTGGTAAATTTTTGTTAAGTTGTTGTTTTTCGATTATGTAGTTGTATTTCATTATAATATCTATTAATTTATCTATGATTTTTCTGTTGTTTTAGGGTGACATAGCAACATGTGCTGGGACTCACTTATACCTATGGTCTATTAACGGAGATGAAATCGCTTCAGTAAACACTGCCACTGGTAGAGCGGACAGGACGCAGCAAATTCTATGTGTAGCTTTTTCGTGCCTCAATGAATGGGACAATCAAAATGTCATCATGACTGGCTCCAGTGATGGGGTTGTTCGAGTATGTATATTTAATATTTGCCAGTAATTATTTGAATGCAGCAACTTAAACTTTTTCTTTATAACTTAGGTTTATGCTTGTCATCTTAAAGCCTTGAACTTTTTTTTATCTTTTACCTTATTATAAATATTATTATTTCTATTTTAATTATTTTTATTTCTGTGTTGCCTTTATTATTTTTAAATTGTATCTTTATCATACTTCTTCATGAAAGTTAAATTTTTCAAGTGTCCGCTTAGAACTTCACTTTGTAACCTTTTAAAATTAAATATAGTTACAAGGATTTAGGGATAAAAAGTCATTCATTGCCTGCTGTAGGAACTGAACTCTGGCTTTTTGAAATAAGACTTTTTTGAGGACTCTTCTGCAGTAGGGGCTACATTTTGTGATCACTTCTTTTAGTAAACTTTTACTGTCTTTTTTTTATGAGCCATATATTATTATTCCTTCTCTTAGATGCAGTAAAAGTAAATTTCCACTAACTTTTCTGAGCTTTTTTTAGCCTTATTTTCTGTAATCAGATAACAAATATAAAAGATATATATAATTTGCGAAAGAAAAGCTACTTTTTAGTTAATCTATTTATAAAGTGACAAGAATTAAGTCTTTTTACAATTCATAAAATCATTCTCTTTATCCTTTATTTTTACTATAAATATTAGGCTCTTTATTTTTCCCTATTTTTCTTAAACATCTTTAAAAAATTTCAATCGTACATCCTTTTATATATGACAGGGAAACGTTGTTGTTCTCAATATTTAATCATGCATTCAAAATTAAAAAAACTCATGAAGTCTAATCATTTTTTTTTTCTATTAATTCTCTTTAGATGTGGTCTGCAGATTATGTGCAAATACCCGAAGATACATGTCTGTCTAATGAAGAAAAGGAATCAAGTGGATCTCCATCTGGTCTAACCCAAGCAAAAAATACCAAAACACTTGAAGAACCATTAGTAGAAACCAAAGCTGCTGAAATCGTTCGTAGGATGAGCTTAGCTGGATCAAAAGATATAGGGGAGTTGATGCAACGTAGCACTTTGTGTGCTGATCATAAATCACGTTTCACCAAAAGTGCGTCTGGTAGCTCATTGTCTGAAGAAGAGAAAGGTTTGTGGATTTGTTTTATTATCTACATTCAAATGATCAGAGTCCAATGATCTTTAGGATTGGGTACCATTTTTTATTGTACCTGTGTTGTAAAACCTACTCTGACTTTTCTCAGCAATTGAAAACATTGCTTATTTTACTTGATCAACTGTATTGAATGAAACTCATTTTTTAATAATGTAGCAGTAAGAGCAATTTTGAAGTACAGTGTTCCCACAAGCTTTAGAAAGCCATTAAAAATCCTTTAAATAGTAAAACTGTAGGGGCTCCTAAAACACCCTCAATTTTTCACATAATTCAGACAAAAAACCTTAATTTTTCTTGTAATGCCCTAAAGAAGTTCAGCATCATCATTTATAGACTACAGCGGAGGGAAAACTGCTTTTTTTTAAATCAATTTTATTGCACATGTGTTTGAATATTGTGAAAATTTAAGCATGTTACTGCACGTGGCAGTTCCAATCATATCTGCAAAAAAAAATTATTTACTTTTTATTTCATGATTTATTTTCCACCTAAGAGAAGAGGCTAATTAATTTATAGAATCGAACTAATCTTTCAAATCCCAGAAATTGTCAGCTGAACTTTCTTCTTCTTCTCCCTGACATTGTTAAGACTGGTGGGAATTTTTAACCAAGCACTGGGTCTTTTAATCTTTTAAGTGCAGGCTTTGCCTAGAAAATATCTCTTAAGAAATGTAATCTTGAGCAACTTTTGCTGAAGGCATTTGTTTGAAAAGTACAAGGTCTTTTCTTTATGCTTTTGGAATTTGATAGCAGAATATTACCTTGCACACGCTTTTAGATACATCACTGAGCAACAGAATTTTACGTTGCAAACGCTTTAAGGGTTAATGTCAATTTCATGCATAAGATGCACTTGAACGTATGAATCTATTTCCTGAAGAAAAAAATTCATCTTGCATTCGGTAAAATGGATATGTCTCTAAAATTCCCCTCCTGTCAAAACTGTTATGCACTACCATTGCAACTGTGTATATGTGTAGCATATGCATTTAGATTTAAATTTTGCTTTATTACAATGAATTCCTTTAATCAATTAGTTTACTTTTCATACATAAAAATTTTACAAACTGGATTTTATGTCTTATTCAGGTGAAGAGACTGATCAGTATGATGATGAAAAAGAAACAAATAAAATTGAAAGTCCTGTGAAAACAAAAGATATTCCAAAAGATAGTCTAATTCCAACTCAGATACAACATTCCAAAACTGTAGTAGGTTTTCACAGCAATGACTCCTCAACAGAAACTGGTGACAAAAGTAAAAGCAAAAAGCTTGTCCATTCTGAAAATTTTGAAGTGCCACTTGATCAGCATGGTAATTTTCAACGTTGTAGTACTGTTGGCCCTGAAGTTTCAGTTCAAGCAGAAGAATTGCCTGATACCACCAGCAAAATGAGGTTGAGCAAGTCGGATACATCACTTACAGATTCCTTTGTCATGGTTTCTGAAAGTGAAGTTCTGGAGAGTGAAAGGGGACTGGATGGATCAGTTATGCGACCAAAGAAGAAAAAGAAGATTCTAAAAGATGGTAAATTTAACCAGCAAAATGGTCTTTCAAAGTCGAAATGTATTATTCATTTTTATATAAGTCTTAAGAACATAGTGTTAATCTTGACGATTGCACTTCTCTTTGTTGCTATTGTGTGTCAGGTTTGAGCATTAATTTTTTGGATTAATTTAAAAGATCATAATTTCAATTCAATTTTTCCCCCTAGAGTAGTTTTACTTTGCATATTCACTCTGATGAAAAATTTATTTTGACATTATACATAAGGGCGCTTATCTTATTTTTCAAGTTCAATTTAATATTTGATTAATTCTATTTTTTATTGTTGTCATTTACAGGATTTAAATGGCATTGTCAGTTGGTGTTTCGCAGCAAACTTACCATGCATACAGCCTTTGATCGTTCAGATAATACTGAGCCAGCAGCTGTTACTGCTTTAGCAGTGTCAAGGTAGGTATTGTCTTTTATACATTATCATAAGGGAGAGATGGAATAGTTTTTGGGGAGATTTACATAATAAAATCATGTAAGGAAAATCAATTTGTAATATAAGTAGACTAATCGAGCCAAGAGGAATTCTGCACTGCGCACCAAATTGTCTTGCATGGCATTCATTCTTTTAAAATTTGGGAAAAGAACATTATGAAGAAGAATAGAAAAAAGTAAACGGGTGTTGGTACAAAAGAGAACATGTACTTGAACACATCAGTACAAAAATAGCTGTTACAATTTTTCCCCACTATTATTTGGATATTCAAAATGATAAAATAATCACAGTAATAATGATAATTTTTTTTATTATTAGTATACATAGCATTAAAATGCAATAATGAAACAGTTCAATTACTTAAAATATAGTTACAGTTGGTTTTTGGCTCTATGCATTCATATTGTAAATGAATGTGTTGAGCCTAACGATTGAAGAACTTTAACACACAGATGCAGCTAAAACTGTCCTATTTGCTACTCAATAAAAACTGAAGAGTTTCTTGTTTGTTTACTTGATAAAAGATATCGCCAGCATAGACAACACCAATTTGGTATCCATTAAAGGAGCTCTTCTTGAATGATTTCAAATCTCAAATTTAAGAGAAGGGATACATTTTTAGACCATGGGTCTAATTTTCGTCATTTGCCGTCATGATAAACTTTAAAATGAGGGGTAAATCATGGAATTTGGTAAAGACATAAGGAAGATCTCGCAAACCAACAGAAAAACAGGCTGGATAAATAATATATATATATAGATGTTTTATTTGGAAGTTGTCTCAATCTTTTTATTTATTCATTTATTGTTTTAAATTGTTTAACTAAGCAGAACATCTGTTTTTCAAATGAAACTTCATATGTTTAAGGAAATGCTATTCATTTTCACCTTTTTTTAGAGTTATAATTTATTTGTCTGCTTATCATAATCATGACCTTATATTGTAAGAAACCTTAATATTCTCTTTTCATATCACAGAGACCACAAATCTGTTTATGTTGGTGATGCTCGGGGCAGAGTGTTCAGTTGGAGTGTTACTGATAAACCAGGAAGAGCTATTGCTGACCACTGGGTCCGAGATGAAGGGGGAGATAACTGTACTTCTTGTGGAGTGAAATTCTCATTTTCTGAAAGACGACATCACTGCAGGAACTGTGGACAACTTTTCTGCTCTAGGTATGAGGTATTTCGTGCGACTAGATGAATTGCAGTAATTTTGTTTGGATAATACATCACAGTAAGGGATGTTAATAACTTGCAAAGTTGGCCTCTTATTTAATTTGTTGTAAACACTCTCAAGAGTAATTTAATGCCTTGAAAAAAGTTTTTTTTTTTTTTTTTAAGATAAACAATTTTTTTTTTACCCTTAGCGTTAAAGCACTTAAATGCCAAAAACTTGAGAAATGAGTGTCTAATCAGTAATTAAATGAAAACAATTCAAAAATGAAAAATTTATTTAAAATTCTTAATGTTAAGAAAAATGCAGGTTTATATTTCCTCATAATTACTGTGTTTGCCATCAACAATTTTTGTGGTATGAAGAAAGTTTCTGTTGTAAATTGACATTAAATTTTGCTGAAATTTGACTGTAAATTTTGAGATTTAATTTTTTTCTCCTTTTATATGGTAAAATCGATTTCCGTCTCGTTATAAGATCGCACATTAAGCAACCACACATGCAAATTGCCCAGATTTTCTTAACCCTCGGCACTTTACAATGGTGCGCTTCAATTTCATCCTTCAACCTTGCTGTGTTGTTTTTAAGTGGCTTGTTTTTGAGCTTGACTTTTTAGCCAAAATTACTCTCATTTTGAGTATGTTATTTATTGAGAGATTATTTATTATTTAAATTTACCACTTGTAAATATGTTAGCCATCAATAAATTTCATGTTTTAAATTTAGGCTTATCTTTCATATTGCACAAAATTAGAAAAATTTTTACTAATAATCCTACATTCTGTTTGGAGCTGAAAATTTAAAACTGCAATTTCTAAGCAAAGTTTTTCTGCTCTATTAGATAAAAGTAATAAAATTAAATTCTTACAACTTAACAATGTGTACCTTTATAAGTAGAGAATCACCATAGGCAATTGATGAACATCATTAGTCTGGAGATAAAATTGACAAAATGCACTTTGTTTTACTTTAAAGTCATAGAATAGCTGTATGGTATTAAAATATATTATTGTGAGAGATGATTTAATGCATATTGGAAATGTTAGAATCTACAAAGCGATAGCAATTTCTTAAAAATTGTTCACCTATTCTGCCTACATGGTGGATGCCAAAAAAAAAAAAAAGAAGAGGAAAACTTCTTTGCTTTTTAGCTACAGATTCAAGCACTCATTTCAGATACTTATGTATTCAAATGAACATGTTAATCAGATGTCTGTTTTTTAAACTTTATTTGTATTGGTGATTTTTATTTAAATTTTCACACAATTTCTTTGCATGTCATTGTCAAACCATTAAGTTTGTGAAACATTTCTTTGCAGATGTAGTCGATTTGAATCAGAGATAAACAGACTCCGGATACTGAAACCTGTACGTGTTTGCCAAGGTTGTTACAATCTGCTGAAAACCCAAGAAAGTTCAGTATCTTAGAACTATCCTTAGCAGTCATAGTGAATAAAAGAAATATTTTATTTCATAGTATATTTTTTTTATTTTCATCTGGCTTGCTGAAAGTTGGATTGTGCTTCTCTACTGTCATATCCTGTGGAAATATAAATACAGTTTTATGTGGTACTTTTATCACCATCGCAACAATTTCTCAACTAGTGGCCTGACTGTCACACTGTGGTGTTAAATGTTTGATCTTGGTTTTTTATATCAGATTGTAAAAGGATGAGATTAGCATTATGAACTTATATTAGCCATATTGATTAAGCCCTATTTTAATTACTTGTTTTTCAGTTAAGTTTAGAGTGGTAGTTTATGATTTAAATTTATATGTTGTTATATCTTAAAAACAAAAATATATTAATTTTAATTTATAGGGAGAATCTAAGCAAAATAGGCACTATAAATGTTTCACCAAAAGAAAAGTTTTAATACCATATGAAATATTTACACAATTGGAACAGAAAAGCTTAAAGTTCACATAGTTTGCTTAGAAGTGTTACAGACATGCTTTTTATAACATAATAATTATCAGTATAAGTTTACTTAGTAGGTCCGACTCTTTCTAATTTTCCTTGTTCTGTGTGCTTGAAATTTCAAAAGGAAATTCTTATTGTTGTCCGAAATTAATTCCAGTAGCAAACAACTACTAGCAAAGCAGTCCAGACATACTCTTAGAATTTTGAGTGTGTCTGGAAATAATTTGACTATTGCATTAATAGCTACAGTTTTTTGGATTACTTGTACTTCTAACATAACGAGTGTCATAGGAAAGGGGGTGGTCCCGAGATCCAGGCTTGCACCTTAAAGCTGAAGAAAAACTAACAATAAAAATTAAGATTATTCTTTTGCGTCCAAAAGTTGTTTTCCTTTTCTAAGCAATTTTATGTACGTACAAATGACTGTCTATGTAAAATTAAACTAGTTCTGATTATTTTTATTTAAATTTTCAAGTATAAACGTTCACTATTTTTAACTTAGACACCCCCTGGAGAAAAAATTCTTGCTACGCCACTGAACATAATCATGTAAACTTTAACGCATATTCTTTAACCAATGTAAAGATTTCATTCGGGATACTAAAGATATGTTTCTGTGAAATTTTGACTAACCCTATGTTTTTTTTAGCGTTGAAGCTACAATGTTTATCAATTGTTTTCGTTTTGCTTCATACAATAAAATTTAGGAACAATTGTTATTGAGTTACAATCATTAAATGGCGTATTCTCTTAGAATTTTACGGTTATTTTTCAATAAATGAATTTTCTGTATTATAATGTAAAAAGATTATAAATGAATTTCTTAGTCTTACATGAATTATGAAAAAAAGAAATGTACTGAAACCAGTGTGCACTATTTTCTGAAAAAAAATCTTAAAATAATAGATAAAATTATATAAAATTGATACCTATTGCACAGTCAACAAATTGAAGTGTTGATTGCTGCTTCTCTGTCTGTGTAATATTTAGATCTTATGTGAAGAATTTAAAAGCCAATTATTTAATATATATTTTATATTGATTCCTTTTACATGTGTATCAAGATTTTTAAATATGTTGGTAAAAATGTGATAGCTTTTAATTTTGATTGTAAAATATTTTTTTTAGTTTCTCAATGCAAAACTAAACTTTTACAATCAAAATTTTATAGATTTTGTCATAGGACAGATTGTGTATATCTTCATCACCGTCATTGTTTTCTAGCTTATACTGCTTAGTGTACAATTGTTCATACAACATAATCATGTGTACACATTGTGTAATGAGTTGAAGCAAATGTTTAAAAAAGCTGTAAATTGTAAATATGACTAAATATGTTGTAGTATATTATTTAAAAAATGATTTCTTCAAATAAAAATAATCAATAAAGTTCTGTGTTTGTGCTTATTGCATTCTTATCACATTTAATTAATTTAAATACCCCTAGATTCCAAGTCACTTGCAATACAGTTTGGCTTCCTTTGTAGTGGAGAAATTTCAACTCATTCTTTATGAGGATTTTTAAAAAACTTATCCTGTGCAAAAAGAAAAAAAAAAAAAAAAAAAATGGCTGCTTGAATTCATTTAAATAAAAAAAGAGAAATATTTTTAGTTGCTTCTTTGGTTTTCCTATATTTTTTTTTTCTACAAAATGTTTGAGACTATTTTTTTACCTCTATGAACTTTTTTTAAAAGAAAGTAGGGGAGATTGGGGTTAATTTTTTTTCTTTTTTGGAACAATTTTTGTTAGACTTCAACACAGGGTAAAATGGACCACCATGAACTGAAAAAATACATTTTTGTATTCTATGTACTTTTTCTAGTTGATGCCATGTGTGAAATTCAGAATTGATAAATTCTTTATTTTTAATGAGTAAATTAATCAATGATTCATGTAATGTGCATTTAAAAATGCTATATGTGTATTATACTTTCAAATTTCAAATTTAATCCTAATTAGACCTAAAGGAAGAGTAAACATTCATTCCATTTTAATCCAGGTTTCTTCTGATTTAGATTTCAGTTAGTTGATTTTGAATATTTATACTTTTACAAATATTCAATTATAACACACCATTATTAAATATTTCTATAAAAAAATTATTTATTTTTAAAAAATTGCCTGTGGTCTATAGTACCCCATGCCATGGACCCTTTTACCCCGGGTTCGGCGTGAAATGATCCACTTTGTCACCTTCGATTCAAAAAAATACATAAAAAAAGTACGCACAATAATTAATTTTGATAGAGTATATAATAAAACCTAATATATAGGTAAGGGACCGTTCATAAATGATGTCACGCTTTTTTCCCATATATTTGACCCCCTCCCCCCCCCCCTTTGTCACATGTCACGCTATGTTGCATAATGCATAATGTCACACTTCTTTTGTTACCCCCTCCCCTCCACTTATCACAATTTCACGAACCCCACTCCCCCCTCGAAGCGTGACATCACTTATAAATGATCCTAATGTGCTTGGATATTTTCAGGCTTAAAAAACATTGCTTTGAGTGTAATAAGCACTCAAAAGTCAATGGGACTCTTTTTTTGAAAAAAAAACATATTACATTAAAATGCATGTTTCACCCTCACATAATTTTTTTGGACCGGGGGGGGGGGGGCGAGGTGTAGTTTTGGAGAAAAAAAGTTGCAGGGACTCTGTATATGAACATAAGTTATTGGAATCAAAAATTTGGGTGACGCTAATGTTAAAATTTTAAAAAAGTGGGGAGACGCCGGTCCCTTGCTTCCCCTCTCGACTACACCACTGGGGGGCACCATTAATAATTCGCCCCGGGTGTCACCTAAGCTAGCTACGCCACTGGTTGAACCCGAATTTTTAAAGTTTTTAATTGAACTTATGCGAGTTTTTGTGTGGACCTTGAACACAAATTGCGTAATTTTGGTGAAGGATAGCTATTAAAACATTTCATCAGAGTAACTAATGGGAAAACATTTCAAAATTTTCCAGAAAGGGGAAAGGGTATGCATTCAGTTCATATTGTAGGTAAGAAACCAAATACATTGTCTAAAAGTTGGAAGGGGGGTATTCCCCCCTCCTGTTCCTCCAAGGGTCTATTTATCTGTTTTAGAGAACAAAGTAGGACATCGAAAATCCACTTTCACACATATGGCAAAATGTTTATGAGAAATTATCCAGCAAATACCAAGAAAATGTAAAACCTAACCCACCCTCCTTCTTTTTTTATTTATTCATTCCTTGTATTATAAACGCACCAGTAAAGTAATAAACTCTACCAGTAAAAATCGGATTTACGATGTCGGGCTTCATTGACATTTTTATTGGGGAAAATTGTTTTGATGAGCGAACCATCGATCGTAGGGTGTAGAACTAATGAAGAAATAATGTAATTTTCAAGAGACATAAATTTGGCTAGAATTACGACCCTTGACGACCTTTCTGCCCAAATAATTAAATTGGCTATAATTTTTTTAGCCCCTAAATGAACGCAAACTTAAGCGGAGGAGCACATCATGAGCGCTATAGAACTTCTTTTTATTGACTTCAACCGTTTTCTTTTTCTTTTCTCCCCTTTCTTACCTTTTTTTAAAATTTATTTTTTTTTTTTTTTTTTTTTTTTTTTTACATTTTTAAGAGCAACCGAAATGCGGTCTGAAAATGTCGGCTAATACTATCAAAAGACGTGCCACAAAATTTGGAAAATGCTGGTTTCATTTCAAGCCATGGAAACTTCAGCATCAGCATTATTCCTTTGAGTAAATTCCAAATGGAAAAGAAAATGAAACTCTTTGAGCTATTTTCTCAACAGCGGTTAAAAGTTTTCAATTCAAACCACTAGGAGTAACAGTGTAGATTTATAAGATAATAGTTGCTGAAGGCACTACGCGTGAAATCACTTGTCATCTATATGAAAGCGTGATCAATTTATGAAAACATTTCTGAAACACATTTTATTTTTTGGCTGTAGAGCTGAATTTGCTTTTGTTTGTTTACTTTTGATCTGTATTTTGACTTTCACCAGCAAAAAATATCAAAAAGGATCGCATTTTCATTTCCGGATTTCAGTTTGGCTAGGGGAGGGGGAGAAAGGTGTGGCAAATCAAGTTTTCTTGCTTTTAGTTTTATTTTCACGCATGATGAAGTCGAAAAATAGAAATAATAAACGAGTTAAATCTTGTAAATGTCAGGCTGGTGATCAGAAACTTCACTTCCTGCATGTCCATTAAAACTAGTCTGTGCCTTTTGCCGTATTATGTATTTAGTTTTGTATTCCATTTTTATATTAATTTGTTCCTCAGCTTGGTGCATTCCTCTTAATTTGCCTTTACTGAAAAAGAATTTAAGTGACACAGTAAACAATCTTCATGTTACTACAAAATTGACCTACGACGAAATAAAACCACCAGATCATTTGGAAGGTGTAAAAATGGAAAGAGATGGACATTTAAATAAAGAATTTAGAAAGGAAGTTTTGTTAGGCTTCAACAAAACTAGTTCACAAGATGAAGAATTACTTGCATCTATCCATAAAAAGTAATTTATTCTCTAGCAATATTACTGCATTGAATTACAATTTGTAAATTTGTTAGCTTGCTGTTTATTTTATTCCTTATGGATTAATTTCCAAGAATTGATAGAAAGAGTTATATTTTTTATTTATAAGAGAGTTTTAGGATTCTAAAACTAAATTGTGTAAACATAATTTCCATCAGCTTGAAAACAGTGTAACATTTTGTAACGGGATAACTATGTTTTTTAAAAAAAATTAAAATTTATTCATTAGAAGAATTATTTTTGCATTTGTTCTCTCTCTGTGCAGGCCTGCTAGTGCAGATGTGAATTTCAAAAATGCAGAAATGACCTTTCGCCCCCCCTTTTTTTTGTTTAACACTATATAATGGTTTTAAGTCCCTAATAAAGTGGCCTGTCTTTTTTTCTTTTTTTTGCAACTTTCCTATGATATATTGCTCATTATTAAATCTTCTGTAGTCCAAAAAAGTTAACTTTTTATTATTAAATCATTTTGTCATATGATCCTGAACAACACAAGTCTTAAACCATATGATGTGTACTTTTTCTGTACAATTTTTTTCTCTAATTTGATTTGCCTGGCTTGTTTTGCTTCAAATTAATATTTAAAAACAAACTGTTTGGTAGGAAAAATTATCATTTTAGCATAGTTAAATATGGTGAAAGTTAAATTCATTTAATGACATTTTAGACTGTGAAATGCTAGATGTTTATATAGCTAATTTTTATTGTATATTTCTTTTTTAGAGCTGACCTTGATAATGACGGCTTTTTGAATTTGGAAGAGTTAGAAATTTGGATGATTAATAAAGTAAAAGAACATTTCAAAAAAGCTGTTCGTGACAATTTTCTGATATTTACTACATTAGACAAAAACCACAATGGCAAGTATTCATGATAAATATTCATGGTTATTTTTAGATTTTGTGTATTTTATTAATGATGGAGAAGATAGTAGAAACAGGGGATAAAATTCAGGGCGAGATGGCAGGATTCCCTTTGCAATTTTTCAGATCCCTTCCTCGAAAATAGTTCTGGCGAGTGTCTTCTGTTCTCCACCAGACCCCTACCTGTCAGCTGAGGCCTTAGGATTGCTTGCGCATGGTGAGGTAGTGGGGTCCACTGATTTTACATGCACGTATCCCCAAGTGTACATGGCGGGGATTGAACGCGCGACCTTCCAAGTGGAGGCGAGCGACTTCTAAATTGGAAGATCCGAAACTTCAGAAGAAAAAAAAAAATGTGGATTTTTTTTTTTGACTAGTGCGTTAATTTCAAGAAATGTTTTTAAAATAAATTTCGGAGAAGAGATGTATATAGGTATATTATTAACAATAATTCATTATATGTATCTATAAAATAGAAGCATTGATTTCCACAAATCCCGACTCCCCCTCCTTTGTAATACATCATTTACAGAGCTTATAAAGTGAAATATGCTATATTTTTGCCTCCTTAACTGGAATAAGAATTTTTTCTTTAAGTGTTCTTATTAATAAGTACTTTACATTAATCTTTAAAGTATCAATGGATATTTTTGATGTCAGCTTAACTTTATTTTTTGAGTACTTAAATATGTGCATGAAAACAAAATGCTAGATAGTCCTCTTTAATGTTATTCTACTAAAAATTTAATTTTTTTTTTTTTTAGAATTTAACACATTGATTAAATTTTCAAAAATTTCTTAATATAGTGAAATAAAAGTAAGCGATTATTATGAAATTCAGAAAAAAACGAAACAAAAGTCAACAATACATTGCTGAAATATTCTATAAGTTTTGCTGTTTTTCTCCTGTCAAGAAAACTAATCTCTGTGTAGGGGATTCCACTTAAAACTTTGATTTTTCCCCCGATGAAGATGATGTATGCTGTTGCTAAAATACGGAACAAATTAAGATTATGAATTTCTTTTTAAAAAAAAATCTGCATATCATAAAATATATTTCTTTAAAACACCTTTTAATATAACCTTCACATTATTTCATTCTATTTTTTAATGCAGGCGTGCCCACCGGGGGGGGGGGGGGGAGGCATGGTGCAGATTGATTCTTTTGGGAGGTTCGCTAGGGAGGGGCGCTTGGTCGGCCGATTAGGGGGACGAGAGTTTTTTAAGGGGGGTGCACCAGCGCTGTGAGGGGCGGTGGGCACCCCTGTATAAGGCAAATAATCCAAAAGTTATCAGAATGAATGAATTCATACTTATTCATTATTTATTTTACAATTGTTTCATTGGATATTTTTTTAAACTATGAGCAGATAGATTTTTTAACGCATACTGCTTTCATAAGTTGTGAAACTTAAGTTCACTCACATTTTATTTTAACAGAAATGTGACTTCATTTTAAATGAAAACTTCATCACATAGTTAAGAAGTCTAAATTGTAGTCGGATATTGTCATGAGATCAAAGTACAGGCAAGTATGGTCATTTTAAGCAATTGGAACTATTGGAGTTAGTGCAAAATAAATGAAAGTCACTGAAAAAGCATTGTTCAGGGGTGATTCTGATCCGAAATTCTCTGACATTTCTGAAAATTTTCAAGGGCCTGTTCCGAAAATTTAAAAAAAAATGGTTTTCTTAAAAATTTTTTAATTTATTAATCTTAAGATTTCTTTGGACAAATAATATGTGTACTTTTCTTTCTTCCCTCAGACAAGCAAAATATTTTATGCTACTTTAAAATACTTTCAAGACAATATAGGTAATAACGTTTCCGGGGGAAAAAAGACTTTTGGTATAAATATTAGACCTTTCATTTAATTATTACATAAAGCATTTTTTTAAAGCTTATATATAAATATGTATGCATTGTGTGTTGGGCGGGGAGGGGGGCATGTTCACCTTAGTATGTATGTAATCGTTATTTTAAATTGAAAGTGCCATACTTTTTCCGAAAATTTTTGTGTGAAGTTCTGAAATTTTCTTTTTGCTGAGAATCACCTATGGCGTTGTCATAAATTGTAAATTTGAGAAAATTTCAAATTTGCTGGATTTCAACAAAGTTTTTTTTTTTTTTTTGTGCTACAAAAAAAAAAATTAAAACATTAATTTAAAGAGAAGTCTAGGAAAGTCTTCTAATTTACTATGTAATAACAATGGATGGTCCTGGATGTCACGGGCTGCATATTTGATGCAGATAGAGACTTTTGGGGGAAATGAAATGGTTCAATTGAATTTTATTCCTTAATTATTAGAGCAATTGATTCTCTATTAAAATACAAGTGAAAATTATTGTACAGGGTAAGTCACGGGAAACGGACGTTTTTGGAACGAGATAGTAAGGAAGGGCGGGAAGTGGCATTCAACTCCCTTTGACATGTCTCTCTCCATAGTGGACTTGAGAACACTACGTATTTGCGTGTGACACATACGTGAAAAATGGTGAGTCAGTGATAACAGCCAAAGTCTCTGGAAAAGAAAGTAGGTATCAGGGGTCACGCCAGAGGAAATTCACTTCCGTTTTCGAACCCTTCACAAAATTTCAATTGATCAAAACTGACTTATCTCAAATTCCAAGCAATCAAAACAGCCCCTTCACAACATTCTGAGTTGCCAAATCATACTTTTCACAGAATTTTTTATAATTAGCGGAAGTAGTATTAATAAAAAAATTTTATAATTATATGTTTAAATTTTTACAAAATTTTTTGATTTTTTACAAAAATGTATTAAAATTCACAAGAACAGGATCCTGTTAAAAATGCTGGATTGACTACTGGAAATTCTGCATTGGTTGTCATGGGGATGTCCACAGCAGGCAATACTGTTCTTATACGGGTTAATGCAAACAGCTGGTTCTTTAGTGAAAAGAAACCATCTGGCCCTGCCAAAACCGACACAACACCAGAGAATGGATCTCACCGTTTTTCATGTAATGTGTCATTCATAAGCAAATACTAGGTGTTTTCAAGTTCACAATCATGATGGCGTTAATATTAGTCATTTTTCTTTATTCAATTTTATCTTGAATATTTTTCTCCCTAGGTCGTGTCAGTTGGGAAGAATATCATGTTAACTTCATGATAGAACAGGGTTTTAATAAGTCATACGCTAAAGCTCATCCTGAAAATCATCGAAATTTAAAGCGCAAAGGTACATTTAAAAAAATTATCATTTAAATTTAGAAAGCAATGTGTATATTAGATGTAATAATACAATTTTTAATGTATGTTATTTTATTCTACTAGTGTTTGTGTGTTGTTTTACCAGTTCTCATTAAGTTATGGCAAAATTGAGATGCCAAATAATATGTCAGATTTCCAAAAATGTCCAATGTGAAGCAAACTTATAATTGCAACTCCAAATTAACGAGAAGCATTTTGAAATGTTAATAATCTTAAAATATCGCTCTTTGTAATTTACATTTATCTGAAGTTAAATACAGTTTAGATTGTTTATTTTTCAATATAGTTATGGAATTATCTGATTTTAGTTTCAGCTTTGGTGGCAGAAACTCTGCAACGTTGTCATGGACAATAAAATCCTCTTGTGCGAGTTTTTGTCTGCACTATGAAAACAATTTTAAAATTGTTTTGAACTTTCAGACTTTTCTCCCTACATGTTGTGCAGAAGAATAAGGTGTTATAGTGGTGCTGCGGGATAGGGTTGTATGGGATATGTATGTAAATAAGAAATCTGTCTAAAAGCTTAAATGATAAAAATCGGGTAATATTTTTGCAGACAAATTATGAAACTCTAAAAGCTTGCAGCAGCTATGAAATTTTCTGCTGTTTGGGTTGCAATCTTAATTTGAATTGTCTTGAATAACTGCAAGTAAAGACATACCATTAGTACCTAAAGAAAAATTCAGTAAAACATATTTAATTCACTTTGGGAAATATGGCTCGTGAATTTGGAGCTATGGCTATTGCATTGAAAGTGCAAAACTTACATTAAAATGTAAAATAAAACATTCCAGTTTGGCGAAAAATACAAATCAGCAAGTTTTCTCTCCGCACCCTGTAGCTATTATTATAATATTTGTAAATTTGAGAATACAATACTATAGTAGGCATCAAGTTCTTTTTATCAACATTCTGAGGTGAGATTTTGATTAATTTTAATTTTGTTTTAATAAAGCATTTACTTACTAGTACAAGTCTATATTTTTGTTTTGAAACAATGCTTTGTTTAATCTGTGAACATATAATTAAAGAAATAAAATCCTAACTGCAAACAATGGTTGCAGTTTTATGTATCAGCGAAAATACTGAGTAAAATTGGAGGAGGGGGGCTATCTCTGCTCCCCCCAAAAATTACCCACATTAAATGAGGGTGTGCTTCATATTCAGGATTGTACTGTATTTGCTTCATTTTATTCCAGTATTTTATTTATCAGTCGTGATTTTTCCATATTTTAACAAAATCCTGTATTTTCGGTAATTTGGGAAATTAAGTTTCATTTCCCCGAAAATCCTTAATTTTGGAAAACTCTCCTTAATTTTTCTATGAAAATCTTTGAAGATAACCTGCCAATCTACAAACCAACCAACTTTTGAAAATTACGAGTAAAATTTACACTTTCAGTGGTCGGTCAAGATTTTTTATACATTTCGAAATCTGTTTGCATCGGCTTTGGTAAAACTTCCTAGTTCTCATTTAGTCCGATTTAGCTTCTTGGACATCAATAACTTTGAGCTTACCATTATTTTTATCTTGATTAAGTTTCAGCTTCTGTCGTACAGAACTTGCACGAACGTAATTTTGCACTCCCACTGAAAATTCTACCGAAAATGTTAGACATTTTTCGAAAGTTATTTTAAGGTTTAGTTATCATATCAGTTCATAATAATTATTAAATATTACTGCCTTATTAAGTTTTATAGTAGTTTTATATATTAGTTTAGAAAATATTTTTGTTTAAAATTGTGCCTCCCCTCCCCCCCCCCCTTGTATGTAATTTAAAAGGAGTTTTTAAATTTTTGGCTGTGTTTAGCATTAGTGTTTTTTTTTTTTTTTTTTTTTTGAAGTACTCGTCATAATATCGTTACAAAATAAATACATATTTTTTTGTGTCTTTCATTTAATATATAATTGAAAAACATGAAAAAATTCAGCAATCTTCTGTTGGGTGATTTTTCCAATATTATAAAACAATTGTTAAGTTTACAAAAAAATAAGCCTAAGCTTTTTGATAGTGCCTCTCCTTGATCTTAGAAGTTCATTAATCAAGTAGTTCAATATTATATATGTTTCTAAATAAAAGTACTGTGTGTTTAAATCACAAGTATGTTTATATTGTGTATTAATAATCTTGTTCTCATATAATGCTTTGGTACTTTTCAACCCTTTTTTTTCTCACTTCACACCTTATTCATTAATATTTTTAATAGTTTGTAGATAAGAAATAGTTACTTCAGTTTGAAAAGTTAATGCTTGGAAACCTGTTTATTTCTTCAAAAAATGGAATTTGTTTTTATAGGTTGCACTGAATTCAGACTATGTATGAGTTAAAAATGATTCCAAAAGATGAGTTCCAGAGATGTAGGATTTCTGCACTTTTTTTTTTGTTAGACATTAAGCTCTAATTACTCCTTTATATTAAAGTGTAAAGTAATGACTTAACTTTGCTTTGTATTTGGTACTTCTATTGCATAGTAATTTATGTTTGTAATATAAGGTTTTTCTTAAGCTTATAATATTCTGTTGTGATGCCGTGATATTTCAGGCTGGAATTAAATCTGATTTATCATGAAGTCACGATTTCAACATATTGGCGACGGCCTATGTAAATCTTGGTGTTTTTCTTCTCTTTTAAGAAGAAATGACAAAGCCAACTGCTACATAAAACCAGAAATCTCTGGCCTGTCACCATGTGCTAGACAGTTAAACAGGGAGATTTCTATACCTTTTCACCAATGTGTTAATAGTTGCCTACTGGAGATCTATGACAAAGAGAAGAATAAAATGGAAGAAATGTCTTATATAGGAAAGCACACATTTAGCTTTCATGTCAATAGAAGAATTTTAAAAGATAGATTATTAATACATATAGGATAGGTAACTAATGACTTTCTCTTGCAAAAAATATTTGAAGAAATTTGCTACTTACGTAAGCATGGAATGAGTCTGTATGTGTTTCAATACTATTTTATTGGTGTTATTAGAATCGTATAATACTTTAGGTACAAAAGAACTGAAATGTGGGCTTTTAGAGCAAGACTTATGTAAATATTTTAAGAAATTTTACAGTGTAGTACCTATTATATAAGGGTACAAATGTACAACTTTAGTTTGCAATTTAAAATGTCTAATTCCTACCCTTAAAATGAAGTGCACATAAAGTTTATTTAAGTAATATTTCATTTTCTAGTTAAGGAAAAAATCCTTCTTGACAAAGCTGCATGGTCTGAAGCAGCTAATTCCGATCCAGAAGCACTAAACATTGATGAATTTTTAACATTCCGTCATCCTGAACATAGCCATGTATCTCTGCTCAATATGGTGAATGATATCATCAACAGCTTAGGTATATTATTGATCCAAATATTCTTCAATTGTACTTTTTTGCAATATTAAAGTTTCGTTTGTGTAGTATAACACAATGTACATACTGTCAAAATATTTTTTTTAATTTCATGTTTGATGCATCAAAATATATACAGCCATTCAGGGTAACTTTGAAGTATGTCATATTTTACAGTATATTTGACTTAATGAAAAAATTAAGAGTAGAAAACTGATTTTAGGAAATATTTAGTTGAGTGCAACACTGGACCTTCTAGTTTTTTTAAAGTCAAATATACAAAAAGATATTATATAACATGGTTCAAAGTTATCCTGAATGACTGTATTGTTACACGTAAAAGTTATTTTGCTTCTTTTTTTTTCTAATGTTCAGTTTTATCCTTCAGTATATTTATTTATTTCGCAAAGTAATTGAGGAACTTTATGATAGTGGCTGGTTTAGAAATTAATTGTATTTACATTCCAAATTACCTACCAATCTTCATCATATTACTCATCTTTCTTTTTTTCTTAACCAACTCATCTTTCTTTTTTTCTTAACCAATGTTAATTTATAACAATATTGAATCACTCTGCTTAGTTTTTAATCTTTACTGATATTTAATGCAGTGGGGTTGTCCTGTAGAAAAAAAAAAAAAACTTGGGAAATTTTTTCAGATGCAAAGATGTAAAAAAAGGAGGGGGTCACTTAAACTGAGTAAAAGTTGGGGAAGGCTCAACTCAAAATGTGTTGCTAATCCCTTATTTTCAACTTTTCCCCCTCCATAGAACAGCAGCCCCTCAAAGAAACTTGTTTTCCTTAAGAATATCCCTTTTGAAAAGATTAATATAACTCAAATGGCATCAATTTTATTTTGGTACTCTGTTTTTAAATTATTTATTTTAACATTTATATAAGTTAAATAAAGGAGTATAATTTCTAAATTCTTACTTGTAACCTGGTAGGGTGAGGCAGAATGAAAGTGAAATATCAAGAAGCGATATTCACAATCAGAATATGGTCATACTTCATTGAAACTTCAAAAACAGACTAAAAATCAAGCAGAAAAAGTTTCATGTAGAAAACTTTCGCAGCCATATTACAATAGTCGTTTCAAACAATGTACTGGGTCAAGATGACCCCACTCTACCAGTCGAGGGTAGAAAATGCTCTCGGTGAAAATCAAATTAATTATGAATTATCTGTTTAACCCATGAGTTGTTTAATGCTTAACATGACTAATAGCAAAATATATGTTTTAATTAACATGTTCTTATGTTTTTTAAATTACATTTATAGCACTCTCTTTAGGATGAAGATAAAAGTTTGTTTCATACTTAATTTGTGGGAAAAAAAGGGGGGTATATATACACTCAAAACAGTAGAAATTTTTATGTTAACCTTTGTACTCCATCTTTCAGACAATGACGGCGATGAAATGCTTTCAGAACATGAATTTGTAGAAATGCCTGAAAATGATGACACAAACATATCAGCAGCAGAATTAAAGATGCAGAGGCTAAGAGAATTCCGAGAATCAATTGACGTCAATCGTGATGGTAAAGTTTCAAGAGAAGAATTATTAGTAAGTTCACTTTTTAAATTATTCAAACACTTTTCACTTTTGAACTTATCTTTAATGTCTGTTATTTTGCTAATAACTAATTTCAGAATTTGGTAACGATGAGTACGGCATGAATTTTTTAACCAACTTAAAGGTTATCTTAGGCTTATGCACATACATCTGTGGTGTGGCAAAGGAAAAAATAGTCCATTATATAAAGCTTAAAAAAAAAGATATTTTCATAAAAGCTGTATTCACTTTGCTCAGTGTTTGTAAAATCAGTGACAACATAGTCACAAGATAAGCTGGCAGGATCTAGTAGAAACTAAATACATCACTTGCATGTGCATAAATGTAAATATTGTAAGCATGCATAACTAAACACAATATTTAGTGTCAAATTTTCAGCTCACAATACTATTGCATTGTTGCAACTTCAATTTTGATATTGATAATAATAACCTATTTCCACGAAAAAATCTTATTTGAGTGCATGTTTTTATGTTCGCTATAGGAAGCAACACCATTTGATGGATTAGAATAAAATTAGGCACAATATTCAATCATCCTCTGAGGAAGTAACAAATGAAATCCCATTCAAAAATTTCAATGTGTTTTTTTTCTTAATTCTAATTTCAAGATTTGTTTCAACAATAAAAACTGGAAAAATCATCTTATTTTCTAAAATTTAATATCATTCTATAGCTGATAAAAAAACTACATCAGAATGAATTTGTTCAAAAACTCTAGAATAAATAGAACATAAATTACTGCACAGGATCTTATTTCTTCTAATGAGTATTACACTAAGCCTCATTGTTAGGTTTAAGATTTTGGGTAGAATTTCATTGTTGCAAAAATAAGCCCATTTATTTTAATTTAACAACTGTTAATTTTCTATTTTTACCACCTGAGAAAATTTTAAAATGTAGCTGTATTGGACAAATTAAATGAATGTCGGTAAAAAATATGAATTCAAATCATTTATTGAACAGCCCCGACACTAAAGTACAAATGCAGTAAAGATATTTATCATGTTTTATTGAAAGCAAAGATATTTACTGTTTAATTGAAGAGTAGTATATATTCGTATACTTACCATTCTAAAATGATCTCCCCCCTCCCTTTTTCACAAACACCACCTGCAACATTATTAGTACATACAGTAGAAGGATAATTCGAACGTCTTTAATTTGAATTTTCTTTAATTCGAAGATTTCGCTTGGTCCCTTGAACTTTGTGTTCAAATCAATGTTAAAATTTTTGGATAATTCGAAGTTCAACTTCTTTAATGCGAAGGTTTTTCTCATCCGAAATCGACCAAAGTACGTTGATATACTTTTTTGTCTGCTAAAATTTTACCCTACTTGTTTGTTTGCAGCAAATTGAACTCTAGTTAACAATAAATCACCCCGCCTAATCCCTCTCTCTTCACAATGTTTTGACACGTGACTGATTATTATTGGTTACTCGAATGGTCAGATCATGCGTAGAAAATATTTTTCTTCTTTGTTGCAATCAAAAGACTAAATTCAGCGAAACAATCCGAAATTTCTGATTTTTTTTAAAAACTGTAGCAGGTAATTTTTTACATGATTTTGAAACTTAACCAAAGAATATTTCGCAAAAGTAATACTCTACTTTTATATTCCTATTTTCGTATGTATATGCTATAGTTTTATCTTTTATATTATGTACTAAATAAATTTTATTTTCTTGACAAATACAATGGTTAATTATTTTATATACACACCTTGACATTTTCCAGAAATTATTATTGACCTTGTTTTTGATGGAATAAACATTATTGAGCATTCGTGGGCCTTAAATTAAGCTACACATATTAGACTTCTGTAATTCGAAGTTTTGGATAATTCAAAGTTTAGCAGTGGTCCCTTCAGCTTCGAATTAGCCAAGTTCTACTGTATAATACTTTTAACTTTTTCTCCTGAATTTTCCCCCCCCCCCCCTTTCTCTCTCTGCTCCCATAACTTGCTTTACTTAAGTGTTTCCCTCCTATCCTGTTCAGAGTGATTCCTTATTTTAATATGAAATATATTTTAATACTAATTTTTTAAAGGTTTAATTTTTCATTTCTTTTTACATATAAATTGCATATATTGCAGTTGCAATAGGTTTGAAATACTACTGTTTTGATGTTTTGAGTGTATATCCAGGGGTCTGGAATTAAATGGTAATTATTAAAAAAAAAAAGTGCTACTAAAGAAAAATTTGAATTTCATTCAGAGTTGGATTTTTCCCATTTTATATTCAAATAGTATTTTCCCGGTATTTCTCCCCTGGGATGGTAAATATTAGTTTTGGATAGGAAGAATCCAACTCTGCCATATGTGTTCTGGTTCTGTATAATATTACTGATGAAGGTGGCAGTTCTGCCTCATACCATGTTTAAATATATTTAAATTAACAGTATGGAGTACTCCTTTCCGAACTGTTATTTTGTAAAATTACCACTTTTTTGTTTGCCAAATAAACACTGGAAGTAAATGTCTCTTTTATTGACAGTACCAAGGACATTTTATATGCAGTAGATTCAAGTATTTTTGATGTCTTTTCTTTTTGTACAGATGTATAATGACCCAGAAAATCCAGTGCATTCTAGGTTAGAAGCTAGGAAGCTCATCAAGTTAGCTGATATGAATAAAGATGAACTGTTATCGTTGGAAGAAATTCTTGCTAAAAAAGATTCTTTCCTAGGAAGCAAAATGGTAGATACAGCTCGTAGCTTTCATGATGAATTTTGATCTGTGATATTTGTTATCTTTTCTTGTTAAGAATGTGTTCTTGTTAAGTTGTTTTGTTTTGCATTTATGTTTAGAATGAACTATTTTTTCTATTTTTAAAACTTGTTAAATAAAAACTATTTTAGTGCTGCAACTCTTTTTTGATTTACTTTTTTAATACAATGACAATTATATAAATTAAATGTTTCAATTATATAATAGCTCTCTACAAACATTACTTTGCATTCAAAAACAATGATGCAATTCCAGAGATGTTGGTGATGCTTGTGCATTTAACTATCAACTGTTCAAGTTTTTTTTGTCAAAATATAACAGAACGCCGATAGTTTCTCTTGGGACCATTAATATCAAACAATATATAGAGGAAAAAGATGAACACAGGTTCGCATAATGCAAGATCATACTACTAAAATGGGAGGTGTGGGAACAATGCATCAAGGTTCGATTGTATATACAGTAGAACCTCTGTAAACCGACTTAATTGGGGTCGATGGTAAGCCGGTTAGGTAAAAAAATCGGTTAAAGCGGGGGATAGCAATGGCAATTTAAAAGAGAGTGGAAGTGGGAAGATTTATTGCATTTTAGTACAGTTACTTCCAGAGGTACTTAACAGTTATTAAGCACTAGTAAAGAAGTCTTTGACCTGTTTTTCGGCGGAGACGATAAGCCCAGCACTTCCCCGCATAGTCCCGCCATTTCTTTAGGAATATCACATCTATAGGAGTAGGTGATGGTGGCTTCTCAACGTATCTAGCACCTGTTTCTGCCATATAACTAGCGCTATAAAAGATATTTTTGTTTTTGGCATTTCGAAAAAAAAATGTGCCGGATAAAGAGAAGGCTGTTTAATCCGGAGCAGGTTAAGGGAGGTTCTACTGTATAATGATTAGATTATCATAATACGTTACCGGAAAATACATTTGCAACCCTGACTTACGCCTTAAAAGAGGGGATGACTGAAGCACTTCAACCAAAACTATAAAAATAAAGTTAGATGACCAGGGGTGATTGTATTCCGGGTATACTCCGGAAATTCGGGTTTTTCATATCCTCCTTCCGTGTTTTAAAATTCAGAGTTTTTAGTCTTCAAAATTGAAAATTTAGCGGATGGGTCCAAAAAATACGCTGAAAAGCGATAAACATTCCCTTTATAGAAAGTAGCAACCCTTTACGCAGCAAGGGTTGTAACGGCGCCAACCATCTTCGTACCGAACATGAATGATGCCACGTCCCACGTGCTTTCATTGTTACAGATAACTGGAAGTTGGCGCCGTTTTAGAAATTTTTTTTGCCGACAAACCCCGAGGGTTGGCGAATGTAAACATAGCCAAAAGTTGTAATTTTGTTTACCGACTTTATTCTTTAAAAGAACATTTTTGTTTATTTAGTGTTTTTTCCGATAAACATCGCAAAAAGTTGAACTCATTTTCCGAACTTCCTTTTTCTTGCATAATAACGCATTTTTACGTCCTTTTCCTGAAATCAGAGATGGAATTTGAGTTTATATCTCAACTTTTATTTCAAAAGTTGCAGATATTTGACAAATAAATGAAAAAATAATAACACTAAATAAAAAAAGTTTCACTGCAAAAATTTGGCAAAAAATATATAGTCATGGGAAATTCCTATTCATTATGTTTTACTATAAATTACAATTTATTTTCAAAAAATGAATAAATTATATTTCAGGGTTTTTTACTTTGTGTCACAATCACCCCTGGATGACTAATCTTCCTTAATGTAATCTATGATCTATCAAAATCCAAAATGTCATCTCATTTAGCGTCAAATTGTATTTATTGAGTTTAATAATTATAGCCATACCAAGTAATCTCATTAAAAAAAGTTTTCATAAAGGGAATAAAGATTTGTAATTACATAATAGAGGCTTGAAATAACAGTAATAATTCTGTAAATGATTTTTATGTAAACAAAATGAATTTTACAACTCATTAACAAAAATAAAATCTCAAAGTTGCAAGTTTCTGTGGAATGTGCAAAATTTTGTTAATATGAGAATTATATTTTTTAAATATATCTTTATCCAAATTTTGCACTTTGCAGGCTTGTATTTTTGTCAGTTGAATGTTTAAAAATATTATTGGTAAAAATCACTTTAAAAATATATACAACACTAAAAAAATACAAAAATCATAATTAGCTTTAAGATTGTTCATCAAACTCAGAGCTCAAGTTCTTCACAAAATTTCTAAATAGCTTTATACTACTGCTGAGACTTGTTTTATTATAATCCTCTACTTTTGCGGTGGAGCCGTCTTCGCCATTTCCACTTTCATTTTTCTCTCTCACTGATGCATCATATCTGTCAATTTCACTGCATAAACTCCTAAAAAATGCAAAATTAAAACATTTTAAGTACATAAAAATAAAGCAGTAAAAAACAATACTTAACAAGTAGCAAAGCAAATTTTAATGCTTAAAAAAAAGTTGTAGTTATACTACTTTTTATAACACTGCTTTTACAAACAAGTGTATAGGAACCATATAGAAATTGATAGCCACATGTCATTTTTTTCTTATTGTCTCAAGTACTACTGTTCCCCCCCCCCCCCCCAAAAATGAAATCTTTCCTCAGACCAGACACACCATTATGCTTAGGCTTATGGTTTGTTAAACGTTATCCTTGAATCAGAGGTGTTGTTAAATAGGGGATATATCACAATCATAAAATCTAATCCAAATTTAAAACCAACACTATTTTGAGGAAATCATTAAATCAAATATCAGCAACCAAGTCACCATTTTAAGAACGAGTCATTTTACAAATAGCACAAAAGTTGGAAATAAACATCTTAAAAAGAATTAAAATAAATTCTGAAGTCAAAAATGAATTATTATAAATGTTTATGAGAATGGTCTGTTTTTGTGCTTTTAATTTTGAGCAATCAACATTAACATTTTGCCCCCGTTTGACCTTCTTTAGTAATACCTCTAAAATCTGGAAAATCCATGATCTGTATACTCTGAATTACCGACTATTCCAGATTTTTGAAGTTATACTCAGGGCCGATTTACATTTTGAATCACAATAGGCACGACTCATGTTTGGGGGCCCCTCACACAAGAAAATTCTTTTAAACATAACATTCAGTATGTGTTTGTAAAACTTGTCAGCCACACCAAAATTTGGGGGGCCCCAAAGCGTAAAAACTATTTTGTTTTTCAAATGCCAAAGAGTCGGGCTAACATTTGGGAGCCCTCAATGTGCAAAATGAATTTGTTTTTAAATTACAAAATCTTGGAATAAAATCTGGGGGACCCCAAAGTGCAAAATCGATTTTTAATTCAAATTTCAAATTGTCAGATCAAAATTTGGGGGCCCCCAAAGTGAAAATTCCTTATGGTTTTACCATAATTTAATAATACAAATTTTCTGTGAAGCAACAGAACACTAACAGTTTGTTTTTGAAAAATGCTATTTTTAATTACAAAAAAAAAAAAAAAACCCAAATTAGGGGGCCGCCTCAAAGTGGGGCCCTAGACCCAGGCCTCATGGGCCTATTGGTAAATAAGGCCCTGGTTATACTGTATAATCAAGGACTAAAATTCATATTTTCAAGTTGAGGGGAGCCTCTCCTCCAAGTTTTATACATGGAGCGAGTTGCAATTTTTTGGAAGGGAGAAAAATAACAATATTATTTGACTATTTTAGTTTTTTTCGTATTCTCACATGGTAAATGTTCTTAAATCCTAGACAAACACAAATTCTTGTTTTACTAAAAGGGTATACCCAGTGGCAGAAACAAAACTTTTTTCAGGGGGAGGGAGGTCCTTTTACATGCATATATATTACCATACTATGATAGGCAGCATTGCTTAAAACCAAGGGTTCTCAGGGTGCTTAATCCTCCCTCCCCCGGTTGCACTCTTTTTGGTACAAAAATTCTTGTCCAATTGTGGACCCAATTGATGTTTTCAAGCTTTCTCTAAATTAGCATAAGCAAAACCTTTTACGATCCCTGTCAATGTTATCCACAAGCATTTGTTCTAATTCTCTTTTCTTACTTCTTACCAAATATTTAAAATTACACCTAGCCTTGCTGTACAAGAAAGATTTTTATCTCATATTCCTAAATGGAAAAGTTTCCACTTTTCAATGTATTATTATCTTTCATAAAGTAGGGCAATTGCTAAAATAATATTGTAGAGCATTTGATCAGTTAAAGTAGTCACTAATTAAATATTCTACATTGTTATTTGGCAAAAATACAGTTTTCAGCCACTTACTGCTACTAAGTCTTTTGTTAGTTTTTGCAATGTTTTTGACGATTTGTTTTCACAAGTGTAATTAAGTGCTGATAAAATTATGTAAAAATAATATCAAAAAGTATTCATTCACGTTTAGGAAATGAAATAAATAATTTAAAAGAAAAGATCATAATTCTTGATAAGGCTGAAAAAAAAAAAAAAAACCATATTTCTGTTTGTAGGTGCTCTAAAATAAATAGAAAAAAGTTGAAGTGGGGAAACTCTATGAAAATAACCTTTTCTTTTTGAAGATACATATAAACAATTATAGTTAAAAGATCTGAATATACCATACATCCAATTTATTTATTATTACTTTTATTCTAATAATAATTTAGGTAACGTTATGTATACCGTATTTTCGGGAGTATGCGCCGCAGTCGCAATATGCATTCAATAAAAAAAATGTTTAGCGTATGCGCCGCACCCGGCGTATCCGCCGCATACCAAAATTTTAGTTATAGCACAATTAGGTGAAGAAAAGAAGAATAAATTGAATATTTTAAAGGTTTTCCTTTTTTTTTAAGAATCACCCATACTTTCTTTGTATTTTTACTTGGAGGAGACATTGGTTGGTTATCTAATGCAACTATCCAGAGCGCGGGACGCGGACCCTTTTCCCCGTGGCGCTCCACGTTTATTTAAGTGGTCATCGCCGTTGGGCTGGCTTTTTACAAGTGGGTCGCATCCACTAATGGAAAACAGCAGATTTAATCAGAATAGAACAGCAGATTTAACCATCGAAATCGCTGTCCGACTGAAAAAGGCTGCATAGTTCAGGGCCTTCCGTGCTCCGATCGTCCGATCTGGGGGCCTTATCTCACAACATAAGCAAAGCCGCCATTTTGCATTCAAAACTTCGCGATCGGATCATTTTTCACCACTAAAAACACGGCGGGCAGAAATGCGGCAGAGTAGGAAAATTGTACGCGAACTAGTACGAAAGTAGCGAAGCCGAAATTACGGGTTTTTCGGATCGTGACGTCAACATCACCATTGAAGCACGTGGACACTGTCGCCGCCTGCACTTCACATGGAACAAAAATGATGTGGTGCCATCTAGTGACAGCGTTTTTATTTTTTTTTTTAAATTTTTTTTTTTTAAATTTAAAAAAAAAAGATCGTATGCACCGCATCGGCAATTTTTTCATTCTTTTTCATATGCGCCGTGGCGCATACTCCCGAAAATACGGTAAGGAAGAAAAAAAAGCATATTTTCATCAAAGATTTTTTTAATATTCGTGGGTAGGAGGCTGCTACCAAATCTACTCTCAAGGAGGGGATCTGAGAAAGTTAAGCTTGAATCTCATTATCCCCGCCTCTTTCTCCCTGAATTTTAGACCCTAATAATTCACACATAATTTATCATGGAAAATTGAAAGTTTAGCATACTTACGATATTGTAGGAATTTTAAAAGGATCAAACTCGTCAACTTTATCTACATCAATGGGGACACACACTCTGCCTGTTTTTGGATGAACACTAAATGGAGCTTTTAAAAGATGGTGCAAACCTTTGGACACATTTATATCTAAACGAGGATAACAAAGCTGCAACATTACTTCCATGATGAAATGTTTATTTCGATTAGATTTTGATGCAGTTTTCTAAACAAAGAGAAGCACAATATATTATACTTTTTCAAGTAACAAAAACAATTGCAGTACTTTTCAGATATAAATTATTGTGTTTACAACACATTTTACAAAAAAGTTTTGTTCATTAATATTTATATTTTTTTTCTTGTTGGGATCAAAACTAATTTTGATGATAAAAGTCAGAAATAATAACATTTTAAATGCTGCATTTACTTGTGTGTGCTGTAAATATAAATATATTTGGTGAAACCTTCAGTTCAAATATAAAAATACATGTAATACGTAAGAGTACACAAGGATAATGCATATATAAATCCATTTGTAACATATATTAATTATGATGCATTTTCATACATTAAATGGCATTCAAGTTCAAGTAAACAAGTATTCAACTCTTGTATATTGCAAAAAAAAAAAAAAAAATCGGAATTTTGTAACTGGAGTTATATATATCTTCATTTTTAAATTATGATATTAATGAGTATATTATTTGTTGCAATAATTGAAAAAAAATATATATATAAAAGTAATGACCAGCAACAGACTCTAGGCTCAGTTAGGCTGGTTCTGTTCATCAGTCCTTAAGGAAGATCAATTAAAACTTTCTTCCTCATTGCATTGCTTGCAATCAACTATTCCAAAAGTTTACATCCCAACTGAAGCAGAAATTTTTGAGATTAGCCTGAGAATGGAATAGCTTAAAACAATGACCTCTGGTTCGACCTTCTGTGCACGAACATAGTCCATCAAAACCTTCCATTTATGAATTTAAATGGCTGAATCATGTCCCCTCTAACTTTTCTTTGCTCAAGAATATGCATATTAAGCTTTTAAGTCTGATATTTGATCTAAATCTGAGAAACCACTTTTTTATCTAGAAGCCCTCCTTTCAACCCTTTCCAATAAGGTAAAATCTTCCTTTAGATAAGGAGTAAAAAATTTAATAGCATACTGCAAATGAAGCCTTACTAAATTTCTATATAGTGGCAGAATTTCCTTAAACATTTGATGTAGTAGACCTACTGATAAACCCACCAGGCCCATCATTTAGGCGGGGGGTCAGGAGGGGACAATTGGGAAAATTCAAAATGACAGGCTTGAAATTCACATTCTTTTAGCTTGTTACTTGTTATGTTGTGCTGTTGACTAAACTTGAAGTCTTGAGAAATTAATTCCCCCAGATCAACAACTGTTTCTGCTTCATTAATGATGGATCCTTGTAAATAATAGCTTGGATGTTTATTCCCATGACCTAAATGAAAGAAGCACTTGACATTTCCCTACATTGAATCATATATCCCACTTAACTACCCATCTAGAAACGTGATCCAAATCCTTTTGAAGCTGATCCAATCCTTCATTGTCAACAATTCCCATAACTTAGACATCATCAGCAAAAATACTGGTGTTCTCTGAAAGACCTGCCCTAACATCATTAATGAAAATGATAAACAATAAAGGCTCAAAGACTGAACCTTGAGGAAAACCATTCAAACCAATTCCACTATAAGCTAGTTTCCTAAGAGCTTCATGTGGAAATTTCTGGAATGCTTTTTGAAAGTCAAGATAAACAACATCTATGCATCTTTTGTTATATAAATTTACGATAACCTTATTATAGAAGTGCAACTAATTATATGCACATGATCTACCCCCTCCTAAAACCATTCTGCAAAACAGTCAGCAGAATGTTAGTCACCAGAAAGTTTACAATTTTGATTTTAATCAGTTTCATTCAATAATTTTATAAACCACTAAATGCCCGACTAACAGGTCTATGATTTTCCGTCTTAGTTTTTGGACCTTTTTTTTTTTTTTTTTGAAGAGTAGCATTAGCATTATGTTAGCCAGTTTCCAACCCACTGGCACAGCCTGTAAGAAAAATTAAAAACATTTAAGATAATATTCATTAATTCTTCTGCACACCCTACAAAATTTTTTGAATATATACTATTAGGTCCTGGAACCACATTTGCTTTGATTCTTTTCATATAAAATAAAACATCATTCCTAGAAAATACAAAATCCTTAAGGTATACATTAGCTTGTGTCACCTGTGTTGAAATATAGTTTCTGTTTAAAAACATTGGGAAGAAAATTCTTGTGAGCATCAGCAAGAATAGCGTTCTTGCAAGCAATTCTTACGAGCATTCAGCGAGTTCAGCAATATCCCCATCACTGAATTTAAGTTCCCATTCTTGTCGAATTGTGGGCCTAATTGACTTTTTCGAGCTTTCTCTAAATTAGCATAAGCAAAAACCTTTTAGGATCCCTGTCGATGTTATCAACAAGCTTTTGTTCTAATTCTCTTTTCTTACTTTTTACCAAATATTTAAAATTACACCTAGCCTTGCTGTACAAGAAAAATTTCTATCTCATATTCCCAAATGGAAAAGTTTTAGCCTTTCAATGTATTATAAAGTTTATCAATTATCTTTCACAAATTAGGGCCATTGCTAAAATAATATTGTAGAGCATTTAATCAGTTAAAGTAGTCACTAATTAAATATTCTACATTGTTATTTGGCAACAATACAGTTTTCAGCCACTTACTGCTACTAAGTCTTTTGCTTTAACCAACTCATGGACAGTTCATTAACAAATGAATCTACATTATATGCAGGGCCGTATTTACCAATAGGCCCAGGCCCCCACTTTGAGGGGGCCCCCTAATTTTGGTTATTATATTATTTTTTTTTTTGTAATTTAAATTTTTTTAGAAAAATATTTAAAAATAGCATCTTTCAAAAACAAACTGTTAGTGAAACCTAAAGATAGAAAAGTACCCTCTTTGAAAATGTTAATTTTACAATTAAAAAAACACAGTTCATAATTTGCTAAACGCTATTCAGTAACATGCAAGCAGCCATGTTGTTTACATCACGTGATTTCCATCTTCCGCCTTGGCTGCTATTGGCGGAAAATTTTTGGTGTTTAGGGATCGAGCCAAAGGCTCTGCAAACACCGCAACGGAAAGTCGCTTTTGGGTGGCATTTGCTATTGAAAAACAAAATAGTTTTTGCCCTGTGTGTGGAGCCTCAAATGTGTCTTTTTTTTTATTTGGAAAAAAATATTTTGTTGGCCAAAATTTGGTACACTCCCATATTTTTGTCAAGTTTTAACAGACTACATTTCGAAAATGGACAAATTTCCCCTTGTTGGATTTTCATGTTTAGAAATATTAACGTAATTTTAAATCTATTTTTTGTTAATCTTTTTGCTCATTATTTGTAAAGCTCCCCTTGTGCTAGGTTATTTTCCTTCACTGCAAAAACCGATAATTTCACAAAAGTGAAATGAAGTGAACTGGTCTAGAACACTTGTTTATTTTTGATCTTGCCTTAGATATACGATTTATAAACCACGTTTTTTTGACATTATATATACTTTTAAATTGTGTGATATGTAAGCTAAAAATCTTACTATGTCTGGTCGAAAATACCCTTCAGGGTTTTCTAAGAGAAAACGTAAGGTGGAGAAGTTAGAAGAAAAAAAGGCCAATTTAGCATCTAAAAGACTGTTAGATAATTTTTTGGTTCATGAACAAAATGAGGAAACCATTAATGATCAAGAACAAGAGGCTTTTCCATCAAATGAAACAGATCAGAATATGTCTTTTAAAGAATCAACTAAAAGGTCGATTTCTGAACCTGTGCCTACTTCCAGTGCATCTGAACCTGTGCCTACTTCCAGTGCATCTGAATTTGTACCTACTTCCAGTGCATCTGAATTTGTACCTACTTCCAGTGCATCTCAACCAGTACCTACTTCCAGTGCATCTCAACCAGTACTCTCCAGTGCATCTCACAGTACCTACTTCCAGTGCATCTCAACCAGTACCTACTTCCAGTGCATCTCAACCTGTTCCTACTTCCAGTGCATCTCAACCTGTTCCTACTTCCAGTGCATCTCAACCTGTTCCTACTTCCAGTGCATCTCAACCTGTTCCTACTTCCAGTGCATCTCAACCTGTTCCTACTTCCAGTGCATCTCAACCTGTTCCTACTTCCAGTGCATCTCAACCTGTTCCTACTTCCAGTGCATCTCAACCTGTTCCTCCTTCCAGTGATTCAGTGCAAGGATCGTTTCCTAAACCTACATGTGATCCAGTATATGAAACAAATTCTGCACCAACTTGGGAGACGTCTGCAACCCGGCTTTTAACTTATCATATAGACCCAGCATTTTGGCCTGATGTAAATGACAAGATGAGAGACTACTTTGCCCAAAACAAACCAAAGCAGAATGTGGAATTCTTAAACAACTCTACCCGTATTCAGGGTAATAAAGTTCGTACCTGTACTTCTAAGAATTTTTTTCAAAAAAAGAAAAATGGGGAAATAGTCGAAAGAACATGGTTGGTGTATTCTCCTTCTTCAAATTCTTTAGTGTGCTATGTGTGCAAATTGTTTACTAACAGTTGCGACGCTATATCAAACACTGGATTTACCGACTGGCAGAATGTTTCTTGCCGTTTGGCATCTCATGAAACATCGATCACTCATCGAACAGCAATTAACTCCCTATCCCAGCTTTCATGCACATCTGGAAGAATTGACTGTCTTCTTGTGAAAGAAAATGAAAGTGAAAAGTTATATTGGCGAAATGTGTTGCTACGAGTTACTGAAGTCATAAAGTTTATAGCTGAAAGAGGTCTGTCCTTTTTTGGTGACAATGAAACTTTGGGATCCTGCCAGAATGGGAACTTTTTAGGTATTTTGGAACTTGTGAGCAAGTTCGACCCCTTCATAGCAGAACATATAAGGTCTCGTGGAAACAAAGGCCAAGACAATGTCAACTATTTGTCATCAAGCATTGTAGATGAAATTGTTAAAGTAATGTCGGAAAAAGTTTTGAAACAAATAGTAAGTGAAGTTCAAATCTCCAAATATTTTGGAATTAATCTTGACTCCACGCCCGATATCACCCACGTCAACCAGTTATGTCTAGTTGTCAGGCATGTGGACAAACAAAACAAACCAGTAGAGAGGTTTTTAAAGTTTGTCCCTATCCACAGCCATACTGCAGAACATTTGTTCGAAACAGTAATTGATAGTTTTAAAGAGCTTGGCATTGATCTGAGCTATTGCAGAGGACAGTCTTACGATAATGCCAGTAACATGGCAGGAAGGTATTCTGGCTTACAGGCCAGAATAAAATCTGCATTCCCATATGCCGACTATGTTCCGTGTGCAGGCCATTCACTCAATATAGTTGGTGTAAATGCAATGGATTCCTGCCAAGCTGCAACAAAATACTTTGGACGTGTACAAAGTTTGTACAACTTTTTTTCTTCATCATCGCACCGATGGGAAGTTTTGATGTCAAAATTAAGGGCACTTGGTGGTTTGAGCCTAAAAACTCTCGAATACTGGATGGTCTGCCAGTGCTGATGCTACTTTGGCTCTTAGAAGAGGCTATTCCATCATTTCAGACACTTTGATTGAAATGAACAAAAGTACAAGTGAAAATTCAACCACAAAATACGAAGCAAGCTGCTTGTTAAAGAAAATTCAGACTTTTGAAAACTGTATTCTCACTTTAGGATACGCTGTTACAGAGAATGCACTCAACAAGTAAAACTTTGCAAAGTCAAGGGTGCTCTGTCGAGTGTATAGTTCCTTTGTATGAATCTTTGAAGAACTTTATTAAATCAGTAAGAAATTCTTTCGATACCATAGAAAAGCAAGCAGAAGAACTATTTGGTTCAACTTCCTAAACAAAAAGCAAGAGACGAAAGGCTGACAGTACAAAATTCTCAGAAAGAGATACGTTCATATATGAAAGCTATAATGTGATTTGTGACAGTCTGATTTCCAATTTGAGCAGAAGAAAAGATGCTTATGCATATTTGGAGAAACGATTTGGTTTTTTGTCATGCAAAAAAGAACTTTCGGACACAGAAAAGCGTGTGTCAGCAAAGTATTTCCAAAGTCTCTACCCCGAAGATGTAGAAGAATTTGAAGACGAATTTATACAATACAGTGAGTTACTTTCAAATGCAGATGGAGCAGCAGAAATGTTGCAAATGATTAAAAAATTGCAAATTGAGGATACTTATCCAAACATTGAAACAGACAGAATTTATCTTTCAATTCCCATTTCAAATTGTTCAGGTGAGCGTTCTTTTAGTGCCATGAAACGGTTAAAAAGCAGGCTAAGGGCATGCATGTCCTCTGAAAAGTTGGCAGGCTTAGCTTTGCTAACCATAGAAAGTGATCTGACTAAAGATTTAAAATTTGATGATATCTTGAATGACTTTTTAAGGATTAAAACCCGAAAAAAAACTTATGTAAGATCTCAAAATTCTACTTTTTCAATGAGTTAAATGTATTGAATTTTTCACAAGCAAATTAAGGAATATTTTGACTGTTTTTAATGTTTTATAAAGTTGCCATGTATGTATCTTGTGTTATGTTAGTGTACAAAGAATAAAAAACCTGCTTGTGAACCTTTCTACACCTTAAATTTTAAATGTTTGATATAGTTAAAAAACAAGTTTAGTGGAGTTATTTAAATGTAATCTGTATGTTGAATATATTTTTCCAAACAGTTTAGCGTTAACCTAATTGGAAAACCATCTACATGCAAGTTTTACAAACACATACTGAATGTTATGTTTAAAAAAATTTTGTTGCGTGAGGGGCCCCCAAATATTAGTTGTGCCTATAGTGATTCAAAATGTAAATCGGGCCCTGATTACATGCATAAGAGAAATATCAAATACAAAATGAAGATTATAAATTGCACATTCTAATAGCTCAGAGGAACTTTTGACCAAGTTTATGGGGTATTTTACAACCTTAATATGTACCTAGATCTCTGTATTTCTCTAAATTTCAAACAATTAAAAAAAAACAATTTTAAAAAATGGTGTTAAGATATCTACATGTCAGGGTTCGCGCCAGGCCGCGCGGTTCCCGCAGTATTTTTTGAAATCCCACTCAAAAAATGTTCGTTTGCGCGAATTCCCGCAACTGGAGGACACGCGCTCAAAACATCGCGAAATGAAAGTACTATTCTAAACTGATAATTCAATACAAACTAAAAAGAGTATGGTAATTTTCAACTGCCATCTTATCCTCATTAATAAAAAATAATTTTTGGAAAAAAATAGAACCGACTTAAAACTATAAATTGCGCTAAAAAGTAAAAAATAATATTATTCTTTAAACAACTTCGATACGACTTTTAAACATAATTTTTGAAGTCGGTGCAAAATTATGACAGTCTAATTATAATTACACCATGCGTTATTTTACACTGAAACTGTTGCAAACTCTACGCTATTTACATTTGTAATTGGTTCATAGTTTCAAAAGGAATCATGCATTAAAATCCATCATAATTTTGCACCGACTTCAAAAATTATGTTTAAAAGTCGTATCGAAGTTGTTTAAAGAATAATATTATTTTTTACTTTATAGCGCAATTTATAGTTTGAAGTCGATTCTATTTTTTTCCAAAAATTATTTTATTTTATTCTTTTTAGTGTAAATACACTTTTATATAAATACTCTATTTTCAAAACATACATATCAAAGGTGAAACCTCTGAGGGAATGACACTAAAAACTAACCGTTTGTAAGATAAATTTCGTTTTAAAATCGATTTGAAAAGGTCACTAGAGCAAGCAAACTGATTGGATTTAATTTCTTCTTCAGAGAAGCCTTCAGTCTATTTCTTGTTATAATTGCTTTTAATATTACATCTTATTGGCAACAAACTCTTTTAACAATGAGTTTCATTTTTATTAACAACTTTACCAACAAAGAAAAATCTTTCCAATTAAAATGAAAAAGTACTTAATTTTCACCCATAACGTTTTTTTATAAAAAAACAGATGTAGTCAAACTGATGTGCAATATTTGAGTTAGACGACCCTCTATCAATCAAAGGAAAAATAATCAAAATCGGTTCATTCAGTCAAAAGTTATGGATGGAAAAGCAAAAAAATGACCACATTTCAACAAATAATTTTTTTTCTAATTATCGAATATGGTCAAACGAAGGTATGGTACCTATGGGAAACCACCCTCGATCGATTAAAAAAAATCATAAAAATCGGTTCATCCGGTAAGAAGTTATGAGTGGACAAACAAACAAAAAAAAACGACATACATACAATATGAATGTTTAACCTCCTTCTTTTGTGAAGTCGGTTAAAAAGAAGAATTCTTCATTCCTTGGGATTATTGAAAAATTTTAGACCTTTGTAAATTCAGACTTATCTTCATTCATTCTATTCAGAGGACAAAATCAAAAAAAAAAAAGGAATCATCCTTGGTCACAAGGTTACAAGAGAATAATGCTGGTTTCTAAAATATACAGTTTTCATTGATAAACATCAATAGATAAAATGACATATGATCAGAAAAAAATAGAGGAAAATATTAAACTAAGTTTTAGGATTTTTTTGTAAAAATCACACATCAAAGAAATTTGGTTAAATAACTAAAATACCAGAGGATCTTTTCCATGCTTAACATTTTATAAAGCACACATTTTTGCGATTGCGAATTTTGTGAAGGATCAGTTTTGTGTGAACCTTGTTGATGTTTATTGTTTCTTTGCTGAGCATAGCTTAGATAATCATCTTTTATTACATAGTTTGTATTGGATCATAATCTGACAATTTAGTAATATTTCTAAAGACAAAAACAAAAAGAAAAGTTCCCACTTAAACTTTAAAAATCCCACTTAAAATTTTGATCAAGGTGGGAAATCCCACCTTGTATTTTTCCCCAGTGTGAACCCTGCATGTGCTTATACCTTAATACCAAAATTTTTTTAATTTTCTTTTCTAAAATCTATAGAAATTACAAGGGTCTCTGTTCACGTTACGGATTTCACATTATGTTCCAAATACTGTGAAATGCCCTAAAACACAGTTGTATTTTTCATTTCAGAAACTATTAAAGAACTGAATAATTTATACATTAACAGTGACTAACTCAAGAGTTCATTACTAAATACTAAAATATAATCTCACCTGATGCATAGCTATGCTATCAATGTCTTGAATTTTCTCCCATTTACTTTTGCTGTTTTGGCAGTTGCCAAATTCATTTCTCATGTGTTCTTTAGCATGTTCTATCATTAAGAAAAATATTTTTTCTCAAATCACTGAATTCTAACTACCAAATATTGGAGTAGTAAAGCAATATTACTCTGAACATCATTAATACTAAGAATCAGGGCATATAAATTTCTAAATATAAATTTCACCTTCTCATGCCCACAGAATAAACAGGCGAGGTTTATCACAAATGCAGTGAGATGCAAGTGAAGTTTTCATATAAAAAGCATCATAAGAAAACAGCAACCAAGATTTATGATATGATTCAGCAATTGTGATGTAAATGCACACATAAATTAAAAAGGAACAAATAAGATAAAGAACTTGAACTTTTTTAGGACTTTTTAAAAAATTGTGCTTTTGTTTATGAATATTTAAACAGCTTCATTATTTAAAAACAAATACTTTTTACATAGTTTCATAATAAAACTAAACAAAGTTCAATATAAAAATTAATTTTAATAACTAGGGTGAAATACAAATTTCTTTTAATAACTAGGTAGAATGAAAATAAATTGATGATACATACTTGAGAGAATTAATGGCTTAGTACATGCAAAAGTAACAATTATTTAGTACTTAGTACATGCAAAAGTAACAATTTTTTAGAACTTGGTACATGCAAAAGTAATAAATGGGCACAATCAATGCTTCAAAATGTTCATTATTATTCATTTATACGAAACTCGAAACCAAAACGGAGTCTTAAGATGACTTAAGACAGTTGCTAATATAGCAACTTTTCATATTAGTTCAACAAATGTTTTGCAACTATTATGGAGGCCCTAATCAAAGAAGAACTAAACGTTATGACAGTGTTGGTTATAGTCCCGACAGAAGGAATTTAGGAACTTCAACTCATTTTAATTAATCAATTTTAATTACTCCAAAAAAAAAGCCAACATCCCATAAAACGAATAACATAAAGAGACAAAAAAAAAAAAAAAACGATACACACAGAACATGGCAACAGTCCTTTCTCTCTCTGTGAAACGACTCCTCTACAAAGTTATATGGAACCATCTATTATTTGTTACAAAGTATTAAAAATAGCACAAAACAGAAAGTTTGATGTATGTTTAAAATTTACAGATTGTTTTTCCCTTTCTCTTTTTTATTTTTGCACCGCAACTTTAAAATTTCCATTTAATACAAAATGAATATCATGCATGATCTCTTATTATGAAGATGGTAACCGGTACACTTTTGGATCATATAAGGTAAACATTTGACAAAAAAGGATTGCTAAACATTCAAACATAACATTACATGTACAATGTGGATCACCCTATTTTTACGTCATGAAATAAAAACAAGACATAAAATAGCTTGCAGAAAATTTGGGGAAATGGATATTGAAGGAAAAACAATTTCTAACTACAGTTGACTACTAGAATATGTATAATGAGAAAGATTGCTATATTTGTGTATATATGTGTGTGTGTATACTTGGAAAAATTCATTGAAATATGAAGTAATTTAAAAGGATATTATTATCTAAACACATAGAAATAACTTTTTCACAATTTTCCTCACTATCCAAAATGCACTGCTTCATCAACATGAGATCTTCAAAATATGAATCAATTATTTTATGTGCTTCCCTACAAAGAGAAAAAAGTTCCAATCAATTATAGGATAAACATACAACACAAAAAGTGAATGATGTACAAAGTCTATACTTAGTCAATTCTGAATTTTAGATTGCTAGCATTTTGCTTGTTACAAAACCAATCTGCCCATATTCCGTTAATTTGTCCACATGTTATTTAGGTCTGGAGCACATTGGTAATGTTAAAACAACAAATATTTAAACTAGAATATTCTTTTGAAATTATTATTATTTTTTCATTTTAATTCATTTTTTTTAATCAAAAGAAAATTTAAAAAAAATTATAATAATAAAAATTTTAAATATATTTTTAAGGTCCCTACTTTAAGGTAGTTGCATCAAACATGCCCATTATTTTGCACTGCTTAAATGATTTGATTTGCAGGCAATCTCTTTAGTTTGTAAACAGACATTACAATAACTTTTGTTCCATAAAAACGTTACGGTCCTTTGATAAGTTTATCTACTGAAATATGGAGTTTTTATAATGGCATCTTTTCACACGCAAAAAAAAGAGGGGGTGGGGGGGGGGGCTATATTAGGAGCATCCATAGGTTACTTATGCATAACATAGGATAAGCACTTAATACAGAAGAGCTTGAATTCAATCTGAAGCTAATGGCAACACAGCAGCATTTCAAATTACAGAAGTTGAGTTCTGATTGTAATTTTTGGTCTACTGACAGCATAAAAAAGGTTATTCTGTCAATAACAACTACAAATAACTGCTATACAATTTTATTATTATTTTTAAAGAAATGTCAAGGTATGCATAAAATAATTAAACACTAGTGTAAGAAAAATAAACTTTATTTTGTACCTAATAAAAATGAATGTACTTTCAAATGCATGCAAATACAGAAAACATATCAGCAATATGCTGCCCCCCCACCCCAAAGATGAACATTCTACACAGAAAACTTATTCCTGCTATAGCCCCTTCCCCCACCAAACAAGAGAGATTAATATAAGATCCAGAAAACATATTTCAGCAATACCCTTCCACCAACCTAAAATTCCATGTGATAATATTGCTCAAAAGAAATATTTTTCCTGTCCCTTATTAAACAATGTTCATTTTGCGTAGAAAACATATTCAAGCATTCCCCCACCCACAGATATCCCTTTTCTTAAGAGCTTAAAAGAAATATCCTTCTTCACTCTTCTTTTAAAAACAAATATTGTAGTTTTATCAATCGCCAGTATACAACAACTAATTAGCATTGATTGCATAGTGTTCTGAACAACAGCAAAGCCCAAAAATGTTAAAAACACAGAATGGAATTTTATGTGTAAACTTTATAACATTAAGAGATTTAAACAGTCTTTAAACTTTTATAACATTAAAAGATTACAGTAAAATCATTTGAGAATTCAAATTTTCTGCTGTAGATAAATTCAGTGCTCCCACCGGCCTCACTGAGTTTGTATCAGATTTTGGAGCAGAAAAAAAATAAGCTTTTGTATCAGTTTGGAGCAGAAAAAAATGGGCTTTTGTATCAGTTTGGAGCAGAAGAAATCTTTTTTTGTACATCTAGGAGCAGAAAATATCAACTTTGTACCATTTTTGGAGGATTTTTTTTTATTTTTTAAATATTAAATTGCTGTTTTAAAGCAAAGTTATTTTCATACATCAAGGGTAAGAGCAGTTTCAAGTCTTCAAAATGAAACGAAATGAAAACGACAGTCATCCTTCAAAAACTGGATTAGATTATTTCAAAAACTGGATTATTTTTATATTTTTAAAGAAATTATTCATAACCTATTCAAAAAGTAAGACTAGTTAAACCTATAACCCTTCTAAAGGTGTTTTTCAATACTTTTCTCCAGAAACGGATTATTAAAAAAAAATTCTTGTTTTTTTTCTTCTTCTAATAGTTAAAAATAGCTGGAAGAAAGCTTAAAATTTTCTTCTTTTTAAAAACCATTGCATTCCTTCCTTTTTGTTTAATAGCTAAAACCTATTCTTTCAAGAAAATTAGCAAAACTAATATGAAAGTTCAACTACTTTAAACTATTTATCAATTAAAATTTGTTTTTTTAAATGGTACTTATTTAGGTTTAACCATTGTGATTATAGTAACAGTAAAATTTTGAATGAATTAAATATAATTCCATATTTTATCAAGAAATGTTTGAAGTCTATCTGATTTTCTACGAAAATGCATGATAATTTCATAACTTTCAAATCTAATTAAAAATCAAAACTTTAAGCAAGAGTTTTTTTATGAGGTCGTTCATCCAAACATCAAAATTTCCATTTCTTCTAAAAATATTGCTTAACATGTTTCCTAAAGATCATCAATTCATCAAGATATACACTTTTTTTTAATAATTTTTCTAACTTAACTGTAATTGTTTTACTTATTTTGTTCTTTATATGTATCTTTCTTAATCGCTTGTGGTTATATGATGTAGATTACAGAGCTTAAAAAGTAATGAGGAAAGAAAAAAGCTGCGATTCAATGTTTAATTTTACAGCGTTTGAAAGCCTACCTCTAAACACTTTCGGGAACAAATATATATCTTTAAACAATGTTTTTATTTAAAATAAAAATAAATTTTATTTATTTACGTTGGGAAGAAGCATTATAAATGGTTGAAATAAAAAAATCCGGTTTTTGTAGCGGATACAAAAAGATTGCAGAACGTATGCGCTCCTTTGCTTTCACGTGAAAAGTAGACTTAAAAAATTTTAAAGAATTGTTATAATGGAACAGAAGTCATTTTAACATCTGTTCTGTTATTGATTTTTCAGATTGATTAGTATTTCCTAAACATTAGAAAACACAAAGTGCACAGAGGAAAAACGCCAAGTTTTTTTTTTCGCGTTTCATGAAATTGCTAACTTTTTTATCTATTTCAAGAAAAACTTACTAAATAAAAGGTTTAACATAAATAGTGATAAGAGGAATAATTTTTCTCCATATAATAACACAAAATATTAGAAATCGTCTCACTGTTCTTCTACAAGCGTGGGATACATCGCTCAATCTGCTCAATTTTCTCATCCATATTTGATGTTCTTACGAGAGGGTAGAGCTAATATTCATTAATAAACTACTTCAAAGGTAAAAAATTAGTTGACTAAAGGAAAAATGTAACAAACGATGTCGATTTTAAGGTAAAAAAAATAATATCTAAAATTTTCTCGATTTTTTTCCCCAAAAATCGCGACTTGGCGCAATTTTTCCGAAAAAACGCATTTTGTAGCAGCATGTAGCAGAAAAATTGTTTTGGCGCAGTTTTGCGCAATTGGCGCAGCCGTGAGAGCCCTGTAAATTTTGTATCACTCAGGCGTAGTGGCGCACTCAGGATTTTGCTCTGGGGGCAGGGGGGGGGGGGGAACGTGGCAAGTATTGGGTATAAACAGAATATTGATTTTCCAAGTTGCAGATTTCTAAACAATCAGTTGGATGCTGGATATATGACAATCCCCTCCTCCCCTCACTCAGTATGCCCCAGTTCAGGTCACAGCTTAAGGTTTTGCAAGATTTGCTTCACAAAATACTTCAATTGCAGTGCCAGCAGAACATATAAATGAAAGCAATATCTTTTTTAGTACAGTTGGCATTCAGTTTTATGAACTCTTTGAGACCACAACATTTTTTCGTAAAATCAAAAACCATTGTTTCACTGATTTTTTGGGAATTCAATTTTGAATTTTAAACAGACATATTGGTTCAGACCTAATATAAAGTAATAAAATATATTCTTGAAAAATTTAAAGTTAGATATTTCCTTAAACAAGAGTAAGGTTAAACTAAGATTTAGTTTAACATTATAAATAGAATGCAAGTGTAAATCAACTGACATGATATGTTCAAAGAAGTCACAGCATAAGTACTCACTTTACACTTGGATGTACAGTTTCTGGCAAGTAAACCTTTTTTGACTTGAACTCGCCACCCTAAAATACAAAATTGAATTTTATTTCAACATTGATACTTACCAGAATGTCAATTGACTTTTCTATACATCAATATGGAAATATTGGAAACAAATGACCTATTTTTTTGTATTGCTCTCTCTTTTAAGTATTTCGTAAATCTTAATGAATGAATAGAACTGAATTTTAATCAGAAGATTAGAAAGAGCTAACAAATAGAAAAGTGCTCTGAAAAATAAGAAAAGTATTTAAAGTTACAAAAAATGTTGTAAAATTTTTTTTTAATTGCTCAAAAACAGGAAAAACGTCAAAAAAAAAAAAAGCCCTATCATCAACTTCCAAGGTCTAATAATGATATATATTGGACCAATAAATTTACATTATTTACAGTTTAAACATTTCAAATTCATTTTTGATTAGCCTAATGACTCACTTCTAAGTTAATGAAATAATAATAATAATATTTTTTAAAGAAAGCATAATAAAACTAGATTAATAGTAATGCACAGGATAGTGATGAGACCGAGAATCAGAAAATCCACAATGAGTGATTCATTTCAGTTTACTTTGACGCACTCATCAGATAAGAAATACAAAAATTAATAGTGTAAAGTCACTTTCTGTAAATTAATTTTTAGTGTTAAAAATGCCTCAGGTAATAATACTTTATTTTATATAATATTACACATTTACATAAATGTAATTATTTTTACTAGTTTGCATGAAAGCATTTGGGATACACATCATCTTGATATATATCATAAATATCTGATATTTTGATATTTATATAAATATCCTGCTATTTTCCAATGCTAGGGAAAATATCAGACAAGGATATGTGCTTCAAAAATATTATAAAATTCGTAAGTTCTTAAGTTCAAGCATCAGCAGAATTAATATCGAAACACAATGTATCAGAAAAAAAATGAATTGTTGCATACATTTATTTTATAATGCTTTAAATAGGCAAATTTTCTTACTTTTACAAGACTCAGATACTCAACAATAGCTGTGCGAGCTGCAGGTGTTAATTCTCGGGCTTGTTTGTCACACACCCAACAATGAATTCCTCTTCTACCAGAATAGACCCACAGAAGATGTTGGAAACCAAAATCCTCTTAATATGAAAAAAAAAAAAACAATTTTAATTACCTATATAAATTATTGCATGTTACACATCTTTTTAAAAATAAAACTATGAAGAAAAAAACAATTACCTAGTGAAAACACAGGGGAGGGGACATGTGGCCTCAGAGACTACACTTTGTTCTAATTTTTTTAAACAACATTTAATCAAAATTTCATCAAGATGTTTTTTGATCATTTACATTTCAGATAAAAATAACTTTTTTGCATTTTATAGTAAAATAAAATATTTCGAAGAAAACTTTGTGACAAGCTTAGATTTATGATGAAAATCTTGTATCACAACAAATTTTCTGAAGTGAACAGTGAAATCTGTTCTGTTTTATATTAATCATTGTATTTTCTTAATTAAATGGGAGTAAAAACTTTAATAGGCAAAATGAAAAATTGCACAAAATAAATTTTTGACACTAACTGAGCTGTCAGTATTATATTTATTTCTTGAAGAAAACGAAAAAAAAAAAACGTTTTCATACTTTGAGCACATTTATAGCACGCTTTTTGTGCGCTTTCCAAACCTACAGAATTTCGGCAAAATGAACATCAACATGCTATTTTTCTTTTCTTTGGAGTCGGGGTGAAGAACTAGTACTTCACTGAACTACTTGCTGTTTCAGGTTCAATACAACTATTTTCAGATATAGAAATCTTCGAGTCCAAAGAATTTGAGCTTTTACAAATAAAATTATCGCGACAGTTGTTTGCATCACTACAATTGTTTTAATGTTCATGTAGAATCTTCTGCATAGTCAGCTCAGAAGAATGTATATAAAAATAATTTTCCCACTGAAAGAGCTGCAGTATCATAGACCACAAACTAGGGATGTAACGAATATTCGGCCACTATTCGGTATTCGGCCCTTTGGCCGAATAATCATTTCATCACCAAGGTGAATATTCGGCCGAATAGTTCTGCTGCAGTAGAAATATAAAAAGTAAAGAAATTAGTAGATTTTAAACATTTAAAATTGTATTATAATTATTGCAAAATAATACATTAGTCTAGTTTTAAAAAATAAAAATACTTATGTTAGAAAAAACTACTTTTTTTAAACCTAGTTTAAGGCTTGACAGAGCGAAAGCAGATTTTAAAGTTGTAATATTGTATTTTATATTTAGCATTTGCTCCCAAAGCTGGCAAGAGTTAACTATGATATATGAAAAATTAATTTTGTTATTATCAACAAAGTGGAAGTCAGACTTTGTTTGAGTAGACTGATTTATTGTGAATATTGGGTAAGAGAGAAATGTGAAAAGCCTAGAATATATCATGAATATTTAGATAGCCCAAGTTATTGAAAATAAAAACACATTCCAGTTCAGTGTATTAAATTTTAATATATCGTTTAAAGATAGGTATGTAAAAAACCCCATAAAATAAAAATATTAACTTTTATAACTTCTAAAATATCTTCATAAAACAGTTTTGAGCAAGGGAAAAGTTCACTAAGCAATAGTAGTTCTTTCCTTTGAATTAAATAACTAGTAAAATAATGCTAATGCTTACTACCATAAAACCTATCATTTCTATTCCACCTGTGGGTGAAATTCTTAGTTTTATACATTCAAAATAATACAGAAAATAGATTAATTTAAAATATTTTTAAATTCTTGAACAGAATTAAATCATACATCATAGATTGTGTATAATTGGTATTTGACTTTGTCAATAATTTTAAATTTGTCAAATACTTTCTATTACAACGATTTTCTAGAAATTTTAATATTCGGCCACCGAATATTCAGTATTCGGTCTAAGACAACGGCCGAATATTCGGCTACGGCCTATTCGGTCTAGAAGAAATGGCCGAATATTTGGCTTTGGCCTGGGAGAAGTGGCCGAATATTCGGTATTCGGCCAAATCACTATTCGTTACATCCCTAGTTAATACCTGACCTGATATTTCAGCAAGTGTAAGTATTCTTGCACAAAAGGTTTCTTCTCCAAACCAAGAAGACTGGACACAATTAAAACAAATTGTGAAATATTTGAGATATACTGCCAATATGAAACTTAAGCTTAGTAATGTAAGGATTCAGAAAAATTCTGCACTATATGGGTACACTGATGCAAATTGGGCTGAAGATCGTAAAATAAAGAAGTCCAATACTGGATATGTATTTTTCTTAAATGGGGGTGTCATCAGCTGGTGTTGTAGGAAACAAACATGTGTTTCATTGCCCTCTACAGAAGCTGAGTATGTAGCCTTGTCTGAAGCATGTCAAGAAGCTCTGTGGTTGCGACGTTTATTGAAAGACATGTATCAAGATGTTAACAGTGCAACAACAATCTACGAGGACAATCAGCATTGCTTATGTTTGATTAAGAGTGGGAAGTACTCTATTCGGACCAAACACATAGACAAAAAATACCATTTCGTTAAGGACTGTGTGGACAAACATCTAATTGAATGTGAATACTGTCCTGCTGATCTGATGATTGCCGATTTGCTAATTAAACCTTTGTCACCTAACACACATGCAGTACTCAGAAAGAATTGCAAAGTTTATGAAAACAAGGAGGAGTGTTGAATTTATCTTAGCCGCAGAGTGGTGCTCCGTGATTATAACTGTTTGTTCATAAACTACATCGTTTTCATTTTATGTATTTTTGGCAACATCATTGTTGTTCCATGTTTTGTTTTGCTTAAATTCGTTTTCCGTATATGTGCTTATCTCTCTTGTAATATGTTATTAGTAGAGATAAAATTAATTCCTTCAATTATTGTAATGTTATGTTAAAGCTTCTAGCATTGGTCCAACACATTTTCCTATTGCTTTGGAAATAGCCCTTTGGTAAGCATAATTATAAAAACATTTTTAAAACTAAAATATATTTTTGACAGAAAACTTGTCACATCTTCCCAAAGTAGTATTGTAATAAATTATATAATCATACCTCTTAAAGCTCTATCTAAGATTTTCAAAGCTACAGTCATGAGCGGCCAGCACTTCTTGCAAATATCTGCCCCAGAACAACATGTTCTTACTTCATCATAATCAGTTATATCAATATCAAATGCCAATTCCTTTGTTAAAGGATGGAAATTGGAGGCTGTTCTCTGTTCACTTGGCTAAAGAAAAAAAAGAGTATAATACAATCTAATAAGATTATAGAGTGAACATATTTTCAAATGCAGAATAAAGACAAAATATCTATGCTTTTCCATTTTTTCTGCAAAGACAATTATACTTTAAATGTAATAGTGAAAACTCGGATAAAAATAATTTTTCCTTTGGTCCCAACCAATTACCATAGAAATAATAACAGATCCAGACCTTTCAGACAGGGTCCTGTTTTTGCAAAATTTGAAAATCTACTCATAATTTGAGAAAATGAAATCAGCATGAACTTAGTTCCTTTAACCAGGGTCTTTTTTTTTTTTGTGAGCTCATGAAAATAGAGTCCTGTTTTTCTCAAGTTGTGAGAGTGAACAATCTCTCAAATTTACAGATCACATTTATTTCATTAAAACTGAAGAGTAGGAATAAAAAGGAAAAATAATGTTTTATTTAACAGGATTCGTACGCTTTTGGCAAAACCAAAAATAAGGACTTTCTAAGGACCTACGAAAAATTTTAAGGACCTCACAAATTTTTCGAAATATACAAACTGTTATGTTTATTTCAGAAGGAAGCATTATTGAAAGGGGAAATTGATTTTAAATCGTATTTTTATTATAAACACAACACAAACACTTTTATTGAGCTCTCTTTGACTTGTTGCTTTTCTAATGTCCAATACAGTCAGGGAGTTAAATAATTACTGGAGCTAGTAATAAGAAGCACACAACACAAGCCTTAATCATATGTAAGTATATTATCATGATATGAAAAAATTATCAATAATGGTTAGTGCTATAAAATACAAGTTAAATGAAAAACAATTTAAATACAAAAAATTGTTAAAGAAAACATTGCACTTTGTTTTGAGAATTTGTGTTTAATTTAGACTTTTTTTCATTTTACTTAACTTATGTTGCCAGCCTCTCAATTTAGGCTTACTTAAATTTTTATCTCTACCATAAATAATTCTTTAAAATTATTTAGAAAAGCTTGCAAAAATTCAGAATTTTTTTTCAACTTGAGAAAAATATTTCATTTTGGAAACAACATACTAATAAAAAAATGGAGCGTATTCGCTTAAAACTTTGTACATTACCCTCAATTAGTAACTATGAAAATTTAACTAAAATAAAGTTTCAAAAAATTGAACATTTTTTTAAAATAAAAAATGAAACAAGCAGACTACAGGCTGCAAATACTAAAACAGCTGCCAACTTTTTAAATAATTGATATATTTACAGGATGCAAAAAGATAAGTCTCAAAAGCTGAGTGCACATGCTAGATGTTACCAAGTTTCCGAAAAATAGGTTCTTACATTTTTGTGTTATAAGTTATGAAAATTCATGTAAAATAATACATGTCTAAAATAATAAAAAGTTTCTTTTTAAAATGTTCTTGTTTTGTAGTGCAATCCCTTTAGATAAAAATACTTGTACATCAGCTTGAAAAATCGGATCTTTTTGCAAAAAAGAAAAAAAAAAAAAAATCGAATTTTTGAAGTTTACAAATAAAAACAGAAAAACTAGGGGAAAATGGAGCATTTGGCAACTACGGCGTATAGGTTTAAGAAGAGGTCGATTCCTTCAATTTACTGCAAATTAAGAAATTTCAAGAGGTACAAATTTTCATTAACGCAGCAAATATCCATCATCTCCCACGCAACAAAACCCCGCAGCGAACGATGGGGAAGCCCAATCGGTCAATAAAAAATTACTAAATATTAAAACATTGCTTTAAAACAATTTTTCGATATACGGGAATTTATTTGATCTAAAAAAAGAAAAAAAAAAAAAAAAAAAAACAATGGGAGAACAAATTGTTTAGCGAAAGATCAGCTGAAAAGTGATCGCGATAGTTGGCAACTTAGCACTTATTATAGTGTAAGACCTAAGAAAAATGATAATAAAAATAAATCCTTCTTTTACCTTTAATAGTATAAATAAGCGATAATCATACATGCAATTGGTCAAACGCAAAAAAAAAGCTGAAAGTTTTTTTTTTTTGCTTACATATTAGTTAAATGTATCCCTTTTATTGAGCTAGATGTCAACAATATGCTTGTTTGAAGTATTCCCCCCCCCCCTTAAATAAAATAAGGTTTCAAAAGCAATATTTATTTACTGATTACTTGTTAAGAGCTGCTCCTACTTGCTTTATTGATAATTGTTTAGAATGTAGATCATTTAGTAACAATTTTCATGCAAAAAGAAATATTTATTTACTTTGTAGCTAAATAAATAGTATCGAATCCCACATTTGAAATCCCGAAATTCGGCCCTTTTTCGAAAATTCCCGATTTTTGTTTATTTATTATTACAATAAATAATTATTACAATAAAGATCATTAGTTAATATTTTCGTGCTAAAAGTACTTACTCGGAAATTATATACAGAACCTATATCGATTTTAACCGGACAGCGTTGAAGGACTTCCTTTTTCATCTCTTCATCATCTTTGAAGGACTGATAACGAATATAAACATCATCTTTCAGAGTAAAAGAAAATTCTCTATTCGTGAACTGTTTGTCTGCAGAAAAGAAATAATAAAAATAAGAAGTTATAAAAAAATACTCCAAGTATAGCAAAATAATTACACCAGAAAGCTTTCAAAATATAAAATAAATACTTATATGTAGTTCGGTAATACTAACCATCATCATACCGTAACCACTTATAATACAAAGAAAATGGGAATAAACGTCTATAATAAATAGGTAACAAATCTTGAAATACACTAGGATCGAAAGAATCGTCAAAATTTTCATTGACTTCATCTATTTCCATGTTAATCAAGTTTACTGAGGTATTTAACAAAATTTCCCGCAAAATATAATAAAATGCCCGCGAAAATTTACATGCTTACAATGTTGCCACTCCAAACTTTGCTTTTCCTTTATTTTAATAAAACGAAAGATATGACCCTTTTGGTATCTCCTCTTCAACGGACGCTACTCGCTTGGCGTAGATGAAACAAAACCGTCACAGAAAGGGCTGAAGTAAGAACAATTCTGTAAAATAAATAGTGTAAAATATTTTACGAGTGAAATTTCAATTTTAATTTTGCGTGCCAACAATTTAAGCAACCGGACGTATGATTTCACCATGTTTAGCTCACAGACAAATTCAAAATGCAGTTTTTTTACCTGCCGGTTTTATCCCCTCTCTCTGTATGATTTTCAGATTCAAACAGTATTGTATCCTTCCGCTTGTACCCATACCACACTTCATTTATATTAGCCCTACGCCGACCGTCATTCCAGAACTTGCATATAATATAATACCTCTAAAGCAGTGATTCCCAAATCCCAACTTTTTTCGGGACGCGACCACACAGCTTTAGTTCTTCAGCTACCCGGGACCCCATGTATGCACACAAGGCCGTATCCAGAACTTTTTTCGGGGGGGGGGGGGTGCTCTCTGGATACGGCCTTGTATGCACACACACACACACACACAAGTGTATTTTTGACACAATAACAATGAGTCTACAGTGGGGTAGGATTCGAATTAAACCTAAATCGCAATAATCTGTCTCAAAGCCAAGCTGTTTCTGTATTCAGAGACAGCTTTGGAATGAAACCAAGAGACAGCTTGGAAAAGAACGTATCGACGATTTGATTCCAGTAAGCTATTGTATATTTGAATCCAGTGGTCTCTGTATCCAACCCCACTGTAAATTTGTTTATTTTATAATCTTCAATGACAGTGCAAAATAAACAATCTTACAGTGAACTGGGCTGGACTGAAAGATAAGCCAGACCGACTTTTACACTTTTCCACTCCCTCTCTAACTGAAAATATAATGCTTGGAATGAAATTAAATTTGATAAACGCGTGGATTCAAGTTGGGTCTAACGAAAATTGTCATGTCACTGAACTATTTCTTTGCAATTTGCGCCCTTAAAGAAGCACGAAAATATTCAAAATGATTTAGTAAGGCAGTGGTTCCCAACCTTTTTCTCCTTCTCTGTAAACCCTCTCTAAAATTCCAAAGAAAACAGCAAACACTCCTTAGTCGTTAACGAATGAAAACAATAAAATTTCCTAGCACAATTATTTTCCATGTTGAGCAATTATTTTCCATGTTCATATGCAAAGAAATGAAATATGATTGTAAAACAGCGAGCATAAAGGAAATCTAGAATAAAACTACAAGAAACCAAATTCTTTTTTCACTTTCTTATTAGTTGTATTTTTTTAATTATTGATAGGGCAGCAAATATATGTATTCGCAAAAACAATTTTTATTAGATATTGTTTTTCCGATGGAGAGGAGAAGTTGTGGAATTGCATGAGAAAGATACGTACAAAAATTTGAATAATCAATAAATATCTTCCGGTTCCATTTTTCGTTTGAAATACACGAAATTCGACAACAATTATAGAAATTAAAAAATTTACCCATTTCGAAGTTTTTATATAGTTGTGATAGTGCAGATAATTTGGAAGAAAGTATGACTAATTAAATACAAAATTCTAAATTATTCAATAAATGTCTTCCGGTTCCCTTCTGGGGTTTATCTATGAAAAATTTGCCGAAAATGAAGCAAAATTTTACATTTTAATAAATTTTCATATTTTCATAATTTTATATATTCATTGTGACAAAGTGTGACAAGGGGAGGGGAGGGGATAACAAGAAGTGTGACATCATGCTTATGCAACGTAGCGTGACATGTGACAAAGGGGGGTAGGGGGTCCGTTGAGGTGTGACATTTTGTGACAAAGGGGGGAGGGCGCTCAAATATATGGGGGAAAACCGTGACCTCATCTATGGACGTTCCCTAAGTACAGTTTTTAATTTAGAATTAGAAAGTATGTGGTTACGCCTTGGGAAGTGCGTTCGCCTTCTCACCTCATTTGGGGTTGCGACCTTCATGTTGAAGACCTATACTCTAATGTAGGAGTGCCTACAACTCAAAACTGAATACTTTCTCATCAGAAGAGGTGTTTAAAAATTTTAACCGTAATCCTAAAATGACGTAGTCCTTTTAATTCACATTTAACTGTGATTTATTAACGATTTCGACTCTTATAATTTTTTATGTAGGAATACTGTCTTTTAGATGTAATTTTGGGACGTAAAATTATGGAATTACCTCATAATTGAGTTCCAATTGGTAAAACATGCTCAATTTTGATTTTACTGCCATTTTCATTAAATGTTTTTCCCTTTTTTTTTTTTTTTTTTTGGTGTTATGATCAGCTCTATTGAACTGTTTGCTGTACGAAGTAAAGGAAGTATTGTACTTGCAAAATATTTCCCACTCAAATTTTCCTCCAAATTTTTCTTTTAATCACAAAATAAATCAATTTCGTCTAATTTTTTCACGATGTCCGTATGTACGTTGTCCGTACATTTGTACTGGGGACGAGAAAAGTCCCGAAGTACTATAATTCTCTTTTTTTGGAAACTTAGTTTTTGAGAATTATATTTTTGCGGTCACAAATGCATAATTCAATTTTTCCATTTTTGTCAGCAAGTTTGCAGTTTTACTGCTGCATTTACAATTTGGAACTGATTTCTTCTACGGATTTTACCTAGGTTTTGCTTCCTCATTATGTCTAAAAAAACTCTAATGCTTTTTTATAACCAGCAATAAGACAAACCCATTTTCAAGGAAATTATAGGTTTATTTGATTTTTTCCTTCCATCCTGCTACAAAGACAAGCGCTTAGATTTTTTTAAAAAGACAATAATAGCTTAATACAGAGCAGGCAAATTTAAAAGTATATGTTTTAACTGTTTGAACGTTTTTAACGTGTTTTCCAATACAAAACCTCAAGCGATTAAGAACGTAATACTAATTTGATGACATGTGAGCAAAATACACCGCACATTATGGCCTTTTCATTTCATTACATCAGTTTTGTTCTCTGATTTCATTTTAGTTTTTAAATTGTTTGGGTGTCTCAGTCATCAATGGTCTCAGTGGCAAGTAGTCCACGTGCGTTCTTCTGACATCTGCCTGCACACAGTTAGGTTAATGGGTTCGATTCCCATCCCTTGCCCTGGCTGTATCTTTGTAATTTCCTTCTCTGTTATTGCAATAGCCTATCTCGTATTGTCATATTGAACGAGAATATAGACGCAAGTCCTTATTGAAATCATAACAAAGTAACTCAAAACTTTATGTAGCCTGGAATGGTCAGTTTGGGTAAAAGTTGGTAAATGGAAAACTGTAAAATAAAACTGGCATGGAATATGGAAAAGAGGACATTCTCAAGGAGCAGTAGATAATAAGTGAATACAACTTCCCAAATGCAATGGAATAGAAAGCCCCAACAATTTCTGAAAATTTGACGCTGTGAAATTACCCCAGATAGGGGTAAAATTTTGGGGTAGTTTAAGATGAGATATGCATGAGAATAGAGAGATTCAGGACCATATAGCTCTATAACACTCATATGTTCACATCTGATCTTTGCCGAACCCCTCCCCCCGATCACCTTTACTGATTTAAGGAAAATATATCGTTTCATGTCATGGATAAAGCAAAATAATATTTAATAGTAGTTAAATGAGGGTGTCGTTATGGGAAAGTAATAATACGACTGGTATTTTATTTTCCAGAACACTTATAAAAAAAAACGAAAAAGAAAAGAACGATGTGTGAAATATGCTGCCTCAACGTGAGTTTTTTCCCCTCTTCAGAATAAAATTGTACATTACTTTCCTTTAAAAATAAATAAATGAATAAAAAATTAATGAGTGAAAGGCTGAATGAGTAAGTAAAAGAGTAAGAAACTGACTAAATTAATGAATGAAAGAGTGAGCGAACGATTGAATGAATGAATGTATATACTGTAACAGATATATACTGTACATTATTCCCGATAAATTGGCATATTTTATGTGTCTGTAGTGTAAATAATATTCAAATAAGAAGGAATCCCCCCCCCCTTTTTTTTCTAGGACTGTACCTTTACCACCAGCATTGTGAAATTACATTAACTAAATCGAGAGAAAGACAATTGTTAGATCGTTAACTTAACGAAAGTGTAACATGATTGCTGTTTGTTTCGTTTTCATTCTGACAATCAAAAGTAATCCTCGTACTCAATCTGGTTTGGTCTGCGATGTACTCTCATTTATAGAGAAAAGATGCTAGGGCTAGAATTACACTGCCCTCTAACTTTCAAATAAGTTTACTTTTTACTTTTTGTCACACATTAATTCCACTTTGATATAAATGGGACTATTAGCCTGATGCTTTTTACTTTTTGTCACACATTAATTCCACTTTGATATAAATGGGACTATTAGCCTGATGGTCAGTGAAATATGACACCTGATAAAATATATTTTTGTTAAAAAACAGACGAATTCAGTATCGAATAAAACTATTTTTTTTTTAAAGAATGCTACTTATCTAGCTGTCTCAAGTTCAAAACTTTATATTGTGAATATCGCAAGTAAGTACCAATAAGAAAATATTTCAAAATTTTATTTAAAATTCACAGTCCAAAAAGTTTTTTTTATTCCAATGAAATACGAGAGCCGAGGCATAAAATATCTTCACAAAAGCTTGTACAACATACAGCCACAAACCTCAGAAATCCTTCGTAAAATATACAGTCAAAAGTGTCAAAAATACTTCATATAAAATACAGTCACAAAATCTCAAAAATGCTTCACATACATCTATAGCATAATCTCCAGCAATTGAATTTTTTTTCAAACACAGCATAGAATACGAAGATGCTCGGAGGTGAAAAATAACAGGTTGGAGGAAACAATGAACGCTCATTCGTTTGACGAGGCAATTCGCTTTTGCTACATTCTATTGCGATTTAAAAATAGAAAACAAGAGAAACAAACTTTTCACTGGTAGCCACAGGTCATCCATGAGATGTGAATAAATTTTGTTTAGTTTGCTTTGAAGTATATTAGTATATGAGACAAGAACTTGTGCTAACTTTGCTATGACACAAGAACTTGTGATTATTTAATTACATCAAAGATTTGCATAAACATGAGTAAACATTTAACAATCATTCATCTTCTTGATTAATTTTGAAGTGGATTGGATTTCTATTACATGAAAATAAAAATAAAGAATAAATAAAGCTTTCTGTGTTCAAATTTTTTCCCCTTTTTCTTGTGGAAGAGTATAAATGCTTTTTTATGTTTTGTTTTAATTATGATAATATTTGGGGAAATTTGAACTCTGGGGATCAAGGGTGATGGTGCATTCTACTAAAACCCAAAACAAAACAAAAAAAGTTTTAATTAATTTTGAAGCAGATTGGATTTTTATTTCATTAAATTAAAAATGAAGAATAAATAAAATTTTCTGTGTATGTATTTTTTCCCCCCTTTTCTTATGGAAGAGTATAAATGCTTAAATCTATCCGGGTAGTGGATTGAATTTTTTAAAAGTTATGCATGTATATCTCTGGACTGCCTGAAGTTCTACCAGGATCAGCAGGTGCGTGCGTTAAGTTTAATTTTTTTTTTTTTTTTGGGGGAGGGGGGGGGGGGCATTTCAATCTCCATTCACCGAGTGAAACTCAAATTTTACCAAATCAAAAAGTTACAACTTTTCTCCAGAGTTGATTGACAAATGAAATAAAAATAGAAAACTCATTTGCCGGATAAGAGTTCAATATCATTGTCTTATTCTAAAATGTGTAGTAATTCGTTATGGTAAAAAGTATTTAATTAAAAGTAAATCAGATCAGTAACAGACATAGGAAGCATATAAAAAGAGAGAAAAAATATATATTCGAAATATATTACTGCACAGACAAAAGGACTATACTTGTCTTAAATGTTACTTTGAATCATTTTGGGCTAAATATAAGACCTCAAATTACAAGAAATTGTCCAGTAACAGAAATGACAATTTTCATCTTATCTAAACAGAAAAAAAAAAAAAAAAAAAAAAATCTGCACAAAAGTAGACTAATAATGACGTCACCGGAAAAGCGATGTCTACATTACATTGTAGATCAACTTTTGTTTAAAATTTCGTTTAGAATTATAAATATTCTTCTTTCTATGATAAATTAGCAGTAAATTTTCCAGTTTTCGCCTAAGTCACATAGTTTTAAATTATGTATCCATTGGATTATATGAAAAGTGACGTCATCATCATTCTACTTACCTTCTTCGCAGGAAGGGATTTTAGTTTTTTTTTTCATTATAGTTCACAGCAAAAGTATTTTTTATAGCAAGCAAAACTGGACTTCTTTTTAACAAAATTAGGATAGATAAAATCTTTTGTAATCATGAATCAATTACAAATATATATATTTTCGCAGAATTAGCAACAGTTCCAATATGAAGTAGCAAATGGTATAATGGTAATTAGACTCATAATTTTGCACCGACTTCTAAAACTACGTTTAAAAGTCACATCGATGTTGTTTAAAGAATGAATTTATTTTTCACTTTTTAGCGAAATTTATAATTTGAAGTCGGTTCTGTTTTTTTATAAAAATTATTTTATTTTATCCTTTTTAGTATAAATACATTTTGTATATAAATACTCTATTTTTTAAAAAATCCATATCAAAGGGCAAAACTTCTTTGTATTAATGGCACTAAAAACTAATCATTTGTATTCCCTTTTGAAGTCAATTTTAGCAAGCAAACTGATTGGATTAATTTTTGCCACAGAGAAGTCTTCAGTCAAACTCTTGCTGTAATTTCTTTTAATATTATAGCCCATGGCAACAAACACATGTTTAACAATGACTTTTATATTTATTAATAGATTTCCCAAAAAAGAAAAATCATGCCAAGCCTTTCCAATTAAAATAAAAAATACTTATTTTTCACCCGTAACGTTTTTTCTAAAAAAACAAATGTAGTCAAATTGATTTACAATATTTGAGGTAGACGATCCTCTATCGATTAAAGAAAAAATCATCAGAATCGGTTCATTTAGTCAAAAGTTATGGATGAAAAAAAAAATACTACATTTCTGTCCATAACTTTTTTTCTAATTATCAAACATGGTCAAAAGAAAGAACGGGACCTATGGGAAACCACCCTCGATCGATTAAAAAAAGAATCACGAAAATCGGTTCATCCGGTGAGAAGTTATGATTGGACAAACAAACAAACAAAAAAAACAAAAAAACGACATACATACAGTATGAATGTATAACCTCTTTCCTTTGTGAAGTCGGTTAAAAAGGAGAGGAGAGGGTAGATATACTACTTGATGACACAAAGATGAGGCGCTTAAATACTAGTTTTGGGGAAGACATCTAACACTTGATGCTGAATAATATTGTCTGATGCAACAAATGATGTTTTACACCAATAACAGGACTTGATGCAGAGTAGTTTTTCCACTTAAGTAACTAGCTTTGATGCAGTCTTGCAACATTTGATACATAAAATCATGCCATGCCACATAGACACCGTTTACATTGACCCCAAATGCCGGCTCACAATGGAAGCATTTTTATACCTAAAACAGAAAGTTCCCAATGGTATGCGAGGTTCATAACGGGTACGGGCATAATTTTAAACCTACTCTGTTGCAGGTGCAATGTGGGTTGATTTCCTAAGCTGCATTGTCAAGTGGGTCAATTGCAGGCCTCGACAGTAAACGGGTTTTCTCCTAACGCCCTGCTACCTGCTTTAAGCCTGCTAACTGCATTTCCTTTGTAAACACGACTCCTGAACATATACCTAAATACCAGCTGATTTAAAATAAGTGACACTTGCAACTACTACAGCTGAGGAAGACAAACTAATGTCTACAAGTACTAGTAATGTTATAAAAACTCATATCTGTAAGTACTAGTACAGAGAAAAGAAACTGATGTCTATAAGAACTGGAAGTGGCAGAATGTATAATGCACGTAAGTACTTGTTGAGGCAGAAAATAAATTTTATATACATATTGCTTTGCATGCTGGATTGCAGTCAGGGGTGAGTCAAATCTTGCATTAATCGAGCAGAATGATTTCCCACCGATATTTCATGACAATACCACACCTTTTAGAACAGATGTATATAACGGTAATTAAAGTGCTTAACCTTACAAAGTAAACTTTTAATGAATATATTTTACTATCAAGAAAAATATAGCCTCATTTTATTGTAGTTTTTCAACTCGATTCTCTCAATAATATCCGTTCAGAAACGGGTTCCTGATAATATTAACAAATATACTATACGATGCAGAGTCTCTTTAAATTGAAATCCTTGATTTGATGATTGTACGAACTGTGAAGAACGTACGAGATTGTCAAAACAGATTTTCTAGTTAATCAATTAACAGTCTATCATATAAACTCCAAATGTGTCTGGTCTTGCCATGGACACTGAAATCTATTGAATATCTGCTTTCAAGAGTATTTAGAAATAAATGTACTTATTGTATTTATTGCACTTAAAATTTCTTTATGACTGTTGAGGCGTGATAACACAAATTTGATCAACACTTCTCCAAAAAGCATACATACTCTGGTTCTATTAAATGGTCTTAGAACAGACCAACAAAATGGCTGACAGCCTCACTAGGCATCGAATCTTCGTGACTTGTCAAGATTCAGAAAATCACTCTGTTTTAGAATGTCCAATAAATCTCACCGATTCAGTCAACGGTTTTGAAATCTCGATAAAAACTTTCCAACTTAAGTGTTTATTGCCAGTCTGTTTATGCTCGGTACGAGGCTCTCATCTAGCTCTGATACCTCTCTCAGCTGTCATGGCTGCTTCTACTACCGAGGACATGGAGTCCCTTTTCTCGTAACACGGCAGCGTTTTCTTCTTCACTGGATCCTGTAGCGTACTGGTCAAGTCTGCTGGAGACAGAGTTGCAGGTTGCCAATTGGATCCGTCGCCGGCTTCTTCGTCCGGCTCACATCCCCTGAAAATTGAAAATGCCACATTTACTAAAGTACAAGAATATTGTACAAGAATGTATAGTTCGACCACGGAATTTTGCCATTTGGACGCTTCTACGCATGGCAGAGAAGAACGAATCCATTCGAGCTTTAGGGAAGTTCGTTTTGCAGGTGCGTTTATTTAGTACGCGAATCAGAATGTTTGCATCTCTTTTTGTTGAAAGCAATTAAATTTATAAACCGGCATATAGCATCAGTTCGGGAAAAATCAAATGTGGTATGGGAACCAGAACCAAAACGGCAGATTCCTTACACCAACAGTTCCTTCCTTGAACACGAATGGTTTCTTCTTGGCACTCTGCCAGGCAGATCACTTTGGTTGATGTACGAGAAGTGTACGAGACACCATATATGTGTGTGGCAACAATTCTGATATTAAATTTGTTTGTATTACGACAAAAATTGATACAGAATCTACGGATTGCCTTTTTTTCCCTCAGGAACAAAATATAGTTATCGTCACAACTTTTCTCTAATTTTGCCCCACGAAGGTATGAAATATTTTTATAAATTTTGCACTTGGCGTTGCTAAATGTCTTTTCAGTGAGCTGCTGTTCATTCTTGTCGATTGATTTGTATAATAGATGGGATCATAACAAATCTTTGCTTTTGCACGGCTTGAGTACTGTTTTTTAACACCAATAAACGCATTTATTTATTTACAGCATAAAAAAAAAAAAAAAATACATACATTTCAAAAGCTTTACAACGCGGCGCTTCTTTAACTCGACAAAACCTATGCGGGACCAATTGTATTACAATCAACATAATTTCTGAAAATTTCTCCATTTTTATTCTATTTTAATTAAGTTAAATTAAATGGATCTGAACGAATATTTAATGATCACTGAACTAATATATGAACTAGTTTTTTTTAAATTTCTAATGGTGCTGAGTATTGATCTTTAACCGCTGCAGACCTATGTGTAGCATTCCCATAAAACTGTCATTCATTCTTCTAAGTAATACCACAATCGGCAGATGCCATTGCCACATGAGAATTTTGACGCCTAGTTTCTTCACTAGAAGGTGAAACACTTGGGTTCTGATGAACTGCCATAGGAATTTAATTTAACCGAAAATATCCAACCCAAAACAACAATCAAGGGTTCTTTAGCGTGCCGCGTAATCATACGACAAGCTCGCAGACGATTTTGTGCATCTTGAAAATCTGCCGACATGGTCGGGTTTGAGCCCGCGATGCTGGGCGCACTGGTCCCGCACCTTATCACGACGCCACCAAGTCAGCTAAACTAACATATTATTCTTATTAATTTTAAAATCATGTAGCTGTATCAGAAATCCTAATCTTTTATGTTGAAGTAGTAAGCAGATATTATTGAATCAAAACTTACCTATTTATTATCGTTGAAAAAAAGGACGTAATAAGGTAATAAGTCAATAATTTAAGAGTTAGGGAAGTCTTTATAGTCATTCATAAGTAAATTGCTTTACTCTTATAACAACAGCGGTAAAAACTACATAAAATTTTGCCATCATGAAACTAATCATGATGTCTGGGGGAAAGTTTGTTTAAACATACCAGCTGCAACAAGTTTAACAACCCTAGTTCAAACAGAAACAAATAACCACGGATCTAGAAAATATGTTTATAAAATTCGATTTAAGTTCGGAATAAACAATTAGTTGAATTTTAACTACAGAAAGCAAAACATTGTTTTGTATTCGCCAAGAAATTGGCGAAATTTTATGGCCTTTTGGTAGATTCTTTGTCAATATTTTTCTCTTTCATGGCATAATTTTCGTAATAAAAATAATTTAAAAACATGTTTTTTTTTTCTAATGCACGAATTTTCATACCGTCTTTAATTGGAAAAACTGTTTTTTTTACGTACAGCCATTCACATACAATAAAAAATTTGATGAGAGAACGGTAGAATATACATTATAATATTGACGCTGAATTTTACAATAGTGCATCTTTCTCACCGAAATATTTTCTTTTAATGCATTTGCATTTTGATAGGGGAAAAAATGGAGTGCCGAGCCCAGATGATATGCATATATTTATATGCAGTTTTTGCTTCTTTTGACTTTAATGCATATTAATGCATCAACTCATTTGACTTTAATGCATCAAAAAATAGCTATTTTTATTATTTTTTTAAATAAATATATTACTATGTGTTTTCCCTTGCTTTTAGACTTATTTTTTATTTTTATTTTGAAGAAATATTAAGAACAAATATTTTTTTGTTTAAAATGATTGAAAAATTGGGTGACTCGTGGAAAAATATTTTGAGGAACAATATCTGCCCTCTTCTGGTCAAAAAGAAAACGAAAAGTATTTCCAGAGGGGAACAGCGAGCGACTCTAAATTTTTGAGTATTTGGATAGGACAGGTTTCAGTGGGTATGCGCGACTGACATTTTTGAGTTGCAAAGCAATAACTCCACGTTTTAGAAGTTATTCGAATTTTTACGTGTAAGTAGGCCTAAATAAAAACCAATAAAAGCATACTCGTAAAATTTTCGATTTCCGTAAAAATTCCGTAATTGATTTCTGTAAAAATACGGAGAAAACTATTACAAGTGTGGCATACGTACAATGCATATGAATTTGATCTATGGCCCCCAACCCCAGAGGCATCTTTGGCTGAGCGGTCGAAAGCACCGCAATCACAATGCAGTGGGCTCAAGTTCTAAACCCACCGATTGGAAATCGTACACTCCACCTTCGACTTCGTATGCAAGAAGTAGTGATTCAACGATCACACAGATGGCTCCACTACTGCCGCAAAATCTATATACACATATTGTTTACAGAATTAACGGTATTTAATTCCCACTAATTTCAGTCTTGGATACTTCATTGCTATAAATGTACAGAGTTTTTTCTGTAAGTTATGTGCTTTTTACTCTCTCTCATTTTCCTTTTTTTTAAGGTCTCTGTTGTTTCTTCGTTTTAACCCTCTGTAAATTTGCGTCGAACTTCGTATACAGGATTTCCAGCGGATTCTCATGTGTTTTCGAGAAAATTTTTCTCACAGTGTACGAAACTGACTTTGAAGTTTGCCGACATCCGGGCCCGCCCTCTTTACTCTTTGGCTCTGACAAGAAGGCTTCTGACGAAAAAGAGGTCAAACGATTCCATTTGTGAAAACAGGGGTGAAGAAAAGTTAAATAAAAATATACAGGCTCCTAACGATACTTACTGTGAACATGAGAAGAACTTTCTGTTTTTGTCGAAGTTTTCTGCATCAGCGACCGTCTGAGGAAGCTTTCTGTTTAGCGTCTCTGGCAGGAATGAGGCACAAACGCAGGATATCAACGTTATGATAGCAAATATCAGGAACGGTATATATGTACCGTAACGGGCCTAGGGGGAAATAGATTGCTTAATAAGAAGGGCGGTTCTTCAACTTCTAACATTCATTATGCAGCAAATCATTACACGAATCAGAATTCGCTCGTTTATATTTGAGCTGCTCAGAAGTCAAACAGTGTAAGTCAATAATTGGAATTTCTGATTTTTTTAAAAAATTCTATCAGCCTATTCACTATTATTTGGAATCCTTTATAATAATATGTATGAAATACTTACATGAAATAAGTTGTAATAATATTAATTAACAATTTATTGCAGTCATTCATTCAAAACCTTAAATATCGCAATATCAATGAAATGAGACGTATACTTTTTGACTTTTGAACATCTCATTTGACTATCTTGCAAAAAATACTTTAAAGGGATTTAGAAAAAACATATCAAGAAATTATCTTTTTATTTTGATTGACTTACCAAGTAAACAATGTATGGAACCATTAACGTCGATCCTGTTCCAATGGTGCCGCTCATGCCCAAACCAACCCCGCGAAGAGCAGTAGGAAATAACTCCGGGCCTTGTTGGTATAGGGTCATAAAAGCGGAACTAGTTCCTGCTTTGGCTATTAGAGACGCTAATACTCCCACTGATGGATAAACTGCAAAAGAGAATTGCATTTTAAAACATTTACCAAAAAAAGAAGTAATGCTTCTAAGTCAATATATTTGATATTTAAAATATGTACCTGAGAGTCATGTAAGTCGATTTTTCGAATTCTTGCAATGAAGTTAAAAAATAAACATTTTTAATACTGTAAGACCAGACTTTCCCTTGCGAACCTTAGAATGAAAATGTCCGATGAGAGCTTTAAAAGTTCGTAACCGTCATGTAGCTAGTGGCTTTTCGACGGTACTCTGTATGTCCATTGAGTGCAAACTCGCAAAAACTCGAAAAACGGACAATACTATGGCTCTCAGGTACGGAAATAAATCTATACATTTCAATGGGGAAAATGCGCTTCAATTGGTGGAAATTAGTTTCAGTTTAATTTAACGTATGATGCAACTTTAGAAGTGAATCATGAATATTTGCGGAGCGTATCAATGTGAAAAAAAACTCATTGGAAGTAAGTAGATAATTGTCCTCGTTTTTAAGCCTATAAATGTTTATAACAGAGATCGGTGGATTTTCAAGATGCAGAAAATCGTCAGCGCCCATGTCGTATGATTATGCGGCATGTTAAAGATCCCTTGAGCTCTGTTTGCCTTGAGTACTCTCGGCTAAATAAAATTCCAGGGGCAGTTTCGCATCATTTAGAGTTCAGGTGCCGCCATCTAGGGGAAAACTGATAGTCAAAATTCTCAAGCGGTAATGGCATCCACCTATAGTGACAGAATGGATGCCGATTTCCGGGGAATGCAATAGGTCTGCAAAGGTTAGTGACCATACGCTACAACATTAGAAAGAAAATAGAAAACTTAGCTCATTTCACAAAGCTTTAGGAATTTACCATATTATTTAGTTTCTGAAGGTGTGGTTTACACTTTCAAATACAGATATTGTCAGCCTAGTAAGTTACTTTACCAACCTGATGAGAAGATGACAGGAAGGACGCATGCGATAGTCGTGATGACAAAAGCGCAGACGGAGCACCAACGTCTGCCGATGCGTTCCATGAAGAGCCATGTGCAGAGATGGGCTGGAATCTCGACGATGGACACCAGGAAAAAATTGAGGAACTCACTTCCGGCTAAATTCTTTACGTTCATCTGAAGTCCGAAGTACGGAATGGAGTTGCCCAACCTGGAACATGAAATCACCATTTGATCCGGCAGCTCACAAATGAGGATGAATTCGATTTGTTAAATTGGAAAGAGGTTTTCGCACGTACATATAAAGAGTTTCAAATTGTTACGAAAATCAGTACTTACCAGCAAACAGTCACCAAGATGAATCTTTTTCTTAATGTTGGATATTTAAAAAAATCTGTTGGGGAACATTTCTCTTCACTGTCTCTTTGCTTCTTTATTTTTTCTCCAAGTTTCTAAGAAAAATATTTCAAGCATTTTAAAACTCAGAAGGAAAAAAAAAAGGTAAATTTTTAATTACTTTTTTATTTATTATATCGTATTACTTAAAATTTCACCATTTGTACCTGATTCAGAAAAATGGGTTAATGCAGTGTGACTGCAAGGTTTTCGATGTGTAAAAATTACGAATACAAAATTCGAAGCACATATAATTTCATTCTAAAAGTAATATAGTGGATGGAAGCGATTTCTTTTGGGAAATCTTTAAATGAAAGGTGGTACTCTTTGTTTCCACGTTTCATAGCTTCATATTGTTAAATTTATCATTAACGTAAAACACGATCTTTCACTTTGTTTAAGCTCCCATCTTAACTTGAATAACAGTAATAAAGATATAGAATATTGATGGGAATAAATTATATTTATTGGTGATAACTGAAACATGACAAATGAGCGTTTCAACTTACTGATGTTTGTTTCTGAAACAACTGCCTACTGTCTACTGCTGTGGTCTTCAAAGGTAGTCGGCTCTTGAATCCTTAACACTTTCATTACTAAGACGAGAGATTTCGCCTTCCAAGTTAATACTTCTATACGTTAGAATCGAGGTCATTTGACATCAACAGGATATTTTTCTGTGCTGTTGCATCATGCCCAGTGATGCTTCATTATATTTTCAGCACATTGTAGTTATATTGACATGTTTTCAGAAATTTCTACGGGATGGAAAAAAAGTCGTGCCCATTGCCATGATAATTGGGTTAAAACTACAAGAGTTTTTGAGTAGCCCCATTCCACCCTAAGAAAAAACATGTGTTCAAAAATATTTAAAGGAGATCAGTATGTATCTTCACGCGAAGACAATTCGGGAAAAGTATTGTATTTTTTATATTTTTAGTAAAAAAAATTAATGCAAAATAGCATTAACTTGAGTTCCAGATATCACCTGCTTTTGCATTATATTTGGTGTCTGAAGTAGTTTGCACTCTTTACACAAACTGTCGAAACTTAGCCTTGTTCGTATTATCTGCAGCATATACGAACTTCCTTTTTTTATGTTGTTGTTACTTATTCCACTCGGAGCAGAGAGACCGAACGAAATATGCTATTCGATTTAAGATAAGTTCTGCTTCTTCCGGTTTAGCGTGAGCTCTATAAGGTTGGAAGTCCGGCTTTGCTCAAACAAGACATGATGGATGGAAGCACTGCTATCAACATTTCGAGTTTAGAGTCGGAGCCAGGGCCGAACAATCCTGATCCAGTACCTCCAGAGGCACTGATTTGTTAACGGGAACTTGGAGAACTTGGTAACCATTGCAGGTTTATCGTGCACTAGTTGCTATACTATAAGTGTACACGGAGGATCTTGGCAGTGTCGTCGACTCTGCGATCCTCCGCGAGCTCGGTGCCTAACCGATCGGGCTACCACGGCCCTCTTCCTATGGTTTTATAAACAATTTTAAAAAAGCCAACTATTAGGAGCAATAAGTCAGTTGCGTGCAATATTTTACAATATTGGTGCCTCTTTTAAGCAAATTCTTACCGAGCTCGGAGAGAATTAAGGAGCAGGAATATTCAACATTATTTACCTGTATTTTCTGCTGAAGCTGTGTTCCCTCGTGTGCAGTCGAGCCATTCATCTTACTGATTCTAACCATTATTTCGGTCGCTTCATCATAGCGTTCTTGCGAAATCAACCAACTGGGAGATTCAGGAAGAACCCTGAAAATGCACGCATTGAGTATTAAATTTTTTACTCTCTCAATAACTTATCCCAAAATAAACATCAATAAAAATTAAGTGAATGATTTATCTTCAGTAAAGAAATTCAAAATGCATTATTACTGGGGTTCCCAATTTTCCCAAGGTCGTGGAACCCTTGTAAGACGTAGAATTTTTTCGCAACACCATAACCATATAACATCTTTCCGTTATATAAACATAATATAATATTTGTGCGGTTTCGAAGAAAAAAACAAGAGAAAAACTGGTCAAAATAACATAAATAATAATTATAACTTATATTTTGAAATTCGCGAAAGTAACCACTCATTTTTTTTTATTTGCTTTAGTTGCAGAAAAGGCTTGATATCATAAGCGTTTTCTCGCCGTCACCTCTTATCTTTCGCTGTATGGGGTGCCGCGGCACGCAGTTTGGGAACTGCTGGTGTAATCGATAATATATAGCTGGGGTTCATACAATAAAAATAAAAATGTTTCGCAAGTGAAAATACTATCCTTTATGTCGTTCTTTTTACTCAAAATATTCATAAGCACTTCATTTGCCATTGTTTCAGACATACAGTAATATTTTTATCAATTTGTGTTTTATTAGAATGCTCTACAATATACAGAGCATATCGCAGCTCTAGCGCAACACAGTCACAACTCAAAATCGACAATCTGAGGAGGGTAGTTTGAAAATTTCAACCATAATCTTAAAACTTCCTTTTTTTAAAATTCACGTTTATCTGAAATTAACTAACGTTTTGAATTGTTACCTTTTTATGTAGGCATTGTTGTTTTTAAGTGTACAAACACTTTTGTGCAATAAAAGAATTATAGCATCATTTTCCAGCCATTATTTGAATTATTTCGAATGATTTAAAAAGTAATGAAAGTAAAAGCATGTCGTCAGTACACGAAAATAAAACTCAGTAAAACATAGTTCTGAATTCACTGCCATTTTAACTTCTTTTGAGTTACGACCTCGTTGAGCAGGATTATGTGTGCTAATCTAAGACAATTAATTCCACGTTCAGTTTCATTCTCTGAAAGCAAATTCATTAGTATACTCACTTAGCATATAAGAGGAGGCAGAATGCTGTGCAAGTTGTCACGATGCTCAGGTAAAGCCAATTCCTTGTTTGCCAAGCAATGAGGGGAAGAAGACACAACCCCAACGTCCAAGAAGTAGTCGTAATACCATTCATGCGAGCTCTTAAATCTGGCGTTACCAATTCAAGAACTGGAAGAAAAAGATTTTGTCTAAATATGTTATAATTCCAGTAAAGTATATATAAGCTTTCCCCCAAATTTTTCATAAATGAGTTCTGTTTTGCATCTTATTAATACTTTAACGAAAAAACCATGAACGTAGCATTTTCATAGTAAGCGTAAAAATAGATAATTTGTTATAGAAATGGCAATTTGGTTCGAATGATATTTATTAGCTGAAAAAGTAATTTCATAAATAAATAGTTAAAAAAATTCTTAGATTAACTTTAAATAACATATTCAAACAAGATGTTATTATAGAAGATATACTTATATTACTTCATATTAGGAATTTTCTGGAAGGTATACTCATATTACTTCATATTAGGTATTATGTATGAAATGAGAACTTTCATGTGTCAGGATCAGCGATAACTCTATTTCGGGCTGCAACTTGCAACATTTATTTTTTGTAGGCACATAAGCTGAGAACTCCGCCTCGGACACTTTGGTAGCTTGCAAATGCTGAAGACTCCGACACAATGATATTTCCTATCCTAATCAATGAAATCGCGACGTCGAAGAGTAGCATTGACATCTACAATCTAAATTACTGAATGGACGCGAGGCTCAGTTATTACTCTTTTCTTTTCTTTTCATAAGGAGGAAGTAACGTCTCTTCAAAATTTTATTACTTTTTCAGTGACTTTCTAGAATGTTACGAAAGGAAAGAATGCGAGTTTCATACGGAACCCTAGGGCTTCGCGGAACACTATTTAAGGAACACTGATGTAAGGGAAACTTGGGAGATGTGAATGTAAGGAAAGTTTGACCCACTTTACGTTTTTCGTATTTAAGGAATGAGAAGTAACATATTAAATGATAGCTTTATGTCAAGAAGAATCACATGTTTATTTTTATTTTTTCATTTATTTTTAATCAGTTAACCATTTGCAGTGAATCAATAAGAAATCACATGTGATATCATTTTCAGTCAGAATAATTAACTTTCGTTGTTGCAAGTTCTGCCATAAGGTGCCAATTGTCATCAACATGTATATCGAAGTAAGGCGACATGTTTGTATTCTTATATTAATACACTAAAAAGCGATTTATTTATTTTCACTTTTTATTTGATATGTTTCTATAGTTTTTTTCAAACTGGTTATTAAAAGACATTTGACCCTTATACCAACTATAGGAGGTTTAGCACAAGTTAAACCTCCCTGTTTAATCTTAATTGGTGATGTAAGATTTTTAATAGTAGTAGCAATTGCTTGTTTTAAAAAGTTACTTTCAAATCAAATCAAAAGTACATATTTTTAGTCTTGATTAAAGTTACTGAATGCAATATAAATGCCCATTTGTAACACTTCTTGTTTGTAGATTATTCTGAACTTTATGTAACAAAGTTACTTCTCCACTTTGTCATCAACCTTAAGATATTCAATCCTCCTATTAAACTTCTCACTCACTAGCTAATAATATTTCTTCTCTTATAACTGAAGTAAATTTTACTTTATAACAGCCAAACCCAACAAAACTTTAGTTTAGAGTTTTAAATAACCATTTTGTAAATTAAACGTGTATAGTTTCCTGTTTGTGTCCCTTTATACTATTTCAGTGTCTTCAGAGAATGATATGTTTTATGTGTGATTCATAATTTTTTGAAATTAAGTAAATGATTATTTCAGTTGGGTTATAATCTTGTAAAAATGATATAATGTAGTGAATAGATATCAGAATGAAAATAGAACGTTTAAACTTACGTATAATATAAGCTACTCCATAGATCGTTGACATGCAAGTCCCGTTTATTGTCCTTAAGATGAGGAAAAGGGCGAAGTAAGGACTCAATACGGAGCCTATTTCCGTTACTGCCACTATTGCTGCCATGATCAAGAATGTTGGTTTACGACCTAGCCTGGAACAAATAAAGAAATTAAGTATAATTAGTTGATGATTAATTCAGTACAATAAAAACTGGATTACATAACGAGTGCGGCCTATAACAAGAATTTCGCTACTGCGGGTGATTTGTATGCGCCATCTAAGAATTAATGTTAAATATAGAAAAAGAAATGCGTTTACAATAATAATAAAACAAAATATTTCACTGAACGTTGGCTATAAAGAAAATAAAAATGCGAGATAAAATACAATTATTCTTCTATTTTTAGCAAACTACAGACAATCACAAACTAACATTCTCTTACGAATGCAGTTTCCATGAAAATAGCTCCTCCCATCAAGTACAGGCAACTACTCATAATAAAGACCAAATAGCTTTAGGTATTCATTTCCATAAGAAATAACGTAAGTTAAACAGAGGAAACACATTTATTTTATTTTTATCTTTCTTGCTGATTTTTCGATGCTAAAAGTCCGTTTATAACGAGAGGTCCATTGCAGTGCGAAGTACCCTTGCTGTTCTGAGTTCTCCTTATTATGGGTTTTACCGTCCGATAGTTGATCAATGTAAGGGAGGAAAAAATCGAGAAAGAATTAAACATTTTCCATAGTGCAAGTAATAGTACACTATCGGTGTTTTTGACATGTGATTTACGAGTGGTAGTCTTGAAAAAATATAGCGAGAGTTTTATGAAAATATATGTTTTGTTTAATTTATTGGCTCATAACTATTGCAAGATTATGCTTTTAGGAACTTAGTTCGATTCCTCACTCTTTCAGTTTACTTTAGAGCAGTACAAAATAATTTACCTATCAGACAAATATCCATAAACTGGAGTTCCAATGACGTCCCCAATGAATATAAGACTAAGAGCAAGACTGCTGTAATGACTATCATGGCAGACCATGTTCCACTGTAAAAAAGTGAAAAAATAAATAAATATATAAACAGATACATTTTTTTAAAAAATGAAAGAAAGAAAGAGCTAAATAGATAAATTAAAAAGATATTATTTACACCTGTTTCAAAAGCAAGCGTTACGTCGAAAAAAACTTTGTTTCAAAGGTGCATGGAAATTGTGTAAAATGCATGATTTAATGAGATGCCTGATACTTTTCATTCCAAATTACGTGTTTGATTTAAACTCAGCTTAACAAATTCAAAAATCTTCCTTTACATTTGGTGTGGATTTTTAGGAAACGTTCATTTTTTGTTAAAGGGACTAATTTTTTCTCAATGATTGGTTTAATTATGCGTCTTTTCTCGCGCTTGCTTGGTTTTCATTTTCTTTTCTTTTTTAGTTCGACCTGTCGGTCAGTCTGTCTGCCCCCCCCCCCTAATAATGAGAAAGAGAGAAGAAAATAGCTAGATTATAAATGTGATGTTGGTGTATGCAGTGAAGTAATCTCGTATAGTTCTAAACAGAACATCTTGTTTGTTGTAGTTTCCGTTCAACTGCAAAGAAACTTCATTGCTGTTTTTGATTTCCCCATGATTTTTTCATGTTAAACTTTCCATACAGAAAATTATTATGTAAACAAGTTAGAGACTGAGTAGATGAAGAAATAGAAAAGGCATTTAAGCAGTAAAGTCAAGTGCCTATACTTCGGACGATTTGGAACTTTGACTTTTAATAGTATGTTGATCATGACTTTTAAATCGAAATTACATGTGCTACATTTAGGAAAAGCTTTCTTTAGTATTTTAAAAACAACTAAGAGTTTAGTGTCTATGTATCTTGAAAATAAAATTTATAAAGTATACTTTTGGGGGGGTGGGGGTGGAGTTCTAACTCGGGACATTTAACATTTTGAGTGTTTTCGTGCAGGGAGGAATTGGTAATAACTTGGAGACGACCATTTCTTCCTTCCCTTCTTTTTTCTTTCTTTCTTTTGTTTTAAAGTTACAATGAAATAACTAGATATAAACCACACAAAGTTAAACAAGCAAGAAAAGCACAGATACGATGCATGAAACAGTCATGAAAAATTTTTCATTTTTGAAAAGGTTCTATTTTTAAAAATGAAAGGAAAATTTTGAGCTAGGAATAGACTAGAAATATGTATTGATTCTACAACCTCCTTTATTCTTTCAAGTGAAATATATTTTTTGATGTTATAGACATTTGGAACTTTAAATGAATTTGGTGATCTCAAATAGTTTCTAGTTCTGATCCACGTACAGGTGACAAAAAATATTTAATGAGAGTAAAACCAAATGGAATTAAATCTATTACTCACTATGAATTAACAGATTGCCATTTAAAAAATTTTTCATCAGAAGCATCAAGTGTTAGAATGGTGTATTGTAAATAAAAGCACGTGACCAGACAAAAACGTATCAGCGGAGACGGAAAATTTAAAGTGAAAAGTAATCTATATCTCATTTGTAATCACAAAGGAAATAACAGCGCTGGACGTTACCAATGTGGAAGCTTCTTGAATTACGAAGTAGAAAAAATTTATAGCAGTTTTCATCGTCAAGGAGAATACTCGTCGTAAAGATTTCAAAGCCAACGTTATCAGTCAACTTTAGATCAAATTGTATGCTTTGCAAAAGGGATGCGTACTTCCGGTATATAATTTTCAATAGATTTTTTTTTTCCAAATCTTAATACTGCGGGAAATTTTTCAAATAAGGAAGACTAAAAGAAAAGGTAAAAAAGAATGTTGATATGCTTCTGGTCACGCATATGATCCGCATGTGTTTGCCGACATTTGGAAAACGTTTTGCCATTATTTTTTTATTTTTTAAATTGGTCTCTTCTTGAACGCATTATAGCTCAAATTCTTGTGTATCAGAACAACAAAAAATAATGTTTAAATATTTTGTAAATCTATCTACACCTTCCGGTGTCGCTCTACCTTCGGATGTAGTCAAATTTAGAGGGGTAAAAAGTTATAAATAAAGTGGAGTTCAAGGGGTGGGGAAACTAACAACTTTCCTGCTTCTTGCTTTGTTGAATAATATATAGGCTTAAATATTTAAGAAGAAATTATTTTAGACCACTAGTAGTACATCGATAAATATTATTTTTATCATATTTTCCCAAATTTCATCAAACTTTAGAGCATATGCACGGCCGGAAGATGTAAACCGATTTTCTTTCTTCCTTTCCTTTTTTCACACGGTTTTATTTCACTTGATTTGTCACGGAAGTTTGTTACGCTGTTTTCGACCACTATTACTGCATAAATTATCTTCAAACTTTGCACACAAGCTTATTTTCCCCGATGACATTACAATATTCCCCCATTTTATAATTTATTGTAACGTTAATTAGAAAAAAAATAATACTAATTTTGGCTCTGAGGAAATTATCAGAATTATTATTTGTCGAATGTCAACGATAGCTTTGTTTGGATAATGCAACGATGTTATTTAACTTGATTTGTAACTGTGTCTGTAGAGCAGTGGTTATAGCGTTGGATTGTGATCCGGAGGTCGTCAGTTCTAAACCAGTCCCCGGTCTCATCCATTCTATTCAACCTGATTTGTCGTGCGGTTTTCGACCACTATTACTGCATTTCAATTTTTTTTTTTAAATAAAACTGTGTAACTGAAAGCATTTTTTTTTTTTTTTTTTTTTGAGATTTAAAATACATGTTTTAATTCCTTTTCAGACTTTTCAGTTCAGTTTTCCACGGAACTACGACTTGAAATAAAAATGTTTTTTCAACCCACCCTTTATGTACATAGTGTGGGATGGAAATCTTGGTATTTGCTATTTATTTATTAGTATTTATTTTTCTAAAGCATTCAGTTTTCCTTTTAGGAATGTGGGTATTCCAGTCAGACACCCAGGAATGAGAATAGATTAAAATACAATTTATGTATAAGACAAATGATCAAAAATGCATTTTGCTAAAATATGTGTACAAGGAAAAAACAACGTAAATAAAGCCCAAATTGTCAAATCAATAACGCAAATAGCAATTTCGAGGCTACAATGGACCCTCTTCATCAGTGCAGCAAAGAAGTGCTCAACACACAACTAGAAAGCGGTGAGTTCACAGGCCCTGTTCACTCACAGCTTTCTAGCTGTGTGTTGAGTACTTCTTTCCTGCACTGATGAAGAGGCTCCATTTTAGCCTCGCAATAGCTATTTGCGTTATGGCTTTGACAATTTGTGCTTTCTTTACGTTGTAGTAGAAGTAGTAGGGAAGGCACCAATAAGAGAGCAACCAACGAACCTAGTTGAAAGTACACGAAGTAAAAAAGGAATCTCAATTAAAACAAAGCAAAATAGACCACAGCATGCATGAATTGGTGCCTTCCCTGCTACTTCTACTTCCACTTCACGCTGCCTTAATTCTCATTGGTTTACAGATAATTTTTAGGCTATACGACAAGCCTTGTTTTTGTTGCTTTGTCTGCTTCATTTGGATGTTTTGCATCTAGAAGCTCCCTGTCGCATTGCAAAAGTGATTCCAAGCAATCCCGAAACATATGTCTGCATTTTAATGCTTATTTGTGCTTTCTTAACTTGAAATTATTTTTTATTACATATCTCCTTTTTCAGATTCTTATGAGTTGAATATCATTGCTTGTCTTACTTATCTACCTCTTCTCGATACTAATGTAAAATTAAAAAATGCTTGGATTGCTTTTTTGGCAACAGAATTGAGCTAGAGGTGTACCAGTTTTAAAATAAGATATGAAATGACTTGTATGAATATGAATGAGAGGCTAACTCGACGTTTTCTTAAAGTGGACTATTCAAATATGGCCTTCCTTTCAATCTCGTTATTACTTGTAGTTACACTTTTCCTTTTCTTGCAAACATGAATGCAGAACTTTACCTGTTTTACTCTATCAAACAATTACGTTTAATTAGTGCAATTGAATAAAAAAATATCACAGTATAAAATGAATAATTGATGAAAAAAATGCTATTTAAATAGAAAGCGAACTTACTGCAGTTACAGCTGTAGCGTCGTAGTTTGAAGTGTCATATGACCATCCTTTATCGCAGTGTTTTGTGGGCCAGGTAGTATCGACCGTCCAGTTTCCAGTTTCCAAAATAGTCCTGTAATCGACATCATACATGGAACAGGACTGATCCGAAAGGGGTCGTATCAGGGCCTTTTGGATTTCCAAAGACAGATTCGACTTGACAAGTTCCGGTACATAACACCAGTGTTCAGGGGTGTTGGTCATGAAGATCAAGTTCAACGAAAACCACGGAATTACAACAAAAGCCGGCACGAGGAAAGCTCCAACCAAGAGTTTCTGGTAGAGTCCAAATCCTCCGATTTCTGAGAGGATGTCTTCGAAATCCATAATACTTCTTCAGGTTAGCTGAGATGAGTGAATTATGTCTTTGAAGAGGCTGGAGTTTTATTCCAGCGAAGAAAACTGTATTGATAGAGTTATGACGACTTGCCAAGACAAGCACGAAGCAACGAAAAGGCACCTGCAAGTAGAGCAAATATTATCATCACTATGACAAGAAAGGAGTTGGTTTTCTCACAAAATTGAAAACACGTTGTTACACAAACACTTAACATTCTTTCAATTATCAGAAAGCTATAGAATGTACTTTTTAAAAGTATAGAACGAATCTCCAGAGCAATAGGATGATAATTGAAGAATAATAAAAAAAAGGAGTGGGGGGAATAGCAGTAAATTCAGAATTAAGCACGTTTTACTGAGTTCTGTGTGTACTAATCGCATGTCTGTATTTACACTACTTTTTAATCCTTTATAAACCGGAAATAAAAATAATCTCCTTCCCAACTCAACACATTTAAGTGTCTGTAGTAAACTTTTACCGTTTCTGATTAGGTTAAGCATCTTTTTAGGGCTAAAGAACGTACTTATGAATTAATGCATCATTTTTTCAATGTGGAAAATACTCAGCTGAGAAAAAGGGCAGGTAGGGGCTAAAAACTAAGCTAATTTTTTAATAGCCTAAATGACTTAATTTTATTGAAACCAAACCTAAATTAGAAATTGTTTTAATGTAGCAGTAATAGGGCCTTATAAAGGGTTCAGTTATTTGTGGTAATTCACATAATAGATGGCACTTAATTATGTGATAATTCCATGATTATTTCCCACAAAATTGTGCATATAAAAAGACGATAATGAACAAACAAAATTATTAAAATCCAAAAAATTGTTCAACCTAAAAAAAATGAATTAGACAGAAAAAAAAAGAACTAGGTTTTAAAATTATGACTAAAATTTTTTAATGCCTTTTCTGAAAAAGTACGATTTTGAATTGTGGCCCCTATGCACTAAAGGTGCGAAAACGCAATAGACAAAATTATCCGTGATAAAGTGAAAATAAAAAATACGGAAAACTCGTTTAAGGGTAATTTTCCGTAGAACTACCATTACATTAGGTAAACAATCAAATTTCAGCAAATTAGAACAGCTTCTTTAAGTTTAAAGAATCTCTTTAAAGTAAAGAAAGAAAAGAACATTAAAACTGTGGTCGTAAGGTATACAGTTGACGCTCCATTCTACGAACGCTTTGGGACCACGAAAAATGCTCATAAAATCGAGAGCTCGTAAAATCGAAAAGCATTCTTTCAGTTGAAGAGGTTTCGGGTCCTGCAAACTGTTCGTAAAATCGTGTGTGTTCATCAATTAGAGGTTCGTAAAATCGAGCGTCAATTGTAATAAGTAAAGTTTTACTCAACTTGAATTAAATGCAGTGCTGTAGAGCAACTGGACTACACTACGCGAAAATGCACTACAACATATTTCTGTAAAAGTACAGAAGGGAAACCGAGTGTGTTTCTGTAAATTTAACGAAGAACTTGATTCAAATCAAATGAAGTTCCTTGATAACAGTTTCTCAATAAAATTCTTGTTTTTCCGCACTCTGCCCAACTACATAGAAAGATTTGTTAACTTACGTAAAACTAAACAACTTGAGATCTGTGACTACCAGTTTAATAGTTTGTTTGTTTGTTTACGACCATTTCAGGTCACATAAATATTCGAGTTTATTTGCTATTCTCAAGGATATGCCTCACACTCTCGTCTAATAAGACGGATAGAACAAGACAGCACAACAGATTTTAATATACAAAGAAGGAAATACACCCAGGGGAAAGGGGGAATCGAACCCACGCCTCTTTCACTCTGCGCAGGGAGGCACCGGAACCAGTCGATTAGACCGCTCAGCCACTGAGGCCCCAGTTTAATAGTTGTAAACAAAAGCATCAATAAACGTTTGAGATCTGCAACTGCCAATTCATAAATTGTCGAAAAATGCATTGTATTGTACCGGGTGGTTATATTTAATGTGAGGTAGGGTGTTATAATTAAACTTTCCCTATTAAGGGCATCCTACAGCTAAAACCGTTCAACGGATTGACACCAAAATTGGTATGTGGACTATACACGAGATGCGCTTAAGGAATCATTTTTAAAAAAAGTTCTAAAAATGACCGCTAGGGGCGCGGTTTAGCCTTATAACAGGGTTTCAAGGTAGGAAATGATCAGTAAGGAATAAAAAGAATGATATCAGTATTTATGAAAGGAGGAAAATATTTATTTCATGATAACCTAAACTTGTTTTTTTTTTTTTTTTTTTGCGACACAGATGAACTGTTATAGCTTCATTTTAAATGGCAAGATGATAGATATGGACGGAAAAGTGTACAATAAATGTTGATATTATTATTTTTATTCCTTACTGGTCATTTCCTACGTTGAAACCCTGTTATAAGGCTAAACAGCGCCCCTTGCGGCCATTTTTAGAACTTTTTTTCTTCATGATTCCTTGAGCGCATCTCCTGTATAGTCTCCAATTTTGGTGTCAATCCGTTGAACGGTTTCAGCTGTAGGATGCCCTGAATAGGGGAAGTTTAATTATATAACCACCCTGTATATTGTTGGCGTATAACTTAATTTCAGCTCTTGTGAGCAGGCTGCTAGTCCGCGGCTGCCAGCCTTCCCAACTCCGGAGGCACAAGAATCAGAACAGCGTAAGTTTAACCGAATTCCCCTTTACCTTTGTGTACCAGAAATAGTAATTCAGCGTGCTCACAAACGGCGCCACTATTGCGGCACATTATATGTTGCTATCAATGTACAGAATGTTCTCTCTTTTTTATTCTATGTAATTTCTTTTCTTAAAGACTTCGTAGTTAAGTGTTTTTAATTCTCTAATTTTATGTTAGACTTCGGATAAATGATTTCCAGGGGATTCTCATGTATTTTATGACAAAAATGTTTTACAGTGTGGGACCCCGGACACGTAAAAAAGGGGTACTTCTACAGATGAAAACACCAAAAAGTAGCTTTAGAAGAGAGCTTGAGTTAAAATAAAAAAATGACAGTTGCTCTTCGCTACACCACACTAAAAAATATTTGCTCGAAAATACATGAGAATCTCCTGAGAAAGTATTTATCCGGAGTTTAACGAAAAATTACAGAGACTTAAAAAATAGACACTACAAAATCTTTTAAAAAAAAGGAAATTACAGAGAATAAAAAATAGAGAACATTCTGTAAATTGATTGCAACAGATAAGGCGACACTTAGTGGTGGAAAACTATCGATTGTACAATCGGAATGCTATTCATATTTCTGACTATCGTGACCATCGATAGTCTTTTTCAAAAAATCCATATATTATGCAATAGCTTTTGTGTTGGCAAAACTGGAAGTTTTTCTTATTTATATTCAACTTCTGTTTTGGAATTTTCGGTAATACGTTCATTTACTGTCGATTTAATATTTTTAAATGTTCATATTTCTTTTTCCTCTTTCTCCTTGATCACTAGAATAATCTTTTTTTACTCAAGTGTCAAGGATAATCCTTTCGATATCTTAAATGTTTCCTCAAACTATCTCGCTTAAATCAACTAATGTTCAACAAAAATGGTTTTTTTCTATTTTGTTAGAAATAAACTTTAATTGTTGTTGATAAACATAAAAATTCAATATTTTTACTCCCTATGGATGATTTTTTAATAAATATACGCATCTTATTGCTACCTGGGGGATTCGTGAACCCTATTTTACCCTTATAAAAGTTACAATTTTTTAAATTGTAAAATAGGCATTTTCAAAATGATACATTTTTATTTAGAGATAATAAACTTTTACTTATCTGGAGGAAAAAAAAAAGAAAATTATTCAAAGATCTAAGTTTTTTCTAGTAAGTACTTGGTGTTTTTCTACATAATAATAGTTTTTTTCTTTTTTAAATTTAGTGGTAAGTACGTTCATTTTCGATTTATTTGACAGTTATATTTTAGTTTTCTAAGGTTTCTATTTATTTATTTATTTTTCAGGAATTACTCGATGTTTTTCTATATAGTAGTTACATTTTTTTTGAATTTTTAAATATATACTCAGCTTTTTCATTTAAATTAGTGGTAAGTACATTTATTTTCGATTTTAAGTAGACTTTTACCTTAACCTTACACTGTGCAATTTTTTATTTATTTGTAAAACATTTTTTTTGTGTGTGTTTGTTTGTGCTAGTTATAAGTGGAAAAAATACTAAAAAAATTCTCATTTAATTCAGAAAAATAGAATTCGAGAAAATTTGACATGTTGTTTAAAAACAACACTGCGCATTTAGGGGTAACAATGATAATTTTTTTAAATAATCATTTTAATAAATGAAACAAAATCGATAAGAAATAGGTATGCATATTAATCATAAAATAGCAATAAAATTGTAATATTTATTAAAATATTTTATTTTAATATTATTTATAAATTTTTTAAAAAATTAAGTAAAAATTTGCACATGTAACTAATAACTATTAGTTACATGATGTGCAAATTTTTATTTTAATTACCAATGAAGTTTAATAATTTAAATAAAAGATTTTAAACAAGAAACCTAACATCTGTAGGGGTCTATGCGATAATATTCGTTTCTTCTTTGGTTGAGCGCGAATTGATTTTAAACAAAATTCCTAAATAATAATTTAATCGACCACTTTACGCTATTTTTTTATATTTATAACAGTAATCTTCTAAAAGATACTAAATAAAGTGAAATAGAACAACTAGTGACACCTGTTCTTGTTTATACTGTGAATAATGCAGGAGCATAAAAAGTACTCCCGAATGCGCATTGTTATTTTATAACAACAAGTGAAAAAGGCGCCCAAATATATATTTCCCCCGAAATTTTTCGGACAACTTATACTTGTTTCATTTTGAAACTATGTAAGCAATTAAAGACTATTTTTAAAAATAAAGTTGTTTCAAATTTGTAGGAAAAAAATTAAGAATTTATTGCTTTTTACCAGGCCCGGATCTATAAGTTTTGGGCCCCCCCGCAAGAGATAATTGGGGCCCTCTTTTTTCCAGATAGCGTAAAAAATTATATTTGTATAATATATAAATATAGACGTATGTGTGTCATTGAAGCCGCTCATGAACTTTTTCAAGGGACCAGGAGAAAAAAACTTCTTCAGAAAAAAAATTTTAAAATGAAAAAAGAAAGAAATTTAAAAAAACGGTTGAATTTTCAAAACTTTTTGTTTTGACATTCAGTTTAAAATACCTATTATACGTATATAATGATTCTAAGAAGACAATATATTAATCGTTTTGAGAAAACTGCAAAAATTAACTACAATGTTTTTATGTTCTAGTTATTATTATTATTTACTTCTTTATTTATTTTTTAAATCTGCGATTTAGAAGAAATATGAAACATTAAGAATCTTTTTGAGCTTAGCAATAATGCCACAGTAAGTTCAATTTTTTGGAAATTTCAATGCTCGATTTAAATGGGATTTTTTCTTCGACTTGGTACAAAGTGTCCATTTTTTTTTCGCAAATTTTACTTTATATTCCTTTATAAATGAGAAGTTGAAGAAATTTTATTTGCAGTATGTTCATCAGAAACGCTCAAACTGCACCATCGTGCCAAGTGCCAATGCAGAGCAATTAAGTTTAAATTGAAGAAGGCAAATATGTGCACTTGTGACATTAACAAGTTCAAAGTTGTTAGTCATCACTTTGCAATGAAAATTGAATACACAGGTTTTGAAAGTGAAATGGATCTGTACGACAAAATAGCATTTCTTTTTTCACTTAAATTCTTTACTTTCTTCAATAATAAAAAAATTAAACTCAGTGGGAGAAATAATAAAATGAGTAGTGCATTGTAAAATATTTAAATTTCAGACAAAACAAAATCTTTTTAACCGGCAAGAAAAGCTGAAGTATTAAAACACTTTAAAAAGGATAATAGAAATAGGAGAAAACTCGTGATGATAGAAAAGAAATTTATCTAGCAGGTTTCACTGTATGCTAACCGGTAACTTATGACAGGAATACATAACATTTGCATTAACGTTAAAATAGTATTTATTTAGAGGGTTACACAATACGGTAAAAATTAGAGAAGAACCATTCTTGTCAAAATTAAGCGATGGTAATAGTGATTCTTTGCTGTATTTTTAAATATTCTTGTGTCTCTTTTTTCTTTGAAAAAAAAAAAAACTTTTGGCAAAATAGCACGTTTCTTAGCACTGCATACAGTAGCGTAACTATACCATCTGAGGCCCGTGGCAAATTCATAGGATGGAGCCCCAGAAAAAATCGTCAAGTTGTAATTTAATTTTCAGAACAATAGGTATTACATATTTATACTAAAATAATTTAATCTTGAGATATTTATTAATAAAACTCTTTTCTACGAGCTTTCTGTTCCGCAAAAATATCAATAATATCATCAAAGTTTAAAGGTCGGGCCACAGATTTTTCAATAGACAGAATCACCAAGTTACTTAGCTGTCTTGTCCCATAGAATTAATTAAATATGGTTTTATTAATTTTAGTTTCGAAAATGATCTTTTAGCACCATTTCTAGTCACAGGAATTGTAACAAATAACATTAATACAGTACATACTTCAGGAAAGAGGGATGACATAAAATGATTCTTTATTGTTAATGAATCAGCAAGTTCTTTAATACACGAAGACTTTTTTATTTTATCTCTGAAGATGGACCGAAAACAGAGATTTTCTCTGTCAACTGATTCAGATATGTTTTTTTATATACATATTTCAACAATTTTTAGAGCCTTTTTTAGTAGATCAGTACTTTTTTGGTCTCGGTTAACAAATTGCGGAAATTCCCCAAGCCTCAGTAGCACGTCAGCAGTACCAAACTACCGCGGCACAAAATGAAGCAACTAATGGATGCGTTCTAAAATTGATCCTGTTCTTATGAGTGCCTGAAATGCGTATAAATCTTAATAATTTATTTGAAATGGTATGTGGTGTTTAGTTGTGTCTAACTTTAATATAAAATTTATAATTTTTGCTAAATTATGTTTACAATGTAAGGTTACTTCTGAGCTCGCAGTCTCTCGGGCTGGGGACCCGTGGCATTTTGCTCTGCCACCCTGTAGTTACGCCACTGACTGCATATTTAGGAAAGTCTTTTGGAAATAAATAAATAACTATTTCAAGAAGAAGAAAAATAAAATGTAATGAACATGTTTAAGATCGGAAATGGCAGTTTACAAAAAGCTTTCCATATTTGAGATCGCGCGATTTCTGAAAAGTGTTTGCCTTTTGTGATTATAGTTTTTAGCCTACTTTCCCGTAAAAGTAAAAAAAATTAGTAATAAAGCATGAAAGAAGGCTTAATGTATCGTGAAAATATCGTTAGAAATCAAGAAAAGTCAAAAATAAGTTAAGTAATTAAATAAAGATTGAAAAATAAAAAATTTGAAAGTAGGGTTTTGAGATGGGGAAAAAGTGTGTCGGTCGGTCGGTCGGTCGGTCTGTCTGTCTGTCGGTCTGTCTGTCTGTCGGTCTGTCTGTCTGTCTGTCTGTCGGTCTGTCTGTCTGTCTGTCTGTCGGTCTGTCCCCCCCCCCTAATAACTTTTGAACGAAATCTCCGATTGGAAAAATTCTTTTTGCATTCAAAAGATCTCGACGAGGACATCTCATTTTCATATTTTACTTTTTGATTTGAACAATTTTTTGTTCAATTTTGAACAGTTCAAAAAATGTTAACATTAGCGCCTATGGGCGAAAATGAAGCAAATTATGTAAACTCTAGGTAAAAGATCCAAGTTCCAATGAACAAGCTCACTGGAAAAAGTTCTTGGCGTGAAATATTGATTTGAACAATTTTTGTTCATTTTTGAACAGTTCAAAAAAAAAATTAACATAGTGCCTATGGGGAAATTTCAATCCTATATAAATCCTGATCTAACGGGCCTTGGAACAAACTTTATCGGAAAGCTCTTATGACGTAGAACATGTACAAATAGAAAGTTCATCCAGAACTAACGAGCCTATTTTCTTATGAAATTTTTTGATCGGGATTTTCAAGAATATTTTTGAATTAATGAAAGATTAAATGAATAAGCAAAAGAATGAATGAATAAATGAGTGAATAAATACATGAATGACTTAATAAATAATGATTGAATGAATATGCATTAACTGTTGAAAAAGGTATATTTGAAGCAATTAAGAACTAAAGCTAAACGAGAAAGACAGAGAGAGAGAGATAGCTAGATTATAAATTTGAATTCGGTGTATACGGGAAAGTAGGCTGGTATAGTTCTAGACGGAACTTCTTGTTATTTATTGTTGCTTTAACTATGGGGTAATATTACTAAATTTTGCATTTTTGGTTATTAGAGGTTTATTAAAATTATTATTGTTGCTCTAACTTTCGCGTGATACAGAAAATTCGCGTAATTGAAGTTCGGCGATTCTCGCAAATTCCTGATTGTCTTATCTTTTACCGAAATTAGAAGTCTTTAGTAAGAGGCTAGCAGTGGCGGATTTTAAGGGGGGAGGGGCACTAGTGGCACGTGTACCCTCCAAAAGAAATTTACAATTTACACATTAAATAATTTTTACTTATTTCTTCTTGCATTTAAATGTGGTTTAACTGATTTCAAAGGGATCCAAAAGTATGAAAAAAAAACTTTATAAAACTTTATTATAAAAATATGTACAAGGGAAACCATTTTTAACCCCTCTAGAATTTATTCCTGGATTCGCCCCTGGTGGCTACAGAATATAAAACCATTTAAGAGTTTCACACAATTCTTTTTTTTTTTATTGTTCAATTAAAGAAATTAATGTAAAATCGGGGGAAGTTTAGATTTTTCAATGTTTAATCTTTGCGCAAATCGACCCCTACTTCGTTTTTTGTGCTAAATTTAGCGACTTATAGACGAGTATATACAATAATAAAAATGCTTTAAATTAATAAAATGCTAATTGAAAGTTCTACAGCAAATTATATTTGTTCTGATTATTTCACAGTCTTAATTGTATGTCGAGCAGCACATTTTTGGATGTGTGGTCTTTCATCCTTCAGCATATAGGCAATATATCTTGAATGAGCAAACAACAAATTTTGACAAAACAACTATTTTTGAGGTCTGGCAGAAATACCTGGATCTAGAAATAGGGTGCCACAAATACTTAAGTGCATCTTCCATCTAGTGTTTATATTTCATATTAACCCAATTTGGAATGTATTATGCTTCCATTACAAACAGTAATTTTTTTCACTTTGAACTGTGTTCGCTATTGTCAGCCAACGTGATCATGATAAGGTATCAGGACTATTTGTTGGCCCATCCAACGTTCCAAAAAAAAAATGCCTCATAGTTCATGAAAATGCAGGAGACCCACTGAAGAGGTTTGCCAACTTGGAATTCCAAGCACCGAGATGGAACGGGACAGAAGAACGAAATTTTGGTTACAGGTACCTTGGGTCAGGTCCTCGTGCACCTCGAAGCGTTTTTCCTAAAATTCGAATTTGTTCTTTTTTTATTCCAATTTTAAGCAAAACTGTTGATTTTGGGTTTATCTCATCGAAGAAACGTCCCACGTTTTAGATTTTTGCAGCATATTGATGCCCGTAAAAAACTGCACAAGATGATCTCCTTTTGAAGTTCGTAGAACAAATAGAACACGCGCAATATTCATTTAAAGTAGTTTTCGAACTTTAAAGCAAGGCTTACCTCTGAATTTATCTGCTCAATTTGTGTGTTTTCGCCAAAATAAATAGTACTTTTGTCGCCAAAAGGAAAATTTCTGCTGAAGCAAAACTAATGAAAATTCCTTTCGGATTAAATTGCAAACATATACTTTTCTCGCCAAGAAGATATAACTTTTTACGTTTCAAATTTCTCTGCATAAGATGCATAACTAATTTTTCTGCATAACTTCATAAGATGATGTCTTTTTGAAATTCGTAGAACAAGTAAGACACACACCAATGTTCATTTTAAGTAGTTTTCGAATTTTAAAACGATTCTTAAATTACCTCTGAATTTATTCGCTCAAGTTGAGTATTTTCGCCGAAATAAAGAGTACTTTTGCTGCCAAATAGATTATTCCTGTTACAGTAAAGTTAATAAAAATTGATGTTTGGATAAAGTTGCATACATTTACTAGGTTGGAAGGCTTTCGATATCGCTGATTTTTGATGAAATTTAAAATTTCGCCAAGAGGTGATAATTTATTTTTCCCCGTGCAGTATTTGTACTCAATATACTAGGATATTTTACGCTTTGTAACTTTTCCAAACGGGGCCAAAATTCCTTATTAGTAATATTGTTCTCATTCAATTCAATACGTGATTTACATTGTAGGATCTTGGAGCATTTGCGTTACGCTTCTATTACAATAGTGCAATTTGGCGAACTTCTACTTTATTTTAACTTTTTTACGCAGCGGTTTTAATTGATTCCATGTTTTACTCAAGTGATTTATTTTATAGCATTTATTTATTTTTTGCACTGCATATTCGCCACCGTTTGGACAGAATTTAGTGATCTCTTTCTGTCAACTTATATTTCAAACAGTATTGGCGCAGTACTAAACATTTTCCAACTGAAATGTGCATGTTTCTTTGTCTTTGGAAATAATGCTTTTCTTTCTTCCGTTTTTAGCCGAATTTTATAAAAGTTCTATTTTATTGAATTTTAGTAAATGTTTTGACGATTTTGCAAGCGTTATTTTTAGGAACTGGTGTAATTATTCTGAGGGATCATTCATAAATGATGTCACGCTTCGAGGGGGGGGAGGGGGGCTCGTGAAATTGTGACAAAGTCTGACAAGGGGAGGGGAGGGGGTAACAAGAGGTGTGACATCATGCATTATGTAACATAGCGTGACGCGTGACAAAGGGGGGGGGGGTGTCCGCTAAAGTGAGACGTATTGTGACAAAGGGGGAGAGGGGGTCAAATATATGGGGAAAAAGCGTGACGTCATTTATGAACGGCCCCTGATGGGTATTTTCAAATAGACTGTTGGAAATTTTAGGCACAGCAGGTCTTAAAGTTCTGTTGTCTAATGGGCATTTTTAGTCACTGACATCTTTATTCGAATGGAGATTTCTTGGGACTCATGTCCTTATTATATTAGGGATGCTTAGGAATAGTTGTCTTTACTCAAATGGAGGGCTTTAGGGAATGTTTCCTTTATTGTAGCAGAAAGATTCATGGGCCATTGTTCTTCATCTGATGGGCATTTTTAAAGAGAATACTGCTCTAATTCTGATGAGTGTTTTTAGATGTGGCGTTGTCTATTTTGTAATTGGGATTTTTACGGATTCTTGATATAATTTTGGAACGATTATCCTGATGCATATGAGCATTTTAGTTACTGTTGCCCTTACTCAAATGGAAATTTTTATGAACTGCTGTTGGCATTTTAATGTTGATTTTTACGGACTGTTACTTTTAGTTCAATAAAAGAAATTTTTAGAGACTGCGCTTTTTAATGTTATCGTGATTTTTAAGGAGTTTTACTGTTTAAATGGGATTTTTAAGGACTGTTGCCCATCTTCTGCTGGAATTTTTAAACTATATTTCTCCTTATATAATTACAACAGAATTTTGGACATGTGTCACTTGGCCTGGGAATGATGCAATGTTATCCCGCGCAACGCCGGGCATGTCAGCTAGTACAAAATAAAACAAAAAATTGCGCCACGTGTAAAAAATTATACAAAACAAGAGCTTAGTGAACGAAAAATAGAGGTGTTGTTTAAAAACAACACGGCGCAGTGTAGGGTTAATACTTTTAGTTTAAGGTTGAAAAGTTAAAATATTGTAAGAAGTGGGCCTGGGGTGATGCGAGCATTACAGTACTCGCATCGCATGCACTAATAACGTCAAATTAATTATTATCGAAAACTATTGACAGTGTAATCCTAAAATATCGATAACTATCGATAGTTCTCCACTTCTAGTGCCGCCACCTTTGAGCACGCTGAATTACTATTTCTAGTACACAAATTCGAAGGTGAGTTTAGTTGAGCCCCATACTCACAGATCTCAAACGTTTATTCAATGCTTTTCTTTATAACTATTAAACTGGTAGTCACAGATCTCAAGTTGTTTAGTTTTACGAAAGCTAACAAATCTTTCTCTGTAGTAGTACAAAGTGCGGAAAAACAAGAACTTCATAGAGAAACTATTAGCAAGAAACTTCATTATTTGATTTGAATCAAATTCTTCGTAAATTTACAGAAACAATGTTTCCCTTCAATACTTTTACAGAAATGTTTTGCAGTGCAGTTTTTAAATGCTGCATACATGTATTACCTATACTTTATTTGAGTAAAACTAAAGTTAAAGGTCGCCTCCTTAAGAAGAAAAAGAGTGTAAACTGATCATACAAATTATATGAAAACTTTTTTTTCTTATGATTTGGTCAAAACTAATTTTGTCCTATTGAATTACATATCTATGTTCAGATGGATTCAGCTACCTTTAATACGTCTAAATCCGTTAAATTTAGGAAAATGGAAAATTTTCACGAATTCAACACTTTCTTCCCTGCACGAGTATTTTTTGAATCTATGTCCAACAAAGATATGTAATTTAACAGGACAAAATTAGTTTTGACCAAATCATAAGGAAAAAAAAAGTTTTCATATAAGTAATTTTTATGATAACGAAAAAAAAGCAATATATTTATACAAAAGCTAAATAAAATTTATAGCGTCCATCTGCTTTGAAAGTAAATGTACTTTCTTTCGCCTACTATGCGAATAACAAAACTTCCAGAAAAGTTTAATATTTATTAGAGAAATGTTTTCATCTTGCTTTCAGAATAAAAATCAAACGGCTTGCAAAGTTCCTCTTATTTGCCAATGTGTCTGCAATTTGTCTTTGTTCAGGCACATTTGTTATTCGATTTCTAAGCTCAGAAAACCAGTACATTATATATATTCGCAAATAAGTCCACTCCATTAACACCTTGAGCGAAGTGTAGGGGGAAAATTATTTTTATGTGCATAAATTGAATCAATTTCCTTCGAAGATTTAATTTTTTTCAGATTCTGATGAAAAATCACTGATAAGCCGGACATGGACATCGAAGATATTGTATAATAGAACTTCAATGGAGAAGCAATATTGGATTTTCATCTAGTTGAGCCGCACGAATATTCAAATTCTAAACAGCAATTTACGTACATTATGATGTTTCAGAGACTATTGTAATATTAAGCCTACCAGAGCGGATAAGTGACCGCTTTTGCGGCTTTAATCAAAGTTTTTAAATTACAGGTTTCCATTTTTTTGAACTTAATGCACAACCTTTTCTATAATATATAGCACCTTAAGAAGCTATATATAGTAGAAGTTTGCTACTTTAGTAGCTTATAGTGTTAAAGTTCAAATAAAACGAGTAAAATTTTTAGAGCTAGTGAGTTTTGTAAATAATTAATTGATTGTTGCATTTAAAGGTTGTTGAGTATTAAACATCTCCCTCTTCCACTAAACCGTGAAGCGGCTCACCCAGGATTTTGCTTTGGGAGGGAGGGTGATCAAGGTCAAAATTAGGGATACACCGGATATTGACTTACCGGATACCGGGTATCCGGTGCCACTCGTGTGACTTATCCGTAACGGATATCCGGCTCTGGTGTTTGAAACCCATAAATTCTTTTCATAAGAAAATAAAATTTGAGTTTCCGGATAACCGAATATTTCGTGCAGTGACTGGATCTGGTTCCGGATATCCAATATCCTCAGGAGGGGAAGGTCCTGTTGCGCCCCCTGTCCCTTACCAGAAGCATCATAAGCTAATTTTCTTTTCCACTTTTCAAATTTTGTCAAAAAGTTTTCGACTGATACAAATATATGCGGTACGTTCTTTCAGAAAGGAGATCTTTTATTTATTTCAATATTAATACAGTAAAACCTCTCAATAAGGGACACTAAGAGGACTAAAAATTTTGTCCCTTAAATAGAGGTGTCCCTTCGTCGGAGGTTCATAAATTGACACATACACATATAGTGTATTAAATAAGTTTAATTTTTTAGTAATAAACATTTGTTAGATACCATTTAAGCTTAAAACTGAAAATGTCTCATGCATACAAAATATAAGTCGAAATTATTGAAATTTAAAATTTTTTCATTGAAAAGCTAAAATTTTCGCATAAATGTCGTATTGGCAAAGTTTTGGGGCTTACAGAAACTCATTTGAAGTAATCTATTAGATGGGTTTGCTTTAAAGTTCGTAATTTGGGCAATACGGTATAAATTACGTTTAGTATACTTTTTCCAATCCTTGCATAAAAAACTTGTTGGTAGCCGTGTACTGTCTGTCATTGCTGAGCTGAACCCACATGTATTTCATAGTACAAAAGAGGGAAAAGCCTTTACTAGTAGGTTTTGGCAAGCACTTTAAAATACCTGTTTCTTTGTTCATGCTTCTTTGACTCATATTAACTTTCAGAAGTTAACTGTTAACTTTCAGAAGTTAATTTTTAGAAGAAAAAGAAGAAACTTTAGCCTCCCAACGAATTTTTTTAATCTAATTCTTGAATTTTGGAAATTTTTCTCTAAGAATGTCCCTTAAATAGTGTCCCTTACTCAAAGGTAAGTACTTTGCAGTCCCAATTCAAAGGGACTGGGACCAGAAAAAGTGTCCCTTAATTAGAAGTGTCCCTTTTTCGGAGGAGTCCCTTAAAGGAGGTACCACTGTAATAATAAAGTTTATTAACCTCGAAACAACAAACATAAAAGAACTCCCAACGATAATATTAATTATTGATCATGTAAGAAAAACCCAAAATTTTAAAAGGTACACTAATAGTTTTAAAATAAGTAATGAATGATGAGTCCCTGGAACGTGCCTGGAGACGTTAACAAGGATTTGCACGGAACTAAACGAGCTACTATACCAACATCGATTTTATAACACTAGCTATACACCGTTTTTAATCCCCTACATAATAATAGCCTAATATTCCGTCTGTCCGCGTCTTAAAAGAGTATAAAACAAAGTCGCTTCCCGCCGTATGTACGCTTAGATCTTTTTAACTCGCGACGGATTTTGATAGGGTTTTCATCACACAATAGACAGAGTGGTTCAAGAGGAAGGTTTTAGAAAAAATCTACAGGTAGTTCTTTCCAATTTTCGCAAATTTCCACATAAATTCCCTAATATGGGGTGAAAAAAACCTTGCACATATTAATGTAATATATCGATCGAAAGCGCCGATTTTTCTGCACAAGATGATATTTTTTCTTAGTTTCTAAGTCAATAAGAACGCCAGTTATAAGCTTTTTAGCTCGATTTCTTAAGGCTTACCTTGACCCAAAAATAATAATTAGCATCCTCAACTCCGGGTGAATAGTGTCAGCATAATTTCAATTTAAAACTTATTTTTCAAAGCAGAGACATCAGTTGAGTTTTCAGCTTAATCAATCTAAGATCATCGCCAAGACTCATTCCAGATGAAAAGTAAGCAACAAATGACGCCGTGCTACAATTTGGCAGATTTAAGTACCCTTTGGTGAGAAATCTGACCCTACTGAAAGGATTTGCTCCCAATAATGCCTTAACTGATCCTTTTACATGTTATATTACTTTTTTCAGCGTTAACAATGCCTTTCAATTTATGAAATACATACTCAATTTATATCGAGCGATCATTCTCCTGTTTATATCTAGCGATCTTTTCTTAAGCCTTTCGGATTTTAAAGTATTTCTTACGATTTTAAAATGGTTATAGCCCGTAGATGTGTTCTGCGGGGAATCAGCTAGTATTTTAATAATTGAAACAATTTTCTATGTCTTTTATGTGAAAAAAAAATTATTATAGTCTGTGTAATTACAATCGCCGTGTCAAGGTCATACAACTCTACCTTTTCCCCTTCTGGTCACCATGGTTTCCGTGCTAGAAACTTTTTCCCCACTTGGTTTGGGAACATAAGTCAGGTTGTTGTTTTAGTTATAATAATAATAGACGGATTCAAATCAGATTTATTTCTCAATGGCAAAAATAGATTGCGTCAGGCAAAGTTTTCAAATATTTTCAACCAATCTAAATATTATTCTGACATTTTGATGTCTTTCAGAAAGCTATTGTATAGCTAATTTATCGTATTTTATAGTTTGTAAATGTGAAAATCTTATCTAAACATTCCAGATGAAATTTAATTGCATTTACTTACTATCAAAAATAAATAAATGGAAAATAAATTCTTTCTTATTACTTTTTTTCAACTATGCTAATATTTTGAATCGGAGGTGTCGTAATGCCATTGCCTTAACTGCAGTGCAAAAAAAAAAGTCTGGCTCTGTTATCATTCTCGCAGTTGCCATGGAGACAAAGCAGCAAACGCGACCTTGATGCGCCTATTCTAATTACACAGACTATAGTCAATACGAAAGCGATATCAATTTCATCTTCTCCCAAAATGTTAGGTATTATATTTCAGTAAATTCCAACTATTCATTTTTAAAAACGTTTTAAATTAAAACCTATTTTTTCAATATAAGAGTACCAACGCATGGAAAAAAATTTTAGAACTGAATTATAATAAAATTTTTCCTTATTATAAAATTTAGAAAAAGGTAAAAATAATAATAAGTAAGTAAATTTATGCATTAAATGAATACATAAATTAACAAATTTTATACAAATGCACTTAATTCTTAGGAGATAATATAAAAATTACAACAGAAGGGAAACCACAATCTTGCACTCCATAAGGCAACTATTTTATTTTCTAATAATTTAAGAATACTATATGTATATGTATATATATATATTTAAAATTCTAAATGAAATTAAGAAAAATACAGCTCAATAATCATTTATGCCAAAAATGAATCATTGGTAGTAATTTTTTTTGCGGAAAAAATGAAACATTTTAGATTTCAAAACTTGATTTAAGTCAAACCACCCAATCTATCAATTTCTTACCTTATAGTACAATATAATAAGTCTACGGAGAAATATTTCAATTTTTTTAACCATAGTTTTTTTTTTTTCATATTCCAGCAAAAGAAACTAAAATTATAATCAGAATTTCTCTGATTTTCTTTATTTTTTGGCGCGAAAAAGGTTTTTTTTCAGTGTTATTATTTTTTTAGATAAAAAGGTATCAATTTCTCCCTTAAGTGTCAATTTTTGAATTATTGAAAAATATCCTAAAAGCAATAAAATCAAAGAACTTTTTTTTTTTTGTATGATGTTCTATGTCCAAAGCTCAAAAGTTATTTCTGGTAAAGTTTGTTCAAAGCAAATTCATTAGGTTTTATTTAACATCCAATTTTCCATTTTGAGTCTAATATTCAAATTTTTTGAACTGTTGAAAACTGAACGAAGTTCTCCATAGATAAAAATTAAATATTAGAATGAGGTGTCCTGGCCAAGTTTTTTGGAACAAAACACGTTTGCTCGAATCACACTATTCGCTGCGAGGAGCGGCGGGCAGGGAACAGACATACATTTTCCCCTCTAACCTAATCATTTCTTTTTAATTTTTTCCCTACCTATTTATTAATTTTATTCTTATTAATTTGGTAAGGCAGAAGGGACTAATCGCATTAGATCCATTATTTTATAAACTTTTTGCTTATTAAAAGCAAAATTAAAAATTACAAGTAATAAAATAATTTTTGGAAGAAAAAAAATAGAACCGACTTGAGAACTATAAAGTAAAAAATAAATTCATTCTTTAAACAACATCGATTCTACTTTTAAACATTTACTACTTTTAAAAGCAAAATTTTGAATCTAAATACCTTAAATGTTACTTAATTTATCTAGGAATTGGTAGGAAACTCTGGGGCATTTATATTTGTAATTGAATCACGATTACAAAAGCTTTAAACTATCCTCTATTGACTAAAAAAAATCTTAAATCGGTTCATTTAGTGAAAAGTTATGGATGAAAAAACAAAGAGATGACTAAATTTCCACATTATAATTTCTTTTAACTATCGGATAAGGTCAAACGAAGGTACGGGACGTATGGGAAATCACCCGCGATCGATTAAAAAAAGAATCATTAATTTCGGTTTATCCAAGTAAGAAGTTATTTGATGAACAAACAAACAAACAAAAACCGACATACATACAATATGAATAGAGAACCGATCTTTGGAAAGTCGGTTAAAAAGAAAGCAAATTTTTTTCAACAATTAATACGTCGCATGACAATAGATATTGTGTCGACAGGGTGGCGAAGTGGTAAGGCGCAGGTCTCGTTCGCCCAAGTTCGCAGGTTCAAACCTGGCCCAAGTCGGTGGATTTCCAAGATGCAGAAAATCGTCTGCGCCCATGTCGTATGATTATGCGTATGTGAAAGATGCCTTGAGTAGACATTTGGATTTGATGCTCTCGGCTAAATTAAATTCCTAGTGCATTTTCGCATCAACAGAGTCCGGGTGCTTGCCCTTTCAGGTGGAGAAACCGGACGTCAAAATTCTCATGCGGCGATGGTACCACACTATTTGTGTTGCCTCTAAAAGAGATGGTACCAATCTCTGGGGAACGCACTAGGTCTGCAAAATGGTTAGTAACCACATGCAGCCCCGTTGGAGGAAAGGAAAAACAATAGCTATTGTTGAGAGAGCTATCCAAAAAAATTTGTTCTTTAATATTCTAGCTTATGCATTCTTATTAAAAATCATATTGAGCTAGATGGCGCGATTTGGATACAAAATTCCTTTTTGCACGTGTCACTGTAGCACATGTGAGTACAAAAGCTATAACTCTGTTCACGCAGATGCACGCACGTGCAGCCTTCGAATCATATAATTCTGTTGGTATATGAGAACTTCTGATGGTTTACGATCAAAACAAGTTTTATCTGCGATCTTTTCAAACGTTTAAACGCTTAAAAATTGTTGGAAGAAGCAGTAAACAATTTAGGTTTGTTTACATAATTCAGAAAAATATTTTTCCCAAGCTAACGTCATTTATTTCGAGACATTGATTTTCAAGGAAATATGTTCTCTTGCTGTCAATAAATCGACACAGATGGTATTCTTTAGAACAAAAATATTTTGAAGCATTTAACAGGAATTGGCTTTTGACATAATCGAATCATTAAACTATCGCTTTCCACAAAAACACTTACGAGGTCATCGACTCATTGGTTCGAAAATTAATGTTTCAAAATTTATATTATAGAAAGTTACGACTGTTTTCTTTTCTCTTTTTCTTTTCTTCTTTTCTTCTTATTTTAAATTAAAGTGCTCGGATTTTTTTTTTCAAGCACAATGATGTGCCACAATGTGAACCTTGATCGATTCTTATGCAAAATGACTTCCTGAATCCGAATACGAGTCCCGTTTTCTCCATTTCCCTCCATCCATTGCCCCCCACATTTAGCCCTTTTCTATAGTTTTATAACCATGAATTTGGTTTATAGATGTTTAAAAGGATTATTTAAACTGTTAAATTTCTTCTGAGGGGATAAAGAGGTTACATGAACATTTCGCTTATAGAAATGAACAGTGTCGTATCTGCAAAAAATCGTTTTTTTTTTTTTTGTTTTTATATAAAATTTTCAGATTTTTGCGCTCTTTATATTGGGAATACTGCCGTAAGTAAATGTTCAAAAATTAAGGCTTGAAGATAACTATTTTTTTTTTTGGTGCAATACTGTAACAACTACTTTTTATAGTTATTTCTAATTTTTTTTGCCATCATTAACATCGATAACAATAACTATTTTCTGAGCAAAATCGATTATAATAATCATTGAAACAAATAAGGTAATTAAATAAAACAAATTGTAAAAAGTTCAAACTCCTCTCTTGAAAAATGTCCATTTTGCAGATATGACACTGTTCATTTCTATAAGCGATTTGTGGCAGGAAGGGAGATCTGAGGGTAATTTTCCCTTCAGATTATAAAAAAGAACAACATTAAAATTATTGCATTTTCTGCTGTTTCCCCCAGTTATTTTCTACGGTAAAAACTGCAGCAACGGCACTCACGGAAGCGCGGATCCGAAATTACAGTTGAACTTTCTTAATACGAACACGTTTAATACGAAATCACGGCTAAGACGAACATTTTGTTCATTAAGTTTGGTTTACTATTTAATTACACTAAATATCTCACGCCTTTTACGATGTCTAAAATACAAATTTCGGCTAAGACGAACAAAATTTCTGACCTATCCACGAAAAAATTGCATGATAAAATTTAATGTACCTAAAAAACAACTAACCAATAAGGATTTTTTCCAAAATTGTCAAATTTTAAAAGGTAAGTTCACTTTTTCTCAATGTACTAGTAAGATTTAAAAGTGTATATTAGTAAAAATAAATCGTTTGTTTTCAATATTTATTTTACTTTTTATTATAAATAGTAGTAATTGTTTTTAAAACATAAACATGCATTTCTAATACTTTTTTTAACACAATTTTACTTATTCACGGTTGCTACGAATAACGGCTAATACGGACAAATTCGCGAATTTTTGGCAATTCGTATTAAGCGAGTTCAACTGTACGTTCACTTGGAGGGGGGGGGGAGGAAATTAAAAATTATGATGAAAAATAATAATTATAATAATAACCACTGAAGCGCAGCATGTTGCGTATGTACCTGCATTAAAAAAAATAATAATAACACTGTGCAACACGAAAAATGTCCTTTGGATGAAAATGGCCGAATCTGTAATTATTTTTTGCCTATCACGTACCATTTTCCCAAAATTCCACATTTTAGCTTTTTACGTATTTTCTGGATAAATGTGCATATTTTCGTAATTTATCGACTTAATTTATTATAAATTATATCTTTCTCATTGACAGTGAAATAGTTGCCATTCTATAGACCTTTTTAATGAACTTGGGTTATTTAGCGACATTTTTGGCAACAAGAGCTTTATCAACTTCTCGAAGTTTCGAGTCTTTTACAAGACGACAAAATCATTTTGTAGACCACTTTGCGGAGAAAGAAAAAATAGTACGCTGCTGTGATGTGAATGTAGTGTTTCAAGCATTAGGGCATGAGCACAATTCAGCAGAGTGGCGCTTGTTTATCAGTGATCTTCCATCTAAGTATCGTTTTCCTATTCATTCCTGTAGCACATTCTGCAGACACAAAGGAAATTTCAAAATTTTGAGTGGCAAAAGCATATCAAATTAGCTACTTGTAAATCAACAATGTGCCTTTTTTAAACAATTGTATATTAAACTTGGTTTATCGAAACATTTGTAAAAGCTCTGGACAGAGGAGTGGCTTTCTTGCATTTCAGGAAAAAATTAAATGAGGCAAAACTAAAAGAAAGGATTTTTATTGGCCCACAACTTAAGGAAGTCCTTTCATGATGAAGAGTGAAAACAAACAGTGAGAAGCCGAAAAATCTGCCTGGTTGGCCTTTAAATCAGTGTGCTCACGTTTCCTTGGAAATGAGAATGCTGAAAATTACGAAAATCTTGATGGTGACATGATAAAAGGCTTTTGTATTATTAGGTTGCAATATTTCGTTAAACCTACACTTTTTGGACTCCCATATGGACTTCTTTCTTCAAAACCTTGGCGTAATTAATGATGAAAATGGGGAAAGGTCTCATCTGGATATTTCTGTGTTTTAAAAGCGTTTCAGCGTTTGATAGAATGGAAGTATACGAATTGAATATTGCTAATATGTTATCAGGGCAATCCAACAGATGCCTTCGAGATGAAACGACCAAAAAAAATCTTTTTTGTGTCGGTGTTTTCAATAAGTAAGCCGCAGTTACATTCTTCTGTAACCAAATTGTATAAATATGAGGAGTGGGTCTCCATCAAAAACGGTACGTGATGAACAATTTTGGTTTGGATATTTGAATTAAGCACCTTTTGTTTATACAGAATCACATAGTTTCATCTAAAGGATTAAAAAAAAGTTCAAATTTGTTGCACAGTGTAATTTAGCCCTGGCAATTTAGCTGATTTTTGTGTAAAATAATCTTTTGAATCCGAAGTGTTACCCTCACTTTTCTCAATCACGGACCGTTTTCTGTGGACGTCTTCCCTCCTCTATATTTATCACTTTTTAACAGTCATATGGGAAAGGAGGGTAAGAGTACGCAGGGACTTTTTTCCCTGTTGGCAACACTGCAAGCAGAAGCGAGTTTGATCCACTCAACACGTTTGTTTTCAGCTGGCTCAAGAGACCGCCATTGTTATTTTCATCCTTGCTGTCGTTTATTTATCAGGTAAAATATGATTTCTGCATGTTGACATGTAATTTTTCTGTGAAGAAATATTAATTCTTTTGTCAATAAAGGATTGATGTTTGCTTTTTAAGTATATATCTTTATGAGCTTTGTTCCCTTCAGAACAACGTGGACATGTCAGAATTTTACTATTGTGAATGCTACAGCCATCTATGGACGATTTTGAGGAGCAAATTCATCGGCGGGTAAGAGTACGCACATAAGGAAAAGGTAGAGAGAAAGAGAGAATTAGAAGAAGCAAAGGCTAATCGAGCTGCTATGAAAAGTAAAAATGGGGCCAAAACTGAAAAAGGAAAAACCGTGAAAGCAAAGAAAAAACTTGTTCTGCATTGTATCGACAACCCAGTTCCCTCAACAAGTTCAGCAAACAAGGAGACTGCAATATACCCAGGCTGCGAACAATCATATGATGAAGATTTGATCCAGTGTGGATTATGTGAGGAGTGGTGGCATGATGAATGTTCCAGTTACGAAGGCACTGGAGCATTTGTATGTGGCTACTGCTAAATTTTCTGAATGCGTACTCTTACCCTTCCTGGGTGCGTACTCTTATCCGCCAGGTCGGTAAGAATACGCATTTGCAATTTTTTTTTCCGCTTGCTGTCTTTCATATATTTTTTTAAGAAAAAACTTTCATTTTGTGTACCTAAGTTTCTAAGTTAATAAACTATGATTCAGTCAATTTTCAAGGTTCTCACTTTTCCATTCTCATTTTTATAACGAACAATCCACTAAGTGCGTACTCTTACCCTCCTTTCCCTTACGTAATATGTAGCGCTACAACGATTTCATCATTATTATTATCTATATATGAATAGGCAAAGATAAAACAGTTAAGAAACATTTTATCCTCTGGTTTCCAACTGATTTTCTTACTTATTATTATTATTTTTTTTGTTTATAAGTTATTGACGAGTTTTAGTGATATCAGTTTAAAAACTTTGGAAACAGTATATTTAGTTAGTTTTCCCCTTTTCTTTTGTTAGGCGAGCCTCGCTTACACTGTTAGAAATTTCATCATGAAATTACGGTTAAATAACCGGCGGCAGTCTGTCCCTCTAATTCACCGTTAAATTTACGGTTTGGAAAGTTTTTTTTATCTTTACGGGACCTTAACCATTTCCAATCAGCTTGGTTAAAAATCCGTAAATACAAACGTTTATGGCTTCAAAACAAAATGTTTACCGTTTTCAACCATTTCGAGGCGTAGAAACCGTAAACGAAGCGGGCGGGAATCGAACCCGGGTGCATGGTACACCAACCTTGCGCTCTACTCTTTTGGCTATCTACACCACGTAAAGCGGCCGTTTATCTATCAATAAATCTTCTTTTCCAACAGGCAAACTTCCTTAAAATTGAGGTTTTGGTTTTTGATTGGTTCCAAAGTCATTTTTGGTCTAAATTTACTGAATATTGACAAAAATAATTTTATTTGCTGCAAAAATTAAAATACAAGCAAGCTTCAGCAGCTCAAATTATAGGTTCGCCCATTCGCAAACAATTCGGGAATCCGATGTCTCCAATTTTTGATTGACGTGTGCATGTGTTTCTATTTAGTAACCACGCTTAAGAGACTTTTTTTCTTCTTTTTTTATATACACATGCAGATTTGAACTAATAAATCTTTATTCATATTTTAACAACAACGTACGACTGGTAAGGTTTCGTAACGAAGATGGACGCCCGACTCTTATTGAGCGCTTGAAAATTACGGTTAGTTAAACGTTCTTTAGGATAAGCAGAGAATAAACGATTCTTTTTCACAATCAGCGATGTGAGAACCATCTTTTTAATAGTTATTCAACTGTTGCAATTAAATATGGTAAAATAACAGTCAAATAAATGGTTATTTTACTATTTTCTTGCGGAAATTTTTAACAGTGTAATATTGTAATGTTATATTGTTATAGATAGCCAGATGGCAATAAATATAAAACTCATTGTTAAAAAGTTTGTTGCCATTAAGCAATAATATTAAAAGCAATTATGATAAGAGCTTGCATGGTGGCTTCGCTGAAACAATGAAATGAAAAATGAGAATAATGGGAAGCAAACATTTAAGTTTTGTTCAACTGCCACTAAACTTGGTACGAAATCGGCAAAAGTACAAGCGGCTACATTTATGAACGCAATTGACCCTGCTGCGACAATGATTTACAATACGTTTGCTTTAAGTGCGGTTTATCAAAATAAACTCGACGTTATAATTGCTAAATTTGATAAATACTAGTATAGTTATATAAATAGCATAATGGTTTCATTGCTACATTTAATTATTGCCGTCGAATTTCAACTGTTGGGAGAACTCTAGTTACTTGGAAATTTACCAAGAAGTTCGTCTGTGCTAAGCAACACTACGTTCTTGCATAGCAATATCGTTTTTGATATCAGTTATCCAGAGCTCCATGTAACTTCAAAGATTATACTTTTCATTATTTAAAACAATCACTTCAAAACTAAATAGAATTCTTATATTAAAAAATAGAACAATCAGTTGTTGAGGAAGAGACATCATATTCCTTCCTCTAATTTTGGAGGTAAAGTTATTAAAGTATTGTTATTAATGAAAGGGCAGAATTCAATCAAATTCAATAAAATTTAATAAATAAATAAATAATAAAAACATAATGAATAAGTAAATAAATAAACAGCTCTTCTTAATATACTAGAGCTTAAAATTTAACTAATTATAAAGAAAAATAAAGTAAAAATATATGTAACGCAATATTTTTTTAAAGAACAACTATGATTTAGACATAAAAAATAAGGTAAAATACGATGAATTTTTGAAAAATATGCAAAACGATAAAGGACGGTAATGACAGTTAAGCATAGCTCTTGATCACGGTATCAGAAATGGGAGGAAGGATAAGGTGGGCTCCCCTATTTTATAATAATTAAGTGGATGTCTAGAAGAAGGTCCTACAGGTTTTTCAGATTTTACAGAACTGCAATTAAGAACTTTAACGTGGATTACAGTACAACCACAGATGAACTACATTGACTTTTCATATAGTGGGAAAACTGAAAGACTCTTTCACGATTTCTTTTTATCACTGCAAGTCACGTGTGATTTGTAAATAGCGATGCTGTTTTGTTCCACAAAAGTCCCTTTGTAAAGATAAAAAGCATCCTTTGAGAAAGCTGGAGAATTATTTTGAAGTGTTTTCAGGATTTAAATATAAGGCAACAACATATCTGCCATCTTAAAAAACGACCAACGTGTTGGCTAACATTTGTATCACCTCTATATTGAGAACAATTAACTGGTTTTGGGGCGAAGAAAGAAAAGTTATCACGACTTGGCGAAATTTTAAATTTAACCAAAAAAAAAAAAAAAGCGATATCGAAAATCTTACAACCTAGTTTTTATCGAAAAAATAAATCTCAAAAAAGAAGGAATCAACCTCAAGATAAAGTAATTTGAAAATCGTCTGCAGTTAATAATCCACAAAATATGCATAAAAATGAAATGAATTTTTAGAATTTGTTTCGCTGATAAAACGGCATGAATAAAGATAAAATAGCATTTTTTCAATCTTACGTTAACAGAAATCATCTATTTAGCGACAAAAGTACTCTTAATTTTGGAGAAAATATTCAAATGGAGCAAATAAATTCAGAGGTAAGCCTCGTTTTAAAATTCAAAACTACTTAAAATGAATATTGCATGTGCTTGTTCTACGAATTTCAGAAAGAAATCATCTTGTACAGTTTTCGACGAGCATTAGTATGCTGCAAAAATCTAAAACGTGGGACATTTCTTAGATGAGATAATCCCAAAACTAAGTTTTGTTTAAAATTGGAATAAAAAAAGAACAAATTCGAATTTTAGGAAAAGCGATTCGAGGTGCACAAGGAAACCGAAGTTTCGTACTTTTCTACCGTTCCATATCGCCAGGAAGCGACCAACAGATACACACACACACAAATAAATACACAAACTCTCGGTTTTATTTATATAGATAAAATTATTAAAGAATAAGAATTAATTACACTAACAAAGTTTATGAAAAGTAATTTTCTATCTGTTGGTGTCTAAGAGCCTTCCCATGTTTGCATTTCCTCTTTTCTTCAACTTTTTCAAAATGCAACCAAAAATTATATTTTATACATCTCCATTGCTTTTGAATTATTTGCAAACAATAATAAGAATATTTTGCATTCTTGTATAATATTTAATGTACTTGTAAACTGAAGTTTTAAAATATCGTCGGAAAATCATCAATTACAGTAGTTATTAAGAAAAATTATAAGAAGCGCCCCGATTCTCAAAATTCTGTTTTCAGCTTTCTAAGGATCAAACATTATACAGTAAATAATAGCAGCTGCTGTTTTATATTGCAAAACACTTAAATAATTAAATCTTAATTTAATTTTACTCATCACAACGCATATCACATAGTACGGAAACATTTTATTACTTACTTCTAATCTTCAACTGGCTCGTAATGACTGACAGTTTTGGAGCTATGAATTTTTGAAAATAAGAGAATTTAAAAAATCATCTGCAATTTTTATTCCTGAAATCACGTGGTTTGTGACGTATCTAATGATCAAATGAGACGTCAGAGCAGAAAAAGATCTGAGGAGACGAGATGTCTTGTAATAAATTTATAAAAAGTTGACAGATTTTTCTTCTGTTTTTTTTACAGTGCTTTGTGCAGTCTTTCGCATGTGCAAGTTGCGTAAATATCTCTTACTCAAGGGTTACAGCTCTAATCTTAAGACAAGGAAAAGCGCCATGTTACATATATCACATTTCCTCATAACTACTGAGGTTTGAGGCCTGAGCAGTAAAAATAAAGATTTGGAATTTTGCGAAAGCTGTATTATATAAATAATGAAGGAGGTTATTGTATGATTGTACTTTTTAATTTAGAAATTAAATAATAATAATAATAATAATAATAATCTTATATATTTAAATGATCAATTCTTGTATGTATTGAGTTATCGGAAACGGCTATAACGATTTTGGTCAAATTTTGCATTTCGGTCAGGTTTTGTTTTTTAAATTTAGCTGTATGGGTGTCTTTCCCAGAAAAACACGATTTTACACAAGAAAAAAAACTTATTTTTTTGACGCAATTCGGACACTTGTAACACTGAGCAAATATCATCCGCTACAGACATTTTATTTCAATTGAGATGTCAATACATTGAGTGGCAAAACTTAATTTTTAATTTACCTTTTTGTTGGTTGAAATGTGTTGATGTTACCATTTGTGCAACTGAAAATGCCCAGGAAGCCCATTGAAAAAAAAAAAAAAAAAAGCGTTAACAATGCTGCGCGTAATTTGAATGTATTCGAAGGTCTATAAAACGGTGTAAGACTCATTGTGCCAAGTCTAAGTAATAACATGATAAAGGCACAAATCTTTATGGTGAACAACCTGTCAAGGAACATAGTACATATACATGTACCTATAATAAATTATTGAGTACAACTTTAGTGTAGGGGCCTGTTAGCGACTTTTTTGGTTGGAGAAAAAATTGTTGGTCGCAATTACAATTAATTGTTTTGTGTTTGATGTGTGGAACTTTAGTTTGTTATAGTTCGGGACAAATCACTCCTTTGGCGACATATTTCGTCGCCCAACTTAAATAAATTGCCAACCCAACCAGTGATCGTAATGATCATTGGTATCTTTCATTTAAATAAAGAATCAACCAGTCCCTATACTAAAGCTGTTCAATTGATATGACAGTACACACGTCTTAAGATCAAACTTTCAGATTTGTTGCAGTGGACTTGACATCATCAGTTTTTATCCATGGCATACTATATGGTAGAATATTCCAGAGTAAAGCAGCTTCTTGGGAGGAGTACTTTTAACGTAGTTGGTGAAACTACGTTAAAAGTACTCCTCCCGAATGAAATTCATTGACATACCCACCAAACGAAGTATGAAATAAAATAATTTTTGAGAAAAATATAGAGCCGACTTCAAAGCAGAACTACAAATTGCGCTAAAAAGTAAAAAATAAATTAATTCTTTAAACAACATCGATGTGACTTTTAAACATAGTTTTAGAAGTCGGTGCAAAATTATGAGTAATTACCATTGCACCATTTGCTAATTCATATTGGAACTGTTGCTAATTCAGCGAAAATATATATATTTGTAATTGGGATTCATGATTACAAAATATTTCATCTATCCTAATTTTGCACCGACTTCTAAAACTATGTTTAAAAGTCACATCGATGTTGTTTAAAGAATTAATTTATTTTTTACTTTTTAGCGCAATTTGCAGTTCGGTTCTTTTTTTTTCTCAAAAATTATTTTATTTTATTCTTTTTAGTGTAAATATTTTTTCTATAAATATGTGCGATATTTGAGCTAGACGACCCTCTATCAATTAAAGAAAAAATTATAAAAATCGGTTCATTTAGTCAAAAGTTATGGGTGAAATTCCAAAAAATGACTATCTTTCAGCCCATAACTTTTTTTCTAATTATCGAATATGGTCAAATGAACAAACGGGACCTATGGGAAACCAACCTCGATAGATTTAAAAAAATCATGAAAATCGGTTCATTCGGGGAGAAGTTATGAGTGGACAATAGTGCTGACTCTAAGCGATTTTGACAGGGCGCTGTGCCCAGCGGCCTCTTTCTTCCCTTTTCTGTGCGCCCTGCGGTCTATTCAGACCGTGCCAACATCAGCCGAATGGCCTTCAAAGCAGGAAGTGCAGTAGGAAAACTTCAATCCTCCCCCCCCCCCCCCCCCACCTTTATTTGTCCCCAATAATTTTCTCAGAACTCCAGAGCATTATTGTCTTCTCCCCTTTAGCTTCTTGGAATAACTGGGGGTAGTAGAGGGACGCATCACGTGCCTTTTTTTAATTTTAAAGTGCTTTTAGCCTTAAACAAATATGAATGTCTGCAACTTAAATTATGCTATTTTTAGTTAGGATGGCAGTTTGCAACCCGCTACCTGCCGATGATGTGCGGTAATTCGGCAAACTCCCGATTTTTCCAAAAAAAAAAAATCGAGCAAAAGCGGCAAACTCTCCGGATTTTGGGTCCTGATTCAAAAAGTTTTGTAAATAGCACCAGAACTCATTGATTTTTCCATTAGCATTTCATTCATTAACAGCATTTTTTAATACAGTATATTCTCTCTTATAAGTCGAGAAATTTAGTACAAAAAACGAAGTAAATGTCCACTTACGTTCGCGGCAAAACATCGAAAAATCCCGACTTTTCCTGTTTTTTTGTTTTTTAAACTTCTTTAATAACACAGTACAAGAAAAGAGTATCATCAAATTCTGACATGGTTTTAAAGTCTCTGGCCGCTTACGAAAGACTTTTAATTATAAAAGATCAGCTTATCGGGAACATAAAAGAAAGCCCGAACTTCAATTTTACGAATTTTCTGTATCGTGTAAAATTTAGCGCTCAGTCTAAAAAACAATAATCTATATAAATAAAACCGAAAGTTTGTGTGTGTGTGTGTGTGTATCTGTCTGTCGATCGCCTCCTAACGAGATGGAACGGTCCAGAAATACGAAATTTTGACTACAGGTACCTTGGGTCAGGTCCTCGTGCACCTCGAAGGGTTTTTCCTAAAATTCGAATTTGTTCTTTTTTTATTCCAATTTAAGCAAAACTGTTAATTTTAGGAATATCTCATCGAAGAAACGTCACACCTTTTCGATTTTTGCAGCATACTAATGCCCGTAAAAAACGGCACAAGATGATCTCTTTCAGAAGTTCGTAGAACGAATAGAACACGCGCAATATTCATTTAAAATAGTTTTCGAACTTTAAAGCAAGGCTTACCTCTGAATTTATCTGCTAAATTTGCGTGTTTTCGCCAAAATAAATATTATTTTTATCGCCAACTAGATGATTTTTGTTAACGTAAGATTGAAAAAAGCTGTTTTATCGTTATTCATGCCGTTTTATCAACGAAACAAATTCTAAAAATTCATTTCATTTTCATGCATATTTTGTGGATTATAAACTGCAAACGATTTTCAATTACTTTATCTTGAGGTTGATTTTTCTTTCCATATTTTACTTAAGTGATTCATTTTATAAAACATTTACTTAATATTTTTACTGTCTATTTGGCACTACTGAAAGAATTTAGTTATTTCTTTCTATCAAAAATTTCACACGTCAGGATTGGTTCAGTACTGAAAATTTTCTAACTTAAATGTGCATTGCCTTTGGACATAATGCTTTGCTTTCTTTCGTTTTCATCCGAATTTTATAAAAGTGCTATTTATTTGAATTTTCAGGAAATCCTTCGACGATTTTGCAAGCGGGATTTATAGGAACTGTCCTTATTTTAATGGGGAGTTTAAGATGGACTGTTGGTAATTTTAGGAACAGTAGCTCTTGAATGTCAGTATTCTAATGAGTGTTTTTAGTCACTGACGTCTTTATTCTAATGGAGATTTTTTGAGATTAATGTCCTTATTCTATTAGGGATGTTTATGAATAGTTGTCTTTATTGAAATGGATTCAATAACAGTTGTTCTTCATCTGATGGACATTTTAAAACAGAATACAGCTCTTATTCTGATGGGAATTTTTAGACGTATTGTGGTAGATATTGTAATTACGATTTTTATGGGGACTCTTGATATCATTTTGGCACAATTATCTCGCTGCATGTGCGCAGTTTAGTTACTGTTGCAATTACTCTAATGGCAATTTTATGAACTGTTGTTGGCATGTTAATGTGGATATTTATGGACTGTTATTTTTGGTCTAAAAGGAATTTTTCTAGGCTGTTTGTTTAAATGCAATCGTGTTTTTCAATGATTTTTACGGTTTAAATAAGGTTTTTAAGGCCTGTTGCCCATCTCCTACTTGGATTTTGTAGGAAACTTTTTCCTTATATATTTACAACAGAATTTTGGACATGCGTAACTTAGCCTGCGAATGATGCAATATTATCCCGCGCAAAGCCGGGCATGTCAGCTAGTAATAAATATAATAAAAGCACAAAAAATAGAAAGAAGCAAAATTCAATGATATTAACTTAGAATTAAAGCAATCATTAATAAGAACTTGTAATCGTGAAAGCGAACCCTTTTCCAGAAATCGCGATCTCAAATATGAGAACTTTTTCGGACATGATCATGAAAACTACATTTTTATTTAAACACGTTCATTATAATTATTTTTTTCTTATTTTTAAAATGTTTATTTCCAAAAGAAAAAACCAGTAAAAAAGGCTTCCCGATTTTTCATTGAAATCAAGAATTTTTTTTTTTTTTTTGAAAATGTTCCAGATTTTGGGATTACGAATTTGGGGTTCCGTGATGTGCAATTGTTCTGGGTTTAGCATTTAGTCTCACCACTGAAAAAAAAATAAAAAATAAAATAACAGTAAAAGTCATCGGAGTCATTTCACAAAATCTATACATAAGACAAAACAGTTAAATACTATTTTCAAAGCCAAATAAGCATTTCTTTTCTTTCCAATTCAAGCATTTTAATCTCTACATACTAATCAGTTTATATGTGCTAAAAATAGTATTTGTATCTCATGTATTTCTTCGTTTGCACGCGGAAAACGGTCATATGCTAATTAGCGAACTGCGTAAAATCGGGCAGCAATCTTTTAACATCTGCTTTAGGTTTACAATATTTCTTATTATTTCTTAAACAGTGAACAGAAAAAGTTATTGGACCTAAATACAGTTATTCCGCTCCAAGACTTTAGACTCCCCCCCCCCCCCCCGCCTGAAAAAACTTTAAACAGAAAATTTTGGCTCTATCAGAAAGAAAATTTCAACAGGGTTCCCACTCTCATCTCTGTCAAATTTAAGGCCTTTTTAGGGCCTTTTCAAGGCCACGTGTAACTTTTTTAGGGCCACATATAACATTTAGAGTGACTTTTCTTTGAAGAAATAGGAATGATACCGTATGTCAACTGAATAGAGTCAAATGTTCAACACTGAAATTTACTTTAAAAAAAATAAGAACAATTTTGGGAATGACATAACTTTGCTATCACAACTAAGGAACTATTAATTTTTCCTCCAATGGATTTTAATGTATATTTAATGCATCTTCATGCACGATCAATTCATTGTTATGAATAAATGTTTTCCTCAGAATGATGAAGCAGCAACATGAACATCTCACTGAATTAAATCTTATACAAAAGTCAACTTTTTCAAATTTTATCTTAAATTTAAATATTTATTCCTTTAATAGTTATATTTCCTTCATAGGAAAAAAAATATTATGCTTAGCTAACTTTTCAATCTATAAACCACAACCAGATTTTATTTTGCATCCAACAACATTTCTCAGCACATAATCTGCAGTGCTGCAGTGTATTATCCAAATAATATATGTCTCATGATTATGACTTTTATACATGTAAATCCATGCAACTCAAAATTTTGAAAGAGTAAAAGCAACATATATTACGCAAATTTTGTAAAAGATTTTGAGGCCCTTAACGGACCCCTTTTGCAATGCAGAAGAAGTGCACTTCTAGGTAAAAGCATCCAACTGAAGATGTATCCATTTATTGCCTTAAAAGTCACACTTTATCTGCTAAGAAGTTTGACTTAAAATAAATGTGTCTTTTTGTTTATGAAAACGAGCTTTTAAACCATTATAAAGCAAGCAATAGCAATGTCTTAAATCAAAGTTCTTTCTGAAGGCAGATTATTTAAAAAATAATTTAAGCATTGCATTTTACTAAGGCTACAATAATGAATACTAATAATTATCAACATGATCGTTTGGGTTAAGTTGAAAATAAAGGGAAAATGCTGACTGTAGGTATGTTTCTTCTCATCCTTTTTTATTTTCCACATGACGTAAGATTTATCAAGCAATTTCATGGTATCCTTGATTTCTCTGTGTGACCATTAGCTTCTGAGATAATTTGTAAAACTCCAGAACGATCGTAGCGTCAAATGAAAATTCACTTAGAATAGAAAATCCATACAAGTTTTCCACTGTGCAGATGTAAAAATATATACATACATATATCAATACATGTAGATTTTCATCTCATTTACCAGTTTTGAAAAATCCATGTCATGAATGAATTATTAGTGCTCCATGACTATGACTTCTGAGTTGGAAAAGGAAGAGAGGAAACAAATTTAAGGCCTCACAAATAAAAATTAGGGCCTTTTGAGAGTTTTTGGAAGAAAATAAGGCCTTTTAGGGGCCCCTAAATCAATTTCCAAATTTAAGGCCTTTTTAGGGACTTTTTAAGACCATCGGAACCCTGTTAAATTAAATAAGTTGTTGAATACAAGCACAATTTGCACATTTTCCTCTCATAACATTTTCCTTTAGAAAAATAAAAGAAGTAAAGATTGCACTAGCATTGTTGCTTCCATTTGCCCTGTGAAAAATTATCTTATTTAATTTTAGTGTTTTCTTGCTTATAATTGTGCAGCCTTTTTTTATACCTAATATAATTTCTTTCTTAATGGTAAAAAGGACAAAATATATTGAGCCAAAATAAAAAGCTATTTTCTCTAAAGTTCCCACCTCTAAAAAGAAAAAAAAAATGTTTCAATTAGAAACAAAATGATTAAGGAAAAATTTGAAAGCTCTATGACTGAGGTTTAAAATGGCACCAAGTTTGAAAACCTAGGTTACTGTCACCTGAAATTCTCAGAGTTCGCGCTAGGCCGCGCGATTTCCCCAATATTTTTTGAAATCCCACTCAAAAAAATTTGTTTGCGCTTAAATTTTAAAAATCCCACTTAAAATTTTGGCCAAGGTGCGAATCCCATCTTGTATTTTTCCCCAGTGTGACCCTGATACTTGTCAATAATAATCAGAGCCAGCCTTAAGACTTGTGCGGGCCACCTTGAGAGCACTTTTTGTGGGGGTCGTGATTTGTTGGAACTTTGGTACACCTCTCCCAAACCTGTTCGTGGAGAAATGTCACCAAGACCTAAAATTTTCTTTGTTGAGTAGTTCATAATTTTGCAGCAGAGTACTTAAGAAAACGTACGTAAATGATACATATATACCTATATATTTCTCAAAATGAAAACCTATATTTTGAGATACACATGCAAAGTTTGCAACCTTGCTAAACTTGAAGCATTTTCAATGCTAAACGTTTTTTGCGGGGGGGGGGGGGGGAGGGTAAAAAATATTTTTAAGCACGACTCGAGGGTGACCTTTTTGAAGAAAACATAGTGCCCTTTTCAGAGTTCCCCCTGGCGGCCCTTTCATCCTGGAGTCAGCACTAGGACAGACAAACAAACAAACAAACAAAAAAAAAAACGACATACATACAATATGAATGTATAACCTCCTTCCTTTGTGAAGTCGGTTAAAAAGTCCGACTTCACGACCATGATGAAAGTGGGTATCAGTTCAAAATCTTATAACCAATGATAGGCAAACTGTAAAGTAAAAACCATAATATGGCATATTTTAAAAATAAAGTGTTGAACTGAGGGCATTCACATGTTTTTTTTTTTTTTTACTCAAATGAAGTTTTAAAGTTTGTATGTCGGTAGGATTGAAAAATATTCATATATACAATAAATGTAATACAAAATACATTGTCTAAATAGGTATCTAATGTTATATCGATTGATCAGAATAGGAAGAGATACAGGTAAACTTTCTATTCTAATTACTGCGTAAAGTATTAGCCTTTATAAAAAAATAAATATTTATATGCAAACCCCTCAGAGTCGCCCCAAGTGAATGTCTATGGGGGATGCCTGTCCTGTGTCCAGCAATAGACGTCTTTCGGCTGAAATGATGATAATGCTGTTGGAACATTTGTATGAATCTATTCTGTAAATCTCTCGTATCCTCGTATCTAGGAAACAGCTCTAATGATCGGCATGAAAATTTAGATTTAGAAAACACTTTAATTTCTTAAATTTATCGAAATAGTATCTTCTTCGAAAGAAAAGAAGAAAAAAAAAATTTTAGAAAGAAAAAAAATACAGCCGAGCGAAGCTCGGTCGCCCAGGTACTACTACTAATAATAAAAATAAATAACCTCTGTTGCCGTTTTATATATAAAAACAGTACAGTTAATGCAAATAAATGATGAAGGATTTTTAACCGACTTCACAAAGGGGGAAGGAGGTTATACATTCGTATTGTATGTATGTCGTTTTTTTTTTTTTTTTTTTTTTTTTTTTTGTCCACTCATAATTTTTTAAACAACATCGATGTGACTTTTAAACATAGTTTTAAAAGTCGGTGCAAAATTATAAGTCGAATTACCATTACACCATTTGGCACTTCATATTGGAATGTTGCTAATTCTGGGAAAATACCTATATTTGTAATTTATTCGTGATTACAAAAGATTTTATCTATCCTAATTTTGCACCGACTTCTAAAACTATGTTTAAAAGTCACATCGATGTTGTTTAAAAAATTAATTTATTTTTCAGTTTTTAGCGCAATTTATAATTTGAAGTCGGTTTTATTTTTTTATAAAAATTATTTTATTTCCTTCACTGGCAAATTTATGAACATACATTGTATTTTTCAAGGTATTTTATTTGGCGAGTTGCATAGCTTTCGTAACTTACTACAATTGCTTAATTTTTATCATTTTCACTGTCCTTTGTTTCAAAAATGCATTTTACAAATAATCGTTATTAAGTGTAGCTTCCCAATTGTGAGTTTAAATCTAAGATATATATAAATATTTTTTGCAAAAAACAAAAGAGAGAACCAACTTAAAATTAAAAATTGCACTAAAAGATAAAAAGTAAATTCTACCTTTAAACAACATCGATGCGACTTCTAAACATAATTTTAAAAGACTGCGCTGCAAGCTCGGGGCAATTTATGTTAGCAATTGATTCGTGATGACAAAAGATTTTATCTTCATAACTTTGCACCGACTTCCAAAGTTATGTTTAAAAGTCGTATCGATGTTGTTTAAAGGATGAATTCATTTTTTACTTTTTATCACAATTTTTAATTTGGAGGTGGTTTTATTTTTTCTTCAAAATATATTTTTTTAAATTTTTTTTACGGAAAATACATTTTTTACATGGATACTCTATTTCTTTTAAAAAAAATATCAAAGGGCACACCCACTTTGAGTGACTGGCACCAAAAATTAATCATTTGTAAAATAAATTTCGTTTTGAGGGATTTAACCATTGTGCCATGGTCACTTGTTCACAAATAAAAGTATTGGTGCTATATTCGTTGAAATAAATTATCAGTTAGTGTATGTGCAAAAAAAAAAAAAAAAAAACAGAGAGAGAGACTAGGGCGCCTATTTTTCAAAAGTTATTTTAATTTCTTTTCCATTTTTTATAAATTTTAGTTATAATAACCTAGCTAGAGTTATTATTGGTGGAGCTGACAGCTTGGGGGTCCTCCAGCAAAATATTTGAAGGGGTTCCTTCAATAAAGAAGCTCAAATTTCGACACGCTGTTAGAGGCCCCTTAGGAACTGGAGGCATTCAAATTCGGCGGGCTCTTTATCGCCGCCAATGTGTCGCACGCTACGTGCTGGACTTTCATTGCGTGTTGAAATTGCAATCTTATTTTGAATTCTCTCGATGGCACTAATTTCTAAGGGCCCAAATCCTTAAATGAATGTAACTTTTTAATTTTATATCGTAGTTTTAGATTTAAAATCAAGAAAAACATAATTAAAACCAAAAATTATGCTATTGAAAATTAAACTTACCTTTGAATGTTTATTTAAAGAATGTACAATGGATTATAGCGAAGCATTATTGCTCTATTTCAGAAGAACAATTTTTGGCAGATATTGAACTGGATATGCACCAGTTAGAATCAAAATCATCTTAATCCAACAAAACTAAATTAAACCACGGTCAAAAGGTTTGGAGGGGAGTTTTTCGTTTAGAAAGAGTAGAAATTAATTTTTTTGCGAAAGAGAAAAATAGAAAATGATTCAAGGAAGTTGTTCAATCTGCCATCCTTGCACTCTTCAACGAAATCTTAAATAAATTTAGAGTCTCATTACTCCAGACAGGAAAGAAGGAGGAACAGCTTTTTGTCAAACTTCTTTATGGATGTTGTATTCTTTATAATGAGACGGAAAATAATGGGATGACAATCCGGGAGAAATATTTTTAATGAGTTTTCAGATGTGCCGCAATGAAAGCGGTTGAATAGTGAGCTCACAGTGAAATTCTGAGCATTATTGATGAAGAATCTACTCCAGGAATGAGCTTGATTTTGTTTTGGGTGGTGGTGAAATCAGGCCAATTAGTAACGGCTAAAGTTTTAGCAATCGATCATGATATAAATGCAATGAGAGAAACGTGGTTTTATGAGTTCACTACGAAAATGCTTTCAGTGAAAGACAGCGTAAAATAGAGATGTGAGTCGGGAATTTTCTTCTGAAGTTGGAATTCCGAGAATAATTAACAGCATTCTTTTTTTTCTTAAAAGAAAATACAAAAGTTTACAAACACCATAAATATTATGAAATAATTTTCAACCATTTGTTTGTTTCTAATAGGGCTGCGTATTGGTCCTTAACCTTTGTAGACCTAGTGCGCTCTCCAGGAACTGGCATCCGTTCTTTCAAGTAGCACCACTACTGGTGGATGCCATTGCCACTTAAGAATTTTGAAGCCCAGTTTCACACGAGATGGTGACAGCTGGCATCTGATGATGCGAAATTGCACTAGAAATTTATTTTATCCCAGATTACCCTAGCCAAATGGATACTCAAGGGATCTTTAACATGCCACATAATCATACGACATGAACGCTGACGATTTTCTGCATCTTGAAAATCCACCGACTTGGGATAGGTTTGCTCCTGCGGACTTGGAGTACGAGGTCAGCGCCATACCACTACGCCACCCTGCTGGCTTATTCATTTATGGTTGTCAAAGCATCTAAATAATGTCTTCTTTTTATTACTTTTTTTCTTTCTTTCTTTTTTTTTTATTGAGGTTTATTTTGTTCAGTTGAGTAAACACTTTGTGATCAAATAATTGAAGAACTGTTTATTAATTAAAGAATTTTTTTAAGTGCGTATTGCATAGAAAACAAAGTTAAAGTTGGAAAATGTTGTTAAAAAATCCGATTAAGAACATCTGCGGGCTATAAGTACAGCAATCAATCTTCCCTGAAAAATTAACCATTTTAAAATCGTAAAAAACTCTTTATTCGAAATGCTGAAGAAAAGTTCGTTAGATATAAACATGAGGATGATCACTCGATATAAAAACTAAGACATTGCCACTCCAACGAATCGAAAATTAACCGCTTTAAATTCATAAAAAACGCTTTAAAATTTTAAAGGCTTAAGAAAAGATCGCTAGATATGAACATGAGAATGATCGCTCGATATAAACAAACTAAAGTGTTGCTACTCCGAAGAATCGGAAATTAAAAATTGAATTATGATTGGAGATATATTTTTTAAGAAAGAAAAATTAATGTGTTAAAGTTCGTCAGTTACGATATTAAACAAATACTTATGTTAATTTTCTATTCTAGTTATTAAGCAAGTTTTTAAATATCGTTTTGCCATAGTTTGTGTTTTGCATGACGTCAGTATCGTATCGAACCTCAAAATTTAATCGTAACTGGTCCACGTTAAGTGAAATATATGTATGGATAGGAAGAAAATGAACTGTTTTGAAAGCCCAAGAATACGTTATAGTCTGAAACTATTTTCAAATACCTTTTGAAACAAAATCTGAAGAAGTTCATTCTGTAATTTCCAAACTAATTAGCGATGCGCAGGGATTCAGAAGTACTTTTCCTCACATTCAAAAATAAAACAAACCATAGCACCAAACAAGAAAGGATATTGAAGTTTGCTCCTCTGATAGAATAACGGTCGTTCTGCCTGAATCTAATTTGGACTAACGGGGGAGACATAACAGTTTGTATTATATTTGACTCGTACAATATTCAGTGAAGTTAAAAATTCTTGATTGTAAATATAGAAGCTTAGGTGAAATTAGGACATAAACTGGCATTAAGCACATACACATGATTTAAAAATTAAGTAGCCATAAACTCAAAACTGTAAATTAGTAATTAAACTTCTTAAATGATTTTTTTTCCCTTTTTCTTTCTTTTTTTTCGATTTTGGACATTAAAGGTGCTTTTGTATCATTTTTCAAAAGTTTAAGTATGAAAAAAAAAGAGAAAATAGTTCTGTATATTATTTGTACACATGTAATGTGCAACTCAAATAAATCACTAAGCACAATTCTCTGTTAATTTTTTGTTCTTTAACACTTGTCTTTTTTTTTAGGTCATCATGTTTTGTGTATTTCAAAAAATACAAGAAGTGAATGAAAAAGTTTAAGTTGAGTAAGATTTAAGATATTTTAATAATTTATATAAATCAAATTCAGAGAAAAGTGAGAATATGGACACTTGTTCCATTTCTCTTTTAAAAGGCTTTATATGGGTATAGCAAAGCAAGGTTGTACTAGCTCCAGATCTTTTAGCAAATGTAACCTTGAAACACAAATTTAAAAAAAAAGCCCTAGGGGAAACATATCGCTTTAAAGGTCATTAGACCCAGTTTATCAATGAGAAATTGAAGAATTATTCATTAGGCCAATTCAGGTCAAAGTTGAAGTTACTCTACCCCCACTCCACCATAAGAAAATAAATCACTCAAGAAGCAATGCCTAAATCGAAGAAATTATAACAAAAATTGCAATTTTAAAAAAATAATTTTTGAGGGGAAAAAACCGACTTCAAATTAAAAATTGCACTAAAACTTTAAAGATAAATTCATTCTTTAAACAACATCGATATGACTTTTAAACATATATTTTGAAGCCGACGCAAAATTAGGACAGCCTAATGATTATTACACCATGTGTTACTTCATCTTGAAACTGTTGCACACTCTGGGCCAATTATATTTGTAATTAATTCATGACTTCAAAACCGACTTAAAAAATTATGTTTAAAAGTCGTATCGATGAGTTTGAAGTCGCTTCTATTCCCTCCTCCCTTAAAAAAAAATCTCTTTAATGTAAATTCATTTTTTGTATGAATACTCTAATAATAACATAAAAAAGAATATCAAAAACTAATACTAAAAACTAATCATTTGTGTGAAAAATTTCATTTTGAACTTGATTTTAAAAACTCACTACAGCAAACAAACTTAAAGAATTAAATTTTTGTTTCAGCCTTCCCTCAAATTCTTACTATAATTGTTTTTAATATTTCTTCTTAATGACAACAAACTTTTTTTTAAAATGAGTTCTATATTTATTAATGATTTACTGATTTACTCGACAAAGCGATATGAAGCCAAACTTTTCCAATTAAAAGAAAAATGCCCTTTCCCCCCATAACGTTTCTAAAGAACAGTTGTAGGGAAATCAATGAACGATATTTAAATAAGACGGCTCTCTATCGATTAAAAAGAATCATTAAAATCGGATGATTTAGTGAAAAGTAACGGATTTGAAAAATGAATAAATTTCCGCCTATAACTTTTGTCTAATTTTCAAGTGTGGTCAAACACTTGTTCAAACAAAAGTTCGAGATCTATGGATCACAAATCGGTTCATTCAGTATGAAGTTATCGATGGACAAAAAAAAAAAAAGAAAAATAAAAAAGAAAATAAAAGAAACATACAGTATGAATTGATAACCGTCCTCTTTTTGGAAGTCGGTTAAAAAGTTGAAAAGAACCTACTGTTTATCAGGAATGCTTTCGAAAGCACTTGATGCTTCTTTTTAGTGTATCACATGGTTCAAAAGTTATAAAATCTAAACTGAGTCATCAAGTACGTTGAATTCCCAGCGAAATCAATCCTTTTCAGTTGTGGGCTGAAACATTTTTCCCCCCTAAAAAGGATTAGATGTTGAAAAACGGAATGACGAAAATATAAAGGTTGAAAGACACGATTCTTCTTTCTGGAACTTGCAGCTACATTTTTGCATTATTTGCATGGTGCATTAGACAGTTTTGGTAGTCAAATTAGTATCTAAACGAAGACATAAATTAACAAGAATAAAAAATAAACGTCTTAAATTTCAGAAGCACAATGAAGCATTCAATGAGAAGTGAATTTTTTTTTAATCATTACTTCTTCCAAAGGATTGATTTTAAGATTTAATGTTTTCGTTGCAACCACGTGTCATCATCAGTTTTTAACGGAAGTATCGCACATCTATCATTTGGCAAATATCAGCTTTGAGACAAGAGTTAGTTTTTGTGACCTGCAGTCACGTTCACTTGCTTTAAAGCTCGCATAATAACTTTGCCCCCATTTATCAATATCTTTTAAAACATCTCCCCAATTTAAAAGTGAATTAATCAGAAATGTTCCGTCTCCCATACTTCTTTTTCTTTCACAATACGAGGCAGTGAGAAGCAAAGGGATGTAAATGACCAAAAAACGATTTCGAGTAAAACAGGTTCATACTTTAGATCTTGTGAGAGTTTCAATGTTAATTTTTTTCTAAATCATGTTGGGGTAAAGCACATGTTAGAGCTGTCACTAACATATCTTGATACAATATAGAATGGTGCTATTCCTATATCAGTTGCACTAGTTGTCTCCAAATTTTCAATTTTATCACTTACACCCCTTTACTTCTAGGTGCGTCATATGTGTAATTTTTTCTTGCAGTTATCTATAAATTCAGGAAGCTTATTCCCTAACATTTCCCTAGGACTAATTTCCCTTTTCTGTAATGGTATCATCTGCACGAAATTACCGAATTACAATTCAGCTGAAAAATGATACAATTAATGAAAATTTGTACTATTGTGTATGAGTTAGTATTTTCAATGCATACTATAGAGTAGGAATACACTGTACTGTTACCATCGAGAAACTCATCTTAATGATACTGGTATTGCACGGTGCCTCCTTCACACAACTACGATCAAAATTCTCGCTGTCCATTATGTGTTATTTAATAAATTTACTGATAAGCCCTCTGCTGCCATCCGAATACATAATCTGTGTTTAGGCCACGGTGTCATCATAAATGATGTCACCCTTCGAGGGGGGGGGGAAGGGCGGTTCGAGAAATTGTGACAGTTTGTGACAATGGAAGGGGTGGGGTTAACAAGAAATGTGACATTACACATTTTGGTTTCTGTAAAAACGTTCAAAATCAGCAAATTAAATTTATTTCAAAATTGTTTTTGATTTTCATAATTTTATTTTAAAGTTTCATCGATCATTTTGTATCGTAAACACCGATGCTGATTAAGGTTTAAATTTTTTCTTCTTGTTAAAAGCTTAAAAGGGAATTTTCTTAGGCATTTACACTTTTACGATAAAATTGCGTGGGTCATTTTTTCAGAATTCGAACAATTAATATATTTTACTGCTCTATACAAATATTATTTTGTGTTGTAAACCTTAACCTCATTTTGTACAAATTCAGCACACATATAAGCATTATTATTATTATTATTATTATACTTACAAATGTCATTCAAAGTTCAAAAATAAAATTGGAAACGTGATCTATAACGCAGTGCTTTCTTTCTGCACTGCAAGTACATGTGCTTATGCAAACAGGGGTTCTTTGACTTCATGAATACGGCATTACAGAGTATATGAATATATTTTTCACATCAAAGTATATATGGCGGCTATTCAATTAATTATATTAAGAATGTTTATTAAACTATAACCTATGGCTCTTACAAAAGATTACCTGGCTCCTTTAGTGGAGAAATTGATTCTTTAGCTTCGAAAGTTTGCCTACCATTGTGCTAGTACGCTGATTTTAATAATGAGTTAGTGAGTTTTATTTTAGCTATACTAAAAGATGCAGTTTTTCTTGACTTGCGTCGCTTCTCTGTCTCAGATGCAATATCTTTCTCAACGTAGTCATAGGCGTAACTAGGGTTGGTGAAAGGGGGGGGGGGTCACCCTAAAAATGTACATGTTGCTACAGACTACACACCAATAAGAAGTGTAAAAGAGCTGAAAAATTACTAGTCATAAATACTTGTCTCTAAAGATATACTCCGTGTTTATTTCAGGCATCTCCCGGGGGGGGGGGGAGCTACCCCTTCGGAGCAAGTCAACTCCTCCCCCCCCCCTCGTCAAAAAACTCAGATCACAAGTTTTAAAAAAAGAAAGAAAAGAGAAATTACTCTTTTAAGACACTTGACTTTCAGAAACACTTTCAGGGAAAGGACATTGAACACTATCACCAGCGACACCAAAAAGGAACTTAAAAGATATAAGACTTTGTTTTGAAAAAAAAATGCGGGGGGAGAGTAACCAAACTCCTTTCTGTTTCCTCTAACATCACCAAAGTATCCCGAAATTGCATTGCTAGGAAAATTTCAAAAATTTTCCTGGGAGAGCCCTCGAACCCTTGCCTCCAGAGTTAGCCTAAGCATTATAGATCTAAGGCGAGTTACAAAAATTTAAGTTGCAGAAGCCCCAAATACCCACTCCTCTAACTTCACCAAAGATCTAAACATACGTCTACTATATACATCAAAAAGCTATCATATATGTAAAAAAATCATATTAACATCATTTCTATTTCTAGTCATATATATATATATACTATATATATAAAAAGGGTATGATTTTTAAGCATACGCTGCCCTTCCTAATTCTTAACATGCTCCCCCTGCTCCGGAGCCAAGGCAGTATCCAGAATATTTTTTCGAGGGGGGAGGGGGTAGACTTCGACACACTTATGTTAAGCAAAGTTTCAGAGAGGAATATATGATACATTGCAAAAGATTTCTGGGAGGGGGGCGGTCCTTGGGTCCCTCTTCCCCTGTGGATACGGCCTTGATTCACAAAAACATTAAACATTCATTACTAGATCTATTGGTTTATTTTTTAACTCAAACGCAATAGAAAATTCAATATTTAGCGCTAAGCAATCTTCTATGTCCAAGCATTCATAGTATTAAAACTGGGAAATAGTGGAATTTTAGAGAAAAAAATCCAAATTCCCCTACAAAAATGCTCATCCCCACAATAAATTTCTAAAAATTTTGTTAAATTTGTAGCAAAACATACCTCAGAGGTGGAAGCGTCTGAATCAAATTTTCTTTTCTTTTTGGATGACGAACGTGTCCATCGCTGGAGTGCAAACATTATTATGTATCGAAAATAATTCAAAATTTAGCTAAAATATAAATAATACTTTATTGCAAATTAAAATGCGGCATTAAACCGTAGCAGTGAGATTGGAATCGTTGAACGGATGATTTCCAGAGTCGTAATGCAATCAGTGATGGACCATAATATGAAAAAAAACATTTAAAATATAAGAGAGGAGAGAACATCTGTAAATGAGAATGCAATGCAAATACAGTTCATCAGTTTTCCGATCGGCTCATCTACAAAAAAGATTTTACCAAAATGGGTATTTGGACAGGAAGTCATAAATAAATACAAACTTCTCGTTAAGTTTCTTGATGAGCATCCCTTCCTGGCTTGAGGGTTTAACCCATTAGGACAATTGTTGGCTAGGGGTCCTTCATTTCAGACCCCAGCGCCTACAACACCGGTTTATTACAAAACAAAACTCCATCACATTAGAGAATATTTTCCACGAAACTTATTAATTGTTCGATTGTATTCCCAAATTGCTGCCTTTGGGTAAAAAAGACATCAAGAAGGAAAGAAAATCCTCTGGAGTGATTGAAAGGATCTCTATTTGTATGTGTGTGGAACCGGTGATTGAAGCCACCTTTCGCTGTAACCCCCCCCCCCCCCAAGGTGATAAGGGGGATGATTATAACCAGATGAAAAGTCCTCTTTATTATGAGCTGCATGCTTTGGTCATGATCACAACCCTTCAGAGAAAGAGGAAATAAAATCATATGCATATGTGTTTAATTTTCTTAGGAAAAAAAAATATGTGCTTTACAAGGTAGTAGCCAGAATTTTTTTTTCTGTGCCTAAATAAGTAAATACCCAATGTTGGGGGGGGGGGGGGGTTAACCCCTCCCCCCTCCCCCTGGTTACGCCTATGAACGTAGTCTATGTAGCAAGAAACATCTCACCCCAATGCAAGATCCCAAATGCAATTCAGAACGCGCGTTTTACTGAGTTTTTTTACGTAAGTTTTACGACTGTGAGATTATGTCCCGAAACGATAAATCATCAAGCACTGGAGGATCTCGGTGGAAGGAGAGGGGGAGGATCTCTCCGAAATTCCAATGTATAAATGAAGAAATTTGAAATTTTAATAAGCGGCTCCCAGGCCATATCATCCCCCAAAAGAATTTCCTTATTAAAATGCTAATGACATAAAAGTTTGGTTAATTTGTCGATACATAAAAGGAATGCATTTTTTATAAGTTTGCAATAACCTCAGGGTGACCTTCCATGAATCGTAACTGTCTGAATTCTTGAACTTCAATGGTTACGCAACTCCGCGGACGCCTAAGGTTTAAAATTATATCCAAAACGGGTGGGGTGTCATCGCGTCATTTTGCAGTCGCATCTTGCAACCATTGATTGACTCGTCTAGGAAATATGATAAGAGAAACATCGGGAAAAATGCGACAGTAAACAACTCTGGCAAATGTCGCAGTCTAGAATTTCAAGAGGGTAAGGACACTTCCTGACAGATCCAAAACACTGATATTTGAAGTTTGTTTAGTCTTTATGATTCATACATGCGGCCAAATAAGTGATCAAAGTATAGGCTTAAAATGGCAGCCTGTGCGTTCGCTAATTATTGCCATTTACAGCTGTGAAGAAATAGTGTAGATTACTTCTGGACTTCTGTGGCGGCACAGACATATACTTACAAGAGGAGAAGGTTAGTTTATAATCCTCCTCTCCTCACCTCAACGCTCCTGTAAGGTGAAGGGGTGACGGTGAAAGTAGTGGCGTAGCTAAGTGTTGCGTCCCGTTCAGGGGGGGACACCCAGCCACGACAGAAAAAAAAAGAACCCTTAAAAGCTCCATTAAACAAAGCAAATACCTCAAATTGGATAATTTTTTCTATCACTCTCTTTCTATTTTCAACATGGAAAAGTGTTTCCTTTCAAAAATATATTCAACGTGATTTTTAACTGCTAAGCACACCATTGCCGTCAACAAATACCTTAAATATTACCACGACGATGATAAGAATGGCATTCCCCCTCCCCCCTTCTTTTCTGTTTCAAAGTAGTAATATATTTTTTAATGTATTGCATCACAATGCATTATTCGCGCTTACATATTTTTTTTGTTTAATCTTTTCCATGGGGTGACACCATCAATAACCGCCCCGGGTGCCACCCTTGCTAACTACGCCACTGGGTGAAAGACTCCCCTCCCAATAAACAAATCAAAGAACATTTTAAAAACCGTAATTTCAGTCAAAATTAATATTATAAAACAGTAACAACCACTGGATTCTAATTTAATTACTTTAGATGACGTCCCAATGTATTAAAGCAGTGGTTCCCAACCTTTTCCCCCTTGCGAATCCCTTCTAAGATCCGAAAGAAAATGGCGAACCCTTCTCTGTAGTCGTTAGTAACGGGTAACAAAACTGTAAAACTTACTAGCACATTTATTTTCAATGTTGTACAATACTTCATAATAACAAATGAGAACATCATTATCGTAAAACATCCAAGTTTAAACAAAAACTAAAATACAGCTAAAACCTTTTTTATTATTATTACTTTTTTATTATTTGTTCTTTTAAATTATTATTAGGGCAGTAAACATATGCATTTAAAAAATTAAAAATTATTTTCCCTATAAGTTCCCACTTTCCGGTTAAAATGTACAAAACTCGGAAAAGTTTTGGAAATTTAAAGAAAAATTAAAATTTACATCTATTCAAATTTCGAATTGTCATATATTGCGATAATGCAGAAAACTTGGAATGAATAACGATAAATACAAATACCTTTTAGTTCCACTTCGGGGTCTGTATAATGAAACATTAGCCTAAAATAATGCAAAATTTTACATTTTATGGAGTAAATTTTTATATTTCTGACTCGTTTTTCGCACTTGCAAGGAAAACGTGGGGAAAATACGTTCTAAAGTTTAAAATAAATCAGTAAAATCTTTCGGTACCAATTTCTGATCCAGATTGGTATATAAATGATAAATTTGATTGTGGTCAAAATTAGAAATCAGGCATAATTAGAAATAATTCTTTTCAAATTCCGTATGTATGCTTCCTATGCCAGTGCATTACTTTTCTGCATTATCTGGTAAACAATTTATTAAAAAAGAGAGAGAAAAATCTTTTACGTATGTAAATTACGTATGTAAATTTATTATTTCATTTTTTCTTTTACTTTAGCGATAAAAATTCCGCCATTGCAATAATTTTTCTGCACCACGCGAGCCCCACGGGGTTCACGAACCACCGATTAGTGAAGCGCCGCATTAAAGAAACATATTCTGAAGGCCATCGGGAAACTTTTTTCGATATCTTTCATATGCGTTTTGTATCTTTTAAAATATCCTAGTTTCTTGAAGCGATCCGTCGCACCCTTTGAACTGATTGGTTGCACCCCGATACAGTCGCAAATACGCAAGGTTGTCAATTTTCGGAAAATTAACATTCGAAAAATAGTCTCTTCTCTCTTAGCATCTATTTACCAACCATTGTATTTGAAAAATGTGTAGTTTTAAAAGGCAATAAATATGTGTTTCTCCAACAGCAAATTTACCAGTAATGTAATGTAACAATAATTAGTATAAATCAGTGCACCTAAGTTTATTATTGCTATTATATCGAAAATGTATTCCCAGAGGCGTAGCTAGGTGGGGGCAAGGAGGGACAGCTGTCCGCGGGCGCAGCGTCAAGGGCCGCCAAATTAATGTTAATTTATTTAATTTTTAAATGCGAAAAGAAAATTATTTGAACTGAAGAGGTGTGAATATGTTCGGCGAAAAAGTGGAAGCATCGCAAATCATATCGGGAATGACCAATGTAGCCATGTAGCACAGGAGTGCGTGGGACATCAGACAAATAATTTAGCGAAGCCAAAGTGTTACATATTTCCTTTAGAAGTGAATGGTCGCTAATAAAAATGAAAGTTAATAGGGCTGCTTTTCAGAGGCGTAGCTAGGTGGGGGCAAAGAGGAACAGCTGTTCCCGGGCGCAGCGACAAGGGACGCCAAATTAATGTTAATTTATTTTATTTTTAAATGCGAAAAGAAAATTATTTGAACTGAAGAGGTGTGAATATGTTCGACAAATAAGTTGGAGCACCGCAAATCATAACGGGAATGACCAATGTAGCACAAGAGTGGGTGGGAAATCAGACAAATAATTTTGCGAAGCCAAAGTGTCCCATTTTTCCCTTAGAAGTGAATGGTCGCTAATAAAAATGAAAGTTAAAAGTGCTGTTTTTTAGAGCTTTATCATTTAGGAAGCATAAAAGTTTTTTTAATTCCCTTTAGGGGCCCCCCCAGGCCCCCAGGGGCACAGGGGGCACAAAATCTTCAATTGGCCCCGGGCGCGGAAAACCCTAGCTACGCCTCTGCTGCTTTTTAGAGCTATTTATCATTTAGGAATCATAAAAGCTTTTTAATTCCCTTTAGGGCCCCTGGGGGTCATAGGGCTTCCCCCTAGGCCCCCAGGGACACAGGGGGCGCAAAAACTTCAGCTGTCCCCGGGCGCTGAAAACTCTAGCTACGCCTCTGTGTATTCCTCTTCTTTTTTCGACTGAAGAGTATGGTCTTAGCATCAACAGCGGTTCTAAGAACGTGCATAAAACTGTCAGCAGTCCGGAGCCAAATGAGGTAAGGGGCCGTTCATAAATGACGTCACGCTTTTTACCCATATATTTGACCCCCTCCCCCCCTTGTCAAAATATGTCACACTTCAGCAGACCCCCCTCCCCCCTTTGTCAGGCGTCACGCTATGTTGCATAATACATGATGTCACACTTCTTGTTACCCTTCCCCTCGTCACACTTTGTTACAATTTCACGAACCCCCCTCCCCCTCAAAGCGGGACATCATTTATGAATGATCCCTAACAGCAAAAAGGAAGGGGGGGGGGGGAACTTCAGAATAAAACGTTTTTCATTCAATTCCAGCTATCAGTTCGCACTCTCCTTATATCTTGTTCAAATTTTTAATCGTTTATAATAGTGGTTCCCAAACTGTAGTACGTGTACCACTAATGGTAAGCGAAGCCTCTCCAGGTGGTACGCGTGCAGGCAAAAAAAAAAAAAAAAGATAAGATTTAAAAAGATTAACTAAAATACTGTTTGAATTGTGGCGGTTAATCTGAATATTCTATTTTCTTGCTTTATATTTACATATTGTACTTTTGAATGTTCAAACTTCAACCCTCGAGCGGGTGGCAACAGCCGATTGTTTGTATTTAAAGAGATTCAGATGTAGTCTGTTCAGCTTGCTCACTTTTGTTTGATTCTGAGCCGACCGTGGCGGAACGGCCACTTGTTATGGTTTTTAGTACTTTTGTTTAAATTAAAATGTAAATAGTTAATAAATGTAATATTTAGTTTTAAATCTTGACTGCGCCAGTCAATTACAGCATCTACAAAGATTGATCGACCAATCCTACAGAATCAACCGAAAGTGACGTGAGCGGTAAACTAGGTGTAACGCGTCTGAGCACCGAGGCGACGCGACCAAAGACCCTGCGACTGCTAGGCACTATAGGGGACTAGGCATTAAAGTTCCCTAGGCATTTTGGTATGGTTGCCACAAAATGCCTAGTACATTGGCAATAACTTATGCTGCCAAACTGTATTGGCGATGTTTCTCTTTTCTCAGCCCCCAGCGTCCGTCTGGCGAGTAGCAAGCGTCACAACATCAGAAACCACTTTCGCAAATGTTGGAAATTGCATTGAAGAGAAAATTGCAGGGATATGAATTTTTTTTTTAAACTGAGGGTATACTCATGCCAATGGCGATGACAACATTTTACTTCTAACGTCGACGAAAGCTTCTATGGTTATCAATTAAACAACTGGGAATCATCAGCTTCATAGCACCATCAACAAATCACGGTCCTCTGGGTGAAAGTAAATTTTTGTGACGCAACAAAAATTGCCATTGAGTTAAGAGGACGTGATAATTAAATTATGTCAAGCCAATAATGTGCGCTGAAATCCTACGACGAACTTTATGTTGCTGTCGCCATTGGGGGGAATGCACCCACATACCGTGATTCATTGATTGCACTGTAATGTCAGTTGGAACTGATGATTAAACGCAATTAGTTTAATAACCATAGCAGCAATCTGTTACGGCAGAAGCTATAGCTGTGAATGTCCCTCAAAGTGTCAGCGATAGCTCAAGAACGAGAAGGCCGAAATGAGTGCTTGAAAAAGCACTATGCCCTTATGGACTTTTGAAATGACATGGTGGTGGCTACAGGTGTACTGATAAAAAGGTTCCAGGGCACCGAAAGGATAACAGAGAACCTACGAAAGGCGTAAAGGGCGCACCTAAAGAGGGTAAGGGTATCAAGGAACGTTTGAAGGGCATCAGGGCGAACCTTAAGCGCAGTGGCATGTAGCGTCCTCCCAAAAAAACGCTAGAGTCAGCACGACTATAGTCTGTAATTAGAATAGGCGCATCAAGCTCGCGTTTCCTGCTTTGTCCCCATGGCAGCTGTGAGAAAAATAACAGAGCCAGACCTTTTTTTTTTTTTTTTTTTTTTTTTTTTTTGCACTGCGACACCTCCGATTCAAAATATTAGAATAATTGAGAAAAAGTAATAAGAAAGAATTTATTTTCCATTTATTTATTTTTTATATTAAGTAAATGCAATGGAATTTCTCATAAATTAAATCTGGAATGTTTAGATAAGATTTTAACATTTACAAAATATAAAATACAATAAATTAGCTATGCAATAGCTTTCTGAAACACATCAAAATATTAGAATAAGATTTAGATTGGTTCAAAATATTAGAATACTTTATCTTACGCAATCCATTTTTGCCATGGAGAAATAAATCTGATTTTAATCCGTCTATTATTATTATAACTATAACAACAAACTAGTAAAGAACATCTTTAAGGACTCTTTCTTCGAGGAACTTAGACATCGCAATTCCAATAAACCGTGGCTAAACCAAATTCTAGATGTCCCTCAATGGCCTAGAATGAAATCTGTTGCCATGTTTCGTCTTTTATCTGGCCATGACTGCCTACACAAACATCTATATCGCATCAAGGTGGTCACTGAGCCTTTTTGCACCTTGTGTGACCTTCTCGAAGAGATGGGCATGTCTCACCTGTTTCGTTGCCCCGCCCTTCCTCGGACATCAATCTGGGAGCGATACTGGACTGCTCGCTATCATTTATAGATTTATTGCTATCGTTTGATTTCCAATTGTCTTTTAATGTGCCATTTAAAAAAAAAAAAAAAAAAACTGAATTATTATGTTCCTCAAACCAAGTGGGAAAAAAGTTTCTAGCACGGAAACCATGGCGACCAGAAGGGGAAAAGGTAGAGTTGTGTGACCTTGACACGCCGATTGTAATTACACAGACTATAGATAGGTGTCGCTATCATTGGGTCTGCCTATGTTAAGACCTAACAACTCGAATTGTTGAATTAATTTTTTGAAACATAGATTATTTAATTATTATTTTTTTTTACTCTTGCGCTGAGGGGCCCCCAAGCCAGTAACGGATTAAGGTTTGAGGGCGCCCTAGGCCCGAGACGATATGGCGCCCTTTTTCTTTGTCACGAAAGAAAAGTTTATATATATATATATATATATGTGTGTGTGTGTGTGTGTGTTTATATATATGTGTGTGTATGTGTGTGTAAAAATAAACAAAATAATAAAAAATCTAATTCAGGTATAAATTAAACATATGCTAGCATTAAAAAAAAGTTTTAAAAATCTTTTTGTTAGATATTCAGATTTTAGTACTAGCCTGATTAATTTTTTAACGAAGAAATTCTTCCCTCAAAATGATACTATGTTTAGATAGTAAGAGCGCAATAAAATAAACTTTAAAATTTGGTCTTACAGTTTACAGAAAACCCAATCGATTTTTAATTTCAGTCGTTTTAAAAATTTTGGTGCCCCTCAAAATTGGCCGCCCTAGGCCCGGGCCTCACGGGCCTAAGCCTAAATCCGCTACTACCCCAAGCTGGCACCCTTGTATTTTGTACACTTTGCACATTGATAGGACCGGCCCTGTATGACGTAATATATCGAGGAAGAAAATTCGCTTAGGTCAAGCTTATGTCGCTTATTTAAATCGTGTAAAATCATTAGATGGAATATTAATTGAAGAACTGGACTGCTTGAAGCTCACTGGAAAGGTTCCTTGCAATAATGATGCATTACAAAGAGATGAATAGAAGGAGAAATTATACAGCACCACCAGCTTCATAAATTAGAAATGAAAAAATGTTAATAAAAAGTAACTATAAAATTAAATTTTTCTTTGCTGACCTAAGTAGGAATTGACTTATTTTGTTTTTTTAATTTATATTACGTGTTTGCTGTAAAGCCTGAAAGTTTTTATAGACATGGTGGAAAATAAAATTGTTATGTAGTGCTTAAAATAGTTTACTGAACAATTCGTATAAATTTCTTCAAACTTTTACTTCCCGATATTTAATAATTTAATCCTCGAATTTAAATATTTGCTCCCGAAATTGTATGCGCAACTAGAGCTCTGTCAATGTAATTTATTCCAGAAAGAGTGTCCGCATCCGCAATTGAAAGTGTTCTTTAGAGAGAGGTTTTTAATGCATTAGACTGAATACTTTGCTACCAGAGAATTAATAAAAGCCGCCGCATAAGAGAGGTGTCCACATTTGAGGCATCTCCCGTTGAAGGAGTTTTACTGCAATGCAAAATGTCTCTATGTATGTCTTTTTTTTTTTTTTTTTTAAAAGGAAAAAAAAGGACGAAGAAAGACATTATTTGTGAAAGCTCATTAGAATAGCTTTGCAGATATGATGGCGTAATATTCATGTGTCAAAAGCTGTGAAAATAATTTCATTTGCAAAATCTTTGAAGTTCTTGACCGAATTTAAAATTTTATTTTACACAGCAGGGCTAAATTTTAAGGTATAACTTGAGATTGTATCATAATTTATTTGTAGATGTTATTCAAAGTGAGGGTAAGGACTCCTTAACCCCTTGGAAGCACGATTTTTTTTTTTTTTTTTTTGACAGGAAATGAATATTATGTTATAGAGTATTAATTTGTTTCTGGCAATTTCAGTTGTAGGGGTGACTAGAGAGCGGGGGGGGGGGGGGGGACGGGTAAAAGTTATATAAAAAAATTATTAAACAAACAAAGGGCAAACAGATCTCAGACGGGCATTAGAAATAAAATAACGTGAGATACAAGATCACCCGTTGGAGACATGGGCATGCGCAAATTTGCCGGTAACTTTCGCCCGTGTCAGACACATGCAAATGCGTTAAGTGGTTAATGAGATTACAATGAAAAGAGACTGATTAACACTGATTAATTGATTGATAAAAGCGACCGATGCAACATTACGAAAAACCTTTTTTAGTAGGATAGATAGATATTATATTTAAATCCCCATCGTCACATCGTCAGGTTTTTAACCTTAGAAGGAGAGTGTAAAGGGCAGAGGCATAGCTAGGGTTTTCAGCGCCCGGGGACAATTGAAGATTTAGTGCCCCCCAGCACCCCTGGGGGAAGGGAATTAAAAACCTTTTAGGCTTCCCAAATGATAAATAGCTCTAAAAACAGCCCTTGTAACTTTCATTTTTATTAGCGATCATCAATCAATTTTCAGGGCAAAATGGGACACTTTGGCTACGCAAAATTATTTGTCTTTTTCTTCTTTCTCAAGTGACTTTTCCCGGCTTCTCTGGGAATCGATTTTTTTAATCTCTGCTGATCAAAGAAAATACCCCAGACTAGGGAGTCATCACGGGTCCGTTCCCTAAAAAAAGATCCCTACTACAACTCAAAAGTTGTTTCTCTGCTTCAGGCTATTTCCCACGCACTTCTGTCGTGCTACGTTGGTCATTCCCGATACGAATTTCGATGCTCCCACCTTTTTGTCGAACATATTCACACCTCTTCAGTTCAAATAATTTTCTTTTCGCATTTAAAAATTGAATGAATTAATGTTAATTTGGTGCCCCCTGACGCTGCGTCCGGGGACAGCTGTCCCTCCTTGCCCCCTAGCTACGCCTCTAGTAAAGGGAATGGGACTAGTAGTGCGTTAAACCGAGTATATTTCGCAGTTGTACAGCTTATATAATGTAAATTATTAAAGATTACTTTAAAATTTTAACAGAAACCTCAGCAAAAAATGAAGCAGTAAAGTTGCTTGCAATTTTCATTGTAATGCAACGTAAATTTACCCAGCTCTCGAAATTTAACAGCGATAAAACCTCCATTTTGAAATTTAACCGCGCTTTCCTTTATTTCGTTGAGATGTATATCTGCGGTTGAGTTACCTTTTGGTTATTTTTTTGTATTCTGACACGTACAAAATGGCATCAGTTTAGCGCGGCGCGTAAATGTGTTTATGTCCTGTGATTCTTAACATGTTGTTCTTAAAGGTTATGAACTGTTAAATCATTCAATATTTTGTTCCAAAAATGGGTTTTCTAAAGTGTATTGAAGTTGAGAATTTCAAATCATATCGGGGGAAACAAGAAATAGGAGTTTTGAAACCGTTTACGGCAATAATCGGACCCAATGGCTCAGGTGTGTATCAGATTTTAAATTTCCGTATACTTTGACAATTTGCTTCTAGGTATATTATTTCTCAAAATTTCTTTTTGATCAGTTTTTAACTGAGGGCTCTGTAAGTGGTATAGAGGATTTCCAATGCCTTTTTTTTGCGAGAAAGTTGATATGTTAAGCTCTGTTTATATTGATGTTTATTGCGTACAACATAACATCGGGATTTAAACTGTCAAAATGGTTTTTATAAACAGTCTTCGCTGTTTATCATTACTTCCTCATTCGAAAGTGTATTTTATTCAACCGCTAAGTTAATTTGTTTCTTGAAAAACGATTTAAGTCGCAAATTTATGTGTAAATTCATTGTTTATTTATCGTGTTCTGTAAAAATGAAGGGCGGGAAAATGAGTTATGTTTGTTCTTTGTTTAAATTAGGTCTGGTTTTTTCTTATTTTTTTAAATTATCCATTTTAAAATTAGTTTTTTTCTTGCTCGCTGCATTTTCCCACTAGTCTCATCTTTGACACTTCATTTAATGACCACATTAAAAAATAATGTTAGTCTTTAAATTCGATAAATTTTGCCCAAATTCTTATGTTAAAATTTTTGTAGAAGTTTCTAATGGGAACAAATTTTTTCATAAAATTATTTCTAGTAAACTTTTATAAAACAATAATGGGTAAATCTTAGGGAAAGTACGTAATTAAATGTGGAAAATTTAAAAAAAAAGATTTTTAGAGAATTAAATAATACTGCATTAGTAACAGATTTTGATACTTACCAGTTAGTTAAAGGGCATAACAACACCTATGCACTCACTGCCTATAATTTCTTGTTTTCATGTCGGCGACCATTCAGAAAAATGTCTTCAAATGTAGATGTGCAATTCTCTGAGAATCAGGACAGAGGTGGTCAAAATTCAATTTATTTAGAATGTTATGAAATTTTGGTGCTTTATTACAATGAGTATGAATTTTCATAGTCATACGGGGTTATTCCCGATAAAAAAAACAACAAAATCTGTATATCTCCAGGAGTGTTATAGATGATATTACTAAATTTTACATGGGACAAGCTTACATCACATGTGATCTATTGTCATATTTCAGTTGTGTTATACCAGTTTATAAAACTGAAAAATGCATGACCCTGAAAAAAAGTGTCCAGGAATTACCTCGTATGACCTTATATCCAGGAATTTTTTTTAATATAAATGGTTTTAAATCAATCCAAAAAAACAAGTTTAAACAAGCATTCAGAAAAGTGCAGAAGTAAACTAACTGAAAGTCTAAGACCGTCCATCATGCATAAAATAAGTCTATATTTTTGGTCTGCTAATTACCTAAGGGAATATTCTTAATTGTTATAGATTGAAAATATTTATAAAAAAAAAGCGTTTCAGTCGTATTAATTATTAAATTATAGTTAAGGGAATGTATAAGGTAATTTCGTTATCAAAATGTTAAAGTTTCATTAAATAAACTTTCAGAAAAAATTATAATTCTACCGCAGACAGTTTTTTACAAAATTGATGTTTGTATTATTTGATCAGGAATTACCCCAGGTTACCCGAATTTTTGAATTGATATTTATGAATAATTATTACATTTATAAGTGGTAGCATTTTATTGTTAAACACTAGCAGCTGGTTTAATAACACATGTTTTATGGGTAACCTTTTGCCAGTTAACTTTGCTTACCTCTATTACTATTTTAACAGCAACACACAAGTTGTCTAATCATTGTTAAAATAGTTATGCAGATTTTACTCTGAATGTTATTATGTTCTTATATACTAATGTATATATTTTTAAAAATCTCATCCTTTTTATTACTAAAAAAGTGATTTTGTAAAGTAGATATGTTTTCGTTTACCATTTCTTTAATTTAGTTTATTATCTTTGTGAATAAAACTGTGTACATATTGAAATCATTATGTGAATCTCTCTTAATTATAAGTAATAAATGAGATTCAAATTATTATATTCAGTGTCATGTAATCTTAATCATTTTGATTCATTTTATTTGACAGGAAAATCAAATTTTATGGATGCTATAAGTTTTGTTCTAGGAGAAAAAACATCTTGTCTTCGAGTAAAAAAACTTAGTGTAAGTTTATTTCAGAATAAAATTAATTATTATTGTTTCTTGTGGGGCTGTACAAAGTGGCACTATGACCAAGTACAGAGCATTGAAATCATGTTCAAAAAAAGCACTGACAAAAGTGAAAAATTTTGCACTTTTTAAAATATTTTCTCACAAGTGAAAAATTTTTTAGATTGACAATAGTAACTTTAACTTTGATTTTAATGTACATGCATCTTGTGATGTTCTCATATATGGTTTTAAAAATGAGAAGATAACAAATGTATTTTCAATAATTGTGTGCTCTTAGATATGTAATGTATTTTTTATATGTTTATTGTTTGCTAAATGTTTTTATGCGTTATTGATAACATGATTTACCATTTTTTCGATCATGCATTACAAAATGGTAGGAGATTGGTTTAATGGTTGCTATATAGTAAAGTAAACACAGTTTGATACTTCTCTTATATATAAGTGGCTTATTCTGTCTGTCTGCTATAGAATCCCAGGCCGTTTTACCGATCGGGACCACATTGGGCACAGTTAATGTTTACGACATGAGAAACTCATCTCTGCAAAAATGAAAGATGTGACACTCAATTAGTTTTTTTTTAATTAATTTTTTTAAATTTTTCAATGATTTTTTTTGCCCATTTTATTCTATTTTTGCAATGTTTCCCTCATTTCCAGCCATATAATTACAGTTGCCGTGTGAACAAACAAATCAATGTTGTCATTGTTACTGTATCAAATGTAACAAATATACTAATAATAATCTAAACGTTTATCTAGCATATTGAGTGAGGCGTTGCTGTATTTGCAATCTCGGTTAAAAATTAATGTATACGTGAATTTAATTTAATCCTTTCTTTCTTTTTAATTTATTTATTTATTGTCTGCCCTTTTCATATTTTTCTTATTAGAGTGGCAGCGCTCTTTTTTCCCAGTTTCGTTAAAGCTGTTGTTTTGAAAAGCATAATAAAATTTTCAATAAGTTCTTTCGATGATAAATATATATTTTTCACAAACAATTTGATTATATAGTAAATAAATGTATAGTAGTGTGGGGCAGTAAGCGAAGGGGCGTCCTTGGCGCCTGACCTGGGAATTCAGTTTGAATTAGCAGACACCTTTGCACAAATCATTTTAATTACAATTTATAATATGTAGAACAGCGGTCATTTCGTATGACCGCCAGGCTTACTAGTTAATATATAGCAAAGTAAATGCAGTCGACTTCATTAACTAGACATAGAAACTTATGATTAAAGTGAGGAAAACGTGGATCCAAGAGTGTTCGCAGGGGTCATGCCACGAATCTCCCAAAGTCTTCTATTGGCACCAATTACAATGAATTTTTGAGGTGAACTCTGAAAACCTTTCCCTAACATCTCTAAATATAGCCTAGAATTGCAAGTTTAGACTTCAATTTCATAAAATTTCTAAGGTAGAGAAGACAACCTCCCCCCCCCCCCCCCGACTATGAATATCACATTTACTACATTCTACATTCATGTCGCTTTTCCAAATACGTAACACAATTCTCTGAAAAGGAATGGTAGATAGAAAAGTAGAATGGGATTAGTTGAAATATCAAACTTAAATAATGCCTGTGGAGGAAAAAAAATGACTTTACTGTTGAAATAACCCTTGGATCTGTTTGTCAATATACAGTACAGAACCTCTTATCCAGGAACAAAGGAAACGGGAAACCAGAAAACCGGGAACTTTTAAAAAGTTCGTGTTTTTTTCCCATTTAATAAAAATATGATTTTTTTAAAAATGCCTTTAAATATATGCATTTTTTCCTTACAAGTAACATATTCAGTGTTTATAAGTTGAATAATTTAGTCTAAAAACGAAGGGAGGGAAGGGAGCGTAAACTTACTTGCAGAAGAAAATTAGAAAAAATGTTCTCCAACAAAACTTGAAAAAACCCAATGCTTTCTCTATTTTTTTTTCAATAATTAAACATGGAAGAAATATGTATTTAGATTCTTATACGTTTATTTAATTGTCTGGTAAGTATTTGAAGAAAAATTGTGCAACAAAAGTCGGACTATGTGAAAGTTCAGAAAATTTCCAATGCAGCAGATTCGCGAATTTTCCGTAATAGCTGATCGTGTGAAAATTAGAGCTCGTTTATTTTTGCTTTATACATTTTTAGATTTATTTAAGAGCTGCAATAAAGTAATAAGGATTTAAAATTGATATTAAGGCAACAAGAATTGCGACTGTGAAAATGAATTCTTTATTAAAATCGAGTTTTCAAAACCGAAGTCATTGCACACAAATATGAAAATTTTGAAATTTGGGTGTTTCTGCTTGTAAACATGCTTCTTAAAAGAAAAGATCTCTAAATTGAACTTCGGGAGTATTCTAGAATGTGGCTGGAACATGATCTTTTAATAGAAATTAACATCAATGATGCAGATAAGGATGTCCGATTCGGAAATTATTCAAATGGTGCTGTACCTGAACGATGACAAAGAGCAAGATAGCAATGAAGACGAAAATAATGGAATTTTGCCTGCTGTATCTAACGAACGTTGCATTGAATTAACTAAAGAACTTATAGCAGAAATGGAACAAAAATCTTTTATAGACGAAAGGCACATAATGGCTGTTTGAAAAATCCAGCAATTGTTTTTACGGCAAAAGCCTTATCTTTGACTTATCTATCTGAAACTTCATGAAATGTTTAAAAATAAATACTATTTATATATTTGAATCATTTATGTCATTTTCAAACCCCACCTCAAGACCCTGCCCTCTCGTTTTGACTTGTGAATGATATTGATTTTTATCTTTTAAAGTTCTTTTCTTCAATATTTCTTAATTTAAAAGTACAGTATATGGGATCTCAAATCTGGAACGATCGGGGTCGCAATGTTTCCGGATTTCAAAATTTTTCGGATTTTCGGGCCTCGTTCAAAAAATTTTCAAGTAGCATCAGAGTCCATGTAATTTGCTCTTGGAAGTTTTTATTAGCATTTTCTTTATTTATAGCATTTTTTATTATTGTATATACTCTCCCATAAGTCGTGAAATTTAGCACAAAAAACGAAGTTGGAGTCGGCTTATAGCCAAGGCAAAACATTGAAAAATCTTGACACTTTCCCAATCTTTTCTTAACCTCTTCAATTAAACAATAAAAGAAAAGAATTCTGTCAAATTCTGATATGACTTAATGTTCTCTAGCCACTTATTAAAGACTTTTAATTGCAGTAAAAGATCAGGCCATTGGGAAAATGCGACCATCTCCAAATTTCAATTTCGCGAATGTTCTGTATTGCGTGAAAATTTGAGCTCATTTTAAAAAACTAAATATGAAAACTACAAGAAATTAAAAAAGAGAAATTTAATGATATTAACTCATAATTAAAACAACAATTAATAAAAACTCTTAATCGCAAAAACGAACCCTTTTCAGAAAATCACGAAATAACTTTTTTGAAAACTGCACATTTTCGATCTTAAACAATAAACATGTTCATTACTTTTTATTTTCCTTTTTTTTAAATGCCTATTTCCAAAAGAAAAAACTGCAAAATATTTTCCGATTTTTCTTCACAAAACAAAAGCTTTTTCTTTTTTTGAAAAAGTTCCGGATTTTGTTATTCCGAATTTGGGGTCCCATACTATATTTCTTTACTATTTCCCACTTATTTTGAAATATTATTACCAATTGTTATTGTAATTTGGGTTCGTTAAGCTTCCGAATATCGGTATTTTTTAGTGATCCAAAAAACCGGGAAATTCAGTTATCCGGGATAGCGATGGTCCTGAGCATGCCGGATTCTGCAAGAGGTTCTGTACTGTACTGTACTGTGTATATATATCTATATGCCAAACTCATCGCCTCCCCCCCACCCCGGCTCCTGTTTTTTTCTTCTTCGGAACTTTTCAGCATGGTGAGGAAGCGGCACTTTGCACTTCTACATTTCGCCTCGGGCGCCACTAAGTCTAGTTACCAGGGCTGCACAAAAGCCGGCTTTTTTTTTAAAAAGGCCAGACCGGCCAGCTTTTATTAAAAAAAGACCGGTCTTTATTGGCCGTTTTCAATTAGACACAATATTATTTACTATTTACACTATGTCAATTTTTGTTGCTACTGTTAATTTGTGTAATATGAAGCTCAAATTCAATTCAGTTTATTTAAAATTAGATTCAGAATTATTTTGTCACACAACCTGAATGCATTTTACAATACTGATAACCATTTTCATGTTTGTGTGCTTAAATTCGGGAGACTCTCTCATTAAACTCTTGCCTACTATTATAGCTATACAGAATCATTTTTTTTTTCAACACAAAAGAAGGAAATTAAATCCAGGTTGGGAGAGGAATCAAATTCGGCTTCTTCTATAGTCGAGCATAACTTATCTTAATATTATGAGAAGCTATTCTATTACATATTCAAATGCATTCATCTCACTCAAAATTGATATTTTAATATTATGAATTTAATTACTTTAAAATAATTCAGAATACTGAAACTTGCAATGAAAACTATGTTCATTAATTTTTTTTTATCATATATTTTACACTACAAACAAAAAAGTCTTTTGTTCAAGGAGAGAAGAGTAGGAAAAACGATGATTTGAAGTATCTCCTTTCCTTTAACAAAATACTACTTACATAATCTGAATTAACTTTCTAAACTAGTTTTTACCCACAGCACTACTCATGGCAAAAATGTAAAAGAAGTCTGTAGTGAGTAGTTTGCTTGCTTTAATGTAAGGATATTTTTTTTTATATACATAACATTAAATTTTTTTAAAGATCAATATCATTCTAGTACAATTTAACATTGACCAGCTGATTTACTTCAAGATGGGCATCTTTTATTTTATGCAATTTATTTGACAAATAGCTTTTTTATTTTTATTTGGATCAGAGAACTAGTTAAGGTTCTGAAGAAAGTAAAAAAAAAAAAAAAATCAAGGTGCTTTAAAATATACAAAAGATTATTAGTTAAAGACTAAGGCAAAGGATTGGTAATATTTAGTTCATATAGTAGTGTCAAATGAACTTTTGAATTCTTAGTAAAATTCTTTGAAAATAAATTGTTTAAATTGTATTGAATCTAAATAAATTAATAATAAAGTACACTTTCTCTTTGCTATTTCTGTAATGTATCATTCTATTAAATAATTTTCATTCTTATTTCAAGTAATTTGCTATTGCAGTAATAATTTAATTGTATAAATGATAAAAATATAATTTTTGACTTAATAATTTTTTGGAAAAAAAAATTGATAAATTTTTTTTTAACAAAAGCCGGCTTTTATTAAAATAAAGCCAGCCTTTTTAAAGCAGTTTAAACCAAAAAAAGCTGGCCGGCTTTTTTTGTTGCCCAGTTAAAATCCGGCAGCCCTGCTAGTTACCGCTGCTGCTTTTTTATATTTCATTTGGAAAATACTTCTGATATAATTAAAACATTTAAAATTGGTTTGGCAATATTTTTCTTGTACCAAAGAAAAACATATTTTTAAAAAGTTTGTTTTGAAATCATTGTTGATTTGTCATGATAGTTTTCCAATTCTTAATTTTAATTTAATCTTTTAAAATTCAAATATGTATGTTGAAATTCTCAAGTAATATATGCTCATGGGTCTGTTTGAGTTTTGGGATTTGTATTGAATCGGCTTCATCTGGACAACTCCAATTTCCTTTGTATTCATAAGCAGTGAAGTTTATTGAATTGTAATAATTTAGCTTCACTCTTCTGTCCTTTTCCTACTTTCTATATAAGAGCTCATCTTCAGAACAGATTTCTTTAGATAATATTGAATAAATTCTTAAAAGTTTAATTACAGTTATGTATTTGTAAAATAATTCCACGTCTTGTTTTGCTCACAATGTCTTTCATATTATAGGAACTTATTCATGGAGCTCCCATCGGAGCCCCTGTTTCAAACAGGGCACATGTGACAGCCATTTATTGCAACAATGATAAAAGTGAGACACATTTTACTCGTATGGTTATTGGATCTTCATCTGAGTATAGGATTGATGGAAAAGTAATTATCATGTCTTTTTCTTCCATTAAATATTTCATAATTGTGCTTGAAAAAGCTATGAGTATATGTTCAATATTTATATGGACGGAAAATAATAAGTTGCTATGAAAAGATAATTAAAGGTAAAATGTACTTGGAAAATAACTCTAACTAGGCATTTTTCTCAGACTAAGGCTAAAATCTGTTAATGTAGAGTATATAAAGAGGGAGAGGGGAATATATAAGTTGTTTAATTATTAAGTAATATGGTGATTCAAAAACGATTGAATTGAAATTGAAGTAGATGCAATAATATATATGTGTATTCATATTTAAATCATCATTAGCAATTTTATAATTTGATATTTATATTCATGCCAAAAAGTTACAAAATAATAATAATAAATATATATTTTAAATTGTTTTGTGAGCTCTTTTCATCATAGCTTGCTTAAAAAATAAATAATTACAGTAAAACTCTTCCGTATCGCAGACCAGCCGGACAAAAATACTTGTCTGTAACAGAGAGGTGTCCGCAAACAAGTTTTTCTTCTGCTCAAGGTTTTGCTGATGAAGAGTTAAAAACTCTGCATTTGAGGGATTGTGCATTAGTTAGTGTTGTACTATATATGAAGAAAAATTCTCTAAGCGTATAACATTTTTGTTAAGTAACTCTTTGTTTTAACTTTGTTACTTTTTAATTTTTACTTATATATATATATGAATTAATTATTTTTTTTCCTTTTATTACCTAGGCTGTTAGTCACCAAGATTACACTGCAAGATTGGAAGGTCTTGGAATCAACGTAAAAGCAAAAAACTTTCTTGTTTTTCAAGGAGCTGTTGAATCTATTGCCATGAAAAGTCCAAAAGAGAGAACTGCTTTGTTTGAAGAAATTTCTCAGTAAGAAACCTGTTTTTATTGTTCTCAGTTTTCAGATTTCAAACATCCATCTTCTTTTCTTTTTCTGAAAATGTCTGATGACTTATTTTCTAATTGCTGTACTTTTTTTCTTATTGATTATTTCATATGCACTCATAAAATTATAAGCCATGTTCATTTTAATTGCAGCTCATGGTATCAGAGCACATCTGGAATACAATAAATCTTTCTCTGAATTTTGATTCAAAAGCAATATTTATTTTCAAGCTATAAGTATTGTTATCAGATATAAAAGCATAATAAGGAATTTAGTTTAGTTTTTTTTTTTTTTTACTTTACCCTTAGTTTTTATCGAATTTGTTAGTGCATTTATTATAAGGAGTGATAACTTAGTGTCTAATTATTATTAAATACTATATAGGAATGTATAAAAAATCGATTTTAATGCTTTCAAATTCAAAAAATTTATTTCCTTGCCCTTTAATTGGCAGGACTTGAAATTAGTTATGGTGTATTGGTATCCAACTAACTAACATAATACAAATTAGTGGTTCCATAGGGTACCAGTGAAGTTTTGTCCTTTTCTATTTCAAAAATTTTAGACATACTTTTTTCTTTGTTCAAGAGCATTCAGAGTTGTTCTCAAATAAATAAGTTTGAGTATTCAAAACTATTTTCTAAAATAATATAAATTGTTTTTAGAAATATTTTTTAAAAGTTTTTATGTACAATTCAGGTTTAAATGATGTTTTAGCTAGAAAATTCATTAAAACTTATTATATTTATATTAAAACTTATTGTGTTAATTTTTTCCCCCACAGTTGTAGGGAAAAAAATGTGTTTGTTTTTTAATTTTCTCAGCGCTAAAAAAAGTATCATCTAACCAGAGACCAGAACATTGTTAAGTATGAGCATTGCAAATTTAAATTTGATGAAAAGTATACATACTACAGCCTTAAAAATTATTAATGTATTGTTTGTAATCAGGTGCAATTAAGTGTTCAAGTCATGTTTGGGAATTCTGTATTGATTATTCATTTCTGAACGTATGCAGAAATAAGTGAAAGAGAATTTTTAAAATGAAATAAACTAAGATCATAATTTCAGTTTGAAAAAAACACATTTTATTGTGCTCAAAAAAGGGAAAAATCACTGTTTTGCAGAGTGAAATCTGTGATACAACAGAACTGAAGAATACAACAAAATACAAAAATCATTTGAAAAGGATTTAATGTTTTCTTGATTTCCATGCATTTTTTTTTTTTTAAGAATGTAAAAAAAAAAGTATTTACTCACTCTTATTTATTTTTCTTAATTGTAGTTTCAAAATAATTTTTTTAAAAATTTTTTTTTAAAATCAAAGCAATTTTTAATAACCAAAATGTTTTATATTGTGCTGAGAAAATTCACCTAAATGAAATAAGGGGTAAATAAGCACAACAATAATTTTATTTATATGATTGACCAATGATAATTGATCATTATTCCATAACATTAATGATTATAAAATTTTATTTCAATGCCTTTAAGAAAAAAAGATGATTGTGAATTATTGTCCAAATGTGAACTTCAGGAGAATGTTCCTGTTGAGTGCCGACCAAGAATATTCTTATTTCTGTTCTAGTATTCATTCATTCAGGTTTTAGTATTCATTTTAAGTCACAAAAATTCTGGTATCAAAAATGTATTTTGATGCTTAGCCAAGATATTTTATACTAAAACTTATGATGAGTCTCGTTTTTATATAGTTCTATTGAGCACAAAGAAGAATATGACCGTTTAAAAACTGAGATGATGAAAGCAGAAGAAGATACACAATTTACATACCAGAAAAAAAAAGGAATTGCTGCTGAGAAGAAAGAAGCTAGACTTGAAAAAGAAGAGGCCGAAAAATACCAACGATTAAAAGAAGATTTGGTATGATTTTTAAAAATTTTTGTCTTTTCAATAATATTTATTTTTTAACATTATTTATTATTACTTCATTAATTTCTTTAATTCTAATTAAAATTTGCTGATTATTAAATAAATACTTTGCACATTGGCTGTTGCTTTTCGAATAAAATTATACTTTGAGTTGTTTCTTTTTTGCTCCTGATCTATTGAGAAATCCTCATTTCAAATTCATTTTGTTGTTAAATAATATTACTTTCAGTTATTTCAAATCTAATTATTGTATGTATGTCGTTTTTTTTTTTTTTGTTTTGTTTGTTTGTCCACTCATAACTTCTCACCGGATGAACCGATTTTCATGAGTATTTTTTTAATTGATCGAGGGTGGTTTCCCAAAGGTCCCGTACTTTCATTTGACCATATTCGACAATTGGAAAAAAAGTTATGGGTGGAAATGTAGAATTTTTTTCGTTTTTTCATTCATAACTTTTGACTAAATGAACCGATTTTGATGATTTTTTCTTTAATCGATAGAGGGTCGTCTAACTCAAATATCGCAAATCAGTTTGACTACATTTGTTTTTTAGAAAAAACGTCACGGGCGAAAAACAAGTATTTTTTATTTTAATTGGAAAGGCTTGGCTTGATTTTTCTTTGTTGGGAAAACTATTAATAAATATAAAAGTCACTGTTAAAAAAGTGTTTGTTGCCATTGGGCAAATTATTACATATTAAAAGCAATTACAGCAAGAGTTTGACTGAAGGCTTCTCTGAGGCAAAAATTAATCCAATCAGTTTGTTTTGCTAAAATAGACTTCAAAACGGAATTTATCATACAAATGATTAGTTTTTAGTGCCATTCATTTAAAGAAGGTTTGCCCTTTGATATGGATTTTTCAGAAATAGAGTATTTACACAAAACATGTATTTACACTAAAAAGAATAAAATAAAATAATTTTTATAAAAAAATAGAACCGTCTTCAAACTATAAATTACGCTAAAAAGTGAAAAATAAATTAATTCTTTTAACAACATCGATGTGACTTTTGAACATAGTTTTAGAAGTCGGTGCAATATTATGAGTCTAGTTACCACTACACCATTTTTTACTTCACATTGGAACTGTTGCTAATTCTGCGAAAATATATATATTTGTAATTGGATTCATGATTACAAAAGATTTTATCTGTCCTCATTTTGCACCTACTTCTAAAACTATGTTTAAAAGTCACATCGATGTTGTTAAAAGAATTAATTCATTTTTCACTTTTTAACGCAATTTATAGTTTGAAGTCGGTTCTATTTTTTTATAAAAATTATTTTATTTGATCTTAATGAACTAATAAAAAATATTGTAATTCACAGTTTGAAATATAGCTGCAATCATGAAATTAAGACTATTTCAAAGATTAAATCACTACCAAGCAATGAGGAAAGCATTGCACTTGAATGATATCATAAATTTTTGAAATTATAATTTGCTCTTTTTTTTTTTTGTAAATGTTTTTGTAAAAAAACATTGTTCATTCAGTATAACTTTTTATATCGTCTTCCTACTCCTTAAATATGGATCTTTTATGTTATTTATAACAAAATGTTCATATTATATACTTGGCATCTTTTGGTTTTCATAAGTTCATTCATTTTAGCATAATTATTATATTTGTGCATCTTGAGTAGCATTTCCTTTCTTTGATAGTTTATTGAGTTTCTTGATTAGAATATTTGCTTTTATAGTAAAACATTTAAAAAAGAAAAATTCCATGAAATATTTTAATAAAGTAGCATTTTTGATTCCACGTTAGCAACAAAATAATTAGCAAAAACGTACATACACAAATTAAATTATATGCATTTATGTATATAATTTAATATTGCTGGCAGGCGGGCTTCGTGCATGTCTGTCAGTCACCAAAATTGGAAGGTTTTGGAATCAATGTAATGTAGATTTATTTATATCGACCAATGTGGTGTGAAGTAATGTGGTAATCTGCATTAGATTTGTGTTGCTTTCTATTTGGTACATTTTTTTTGCTCATCTATTGTAATTATATATATATATATATTTATTTATTTTGTTCATTTTTTAATTTTTCTGTAGGCTTCTAAACAAGTTCTGTATTATTTGTTTAAACTTTACCACAATGAAGAGGACATAAAAAATTTAGGAGATGAGCTTTCAGATAAAAATAAAGAATTAGAAAAAGCTTCTCGGAAGAGAGAAAAAATTGAAGAAGAAATTAAAGAAAAGAAAAAAGAACATGGGAAGCTCCAAAGGGAGTTTTCAAAAATTGAGCAGCAAATTAGAGAAGCGGTAAGTTGTCAAAATATGGAATTAATTAGCTTTTATTTGTTCAAAAGAGAATTTACTTTAACATTTTAAAACTAACTGTATTATATTAACAATTTATCAGTATTTCTTCCAAATTTTCTTTGATGAATACTGTTCTCAGTTTTGTAGATGCTGTATTTAACATTACTAATTTACAGTTAGAAAGAAAATAGATATTTTGCGCTTTGTATGACGATGTAATGTTAAAGGGGGTGGAGTGGGTGTCATAACCATACCTGCCAACTCTTGCGGAAAATCCGGAAGTTTTCAGGAAAAACGCATTTTCTTCCGGCCTTCCGTACGGGAAAGAAATCTTCCGGATTTCTGTTTTCCTTTTGAGAATTTTTTCCATCACGCCAATTTCAGCCATAATGCGCCAATTAAGCTGTGCTCACTGACTTTACTTACGTGCTTTCGCAAGGGCAGTAACGGCAGCCGATAGCATTCAGTAAACGAGTAGTAGGTTGCCATAAAAAGTAACACCTTGAGCGAATCTACTAATCGGATGGGGATATGGGAATCTGCATTTCGATATGAATGCGGGGCGCAGTAGGATAAGAAGTTCTTTTATGTTCTTGGCCAATCTGAGCGCAGTTGGCGACATTGGCTACGGCTGGTAGGAGAAACACGTGTTTTCGGGTCGGAGCGGCGATTCGAGAGTGCATGGTTGGTTTTGTTTTCATCTGTTGTTGAACAACGCTATTATCGATGTACTGCATTTTTTAATTATGAGTATATACATTTTTAGTATTTAAGTTGATTTTTTAAATTTAATATATTCTATAAATTTGATTTTCTATCCTCTATATTTTCAATTTGGGGAATAAATACTTCCCAAAAGTAGATGTTTCCATTTCATTTTTTTTTCCAATTTTTATTTGAATTAAAAAAAGTTTGGGCAGAATAATGAAATAACAATGACAGCATAAAACAGCATTCTATTACTAAAATTTTTTTAACAAACAATTCTAAAGTAATGAGGAGGAGTTTAAGTATTTATACTGTAATATGATGTATGGCTTTATACTTATTGGGGGGGGGGGGTGTTTTTACATTATTGAAAATCTTCAGGATTTGACTGAAAAATCTTCAGGATTTTTTCTCTTCGAGGTTGGCAGGTATGCATAACTATGATCCCCCCACCTAAATTGGTTAAGAAACCATAGGAAATACACTCTCACTTTAATTCTTTTATTTTTCATGAGTGAAAATTATAGTGAAAACATGTTTATTCCCAAGGCAAAAGGTTGTTAAAATCGGTAACAACTAACAAAACCCATAATAGGGTGAATACAGCCTACCTTGCAAAGCTTTGGAAAACTTACGCTTAATTTTAGTCGAATGAGTTACTGTTGCTGCAGTTCATTTTTATTATAAAATTTTATGGTAATCACATACTGAACTTTAAATTCAAATGAGAAATGTAATCTGTACCATGTATGGATATGAAGAAGAAATAAAAAAAGTGCTTACTATTATCTCTTTATTTTCTTTTATTATTTGAACCAAGATTTATTTTATATTTCTTTGAACATTATTAATTCTTTATGTAGAATGATTCATATGCTTATTAGCCTTATTGTTTTTAGGAAGTGGAACTAAATAAGAAAAAGCCAACATATATTAAAGCAAAAGAAAGGACAGCTCATATGCAGAAGAAATTAGAAACAGCAAAGTATGTATTTTATACTGTTATACGTAGACTGATAGAGCAAAAGCTTACTACCTGGAAAGTGCAGGAAATGCCGAATTCCGAATATGTTTATTTTCAGAGTAGTCGAGTGCAAAAAATTGATCTGTTTTGAAAATAATAAATATAAAATAAGGCTGCAGAAAATTAAAGAGCAAAATTTCCATGTTTTGCACCAATATGAAAGAAAATTTTAACAAAAATTGTTTTGAGGCACCCAGGTTTGTAAGTGAAAATTTTGAAGATAGCTAGGTCAAATGATAGGGAAAACACCAGTCTGTATTGTGGCAATGAGATGTTTGTGGTCGTCCTGATAGGTAATGTTTAGAAAAGCAATAACTTGAAAGCTTCCATAAGATTCAAAATTGTCCTTGTTTTACTCATTTTTTTCTTTTGTTACATCCCTTTGCGTTTCCTTGTGTCAACTGTTAAAATAGACTATTCTCATTTATATGGACAAAAATTGTAGCATTTCTTACCTTAATTTTATTCCTATTGTGTTTTGTTTAATTCATTTCAATAGCTTTTTTTCAACTTCAATATGTTAAAGCAATGTATTTTTGCTGGAATAAGACTATTTGGTTATTGCCAGTCCCCTCCCAAACTGTTGTTAGTGTGGGGCACTATTCATATCCCCTCAATTGGAAACGAAAAACATCGCTTATACAGGAATGAGCATGTGCAGCTTATGGATACTAACTGTTGTTCATGATTGTGTTTGAAAGAAAGATACCAAAAGAAAATTCAAGTGTGCAATTTACTTAGACATTTTTAGGGTATTTCATTGATGCATTGTTTGAGGTAGTTACACTAAAACTGCCCTTTGTTTTGCATTGCTTTTTTTATTTTGTTCACCCTCCCCTTGACTTTTGTCTTTATTTTGCGAACTGGTTTGCATAACATTCAGCATTTCGAGAATATCAAAATTTGGACGTTTCAGATTTGAAATTTTCTACTGTATTTTAAAGCCAAGTTTCACCATGACGTGTGAGCATTGGTGGAAATGAAATTAGTACTTGATAAAAATGAAATTAGTACACATCATCATATAGAAAACAAGTATGAAATTAACGGCAAAATTATGTGTTGAATAAAGTTAGAATTTTCAGTTTCTCAGATCTTTGGACTTTGAATGGCAAGCAATATTTTTAGACTTGTTGTTCTGCTTAATTTTATTGCTTTACACCTGGACTAAATCCCCCTTCTTTTTCAGAAAATCTCTAAAAGCAGCAAAAAAGGTCAATGAATCACATGAAGGGGAAATTAAAACTTTGGAGGATGAGCTCGCAGAGATTGTTCAAACTCAAGAAGAGTTTGAGCATCAGCTAAAAGAAGAGTCTCAATCTGAAGGACGAGACATTACGCTTCAAAATTCTCAAGTTAGTAATCTAAGCCACGTTCATCTGATACCCAATCACCATTGCTTTTGGCTACATTGAGCCAGTTTGTCACAAATTAACTTCCATATGTTATGTTGTTTTTAAATTATGAGTATTATGCTCACCAAAACATTGCATAATGCATTATCTAGAGATATAGAGACTGAACAGCTAGTCATGAAGTATCATGACAACAACCACTCAAATGTCATTTAGTTTTAAGATCTTTTCTATCAGTACACATGTACATTCTCTAGTGCTTTAATTACACTTTCATTAATTTTACAAACTATGAGTGAAAGATATTTTTTTTGAAATAACATCGAACACATGCTTTGCCGAAAATGGCATGCCACATTCAAGATTTTGATCTTTTTACATCCTATACGCGTTTCAATTATTTTGTTACTTGGAAGATAATTAAGGTAAGGGGCCATCCATAAATGATGTCCCGCTTTTTTCCCATATATTTTGTCGTGATGCAGCACCATTATTTGGTGGAAAGGCCAAGTGTGGCTAAATTTTTAGTAAACCCCCTTTAATTTTTGCACCACAATCTATTTCCCCCCCCCCCCCCCCCCATTATAACTTGAACCAAAAGATTTGCGCGAATCGTATAGTGGCATGTGCTTCCGCAAAAACTCCAGGACGTTTCATCCGTCTGGATGCACTGTGAAACCTTGAACAAAATAAAAGAAAAAAGAACTTACCCCATCACAGCTTAATCATTGGAAATAATAGATATCCACACATCATTTGGAGACACAAAGGGAAATTTATTGACTTGGCATATTTAGTTAAACGGCTTGGGAGTACTCCGTACCACGAAAAAAAGATCACTACATGTGAACAAAATTTGATTACTTGTAAAAAATATGACAATACTAAGATATCGACGACTCAGGATCTTGAACTTAACATTGGACAAAAAAATGTCTGGAGACAGGTTGGATAGGATTCATTTTTTTAAAAAAATAGGTAACTTTTATGCCTTGCTCAGAGGCCTCAGTTGAACGACTTGCATGGCTATCGATACAAAAAAAAACAAGGTTGTTGGACTCAAAGCTGTTCAGCTTAGCGGCAGGAGAGCGCAGATGAAATTGGTGAATGCTTTTGACGACACGTGCTCATGGCTGGCTGGAAGACTATTTCCTATATTTGTTTCTCCTCAAAAAAACTATTTTTGCTTAAAAAAATACTGACGACAACATCCGCATCCTTTCTGATCCTAATGGATCGTTGAGATCTTTTCCTGCATCTATTCTTCGTCAAAGGATGTCGGCGGATTCCGATCCGGCTACGCTGAAGCCGTCTCCATCATCACTTCTCGGTGGTCGCTGGCTAGCTCTCCAATTATACGTGCGTCCTCTGCTGCCTCACAAGCCACTCTGCATTCAACAACCTCTGCCCCACCTGCACCAAAAACGCCTTCGCAGCGGCGTGAAAACGATGTATCCTACCGCCGTGAATCCAAGCAGCCAATCAGAACAGAGCACAATGAAACAACATCATGACGTCACGCTTACAGCTCTCGCAGGGAAAGGGACAAAAAATGGCCGCCAAAACATGCACTAGCGGGAAGAATACAAAAAAGCTCGATGCATATTAATAATGAACGCGCTTACACCCGTTTAAAATAAAAATACCCCCATTTAAAAAACAATAAATCCAACCTATATTTTACACTTAAATCCCCTGTAAAATAAATAAAAACCCAAGCTTAATATTTTCACAAAATAGATGAATGCTATCCCGAATTTCTTGAAAAACAAAATAATAAATTCCCCTCATTAAGAAAATGAATGAAATATGTGATATACCATATCACATATTTGACCCCCTCCCCTTTGTCACATAAGCAAGATGTCACACTTCTTGTTACCCCCTCCCCTCATCACAATTTCATGAACCCCCTCCCACCTCGTAGCTTGACATCATTTATGAATGATCCCTAACCTGCTTTAAATTGGCTTATTCTATTTTTCATTTTAATATTTTTCTATAACTCTATTTTTGTTATTATTTAAAAGCTGCTATTCTTTTTTGGAAAAGTAATAGCCCTTTAACTACTATACAATAAATTGTTCAATTTTTCACTTTTTTAATAGATTATTTTTACGTAGTTGTAGCATTATTTTTGTATTTTAATTTCATTTTAAAATCTGTTAAAGCACTACCTCTGTAATACTAAATGCCTAACGCATTAACTCAATATGTTGAAGTCACATTGTTGACAAGTTATGTCCCGGAGATCAACGCCATGTAGCATTAGTTTAGGGTAAACTATTCAAATGTTGTCTCTGAAAATTAACAATTAAGTTTATATTTAAGTTTATTATATTTATTATATTATTAGCGTCTTTTTAAATCATGCCATTATTTAATAGCTTACTTAAATTTCATTGTTACGCTTCCTATTATCTCCGGTAGGCGGCGCAAAATCCAGGACGCTTTGACTTACTTTCTCTCTGTGGTAAAATCAACAGCGTGTTAGGCATTTAGTATAACAGAGGTAGTGGTTCAAGTTTATACAGAAGTAACTCTTCTTTTCTTCTAAAAAAGTGGAAAATGAGTAGAACAGTAAATAAAAGAAATTTATGTAAAAATTCAAAATATTATCATACCCTGCTTTCAAAGTATTACCTTGCTGCCTTCAAAACTTTTTAGGAATTTTTCCAACCCCCTTACCCCCAGAATTGTAAATAAATAATTGAAAAAATAACTAATAAACTGTCATGAATTTTTTAAACAATAAAATTCTTAGTTTAAGCATTTAAAGCCAACAACTTTCTTGCATCATGCAGAGAGGTTAAAAACTGGTATTTTATGAAGCAAAAATCTCATGATTTTTTTACTTTGTGAAGTTGACAACTCTACAAGTAGCCTTCCCTGCCCCCATTTATGCAGTCAAAGATAATCAAAAACTATATTTGGAACAGTTTATTGAAATTTCCAGCGAACACCTGACTGTACACAGTTGTAGATGGAATGGTTACGGAACCAAAATATATCCTGCTACATAAGGAGAGATACAAGAAAAAACTTATGCCTCCATTATTTGCAGCATAAGTAATTTGATTCAGTTGATAATTGTTTCCCCCCAAATTTTTTTTTAAATTTTATTTTGTGTAAATACATTTTTCATTTGAATACACTGTTTAAAGGAAAATAAAATGGTACACCCACTTTGAGTGACTGTCACTGAAAAACAATCATTTGTATGATAAATTGCATTTTGAAATTGATTTTTAAAAAGTCCAGAACAAACTTCAGTCTTAAAACAGACTGAATGAATCTAATTTTTGTTAATATTGCTGCTTAATGGCAACAAACTTTTTAGCAATGAATTTTGTATTTAGTACCTAATAATTTACTCTACAAAGAAATATCAAAGCAAACCTTTCCAATAAAAGGAAAAATACTTATTTTTCAAACGTTCTTTCTAAAGAACAATTGCAGTCAAATCCATGTACGATATTGAAGTTAGACCACCCTCTATGAATAAAAATAAATCATTAAAAATAGGTTCATTTAAGCAAAAGTTATGAATAATAAAAAAAAAACTTATTTCCTCCCATATCTTTTTTCTAATTATCGAATATGGTCAAACGAAGGTATGGAACCTATAGGAAAGTACCTTCATTCGATTAAAAAAAATAATCCTGAAAATCGGTTCATCCAGTGAGAAGTTATGGGTGGACAAACAACAAGAAAAAAAGCAAGTGACATACGGTATGAATATATAACCTCCGCCTTTGGGAAATCAGTTAAGAAACACACACACAAGTGGTTGAAATCCACTAAAACCTGCCTAATACTTTGAGAAAAATAATTTGATACTTATCTATTTATATTAATTGTTTTCTTTTTACATACTGTTTAGAAATATGTTTTAACTTTTAAATCTGAATATTTAAAACAGTTTTTGGGCCTAAGCTGTTTGAGATTGAAATATTGGTTGACTTTAGAAAATCTATATTGGCACATGCAGGAAAATAGGCTTGTTTATTTTTAGAAGAACTTACTGTTTACTTGTTTACTTTATAATATAGTAACTTTTTCTTGAAAAAATTGTTTCTCACTTTTCTCCATAAATTAGTCACTAATTTAGAGCATAAAACTTGCTACGAGCTCTGCACTTAACATTTGTACTGTTTTAGGTTGAAGAATATAATCGACTGAAAGAAGAAGCTGGAAAACTTTCTTCTATATACTTGCAAAAACTGGATTCAATCAATAGGGAGCAAAAATCTGATCAAGATCGATGTGACAATGAAAGTCGAAAAAAGGCTGAAGTTGAATCAAAAATTAAACAAAAGCGATCTGAATTGGAAGAAAATACCAGAAGACTTGAAAAACTAGCTGAATATATCAAGTAATTATTTTTTAAAATTATTTTTCATTTTCATTCAAAAAAAAGTCTGGAGTGCAAAATCTTTTAATAAAATAATCAAATTGCTTTGCTGCACATAATTTTCTGTTGTGTTTAACATTATTATCATTGTATTTAACAATTAATTGCGTTTACCATTGAACACGAAAAAGAAAGAAATTTGAAGTGTAATTACTAGTCTTGTATTAAATATTTTATCTTTGAATTTCATTTATTCTTAAACATATTTGACCTTATTATTTTATTGCATGTAATTTTCTTAATTTTCAGAACAAGTGAATCTGGTTTAGCTGATTTACGTTCTCAGGAGAAGGAGATTGGCAAGGAAGTGCAAGAAGCAAAAAAGAGAGTGGCAGATATCAATGAAGAATTGGAATCCATTCTAAATGAGCTTGGAGATGCTAAAGTATGCATACTTTTTTTCCAAGATGATTCTTTTCTCAAATATGAATAGCATTATGTTATTGCTGCAGCTATTTTAGTGCTGAATTTTGTGTTAAGTATCATTCATTAACTGATTTTTTATGTTTTGTTTCTCAAGAGACTACAAAAAGCATGATAAAAATCATTTCTAAAAAAATATTGAAAATGCTTTTCCTTTTTTTTTTTTTATGGGAAAGAATTATCTTTTGCAGCAATAATGCCATCAGCAAGTTTTAATTGTTTGTTCATTAACAGTTGAACTTACTGCTGCAATTCATCTATAGTAATTAAGGAAACACAATTTTGACAGCTATTCCCGCTAATCATTTTTTTTTTTTGAATAGTTTTAAGCATGCCCTTATTTATGAATTGAATTGAACTTGGGGTACTTTTTGGATGATTCCCTTGTGATTTCTTTTCTGAATTTGCTTGGGAATAAATTTTGACATTAACTCACAATTCCATCAGTTTTTGCATATGAAGCAGAAACTTTTATCAGCAGAACAGTTTAACCTTCTATCACTCATAAACTCAGATTTATTTGATCTTTTGGATTCGAGATAATTACCAAAAAAAAAAAAAATACATATTTCAGGATTTTAAAATTTTATTTGAGGAAAACTACAAAAACGGCCAATCGAACGGTATTTTGCCTACACTTTGCACTATGATGGGTTGAAGTCTTCACAGACTACACAATATTTGAGAGATTAAAAAATATTTTGGAAATAGATTAGATGAGTCATGGATTAGTAATTTGATTAAAGCATCTATGAAAAGAATGTTTTTAGTAGCATCACACAGGGCTCAAGGAAATAAAACAATTGTTAGACTTTTCCGTCTTGAATGGTGTTCTTGGGGTATCAAATGTTACAGAAAAGCAAATGGCATCCATAATCAAGTCCAGTTAATTAAAAGTTCAATTAAATAGTCCTAGAACTCAAATTAACCAATTTATAGAATGTTGAAAAATATAATTTTCAATATTGATACATGATTAATGAAACCTTCATTCAGCAGTAAATTGATAATGGTTGATGATATTGATTTAGGTTTTTGATAGGTCTGTAATTTGATTCAATTTGTGTTTGAGTCCTCATCTTAAAATAGCTTGTTAGGGAAAAATCCCAAAAACAAGATTCAGAGGGGTGTGTAGACCTTGCCTTAAGTGTCTGGTAAAAACATGAGAAAAGCATTTTTAAAAGTAACAAAAGATTTATTTTAACCTTTAAAATTACAAATAACAATTATAGAAAAGTTTAATAAAAGTCCCCGTAGCTGTACAGTACAATAAAATGAAAATCTTATACCACATTAATATTCACCGGGCTTGACTGTTCCATTCACATACATTCGATGATTTCTATCCTGGAAAACTTATGGCACATCAAAATCTTTCCATTAGTTATATGACATCTCATCACAGTCGGAAAGTCAACAGATCACAAAGTCCGTCTGGCCCACTCCAGTGAAACCATCCTATATGGTGGACAACATGGCTAACACGACCGCATGTCAGACGAAGCCCAGTAGGCTTATCGCTGGGAACACAAGCGTATAGGAAAAGCGCCGAAAGGGAGAGAGAGACCGGATGGAATTAGCATCAAGCTTTTATAGCAAAAACGTTCCATCCGTCATCAGTTCATTTGCATTTTCCCAGCTTGAAATATCCTAAAACAAACTTCGGCAAACAATTCTTCCGTGTGAGTGGCAACACCATTTTTACTAACTCATACCGGAAATAAATAACATTAACATAAAGGTTAACTGTACGAATTCACTTTCTTTTTCACTGTCCGTTTAACGGTTAGAACCGTGAAAGTTGTTTACATTTTACCACATGGTATTTTAACATTACGGAGGTCGGGATGTTCGTCCATAGGTATTAAAACGAGTTCTACCCCGAGCCCTGGAGATAATTCCCCGTACATGTGAGTAAACATTTTGCATTAGGAATGTCAAGAAACGTTAATAAAAATAAAATAGGCATATTTTGCCAACATAGCTAAATATATCTGAGAAAATACTTGTTGTATAACACAATTCTAGTTTTATTTTTATTAATTTTTTCTTTTCCTATGTTTTTATTAAACCTAGAAAAAATTCTTCAGGTTTTTGTGTCGCTCTGTGTTTAAGAAGGGTTCTAAAGTTTTATTCCTGAATGTTTAAGAGAAACTGCAGTAAAATTATGTTGTTAGGATCATGGGTGTATCTAGTAGGGAGGGATATTGCAAATATAACCTCCTTCTGAAATTCCGATATCTAATGGTGTGTCCGGACTTGAGTGATGTGCCAACCTCAGCTCCAGCAATCGGCTCCCCTGAAGGGCTTCTGCTCACATGCTCGGGTCATGCACAGAAGCTGTTTTTCGTTTTCATAACATCATGCTCACCATGACCATACAGTGCGGCCAGACTAGAAGTCTGGATGCACCGTAAAAGAAGCAATTTAAAACTCGTTAATAAATGGCTCCGACACAAAATCACTCTTTGAAAAAAATTCTTGGATATTTTACTTATCAGGATATCATATTACTACTACTTAACTTATTTATTTATTTATTTTTGCTTATTAATTTCCTTTTACTTCCTAGGTTGACAAACATGAAGATTCAAGGCGCCGGAAAAAGGCTGAGATTGTAGACCACTTTAAAAGGCTTTTTCCTGGCGTTGTAAGTTGAAATTAAATAGGAAAACTTTGAAATCTTGCATTTATGTATTTGAAAACAGATATTAGGGTTCATTTGTTCCTGCAAGAAAAAACCCTGTAATTATCAGGAGAAATGATTTTTGTTTAAAATGTTGTGGAATTTTGTACAATCCTAAAAACCCAAAGGGGGGGGGGGGGGGGGGGTAACTGCAAAAAAGGACTAAATATAAGAGTTTTTTTATTTATTTTGAAATTTTTTTATTTCTACCTTAATTTCTGAATGTAGTTAATAACTGGAATTTTCTTTTAAAACAAAGAACCTGGATTACCGAGAAAATGCTAGGGAAATTTCTTCTCAATATGTGTTTGAATCCTGGATACATAAAATAATTGTTTAGCTTTGTTCTGCTACATACCAGTAAATTAAAATGTCAAACTAAACCTTCCACTCAAATTTGTTATTAGCCCCAGTTAGAAAACCTGATATTTTGTAGAATTTAATTAACATGAAATTGACTTCTGTCATTCAGGAAGTGCAATTTGTCTTTCATAAACAGGAACTTGGGGAGAGTTTTTTCCTACGATGAAATTTTATCAATGATTTCTAACATTTGGCTACCGCTGAGACTTAGGAGGTGTGATTGGAAAACTTTTAAGAATGGGCTTGTTACATGCCCATTCTTAAAACTTTCCAATCACACCTCATATAGGTCAAACAAGTAGCTTAAAATGGCACTATGCGATAAATCAGTCAAGAAAATGTAATTTTTCATTACACTTTTTTCTGAGGTACAACTCCTCCTACTATTTTCCTTTGTTACAACTATGAAAATGGATTTAATATGCTGTTGATATAATTTTAGTTTTATTTAGAAAAAAATATTCATAGTTAATATGAGATTACAGCTGTGAAAATTGAGTTATGTGATTTTGATCATTTCTATGATACAAATTCCAACGTTCTTAATTTTTATTTATTTATATCAGCAAACAAAATTGTATATCAAAGCTTAAGAAAGCCTTACATAAAATTTGAATTTGTTAGACGACTTTAGAATTTGTAACTATCTATTCACAAAATTTGCATTGCTTATAAGCATTGATCTTAATATATCCTCCGGAATGAAATGTAATATTTTCTTGTTTTGAATACTTAGTTATTTTATGAGCATTTGTCTGCTATGATTTTAAATTTTATTCAAAAAATGCATATCTATATCAGTGTGAAATTTCTTTGTTTCTAGTATGATAGATTGGTCAATATGTGCCAACCCATTCACAAGCGTTATAATGTTGCAATCACCAAAGTGTTGGGGAAAAATATGGAAGCTATTGTTGTAGATACTGAACGTACCGGCAGGTCCTGCATTCAGTATTTGAAAGAACAAATGTTAGAAGCTGAAACTTTCCTTCCTTTGGATTATATTGATGCAAAGCCATTAAAAGAACGACTCAGGTAAATATAACTGTTCATTTAGTTTTATAAAAATTATATTTATGAATGCAGAACGAATTATTGCAGTCAAATCTTACGAACATGAATGTGCTTATTGTGAATGCCTTTTAACATTGCAAAGGTAAAAGGGGCAACGTTGCTCTCAAAACGGATCCTGAAAAATCTTTCTGTTGTGAATACTAATTTTGCGTATATTTTAGATATCTTTCATACTTTGATCATGATCTTATACTAACTGTAATGGAAGATACTTATTTACCTTTATTTATCAAGGGGAAAGAACATTGACAAATGGATACTTCACAAAATTGGCGGTCCCCAAAAATGGGCCCTTCATGAATTTATTTGCATGAAAGCAATCCTCTTAAATGGCCAAAATTCTTTGTTTCATGACTTACAGCAAAACTTTTTTTTGAATTCTGGTTTAACATATTTTCAGTAAGATTTTACTCTGGGATGGGAAAAATTCCCTTCTGGAGAGGAGTACTCGGTGGTCGTGCCAGAGGAAATTCAAGTCCATTTTTTGGAGCCTTCACAAAATTCCAAGCTACCAAATCCCACTTTTCATAGAATCATTTATTAAATAAGCGGAAAATGATGATAAAATTTTGTATCATTATAGGTTTAAATTTTGAATTCCTGCATAATTATTTCATTTTTTGCAGCAATATTTTAAAAATTCCATTTACCATTTTCCCAAAGTTATGTAGTCTATCTGTTTGAAGTGTGGTTTAATATCGCCAAATGTAGCATTATTCATATAACTATTGTTTCAGGAATATTCACCAACCAAAGAATGTCAAATTACTGTATGATGTACTGCAATATGATCCACCTGCTATTAAAAGAGCTGTGCTATATGCAACAAATAATGCTTTAGTTTGTGAAACTGCAGAAGATGCCAATAAAGTAGCATATGAACTCGGTGATAATAAAAGATATGATGTAAGTTTAATTTTTTTATATTTTAATTATAACTGCCAGGGAGAAAGCTTGTTATTGATTGTAGACCATCACAAAATATAAAATTAGAGAAATTGAATTTCTTGTAGCTCTATTGAAAGATAAATTTCATAGAGAAATGTGTACAAAGCAGCTTTTATTGCATTGGAAAGGAATCAATTAAAACTTTTTGCTCCATTTTTTTATGTATGCTTAATTTTTCTACTTAATATTTCACGAAGGAATATTCTAAAATCTATATTCTGTTTTTTTGAATTATCAGTTTTATTCAAAAAATCATCAAATTATAAATCTAATTTCATCACGGTTATTAGAATGCAATACTTCGTTTCCTCAAGAATCTGTTGGTGCATTAGATTCGTTCCTTATATGATTTTCCACTGGATTCATTGGATGATGGAATAGGAAAAGCGAATCACCCCCTTTTCCTATTCCATCACTTATATAAATGTATCTTATTTCTTAGGTAACAGTTTTTTTTAAAACATATTTATTGTACATATATTTTCTTACGTGTGGATCTGTCCGAGTAACATGTTTATTTTTAATTTCAGGCTGTGGCACTTGATGGAACATACTACCAGAAGAATGGATTTATTTCTGGTGGAAGCACGTATGTATTGTATATGTATACTGCACACAAAACGTTTTTAAAACACTCGTTTCTACTCAAAAATGTTAGAAAAGATGAGTATTGGACAAATTATTGCTTTACCTGAAACTAAAGTTTTCGTTATTACTAGAAACAGATATGAAAAAATGACAGAGTTAAAATTTATTACAGTAATCACTTTTTCTTTTTTTAACCTTTTCGCTACAGCAAGCCCTTGAGAAACTGTAAGAATATGTTTGTACTATTATATAATAGTTACTGTGAGAACTTAAGCTAAGTAATTTTATAAAGCATAATCTATATCATCATATCCATAATACTAAGGGGGAAAATTTCCCTTGAATGCTCTACTTATGCAGTTAGCCTGCTGGTAAAAAGACTATTTTTACTGGTACAACAGTTGTACCAGTGCCGTAGGCAAAAGATTAAGCTATTTTTGAAATTGTTGATATTATTCCAGAAGTGGAGAAGGATCACTTTACACACCTAACAGCAAGAGAGCTACAATTTATGAATCTTATTTATTTAATCTGGATTTTTCTTCTTCTGAGCAGTGATGTTAGGCATGTTTTGTTATAGTAATATTACTGTACTGTAAAATATGAGATTTTGATGGCAAACTTTTTCTGGACCAGATATTTCTCTATTATTGATTAATTAAAGTGCTTTGGAATTTAGACTATAAAGAAAAATTAAGTAAGGTTTTAAAAATTAGACATAATCCAATTTACAACTTAAAAATGAATTTGCAAAGTAAGTGTAATAGTACAGGGTTCGCACGGTCCTTACAAACCTTTATAAACTCCTTACATTCTGGTACTCCTTAATAAGGACCCTTACAGTCCTTATTTTTCATTTACAGTCCTTATTTTTCGTAAAAGTTCATCGTCATTGCAGCAAAAAATAGGTATTCCTAATTTCCACGTGCAAGCAAAGAAACGCATGCGTTCCTTTCTTTGCGTAATCGTTTTGCATCCTTTACAAGAATCATATTGTTATTCTTTCAATTAATTTTTTAGTTTAATTATGAAGTAAACAAATAAAATTTCATTTTATTTTTACGAAAATCTTACGGTATATACTTGCATATAATTCATTCGCATGTAAACCGAACCCCTAACTTTCAGACAAACATACGGAAACCCACGTGTAAGTCGACTTCCTACTTTCAAAGAAAAATCGGGAACGTTTTTGCCGTTGATTTTTAGAAGTATTATAAATGTCTTAAAAAGAAGGGAAATGAAATATAATTTCAATCGAAAACGTGTAGATTGATTTTTGCCATCGCGATTTTTGTAAAGGGCCCGTTTTTCAGTTATGTTTTTTGTTAATAGTTGCTTTTATTCTGAATTAATAAAAATAAGTTTTTGCGCTTTAACTTTTTCAGACATGTGATTTTTCCGTATTTTGACTGAATTCCGTATTTTCGATAATTTTGGAGATTAACAATTTAGTTTCCGAGAAATATCCATAATTTTGGAAAACTGTCTTCCTCTTTCTGCTATGCAAATCTTTGAAAGTAACGCGCTAACGTACATACCTACTAACAACTTTTACAAATTAAAAGTAAAATTTACGCAATTTGTCAGTTTTTTGCACTTTGAAGTTTCAGTCGCGATTTATTATGCATTTCGAAATCCGATTGCATCGGCTTCGGTGAAACTTCCTAGTTCTCATTTATTGTCCGATTCTGCCTCGTGGATATCAATAACTTTAAGCTGACCATTATTTTTTATCTTTATTAAGTTCTAGCTTCTGTAGTAAAGAGCTTGCACGGACGTAATTTTGCCCTGCCCACTTGAAAATTTGCCCGAAAATATAAGAAATTTTTCGAAAGTTATTTTAAGTTTTAGTGATTATATCAGTTAACTGTAATTATCAACCTTATTAATAATCTAGTTAACAAAATATTTTTGCTTAAAATGTCCCTCCCCCCCCCCCCTTTGTATGTAATTTTATACGTTTTTTTTTTTTTTTTTTTTTTTTTTTTTTTTTTTTTTAATTTTTGGCGGTGTTTAGCATTAGGGGTTTTTCCTTATATTGTTGCAAAATTAATTAGCAATTCTTTCTGCTTTCATTCATAATTAAAAAGCATGAAAAAAAATCAGCAATCTTCTGTTTGAAGATTTTTTCAGTCTTACAAAATAATTGTTAAGTTTTTGTTTTGTTTGAGAAAAAATAAGTCTAAGGTTTTTGATAGTGCCTCTTCTTGATCTTAGAAGTTCATTAATCCAGTTACAATTTTCTGCACTTTTTGCATAGTTAAGTGATAATAGGTGAAGGACGGAAGACTACAAGCATCATTAAAACAAAAAAATATCCTGTTTATTGAAGTAACAAAAGCCATAACTGATGCAGGGAATAATGAGTACTTTTATCCATTTTTGTCTTATTCAAATAGTTTTCATAAATTCCAACCTAATAAATCATATTTCAAAGTTGGAAGAAAATTGATCTCCTACATGAAGTGGTTATAACTGAGGAAATGAGAAGGTCAGTGGCATCCTCCAGAATAAAATATGAGCAGCATCTAACAGAACAAAGACAGTAGTAACGTAATAGAAATATAATTTCACGTTAATTTAAAGCACAAATGAGCATTAAAACGCAGACATATGTTTCGGGATTGCTTGGAATCCCTTTATCAATGCGACAGGGAGCTTCTAGATGCAAAACATCCAAATGAAGCAGACAAAAAACCAAATGAAGCAGACAAAACAACAAAAACAAAGCTTATATAACCTAAGAATTACGTGTAAACCAATGAGAATAAAGGCAGTGTGAAGTGGACAATCCCGAAACATATGTCTGCGTTTTAATGCTCATTTGTGCTTTAAATTAACGTGAAATTATATTTCTATTACAGTTTACTTGCACAAAGTTAAATTATTATTAACAGTAGTAATGGTCTGCCTCTTCAAAAATGAAACCAAAAAATTAATTGACGACAGTCATTTTTATTTAAACCAAAAGAAAAGGTGTATTCAAAAGGAGAAATCCAAGTTAGAAAATATGGTGGAGGATTTGGCCGAAAAAGCAGAAGCAGCAAAAGATGTTCAATTGTTTATAAAATCTAATACTAGTTAAAGAAAAGCTCAAAGGAAAAAAGCGACAAAATTTAATTTATGTAGGAAAATAGATGAAAAGAAGAAAAAGATTGACTCTTAATTGAAAAGCTTTTTAATTTGTAAATGCCTTATAGTAAATGATATTTCATATGGGATAGAAATAATTAGTTATTGATTTCACTTCCTTTAACACTAGATTTACCGGGCCGTTTTCAACCATTTCTAAACTTTCATTTTACATCAAGTTGCTACTAATTATAATAGTAAAACTTTCAGTCACCTTAACTTGTCCTACATTAGGAAAGGCCAATTCAATTGAAAGTTGCACTATAATTTTTAACAAATTATGCTAAATGGAAGCTTCGAAACAGTCAAAATGATTGGTAAATCTAGTGTTAAAAAAATTATTTTGATATTATAGCAACTATGTCTTGTAATTAATGTTTATTTGAATATTTTCTTTTTATGATAAATATGACTAAAAATTTACATAAACTTTATTTTGCTAGTGCAAATGTACTTCTGCTAAAATTACACTAATAAGAGCAATGGTATCAATATCTTTTCACAAATAACAAAGTTTTCTTTTCACTCGAGCTTAAACGTTTTCATAAATGAGAATCGAATATCTTTCTTCGTAATTTTGATTTGTTCATGATCATGAGAAAATCAACATCTTAACATACCACAAATTAAAAAATGTAATGGAAAATAATGTATTGTTTATAAGTATCATATTTAATTTTACAAAATTATAAATTACTCTTAATTCAATGCATTACTTGTCTGTCAGCTCCAAAGAAAGGGTCTCGCTATCATTTACAACACAATTAAAACCTACACACTTGTAGTTTTTAAATAGTTTTCAAGTAACATTAATGTAAGTATTTTTAATAATACTACTATAAATTTTAAGTGATGTTTCCATTTGTATGTAAAGAAGAAATATATGATTGTAAGGAAAAGGAAGATTTTCTCATTATTTTTGTTTTTAAATTCTTTTTTAGTCAGAATTCTTTTTCCCATTTGTTTAACTGATTTATACGAATTTTTTTGTAGAATAATCAGTTTTAAACTTTTAATATTTTGCATTTACCACAAGCTTTTTAGAAGTGAGTCAATAGTTAATAAAAATTCTATGCAGAGTTGATAGATTGGTAAAAATACATTATGATAAGTTTATAAATGTCATGATATATGTTCGCTAACATGCTTATTTTATACCTTGACAAAGTCCTTATAAAGTCCTTACTTTTTATTAAGCAAATCTTGTATGAACCCTGTAGTAAATCAAGAAAGAAAAAAAGGGGAAAGGGGAAAACTTCAGTTGTGTTTATAAATAAATGAGTGTTATATTCATCAAATTTCTTGGCAAAATCATTTCTTTCCACTAAAACACGAGAAATGTTCACTTTGAATAAAATTTTAATATGTTGTAGCTTTTTTGTAAGTATACTAAAATTCATAACAGGCAAGAGTAAAAAGCATGCAAGAATGCCTTGAGAAATAGAAGTAAATTTCAATAATTTAGGTTTAGAGTAATAAAATGAAGTCAAAATATCTATTCTTGCTGTTTGAGAGCCATACTAAGGGAGATACTTACAGAGCCTGGAAGCAACTTTTTGTTTTTCCTTAAAAATTTTCATGTGTGCATTAACCCACTTAGTGTTGCATTGTATTAGGATTTTTCACTGTAATTGAATGCTTGGTTATTTCTTAGAGTGGAAAAAATTAACCATTTGTTACAATAAAATAGTTACAGAATGGTTGGTCTCCTTCATCAATTTTCAAGGTTATACATTTAAAAAAATATATGCAACATCATTTTCAAAGAGCATATTTGAAGTGTTAATTTTTTCTTTTTCCATTTTATTTTATTAATAGCAATTTTACTATCTTTATTTATGTATTTGACATTTCATGAATTTCATATTCAATGTAATTATCTTTTATGTGTGCTACATGTATGATATGGAAAATTACTGTAACACTCCTTTTCCTTTTTGTTTTGCTTTAGTGATTTGGCCAAAAGAGCTAGGCGTTGGGATGAAAAAGCTCTTCATAATTTAAAGTATAGGAAAGAAAAACTTACTGAAGAACTGAAAGAAATGATGAAGAAAACAAGAAAAGAATCTGATTTAACTACCATTCAGTCTCAAATAAGAGGCTTAGAGACGCGTTTGAAATATTCCATCACTGATAAAGAAAATACAGTGAGTATTAAATTGTCTACAATTACCAGTGCTGCGGAGTCGGAGTCGCTAAAAAACGTGCGGAATATTTGTTTCATTCCTAATAAATATTTGTAAAGAAGTCAGAATTTTCAAATTTTAGGATTTGGAGTTGGTCCTTTTCCCAAAAGACTCCCCCTCCCTGACAATTGCACAGTAAAAGCTCATCTGTCCGACTTTCAAGTAATCTGAGTCTCTTCTGATAATCTTTATTTATCACTACCTAAAAAAATAGTGGGTCAAAAACCATTTTCCGACTACTTTAAAATGAAGTTTTAGTTTCCTCCTCTGTTTACAGTATATTTTTCTTTTCCAAGAAAAGAAAAAAAAAACTTGCAAGATACAGGCAAAATACTAAGTTTAGTGATACATTCTCTCCACCAATCAGAATGCGTTTTGATACAATAGCAGGTTTTCTTTGTATTTGCTTCCAAAAGAAACTTTACTTCCTATGAATTTATGTATTTTGGATGAGTCGATTTTAGTTTTAACTTGTAAATTGCTAGTTCTTGTTTGCTGTCTGGTTCTTACTCTTAGCTCACCTAACTTAGCTCACCTAATTTTTCTTCTCGGAGGGCTCGCAATGCTGAGTCTCCGTCCTTGGCAGCCACTTGCTGGATCATGGGGTGTTGCAGCATGACAGCTGTTGTTGCTATCTTCTAGCCTGCATCTTTCTATGGGAAACTATTGTGAGCTAGTGAAAATGTTTAATTAGTAAATTTTACAAGGTTTTAGTCCATTTTAATATACATTGTGATTGTCAATTCCTGATGTGGTGCCTAAGTACAGGAGGATATCCTGTAAATTATCAGGTTTTGGATTAACTGTGGTTGTTCAACTTGGCAAATGACCTTCATCATTTATCCTAGAAATCTTTGCTGAGAATCACCTTAGATAGCGGCATGTCGTTATACTCTATAATTGTCCTACGTTCCACATAAGTTTTGATGCATTGAGTTTTCCTGCAGCGTTCCATGGGACTTGGTTTGATATCAGCAGTGGAACTCTGACATGGGATAATTATTATTGACAATCTATTTGGACAAGTTGTGATCTAATATTGAGTTCCAATTGTTAAAAGGTTTTGATGTTTCCATAACCTATTTGGATGTCATATGTGATATTATGTCTTAACTTTGTTAATTATTTTTAAGAATAAATCCCTTCAATTTTAAATATGCTTCTCTGCATCTGACACCACTACAGCAAAATGCTTGTTTGGCTTAATTTAGTTTTGGATATTTTTTTTTTTTTTTTTTCAAGTTTTAATATTGCCCAACAGAAATAAACATTTCAGAAATAAGGAAACTTATGTAATGTAAATGAATGAATTTAAGTTCACAGAAATGTGTAGTTTTCTTAATGAACTATAAGATTTGTCAATTTTCTTGACTGTGAACTTTGTAAAGACTTTTTTTACTAAAAATTACAATTTTTGCAAGAAGAGTTCCAAATTATTATTGCAATTTTTGCTAGTCTTCTCATTCTGGAGTAATGTTTCAACTAGCTTCTTACTAAAGAAACTTATAATCTTGTACTACTTCTTTTAAATTAGTTTATTTTGCATTGGACATTTTCATTTGAACTAGTAAAATTAAACATTCTTCAATGTAGCACCATTTTGAAAATGCTTATTTTTAAAGTAGTATAACGAAAAATAAAGTTGATGAACGAATTTAAGGTCAGAAATGTATAATCTATTTAACCGTGTATGGAATTTGTCATATTTGCGACTACGTATTTTATCAAGAATTGTTTTCAAAATTGCAATTTTTGAAAAAAGTGTTTGTTTTTACAATTGCAATTTTTGTTGGTTGTTGCTTAGATTCTGGAGCAATGACACTAAAATTTTGCGTTTTCATTTCTTGTAACCTTATGGCATAGAATATATGATGAATTTTCAAACGTTCAGCCATCCAGAAAATTAGTGTGTTCAGTCAAGTTTATACTGCATTTTTAAGAATTTATTTTTATGACAAATGTTCTAAAATTGTTTTTATATTTAGGAAAAACGTGTAATTGCTGGACTAGAAAAGGAAATTGCAGCTTTAGAAAGAGAGCTGAATACTTTTGAGGTTAGTTGTAAATTTTATTTTTCTGTAATGTCACTATTTCTGTCCTCAAATTTCATTCTTATGAAATGTGTAGAAATTGTATGTGTGCATATTCAATGTGTATATAATTCATTATCAATTACGTAGTTTGACAAAACAAAGTGTGAAGGAAAATGTTTCTTTTATGTGAAATTCCAACTGAATACGAATTAAAATATGCTGTATATAATATTATTTGATCGGTTTTTACATTCAAAGTCCAATAATTTATTAATTTAAATGATATACTTCTGCAGTTGTATCTGAAGTTTTTGTTATTTGCAATAAGGTCCATTTTAACTTGCCAGCTTTAGTTGATTAACTTGTCAGTGGCATGCCTAGATTTTTTTTTTTTTTTTGGAGGGGTGGTTAGGATGTTGCTGCAGTTTATCAGTGCCAGTTTTTTTAATGGCTTTGATTAGATAGTTGAATTTGGGCGGGGGGGGGGGGGGGATGTATCCCAATGTTTCCATTGGATATCAGAATTTCAGGGGGAAAAAGTCTCCCGATATCCATCAACCTGAATTAGTCATGACTTTGCTCTCTTCATTTTATGTGTTAAAATTAATGTGAAAATATTACATAGCAATGGGCCCACCCGTTAAAAAAAGACTCGAGCCACCGCAGTATCAGAGTGTCTACAGATCACAATAGTCCCGGAAAACTCACGAATTTGAAAATCAATTTAAAAGATCACCAAGATTTTCCATCCTTCAAGACCAGTCCTTTCCAAAAGGCAATCGGATATGTGGTATCCAATAGGTTTTTAAATATCAGAATACAAGCCGACCAGAACAAGAAATATCCGGTTATCCAACATGTCAAACTTGATTTTTAAAATTAAATTAATTATTATGATTTGAAAATGTATGAATTACTAACTTACTACATGTTTAGGAGCTGAAGGATGTTTGAAAATATGTATAGAATTGATAAGTTTCGAACAGCAGAGCCAAATATCCAGTACTTATACGTCACTACAAAAGGCACCGGATATCCAATATTGGACAGAATCAATATCCAATGTATCTTTGAACGATCCGGAAAATGTAACAGAAAAGTTACAAAATTTCACTTTTAAAAATCTGTAGGCACCCTATTTTTAAAAATCTGTAGATGCCCCGTATATTGACGGGGTTTTTTTTGGCTAAGTTGTAATGTACATATTTTGCAATTCTCTACTTGTGCTTTTGTTATTAATATCATTTTTAAGTATTGTTCAGGGAATTTAAGTTTTGCCAGTATCTTATCTAATATGAAATTTTTGTTACTTTGTTTTCTTACATGTTTTACCTGACTAGTAATGTGTTTTTTACATTAAATTTTTCAACTTGTGTTTTTTTCTATTGCAGCCAAAAATAAATGACTTAGAAGATCGTATGAAAGAACGTGAAGGAAAAATTCAGGAGGTTAAAGAATCTATGAACACTGTAGAGGACAGGGTGTTCGCAGATTTTTGTAAATCTATTGGGGTAGAAAATATCAGGTATGTTTATAAATTATGACTGAATAAGTTTTTTTAAAAAATAAACAATAACAGTTTTAGATTATCCAAAGTTAGTGTTTTAGCTTTAATTCCTTAACATACATACTCAAGATAATTTGAGTGTTGTAAACCAGCCTTAGAAGATCGTATGAAAGAACATGAAGGAAAAATTCAGGAGATTAAAGAATCTATGAACACTGTAGAGGACAGGGTGTTTGCAGATTTTTGTAAATCTATTGGGTAGAAAATATCAGGTCTGTTTATAAATTATGACTGAATAAGTTTTTTTAAAAATGAACAATAACAGTTTTAGTTTATCCAAAGTTAGTGTTTTAGCTTTAATTCCTTAACATACATACTCAAGATAATTTGAGTGTTGTAAACCAGCCAATTGTGCACGCACAATATAATTTGAGCATCATCATATTTTTCATGCTGCTGAAATTTTCCCACTCATATATATTTGAGAATGATATGGTGAATCTTCAGAATGGCGAATTTGTACGAGGGCAATTGTTCTATACAATATTGCATTTTTATAGACTGTTAGTTATTTTGTGCTTACAGAAAATAAAGCTGCATATATTAGATATTTACATAATTGGTATATTTTCTAATTTTTGTGTTACTTGACATTGAAAAATGAGTGATTCAGAATGAATATGAATATGGAAATTTGTAAGAAAGTATCTTAAACAAAGCTGATAAAAAGATGGTAATATTATATCTAAGCCGAAGTTGTGATAGATTATAGCAAAATGGTGGGAGGTGTTGATAGTCTAGATTAGCATTTACAAGACTCTTTAAGAAAAGGGGGGGGGGGTGTAAATTTCGCTTACTTGACATCAGTATTTGGTATGCATATGTTTTGTACAGAAAATGAAATTGACAAATCTAATTTGGATTTCATGAGCAATTTAGTACGACTTATACAGACAATGATAGTGATACAAATGTTAAAAGCATCAGGTAGACCAAAATCTTCAGAAGTTTTATGACTAATGAAACACCATTTTCTCAGTTTTGTTTCCCCAATATCTAGAATTTTGAACCCCCTTTTTTAAAACAAATAGTAAATAGGGCTTTAGGGGGAATCTTTGAATTAATTCCATCTATACAATTTTTAGCCCAATGCTTTGTGCATAAAAGTAAAATTTTTAAGCTATGAGGAAATATTTAATATGTAGCATAAAATTTTTAATGAATGATTTTTTTAATAAAGGTTGTCATAATAAATTTCTAGTTTGAATCTGTCGCATTTTGTTATCTTTTTTGATTTCAAAATATTTTCTTTTGAAAAAAAGTAAGTTTAATGATGAAAAATTATTAGTCTAAAACTACACTTGTAACTTTTTAAATCTCCATTTTTTTCCCCATTTCTTCAGAATGTTAAATGCAAAATGATTTCATCTAGTAATGTTTGTTTTGATACATACACACGCATATATGGAAGCTTCTTGATGTAGTTGGGTGGATAATTCTAACTGCTATTACTGCAGGAAAAAATGCAGTTAGTCCAGGACTCTTGGTTACTGCAAGGGGGGCAATGGCTCAGAGCCACCCTATTTTAAGGGCATCATAATTAATACTCACCACCATTTATAAACATTTTTTTGAGCAATTGAATGTGTAGTGAGTGCATGCAATAAATGACATTACTGATTTAATACTTTTTCATTGTGTTTCTTATTAAGTACCATTACCGATTAATAATTGAATTGTTCATTTTTGTTGAATTTTTGGCTTATATACAATGATCTACAATGTTTTTATGCTTTGCAGTTATTGGGCAGTAGTGTCCTGTGTTAGTGCTTGGCCTTGTGCCCTATGTTCGGTTAATCAGGCCCTGGTAATGAATAAATAAGTAGTGTTCCTTAAATAATTTTCCAACTCCTTGTGATTTATAGCAGCACTTCAAAGAAGTAGCGAAGACTTTAAAATTTTTCATGCTGAAGATGATGTCTACAATAGTGCAGGTTAAGCATTTTATAGTTCATCTATATTGCTAAAAAGTTCTATGCATTAAAGGTGCCGTTTTTCCTCTACTGCCTTATCTTTCCTTTTATGTACTTGATAATGGATTATGAAATGACAACACAAGTTGTTTAAATAAAACTTCATGTTTTTTCCTGTTTTTTTTTTGAAGATTTCATTTTGTCTTATAATTCTGTATAGGCAATATGAAGAGCGAGAGCTACGCGCATCTCAAGAAAGGGAGAAAAAGCGGCTGGAGTTTGAAAATCAAAAAAATCGAATCATGAATAGACTTGAATATGAAAAGTCAAAAGATACTTATGGTAAGATGTTTTGTTCTAATTGAGCTTGCCAAAAGACAAATGCTAACTAAGCTAAATAAATTCAATAAATTATGTGTAGATTAAAATCACAGCTAACTATCTATCTTTATGTATATATATATATATATATATATATATATATATACAGTAAAACCTGTAAAGTTGGCCATCTGTCTAAGTTTACCACTTTTGTCAGGAATGTTATTAGCCCTTCACCCTCTACAAGTTGACTACTAAAGTGCTGCACTGCAAGCGGTTAACTTACACAGGTTTCACTATATATTCATATTTAAGGTCTTTTCAAATAATATAGACTTCTGTATGAAATAAACAGAAATTCTAACAAATGCAGGTACTATTTGTTATGAAATGAGAAACAATTCCAGTTATATATATATAAAAGTCTCTTATATTTATTTATTAATGTATATGGTCCATAAATTCAATTAATAATGTACTTCAATAATGTTTTTCAATTCAATTTAATTGCCTTTCCAACTCAAATAAATGTTGTATTCAGAGTTGCCATTTTTTTTTAGTAGCTCCAGCTCAGACTCCTTTCACCTAAAATTCTTTTCAACTCCAAATCAGACTCTACAGCCCTGTAATAGAAATATAATTTGACACTTTTTTTGTTATAACTGCGTAATTTACAGTCTAATTATCACTAAATTTTATTTTCAAATAATGTGCTCAACACATTATTTGAAAATAAAATTTGGTGATAATTAAACTCTAAATTACGAAGTTATAACAAAAAAAGTGTCATGTTGCGGACTCTACATTTCGACAAAATACTGTGAAATGGCCCTTAAGCGTAACTTGTACCGTAGCATAACCATTTTTTTTTCTAAATTCTGCAATAAATTTGAGATCAATAATAATACAGTAGTGCTCACAAATTAGTAAGAATTTGATTAAATTTTGAACATTTAACCGCTCAAGAATTTAAATTTCAAATTGCCATAAAAGCTAGCTTAATTTCATTCTTAAATTTGTTAGTTTTTCACTAGATTTGTTACTCATTCATCTATTTATTTTGAAAATTATAACTTACTAAATGTAAAGTTACTAATTTTTTTTTAATTTTCAGAAAATGTAAAAAAATGGACTAAAACAGTTGATGATGATGAAAAAGAACTCGAAAAGCTAAAGAAAGCAGAAACTACTCAGATGCAGGTATGTATGTATGCATAATTGAAAGGGGGGGGGATTAATAGAGAATTTTTTTTACTTATTTTGTATGCTTTTATTAATTGTTTATTCATTACGTAACTCAAAGTAATTATTTAAATTTATTGTGATTTTTATTGATTATTTATAATTCAATAAATTAAGTACACATGAACCTTTTTTTATATAGTTAATTGATGAAGACATGCAAAACTTGGAACGATTGAAAAATACAAAAATTGCAAAAAAAGCTGAAGTTGATAAAATTGATGAATCTACTGCTGAAATTCGTAAAAGGTTGGCAACTGCTCAAAAAGATATTACCAGTGTACAGAAACAAGTAACTTCCCTAGAAACAAAACTTGAGCAGAAAAAAGCGGACAGACATAGTTTATTTCAGACTTGTAAGGTAAATATCATGTGGAAAATTGTATTTAAATAAGAAAATAATTTCCTTCTATTGAAGATCATCCCTGCCTTTCTGTTCTTTTCTTTAAATTGTAAACATGTCCCGTATATTATTTCCTCTTTTTCGGTTTTAAGGTTTTTAGCTGTTGTATAGAATGAAAATAATATTAAAATAGGAAATAAAATTTAAAAATGTAATTACATTTTTTACAAATATGTAATCAAATTTGTTTGCTTTTAATTTTATTTATTTATTTATTGGTTGCCTGTGAATGAGATTTCATTCCATTTTTATTAAAGGTTTTGCTACTAAGTAGAGACATAAAAAACGTGTAAATTTCTCTTGTCAAAATTCTTTGCAAACAGAAGTTGTTTAATGCTTTTTACTGGATTCTCTAGTAGGCTAATATAAATGCATGTAAACATTTATGCTGAGTACAATGTTAAACCAAAGTCAAGTTGTCTATACGGTATAAGTAACTAAAGCAAATGAATTGGTCTAAAATAGGGTCATTTAACATGCTTTCTTCAGTAAAGTTATTCCTTACCTACTTAACAAAAAAGAAGTAATTAAGAATGATCGTTATTTCAAATGAATTGTGGATTGAAATGTCTACTTTACTGAACTTTTTTTTTAAAATTTAATGTATGCAGTTAGAAGATATGAAACTTCCAATGACTAGAGGATCAATGGACGATATTGATCACGTAGCTTCTAGCCAGCAAGATGACGTGGAACTTGAAGCATCAGGCAACCAAAGCACACAACGAATTTACGAAAGAGAAGCCAAAATAGTTGTTGACTATTCAGATTTGGAAGATGATCTTAAAGAGGTATGACTTTCTCATGAAGCCAACAAAACTTAAACTGTATGTATTTCTTCTTTTTTAAAAAAAGTTTTTAGGATGTTTTTCCTATTCATCAGATTTGTAATATTAATAGATGAATGCAGCATTAGTAACTTACAATTTTTTTTAGTCTGATACATTTGAATTTCTTACGACTTTTGTTTATAAAAATTTTATTTTCCTAACCCCTTATTGCTGACTTTAGATATGTTTCCCCAAGATTAAAAACATGTTTAGTATCATTGATTAATACTGGGCGAAAGTATTGATATGACTAAATGTTATCATTGTGAATAAAAAGAAAACAAAATACACTTGGAAGAAAATGTTGTAAAGTTCCTCTTTTTGACATTTTTTCAGTCAAACAGTTCAAATGATTGAAGTGTAATGCTTCATAAGTTTCTGAATAATATTTCATACTCCCAGAAGTATCCTTGTAAAAATCTTTGTTATACTATCTTTTAAAATATGCACCCAAACTTCAACCTGCAGTACTTCAAGTTTTATTTGTTGTTGAAAAGGTCAACACTGTAATAAAAAGTATAGTGTTTGATTTTCAAAAATGTTAAATAAATTTACTTGTGTTTTTTAGTTTGTTATATTAAGGGAATAACAATTAATAAAGTAAGGGATGATGTTTGCTGTATTTTAAAAGCACATTTAATGCTTCACTTGGCTTCTAAACCAGTTGCAAATGATTTTGCCAAAGAAAATGCTATTGTTTTGTTTCATAAATAGTTTTCTTTTCACAGCTTGACACTAATGATGAAATCAAGAAAGAAGGAGATCGCTTAAACAAAGAAGTTAATGATATGCTTTCCCTTTTGAAAAGAATACAAGCTCCTAATATGAAAGCTATGGAAAAGTAAGATATCTCTATAATGTTATATATTATATTGTACTTTTACATATATATGTGAAGTGCATTAGATTTTTCCTCCGTCTTTTAAGTAAAATGTGTTCATTGAACTGATTGATTGAACTCCCTCTTCCTAGCATTTAGTTTGTGTGTGTATGTTGGTATATATGTATGTATTTGCTTTGAATTTCTCCATCTGATTAATAATATTTAGCCACATTGTTGTGTAGATAAAAAAAAACATTTAAATTAAAAATCATTTTACATAGATTTAAAAGCTTTAAATGCATTTCTGCATGTTGAAAGGAATTAAAATTAGATGATTCCAAATATTATCACTTTGTAAGCCATAATTTTTTTTTAAATCCTTATAAAACGATTGAAAAATTTGTATGTTTTGTCAATGATATTACTTGTTATGCTATCTGCCTCTGTTCATCTATAATTATGTTAATTGACTTTTAGACTTGACGGGGTAAAGGAAAGATTGAAAGAAACTGATACTGAATTTGAAAATGCTAGAAAAAGGGCTAAAAAATCAAAACAGACATTTGAGAAAGTTAAACGAGAGAGATATGATAAGTTTATGAAATGTTTTGATCATGTCTCCAACAGAATAGATGAAATTTATAAAGTAAGTGTAAAGTATTTTATTGCATTTAAACTTGCTTGCATTTATTAAATACAACAGTAAAATAAAAACTGAATAATTTAGCCAAACTTAAGAGTTGAGATAAATGTAGGAAACATTTCACTTTGAACACTTTCCAAGAACTTTTGTTCCTATAATTGTAAGGTATTTTGGATCATTGGTTTTCAAACTAGTGATCATCCCATTTAGTTACTGTTTTATGAGAAAGAAAATTTCTCACATTTTTAACAATAAATGAAACAGAGTTTTATTGATACCGTCTTAAGTTTTATTATTAAATTAGTACTGTGCATATACATTTTTTAAATTAAAGTTACTGGCTTTCTAAAAATTTTAGACTGTGTTTTATTAAACTGATCTCCCACTTCCTGGAGAACTAAATTTTAGAAATTGCCCTATTTTAAACTATGCTCTTTACCTATTCCGGCCCTCATCTTTGCCACTTTGAATTTTTTTCTGCTTCATTACAACCAATAACACATTATAACCTATGTTTTGGTGATTTCATTGCTGTACTAAAAATAATTGCATGCTTTTTGAACCTGTACTGATTTTTAAGGAATAAAACATGTAATTGTTATGTTAATATACATGTATTAATAGCAATCTTTTTCCATCATGTGCATATTTTTTATTTATTATATATATATTCATTTGGCAGAATTTGCATCATGTTTAAACTCTGATTTTTTTTCCCTCTCTTTGCAAAGCTCCTGTTTATTTTACTTTTTTTTTTGATTAAGTTACAACCCTTAATTTATGTTTTGTATTTTGAGTACAGATTTCGTTTTCTGCAAAAACAAATGTTCCTTTATTTCAATTTCTTCTTCTATGTCTTTTAGGGTTTAAAAAAAGACTATTTTCTATTAAGTTGATGATTTATACTTAATTTGCTATAATGATCGCACAATACTGTAGGAAATTTTTTCAAGCACTACAGTATTTACACTATTAATTGCATCCTGTAAGGCTTTTATACAACTTTCCATCTATGACCTCGTACTGTTTTATTCATGTTTCTTTCATTTTATTGCCTAAATAAATTTTTTAAAAAGGCATACTGAAAAATCATTTTTACATTTCAAATTTTGTTGTTTTAACAACCCTGGGGGTCATGATGAGGTATTTTGTCCATTTAACATGTAACTCTGGGACTGCCCAACCACAGGATGGTTAAAATCTCTTTCAGGTGGGGGGGGGGGGGGGCATGTTTTAAAATATTTACGAACAAAAGTAATTTTTCAGAAGTAAAGGGGTTTTCTGCAGGTCGGGAATTTTCTGAGTCGTGTTGATTTGCTCATATGAAGGTTTTTTTTTTTTTGTTTTTTGTTTTTCCCTTTTTTGAATTTTTTTCAAGGACTTCTTAATATTTACCTTAAATGTCCTTGGGGAAAGAAGTAAAAAGAATCACACACACAGCTGGAACCATGCAGTACCAACAGGAGCACTATATTTCATAGCTGCGGAGTATTTTTGTTTCATTATGAGTTTTCAAGCCTTATTCCTGAAATGCAATATCTGGTCGTGCTGTTCCCCTTTTTAGCTTCCAGATTGTTTTTCCCTTTTCTGAACAAATTGTTACCCTATTCATTTGGCTCATGTTTAGCCTTTTGCTATTAAGTTTTGATTTTTCCCTTTGTTTAAAATTATTTATTAAAGCCATTCCATCCTATTTGACTATGCTTATGTGATCTCTAAACTACTGTGACTGAATTTCATGTTAAAAGAAAATGCTGTCACTAAAGCCATAACTAGTTTGAAGTATTTCATGTGTTTAAAATGTTTTCTCAATATGTTTATTAAATTTTAGCATTTTTTTCTGTAAATTAAAAAGCAAGAAATTATTAAAACTGAAAGATAAATTAAGCGGAAATAAAACCAGCTTTGCACATACTATTTGTTGTTTGGTTCTTCAAAATTAATTTAGTAAAATATAGAAGATGCTTTTTCCCAAGGGTTATCAACCGTAATTTTCCTTGTATTTATTTGAATGTTAATGTGTTATATATTAGTTTTGAATAAAGGGGGGGGGGGAATAAAAATAAAGAGGTGGTCGTGATCGTTATAGCCAATCTTTGAGAATTTGGTAAACAGGTTCTACTTAATGATTCCTGGTAGACTATTAGAACGTACTCATATTTATAAAAAACAAATAACATTTATTATTCTTACATAATTTACAGTTTACCGCATGAAAGTTCTATCACATGTTGGAACAATTTCAAAAAAACTAGTAAAACTACACATAGCATAACATAGACAGTATCTCATAAAAAAACAATTCATGGCACACAGTAAGAAAGGACTTAAGATAAAAAGAAAAGGGATTTAGAAAACTTTAATTGGGCATATTACCCTTACTAGAAATTGGGAGTTCATACCTAAGATTCACGGAGGGAATTCCGAGGTCAGGTACCTGTGAAAATCGGGAGGGAACCCGGGACGGAGGTCCCTGGCTAGAGGCTGAAAAATAAAGAGGAAGAGAAGAGAGCGTTTCGAAGTGGTCAGGGCTTTTTATACCCTCCGACCGGCTTAAGAACTGGACAGCTTTCTACGACGTCCGAAGTAAATCGGGCGTGAAGGTGACAGAAGGTCGAGTTCACCCCCTTTTCGTCACTGGCGAGAAAAGGAAAAATCATGATTCAGTAGCTCAGAGAAAAATAAAGTAGCGAAAAAAAAGAAAGTGCGCCATGAACAATGAACATGTGCCATGAATTCTTAGCTCAACAATGTTTTAGCAAACAGGACAAATAAAATACACTAAAATTCATCAATTAAAATTCGTTATGCAATAATAAAAATTCTAATACCTAACAAATGTGCATCTTTTCTGTTAGCAGTCATAAAGTACAATTGATTCATTATTGCTGTTTTTTTCTAATTCCACTAGGCTTTAACAAATAACCAAAGCGCACAAGCATTTCTTGGCCCTGAAAATCCCGAAGAACCATATTTAGAAGGCATTAATTATAATTGCGTTGCTCCAGGAAAGAGGTTTCAACCTATGAGTAATCTTTCTGGTGGAGAAAAAACAGTTGCTGCTCTTGCCCTGCTTTTTTCAGTACATAGGTAATTTAAAGTTTTGAATTATTTACAAAAATCGTAATCAGAATTTGCTTTTCAGTTCCATATCTGTTTTGTATAATTTTAATCTCTCTCATGTGTTTTACCACCACAATATAATATCAACACATAATAAAACCACTTTTATTTGTGTAACGACTTATTTAGTTACAAGGCCAAAATCTAATAATAATCAGAACACTGTAATTGTTGCTAATTTAGGTAACAAAAAGTCCTGTTGCCAAAATCTACTTTAATATATTACAGTGTCAAGTTATTTTAAGATTCTTAAACTTGTTACAAATCTCTTTCTTGCCAAAATTTTTATTACAGGAAATCAAAGTGAAGATTATCTTGAGGAACCTAAGAATTTAAGGACTGCATAAGTTCTTTTTCTTGTTGCAAATAGAAAAAAAAAAACAAAAAAAACATAGGCACTCATCATGCAACTGTCTATTATGAGCACTTACCATTCATTTATTAAAATAATTATTATGATTAAGAAATCATAGATTGTGCAAGAGCTCCTAGCTACCCAATCAGTAACGCTCCCAAATGGAAATAAGAAGTGCAGTGCTCCTTTCCCAATCTTAATATTTCTGTTGGAAATAATGCTTAGAAAAATTACTGATTTTTTAGTAGATAATGTCATATCCCCTTATCCCTTTCATAATTTTGCTGCAATTTATAATTAAACAAACTTTGCCATATGTATATATTACAAAATTGCTAATTGTTTTTTCAAAGATGGATATAAATACTGCCCCCCCCCCCCTCCCCAGCCTTTTAAGTTAAAAGGCCTACAAAAGTCACAACTCTGGGGAAAATTTGATTGGTCCTTCAGATTCTCTTTTAAATAAATGAAATTAAAAGAAAAAAAAACTAGAACTTTAATTGAGCTCTTTGTTACCAGCATTCAATCACTTCTGGTTATATCAAGTTATCAATATTAAAAGAATCGGAACTATAAAGTGAGTTAATTTGATTTCTTCATAGCTATTTTTTATTTCAGCTATCAACCTGCTCCGTTTTTTGTCCTGGATGAAATTGATGCTGCTTTAGACAACACTAATATTGGAAAGGTAATATTTTGGTAACTCATATGCTTAAATTTTAAGTTAACTCGCTTTATTTAAAATTTTTTTTTTTAAGATTGCAGCCTTTTTTAAAAAATATTTTATCTATTTAATTTTTAAATTGCACCAAGTGTTTGCTAATATTCAATTTCAGTTATTTAATCAACATTAACAAAATAAATGACAGGGCTGCAGAATAAATGAATTACTCATCACCTATACAAATGCATACATCAAGACATCAAATCTGTTCAAACTTTTAACAGTTCAGTTCTTGTTTGTGGTGTGTTTTTACTTGGAAATTTACAGTACTTCATGTATATTATTAACATTTGCCAATTTTGCTCCAAAACTTAGGTTGCTCGATTTATCCGGGAACAAACAGAAACATCATTTCAGTGTATTGTCATTTCACTCAAAGAAGAATTTTATGGACATGCAGATTCATTAGTCGGCATTGTTCCAGATGTAAGTGTTAAGTGCTTATTTTAATTTTTTTTTTTCGTTTACTATTTTTTAAATCTTTAAATAAAATTGTAAATACCAGTCACTGTGTAGGAGCCAAAAAATAATTGAAGGATTTCTGCAATTTGCTATACTGAAAAAGAATTATTTTATAAAATTATTTCATGTGAAATTTATGACTATTTCAACTGGAATCCTACAGCAGTAAATTTCTGGAGACTACCTTAAGATCATTAATATGAAATATTTGTTCACCTCTATAAAAGTAAAACATTTGGCTTTAAGATGTGAAGGTTTTTTTTTTTTTTTGCGTGCTCTTGCTGCTTATTGTAGTAGTACACTATCAAGTATCCCGCCAGAGAAATTCAGGTCTGTTTTCAGACCTTTTACAAAATTCCAATCAATCATTTTACAAAATTCCTAGCTACCAAATTGCACTTTTTACAATATTATTTATTAAATAAGCGGCAAAAAATGATAAAATTTTATTATCACCGTATGCTTAAGTTTTGAATTTTCACAAAAATATCTGATTTTTCACAAAAATGTTCTTTACAATTCACAAAAAAAAAAAAAAAAAAAAAAAAAAAAAAAACGAACCCTTTTTAAAATGCTGGATTACCCCCTGACTATGCAAACAGTTATCCTTCTTTGAAACCTCAAAAATGTGTGTTTCTCATGTGATGTACAACCTCAAGTTTTGTCCTAATTGGGTTAAGTAATGTATCAATGACATAATTTTGTTCCTTTTCTTTTAATGTGTTGAAAACAAGTTATTTTATAGCTACTTATGAAATTTCAAGAAAAAAAAGTGATCTCTATCCAGGAAGAATCACATTAATTTTAATATTTCCTGCACTAAAGCAAGTCTAAGATTCTATGAAAAACCTGCCCAGTGGCATATGCAATTGAACCTCTTGCACAATGAACAACACCCGGTTTGAATCCTGGCCAGGGTGTTGATCAGTATTGCATTTCTTCTGATCATGTCCTAGTGGTTCAGAATGCACTTTAAACTGTAGGCTCCGCAACAGTCCTTAAAAGCAGTTTCTGCTCAAGCTAGTGCAAAAAATTTTTGACTCTCTTTTCTAAACCAAAAAAGTTTTGTAAGGAATTCCCCTCCCCCCCCCCCTTTTTGCTTACTTTTTAGAGAGATTATTTCTTCTATCAGTTATTGAAAATCTTATAAGGTGTGACGTGCTCATTTCCCCCCCCCCCCCCCCCTTCTACACACATATAAATGGAAGTTCTTCTGTTTAACAAATATGTCTATGGATGAGTCACAAATACTTTTATTGTCTATTGTCATTCTTGGCTTGGGTTACATTGTATTTATGTTGTGTTAATATACTAATGCTTTTATATATTTATTATATGTTTTTACCCTTTAATAGCCTGGAGAGTGTACGATAAGTCGTGTTTTGACGTGGGATCTGACACAGTATGAAGAGTGAAAATAATTCTGGTCAGTAAAGTATTTTCATCATCGTCAAAATGCAAAAGAAAAAAGAAATATATATATATATACATATATACACACACACGTACATTTATGTGTGTGCCATGCATTGTACATGCGAAGAGTAAAAGTGATGCATCATTTTCTAAACAGAAGTGTTTTTAAATGATATCATCTGAAGTTTAAGTGCAAATATGTGAAACTTTATTTTAAAAGTTTAACACTACGTGTAAATTGGAATTTTCTTCGATAATTTTATTATCTTATATTTCTTGAAAGATATTGAAAAACATCTTGGAAGCAAGTAGTAAATAAAGTCCTTTTTTCACAGTACTCATTGTTATAGAAGGAACATTTTTGTAAATTCATTGAAGAGCATTTATATTGGTTGTTGTAAAAAGTTGTGTTGATATATTCTGAATTTCACATTATCATATTTTTTACTCTCCATTTTATTCGTGATTAACTGGTGACAGATTAAAATATTTGACTTATGGGAGAAAATGTTACGAGGCTCTTGTGAGGGAATAAGAGGATATGTGTGTGTTTTAAATGTCTTTTAGTGAAATAAGTGCCTAAAATTTCTGAATGTAACTTTAAAACTATATAAATAATCACTATGTGTCATGCAAACTTTTTTTAATTCTATCTTTTCTTAATATATTTTTATTTAATCTATATTTTTTAATTCTTAAACATCATGTGTCATCTAAACTTCTTCCCTTTTTTAAATTCTACACTTATACATAAAACAAACAGTGGTTTTTCAACAAAAAAATAATAATAATTTTTTTTAATATTGGTTTTTTCTAAAATGCTTTTTCTGTTGTAATAATTTTTTTAACTTTGTGTTTGTATGCTCATCTCATATTTTCATTAAATAATTAAGTTTTAGCAGTGTGGTTATACTTTGCCCTAAGATATTCTTGCTGAAACTCAAGTGTATTTGTGTTGCTGTAAAACTGACTTGCTGTTGACATTTGAAACAACTGCTGTAAAAGAAAATATCTTTTTCCGTGGTACCGTTAATTCAAGCTGTATGTATTCAATTAACGGGGGGAAAAAAAACATCAACAAATTCCCAAATTCATGTGTATTTAATTTTTGTTTACACTTATAAAACATTTTCTTTGGCCATTTTCAGTGTTTTGTTAATTAATACATATTAAAAAATCAGAATTCTGCTAACCTTTATTAAAAGACAAGAAAAATTAAATACTACATCACTTCTAAAACTTGTGCAGCCATAATAATTTCCATTTGGCGGGAACTGAAAAACTCTATGTACAGTTTATTCATCAGGTTTAATTTTTGGTCAACCGTGTGATTAACTTTTTTTTGCTACTGTTTATGTTGTTTTATTTTCAAAGTTTATTTATTAATTCTCTTCAGTTTTTTTACTTTTAAGGATCATGATTTTTATAAATAATTCAAAACTTTAAATTACCTATGTATTGAAAAAAAAAAACAGTGCAAGAACAGCAACTGTTTTATACTTTTAACTCGAGTTAATGTGTTTCTTTCATTTGTATGTGAGCATAAGTTTCATTTCAAAATGATGTTTTACATCAAATGTTTTAGTCAAAGTTCTTCGGACACAAACCCTCATTAAGTCATTCAAGATTTAAAAATTGTTTTTTAGTTCCATTTTACAAAAATACTGCTGAGTTGAATCGTTGATATTTCTTTTTAATACAAAAGAATTAATTATGTTTGCGTAAGTATTGCTCTGTTGCATACCTGTACTGGTTTTTAATTTAACAAAGTGTTTTCTTCATTTCTTCAATTTTTAACATCTGATGAGTCGTATAGAAATATTCAAATTTTGATTGATTTACTTATTCATGCTGTTTTCTTCATAGTTTTAATTTAGTAAAAATAACTTCCAATTAAATTTTATTAACAAAACAATCCATGACTTCTGTATTGTATGATTTTTCTAATGTACAATTTTTTATTAGTTGGTTTCTTTTAATATGAATCTCCTCTATCAAAAGCAGTTTTTTGAAATGTTAACATTTAAACAATTACTTTTCAAGCAAACTTAAAATCATTAGATATGTATGACTGTTCTTTGTGATTTTATGTTATCTCCTCAGATGAGTAGGGAAAAAATATTTTATATTTGGCTTTAAATAAAACTATATTTCTTTAAGTTGAACTCATCTGTATCACATATGTAAAAATCCTGTAAAATTATCTATACATTGTGTAATGTGGCAATTAGTTTTTTTTTTATGGTGTTCATTTCATCTGTTAGTTGAGGTAGTCATTGTATTTATTTTTTCTGTGAAAAAAGCATCATTTTCATTTTCATACTAAGAAAGCTGTATAATATTGGCTTCCTCAATAAAACTGTAAAATAATACCTTCTGTAACTGTTTATAAATATGTTATTTTTCACCTTGTAGTTTTTGTTATTGTTTAACATTTTTACCAAATAAAAAAATGTTTTTTAGATTCAGATGTAACTTTTTCCAAACTATTAAGTTTTTGATTTTAGAAAGTTTTATTATTTAATGCGAAACACATACAAATAGTTTCTAAATTTTATAATTTTTGTATCCAGTATGTCATACTCATTTACTTTTTCTTTTTCTTTCTTTTTCCCTCCCAGGGTTTTTACAATGCTTAAAAAGTAATTCAAAATGCTTAATTTTTGTTTCTGTTTTTAAGGGCACTTAAAGGTCCTTAAATTGAGAGAAATCATTATAAAAGTTGTTAATCTATGCTAGTGGGAGGGGGGAGCTCTGAAGAATATACTGGTGAATTGTAGCCAATGTAAAAACATTTTTAGAAGTGGTAGCACTAGTTATATTGATTGACTATAAAAAGGCATGTTGAAAAAAATCAAGCAAAATAACAATAATTGTTTCTCACATTTCTATTGTCAAATTGGCTGTTTTTGTTATTTAAGAAATTTTCTCTTTTTGACATTTTGGCTGTTTTCACCCTTGATATTGGTTTTTGAAGCTTTAATTTCACACCATATGCTGAGATTATTTTCTTCTAGGTCAACTGAAGTGACTAATTTATCTCGAAATAAGTGCACCTTTGTCGAATATCGAGGGTGTAGTTTGGCACTATCGAAAACTTGCAAATTCCAAGAGGATTGGATTTTGGCAATTTTCTGGGTGTACTCCCTCGATATCGTGGTTTTCGACTAGTGCTGGACAGTGCTTTATGAAAAAAAAAATGGAGGAGGGGCTAGTTTGAGAAAGTTGACAATTTTTTCGCTCTATAGGAGAAGCAAGGTGTTTTTCCTAGTATTAAATTCTAACAGCACCATTTGTGTAGCAAGTGAAGCCTTTAATTTTGTAAGGCATTCATTTAGTAGCTTTGTAATGTTTGTATGATGTATAAAGTTGATGAAAATTTTAAAAATTAATAAATAAAGACATTAAAGAGAGACTAGCATTTGGCAAAGGCTTTGAGTATATAATAATATATGGAAAATGAATCTGAATTCCTGCATAGGCGGGTGGGAAAGCCATCGAAGGTGTACACTACCGGGAACGTTCCTGCATGAAGGTTTCTATTCCTTTCTCAAAACTGCATTTGTCATATTAATCTTTTGAATTTCAATAAGTTATTCCAGCATAAATGAATTACTGTATAAATCAATAACTTGACATAAAGTAATATTATTTCAATCTATTGAGTAAATATCATTTTTATACAAAAAAGAATTACTGAAAAGATGAAAAGCATGTAAAGAAACATAAAAAGAGAAAATTCCAAAATTTTCAAGCTCAACTAGAGATGATAGTAAATAAAATTAATTTAAAAATTCTTCATAACACAGATATATTTTACTAGTAACAAGTCGAATCCAAGAAAATAAATAATAGAATAAATCAGAATTTTTTTATATTTTAAAGTTAGAAAATGGAAAAATATGTTATCACTTTGGCAGGAAATAATACCTTTCTAGAATTTTAAAGAGTAGCTTTAGTTATGTAAGTGCTTGTTGAATCACATTGGTAATTCATTTCTAAGATTTTTACAATCAGTAACATTATAGTCATTAAAAACAGTTTTATCTGTTTCCATAGTATTTCCATTCTTTGCATCTTCAATTCTATCAGTTTATAATTCAACTGATTTATCATTTCTACTACTTTTTCGGTTTATTAGTAGCGTTAACCGATGGTATTCGGTCTAGGGTTGCAAGTTTGTCGCGGAAAAAAGAGCGCGAAATTCGCGGCAAATTTCGCGAAACGTTCGCAAGAGCACAAATATAACATGGCATGTTTGCATGAAAGTTATTCTTCATACTAAAATATAGGGCTATTATTAAAAATGGAAGGATTATTAACTTCGTTAAAAACATTTAAATATTTATTGACTAGGAACAAAAACTTGGCATGCTTTAAAAAAATTTGAGGCTGGTTGGTAAAATCTACGTTTATTGTTACTGCTGTCAAAAAATAATTTTGAATTTTTTCTTGGCACAAGTTTAGAGCCTTTTTTAGACTTTGGGCGTTCAGATTTTATCCTTGGTTTCTGAAATTTTTAAAAAATCGGACATTTTGCGAGTCAATAATTAAAAAATAAAAGAAGAAAAATTCGCGGAATTTAGGAAAAAGCTTTAAAAATCGCGAAAATCATTGCGGGGATTCGCGGTGCGACAAACTTGCAACCCTAGGTATAGCTTTGGTTTCGATAATTATTGGTGAAATACAGTTTTTACCAACAATAGTAGCAGAAGAACCGACTTCATTTTTAGTTAAGTTGTGTAAAGTATTATCAGTTTGAATACTGATATTACAATTTTCTTTAATTCACTCATCTTTAAATTGTGGTTAATAGATTTAACTAATAAACTCATCTTCTTTAGGGAGAATTTTCGTTAAGTTTTATTTCTTTTGTATCTTGATTAAGAACATATGCTTACCATTAATGGAATGTGCAATGGATTTCAGGTTATCAAGGTCATAAAATTGATTTTTTTTTTCATCAGGAGTTGATTTCGAATAAGTAAATTTAGTCTTTAATTAACGTGACATTTTTACTTTCTTCAATATCAAACATATAGAAAAATATTGGATTCGGGAAAATTTTAGAATTTTGTATTTCGACGGATTTACATTTTTTTAAAGAGTGTTGAAACCACTTTGACAATTTTTAGAAAATGTCTGTGTCTATATGTAGTCTTTTTATTTATTTTTTTTTTTTTTGGTGACTTCTAGCTCAAAAAGTAATGCATGGAATCGAACGAAATTTGGTGCACTCTTATTCGGCCCTGATGGGAACTGGTGCTGATTAGTTTTTTGGCCCGAATCCGTTCGAATGGGGTGGAGCAATCGCACGTTTCTCAATGAGTGCTATATCTCAAGAAGTAATGAAAGAAATCGAACACAATTTGGTATACAAGTAGACCTCAATAGGAATAGGTGCTTTTTTACGCCATTCGCTCCAACCAGGGTGGAGCAATCGAACTTTTTACTAGTTTTAGTAAGCACTAACTCAAGACGTACTGCATAGGACCAAACGAAATTTGGTACACACATACATCCTGATCGAAAATGATGTTGGTTAGATTTGGCACCATTCGCTTCAAAGGGGGTACAACAATAGAACGCTTTTCTCGCCTACACGTTAACAGATTAAAATTCTGAGTAATATTTTTAGCATTTTGAGGCTTCGCTGGTAGCAATAATTTTTTAATTAGTTTATCTTGGCTTAAAATTATTTTTTTCATACTTTTTTTTTCAATAAGGGACCGTCCATAAATGATGTCCCGCTTTTCCCCCATATATTTGACCCCCTTTGTCACAAAATGTCACACTTTCAACTTACCCCACCCCCTTGTCACAATTTCACGAACCCCCCTCCCCCTCGAAGCGTGACATCATTTATGAATGATCCTTAAGGATTTGTATAAAAAAGGGACATTTAGCGAGTAGTAATTTTCATTAGAAGGCTATAAAAGTGGTTTCCGTGATGGCTGCAACAGACTAGTAGTTTTATAAATGTTTCAACATTCTTCTGGGCTAGGATTGCTGCGTAACTAATTTTGCGAATCTCTAATATAAATACTCATTTTAAACATGAGACCACCCCAAAGTAGGGCTAACGTTCACCTTCTTATCCGGCATTTCAAGCTGAGGAGTGAACATTGGATGAGGTGCAGGCGTCCGTCAGGGCCTGTATTTGTATGTATAGTATATATTAGGGGAGGGATGATTGTAATGAGCATATTTTATGTATCATTGCACTACTTTTCTTACTAGTGACCTTTTGCTACCCATTTTATAATTACCCTTTTACTATCTTAAAAAACTTTCAAATGTAACATTGCTTTATCTTTTTTTTTCAGGAAACGTGCGAACTGTTGTCAGCAATGTAATGAGTGCGAATATTATTTAGCTGAAGAAGGAATTGTTGAAATCTCAGGATAGATTTGCATTTCATTCATTGTTACATATAATACTGACTCTCCCGTTCTTGACACATCGCTGCTCCCTGTTTGATGCTCTCTTCTCCCCTTTCGAGTGCGTCCTAGAGCCCTTATTGAAGCATCCTCACAACGTTTCAAACTCTAAAAGGCCTTATAATTGCATTTTAAAGTATATTTTCGGCTATCTTGACAGTGCAACGTGATAAATCAATTTCGCAAGGTTTCTCTCCCCCAATATGAATTTGACTGACAAATGCGAAATTAATTTCTGACATTATCCCGCCATTCACGGTAGCTAAAAATGATATTTTTTCTTTACCCATTAAGGGTTCACGCTAGGCTGCGGAATCCCACTCAAAAAAAAGTTCGTTTGCGCGCTGCGATCTTTTAAACACGTGTCCGCAACTAGCGGACACGTGTTTAAAAGCGAAACTACTATCCTAATCTGACATTCGATACAAACTAAACGGAGTATGTTAGTTTTCAACTTCCATCTTAACACCACTAATGAAAAGAATGATCTAGGAACCCTGTTTATGTTCTAGAATGGATTCGTTTCGAAATTTACGATCGCAAAAAATTAATCTTTTCAGTAAATCAGGATTGAAAAAAAGATGCATATGAAAGTATCAGCGCTGGTTAACATATCTCCTGTGTCTACATTCTTTTGTTGTGTCATTTAGTTCAGTTTATAATGGATTAATGTTTTAGCCTGTGCTTAACCAATCATCAAAATATCTATTAAAATGGCTCGATTATTAGGAAAGTGTAAAAGGCAGAATTCCAGATGCTCGAATTTTTCAGATAATTGAGCGCGTAAAAATTCGAGCGCATTTTAAAATATTGAATGTAAGAAGGTTTCAAGAAATCAAACAGTAAAATTTGAATCTTTTTCACATAGAATAAAAGTGTTGATTTTCAAAGAACGCAAAACCCAAGCTTTAAAAAAAAAAAAAAAAAACGTGATAATAAAATAAAATTTTTCGAAAAAATTGCGATCGTAAAAATGAGCCATTCTCGCATAGGAGTACGAAATTTCATTTATTTCAAAATATTCCTTTTGAATTTTTGCACTATATTTGAAACAACGCATTTTCAAACTCACAGGAATCATTTAAGTCGTTGCAAGCGATAAACACTTGAAGAACCTTCACTTTTACAAGTTACAAGAAAATGCTAGTTTCTATACTGTTTTCAACAAAAAACATCAATAGATAAAATGACATATGATCAGAAAAAATAGAGAAAATATTAAACTAATTTTTATTTATTTATTTATTTATTTATTTATTTGTAAATATCATGCATCAAAGAATTTTGGTTATTTATGGGTCTTTTTCATGCTTATAATTTTATGAAGCACCCAATTTCTGCAATCGCGAATTTTGTGAAAGATCCGTTTTGTGTCAACCTTATTAATGTTTATTCTTTCCTTGCTGAGCATATAGACTGATAATCATCTTTTACTACGGGGACAATTTAGTAATACTTTTTAAAACAAAATCAAAAAGAAAAGTTCCCACTTAAATTTAAAAAATCCCGCTTAACATTTTGTTCAAGGTTGGAAATCTCACCTTGTATTTTTCCCTAGTGTGAACCCTGGTCTCACTACCGCGAATTTCTGCGAGGGTATCCAATTTTAAATAGCTAGATACTAGATTTCGTTCTTATAAAAATAGAGAGTCAAATAAAGACAAGAAGTTCGAAGACACACATTTTCCCCATCTCAAAACCCTACTTTCAAATTTTTTATTTTTCAATCTTTATTTAATTACTTCACTTTTTTTTGACTTTTCTTTACTTTTAACGATATTTTTACGATACATTAAGCCTTCTTTCATGCTTTATTATTATTTTTTTTACTTTTACGTGAAAGTAGGCTAAAAAAATGGAAATACGGAAAGTGGTGTCCTTTAAGTTGTCTATAGTGCCCTTCTGGCGAGGTGTGCCCTTTGAAAATATCTCCCGTCCAATGGACGGGAGATATAAGATGGACGGCGTCCATCCTGTCCTTTCATTTAAGAGTCCCCACTAGTTACATATGAGTTATCTATATGTTTCTTCTATTTTTCTCTTTCTTCCTTTTTAGCCTACTTTCCCGTAAAAGTAAAAAAAAATAATAATAAAGCATGAAAGAAGGCTTAATGTATCGTGAAAATATCGTTAAAAATCAAGAAAAGTCAAAAATAAGTGAAGTAATTAAATAAAGATTGAAAAATAAAAAATTTGAAAGTAGGGTATTGAGATGGGGAAAAAGTGTGTCTGTCGGTCTGTCTGTCTGTCGGTCTGTCCCCCCCCCCTAATAACTTTTGAACGAATTGTCCGATTCAAAAAATCTTTTTGCATTCGAAAGATCTCGGCGAGGACATCTCATTTCTATATTTTACTTTTTGATTTGAACAATTTTTTGTTCAATTTTGAACAGTTCAAAAAATTTTAACATTAGCGCCTATGGACAAAATTGAAGCAAATTCTGTTAACTCTGGGCACAAGAGCCAAGTTCCTATTGCAAGCTTATTGAAAGGAGTTCTCGGCGTGAAATATTGATTTGAACAGTTTTTGTTCATTTTTGAACAGTTCAAAAAATTAACACAGAGCTTACGGGGAAATTTCAACCCTATATAAATCCTGATCTAACGGACCGATTTGCTTGGAACAAACTTTATCGGAAAGCTCTTATAACGTAGAACATGTAGAAGTAGAAAGTTTATCCAGAACTTACGAGCCTATTTTGCTATGAAATTTTTTTATCGGGATTTTCAAGGATATTTCTCAGTGACTCAATGAGTGAAATAATGAATGAATGAATAAATGAAAGAGTGAAAGAATAAATCAATGAATAAATGAATGAGGAAAAGAATGAATGAATAAATTATTGAATAAATGAAAATATAAATAAATGAGTGAATAAATACATGAATGCGTAAATGAATGAATAAACACTTGAATGAGGTAACGAATGAATGAATAAATGCATGGCTGAATAAATGAAAGAATGAATGAGTGAGTGAATGAATATGTATTATCCGTTGAAAAAGGTATATTTTCAATAATTAGAACTAAAGATAAATAAGAAAGAGAGAGAAAGAGATAGCTAGATTATAAATTTGAATTTGGTGTATACGGGAAAGTAGGCTCGTATAGTTCTAGACGGAACTTCTTGTTTCAAAATTCTTCTTTTATTTTACGCTTCAGAGTAAATTTATTTCTCTTTAGTATTGGAAGCCACTCATATTTTTCTCCCTATAGGAGAAATATGGTCAAACGAAGATACTAGATCTAATTTAAAATCACTCTCCATCAATTACAAAAAAGGATTGTTGAAGGTTCATTCAGTGAGAAGTTATGTAGAGTGCGTGAAAGGATAAGGGGGGTGAACTTTTTTCACACATTTGCTACTGGCCAGAAAAAATATTTTCGCTAATATATTTTAATTTTATTTTTATCATTTAATATTGAATATAAACTTTATACCACTTAGGATTCTTAATTTCCCCCCTAAACTTTTAGTACAACAACTTTATTTTAAAATTAGGAAAAATTTATTTCTTCAGTAGGTGCGTAAAGCATTTGGAATAGTTTACCAGAAGCAACTGTTACTTGCAATTGGGTAAATATTGATAAACTGTTTTGGACCAACCTAGCTTTGCCCACACCTTGTTGCTGGTCTTCACTTTTGTATCTATATTTAATACTTTAATCTCAATACTGACTACTTTGCAAATAATAGATTTTGATTTTCACCGGCAGACATACTCTAATGATAAATTTCTATGAAGAGCTAAAACTTTAATTTAGTATTATTTATATTTTTATAAAAAGTGGTTTGAAAAACAAAGAGAAAAACCACTTTCTGATTTTTTTTCTTTTGTTCTTGTTAATAAAGATAACTGGCAATTTAAAAGATGTATTGCACGAAAAATTAGTCATTGTTCGCTTTCTAGATAGTTCCAACTAAGAATTTCTTGGGAAATTAAATTATTTCAGCCAATTTATGTAGATAATTGGACAAAACGATTTCACTTCAAATCCACCGCACGCGGGGATGTTTATTGGAGCGAAACGCTAAATGTCTCTCAAGGTGTTGTTGAATCGCAGTGAACCAGAACAACAGAAAATCATCTGTTCAACTTACGTAACTTTTATGTTACCGATGTCAATTGTCGGAAATGGGATTTCTTTATTGAATAAAACGAAGCAATTTCATTTTCAACTAAAATGTTGCCTATAAAAGTATTGAATTTTATTCCGTTGGTTTTTGAATCAAACTCATTATTGTGTAATATTTTACGTCCATTAATTTTACTTCCCTTTTAAATTTCTGCAGAGCTTTCTTTTAATTAAATTTTGGTTAATTAAATATGTCTTTGTCATCCTGTCACATTTTTTTTTTCCTCTCATTCAAATATTAAAAAAAAATTAAACAACCAAGTTAAATATTTTTGGTGTGATTTCTCTACAGATCACAAAAGTCACGAATTTGAAAATCGGTCACGAAAGTCAAGAATTTGGAAATCGGTCACGAAAGTCCCGAAAAAATCACAAATTTGGAAATCGGTCTCGAAAGTCCCGAAAAAATCACAAATTTGGAAATCGGTCTCGTAAGTCCCAAAAAATCACAAATTTGAAAATCGGTCACGAAAGTTCCAAAAAAGTCACGAATTTGGAAATCGGCCACGAAAGTCACGAATTTGGAAATCGGTCACGAAAGTCATGAAAATTATGGATAGGTCACGAAAAAGTTACGTCCAACGGTCCCTCCCAGAAGGCACCGGATATCCGGCATCCAACAGGTTTTTAAATATCCGGATTCCGATCCGGCTATTGTACAAAATAACCGGTTATCCAGCATGTCAAATGTGATTTTAAAAATTCAATTGATTAAGATGTGTTGAAAATATATGCAAATTACATAAGATTTTTTGAAGGTGTGCGATGCTTATAAATATGTATAGAATTTGCAAGTTTGAAACACCAGAGCCGGATATCCGGTAGGTATACGTCATACGTAGAACACTGGAGATCCGATATCTGCCAGAATCAATATCCGATGTAGCACCGAACGGAAAAGTCACGGAAAAACTACTTTTGGAAATCTGTCGACACCCTAGATTACACATTTTAAAAATAGTGGAATAATTTTACTCTTAGAAATAAATATTTTGAGTTAATTTGCAAAAAATATTCCGTGACAGATGTGACAAAAAACGAACATGGTTCTCACGAAATATTTTTTGCATGTCAATTAAAAGCTTTACTTTTTAGACAAGTTCTTCCTCTATTTTTAAAATACTTATAAAGATGTACATGGACACAGAAATTTATTAAATTCTTGTAATATTTATTACATTAATTAAAACAAAAAAGGTGCGTTTTGCCATAACTACGTAGGTGGAATTAACCCTACACTAAACCTCTGAGATATGATATGCTATTTGTTTTTTACAAATCAGGTGTGCCATACAATTAAAAATAAATAAAGAAATCGACTTTTTTACTTTTATGGTTAGGGTTGACAAAGAGAGCTAAGGGCAAAATATATTTATTTAGGGGAAAATTGATTAATGAAAACAAATAAGAACTTAATAATGCTCAAAATAACACGTTTACTTGAGCCCGCATGAACAGTTTAGTGAAAAAATACTTAGCAAAAGAAAATAATCACTCTCATGGAATTTGGCAGTGGAGGGGAGGGAAAGGAAAACAATTGTTTTAAAAGTTTATATTGAAGCAAAAAATGTATGCATTTCAAATATTTGCTGAAATTTCGAAAATTTTCAATTTGTGTAGAAATTTCAAGAATGTTGGCCACCCCTGTTTTAAATAACACAATTTGCAGTCATTATTTATTAGGTAGTTTTTTATCTCTTTACTCTAATTAGTGATCTTAAACAGTAAGCTAGGTTACATTTAATTTGATTATAAATAACTTTCATACCTTAATATTGTATATCACTCAAAATTGCTTTTATTTCTGCACAAAAGGATGCTTGTTTCAAACTTCCAAGTTAATTGAGGCACGAACTATAAACGTATATAAAATAATTTTTCACTTGTCAAAGGTAGCTTTAATTTCTTTCTCACAGACGAAATCTTTAATATATCTTACTATTATATCCTAACTATGTTTTTTAATGTAAACCCTAAATTTTATATTATACAAATTAACACACATAACTGTCATTATCATTGCTATCTCACAAATGTCATTAAAAGTTCAAAAATGAGGTAGGAAATGTGATATCTATAACGTAGGGCTTTGTTTATGAAAGCACTATGCTTATGTAATATAGCGTGACATGTGACGGGGGGGGGGGGGGGTATGTTGAAGGGCGACATTTTGTGACAAAGGTGAAAGGGGTCAAATATATTGAAAAAAAGGGTGACATCATTCATGAATGGTCCCCTGCAATGTTTTATTAAAGACGAATTTAATGGTAATGCCACAAAATAACCCATTTGGATCTATGCTCGTCACGAAAACTAAATCATATAGTTAAAAAAATGTCAAAATCATGTATATTAAAGCTCGTAATTAATAATTTTCTCGAAAGATCAAACGAAGTTATTGCGAAATATGAGGCTCTCATTATAAAACATCTCTTTACCCAATCTTTAAATTTATAAAGATTTTCAATTTCTTACAAGTTTACATGAGCAATCACTCATCTTTCGTGAATGCAAAAGTTTAAGTTCCGCTCGCATGAACACACGCAAATTATAAAGAACAGAAAGCGAAGAAAAAAAATGAGCGAAAGTGAACTTACTACTCGCTGACCCACTAGACATAATTCGGGCTAAAGAATTCACGCGAAAGGAAATAGTCCCTGATTTCAACCTCCGTTTACAGGTTTTTAAATTTTCAGTTCTAAGGAAATTGATTTGATCGAAGACTGTAAGCGTCTTTCTAATTGTGATCAACCATCGAATAACGTTTTTTTTTCCAGTATGATTTTTTAATTCTTTCCTCTGCGGTTTAATTTACAACGAAGCTAAAAGCTCTGTAAAACTCAACATTGAAAAGAGAAAGTGCTGATATTGAAACAAAAATCGTGCGATTAACTGCAGTATTTTTAAAGAAATTTTGGCCAAAGTCATTTTAAAGCTTGAAGTGGATAATTTTTATGACATCACATGTAAGGTGAGTTTTTCATTCTTTTGGTTTTTACGTTTTAATTATTTATTTGCAATTTCTTATTGTTCGTTTTGAATTTGGAACCGTCTATTTTTAAACTTTGAAAAACAAAACATTGCATCGAGAATTAATTCTTTAAGAACCAAATGAAACCGGTAAAAACTAGAAGAGAAAAAACTGATCTCGTATCATGCATTTTAAAATTGAGTATAGTAATATTTGTCAGTAAAGTTATACTGAATTTTGTAAAAATCTATTACTGAAAATTTCTCTAACATCTTGATATCAAAACTTTAGATTCACCTCACTTATTCTTCGTGTAATTTTTCAAGACATAATTTATGAGTTCCAAATATAATGATGTAAAGGTGTGAGATTTTCCTTTTTTTAGACGTAAAAAGGTACTGAACATTGAAAACTTCATTTATATGCACGTATATCTAAATTATTTCAACGACTCATTGTTTCTAATGCAGAACTGTATTTGTGGCCCTTGAACATTTTTACAATCTATGCTAGAAAAAAGGTCACTTCACAAAAAATATTTCAGGGTTCTAACAGTAACTAAATTTTATATTGAAATTGAATTACAGTTGCAAAAAACGTTAGTAGAGATTATAAAGACCCAAAATTTCAAGCCGCAATTTTCAAGAAGCACCGCATGAATTCAATGCTCATTTTAGATCGATCTCTCACTCACAACTTTACAAAACTCTTACTATAATGGATAGTTTTTATGTCAATATGTTTCGTTCTGAATTAACTAATTTGAGATTTTTTCATGTGAACAGCAAAGGATTTTCATGAAGACTAAGTGAATATTAAGCTATTTCTCCCATCGATCTTTCATTCTCAATTTTTATTATAATCTATCAAGGCCGTTTCCAGAGGTGGAGGGGGAATAGCCCCCTCCCGAAAAAAATTCTGAATGCGGCCTTTTTCTGGCATTAATTTCATTTAATAATGAATTACACCGAATATGTCACTATTCGGTACTTTTTGTTCCAAACTTGAAATTATGATACATTACGGAAGGATTTCCTTTAGAGTTAAAATGGAAATCTTTCTCTCTTCTAAGGATAGATTTTTAACCCCCTAGAGTTAAAAATCTTTTTCAGGCAAAGTTTTTTTTTTACTTTCTTCCTTTTAGTGACGACAGTGATGATTATTTCTCCTTCGTTATGGAAATAATTTTGTACTTATTATTCAAATATAATATTTAGTACTTGGTTATGGAAATAAATTAGTACTTTCTATTTAAACATCTTAATTAGTATAGGTCATATAAATCATTTTTTAAAGCATGCACAGAGAATAATTTTGAGTTGAACTAAGAGAGGAAAAAAAGAAAAACACAATATGGAGTGGACTGGCGTAGGAAGTATACATACAAAATTTGAAATGCGCTTATTTCTTCTTTTGTCTGATTTCTAATTTGGGTCACAACCAATTTATCATTTCGGTACTGATTTGGAGCACAAATTAGTACCAAACGATATTTATTGATTTATTTTAGATTTTAGGTTTTTCTATTTTTCCCCTACCATTTCCTCGCAAGCACGAAGAACGAGCTGGAAATATGAAAATTTACTAAGGTACTTGTACCCAATATGGACAGTGCTCTCAATATGGACACCCCTAATATCTTTAAAAGTAACAAATTTGATCGAAAGATAGCACTACATGTCCGTGAAGAAAAGCAGTGGAAAAGATAATTTGGCCAGGAAAGTGAAAAAACGCGCGTTGATCGTCATTTTGAAGGAAACTTGTTTTTTCGTGGGGTGCTTATCGTAATTACTGGTAAATTTAAATTCGTATTAGATATGGTAAAATTACTTTAATTATTGAAAAGTGGAGTGTTTTAGAAAGCTGATAAAACATATTTTTTATCCCTATTGAGTATATTGCTTAAAAAGGTTTTCTTTGTTTATTTATTACACGATTTAATAAAACTACGCCCGATTCCCAATATGGACACCTTATGTCCAAATAAAAACTTCTTCATCATGGGGGCTAAGTCCCACACAGTTCTCATGGACATCTCAGCCGCAGTTGATGCATGGCAGTGACATTGTCTGCAACAGCACCAATACTTCATAAGAAGCAGTACCATCTCTCCTTTGTTGAAGAAGTACAGCAAGTGAATCTTGAGATTCACAAATTTGTAAAATCTCTGTTTAATGTTGTTTTGTTTTGCTAATTCATAATAAATGAATGTTTATATGTATTTTTAATTGATGCTTTTGAAGACATGCGGCCATGCATCAAATGCGGCAGATATGCCCATGAGGACTGCGTGGGACTTAGCGCCCATGATGAAGTTTTTATTTGTCCATCGTGTGAGAACTGAGTAATAGCAGACGCTCAGTCTGCAGACAGATGTAATAAAGCTAAGCAAAAACAACTATATTATTTCATAATATTTTGTAGTAACTGAGGTGCTTTGCAAGGCTCTTCGAAGAGTCACAACCGAAAATGCCCCCCCCCCCCTTCTAAAGTGCATGTTATAAAGATATTTACTGTGCCCCACTCCTGCCCCGCAATACTTTAAGCTATTTTTTTTATTCCCTCTCCTCTAAAACCCCCTAGAAGAGTATCTTCTATACACCCTGTGTAGTAGGTCATGCATGTCCATAATAGGCACAGGTGGTTCCTTAAATGGACACTTGTAATTTTTTTTTGTTTTTATCATTTAAAATAAACCAGGATAATTACAAGGTCGCTAATTTTAATAATGATAGTCAATAGTCCAGGGATAGTGGTCATACATTTTTGGAGTCCTATGACGCGTACACGGGGGTGGAGAAAATATTTTCCTTAAAGTGTCCATATTGGGTACAGGTACCTTACATAAAATGTCAAGTTTTGCATTATTTAAAGTTAATTGTTCGTTCTATGGACCCTAAAGTAGAAACAGAAGATATTTATTCATTATTTTAAATTTGGACTCGCATTTATCACTTTATTCCAACTTTTTTGCACTATCACAATATCGCAATTAGAAATTTGAAAATATGTAAATTTTAATTTTTCTTTAAATTTCCAAAACTTTTCCGAATTTCGTATATTTCAACCGGAAAGTGGAATCTATCGGAAAATATTTAAAATTTTTTTTTAGGAATACATGTGTTTACTGCCCTAATAATAAGTCAAAAAGAACAAATAATAACAAAATTTTGAAGCTGTGTTTTAGTTTTAATTTTTTCGACAGGGTGGCCTAGAATTCGTATTTAGTTGACAGGGTGGCGTAGTGGTAAGGCGCAGGCCTCGTACGACCAAGATCGCAGGTTCAAACCTGGCTCAAGTTGATGGATTTTCAAGATGCAGAAAATCGTCTGCGCCCATGTCGTATGATTATGCGGCATGTAAAAGATCCCTTGAGTAGACATTTGGCTCGGATGCTTTCGGCTAAATTAAATTTGCATTGATGAGAGCTCAGACGCCATCTAGGGGAAACTGAGCGTCCATATTCTCAGAGTAGTAATGGTATCCACCGACAGTGGTGCTACTTGAAAGAATGGATGCCGATTACCGGGGAATGCACTAGGTCTACAAAATTGTTAGTTCCATATGCAGCCCCATTTGAAGCAATACAAAACAACAACAGTTTTAATTTAAACTTCAGGTGTTTTACAGTAATTTATTTTCATTTTTTGCTATGGAGTATTGTATAACGTGAAAAATAAATGTGCTAGTAAATTTTATAGTTCTTTCACCCGTTAGTAACAACTCTAGAAGGGCAGTTTCCTTTCGGATCTTAGAAAGGGTTCACAAGGTAAAAAAGGTTGGGAAACACTACGTTAGTTCTATCAAAAGTGAACATGTTTTGAGAATAATAGTTATTTTCAAATTTTATCGTAACAGTTGCTGTAACTGTTACATATCTTCAAAAGATGTAACAATCAAATGTCATTCTTTTAGGAACTATGCATCTAATGCGGTAGTAATTTGTGCAATTGTTGACAGAAACGTTCATTAAAAATAAATAATAAAAAGCTTTATATCGTTGTATTTTTTAATTTTTTTAGAGTGAATACTCAAGTTATTCACACAAAGAAAAAAAATCGGACACGCATAATATGTAATAAACTAAAAGCTTGAAAGATAATTACGATATCAGCATGTCATGTCAATTCTTACAAGAATTAATTTTTCATTTCCTATCTTGGCAATGACAGGTTCTTAAGAACGGAAAGTTTCTTTGAGAATGGGCACAATCTCTGAAGGAAAGAAAGAAACAAATAAATAAATAAAAAGAAAAAGAAAGAAAAAAGAAAAGGAAAAGTTGTTCGCAATCTGGGTTTTCTTTAGTAAAATGTTTACTCACGTGTTGTTGCTCTTGCTCTTTTTTCTTGAGACGTTTCTGAAGTGAATAACGTTATCTTCCTGGAATTTAAACATTTGTCGGACCTACCTAAGAAATATGATTTTTTTTCCCATGATGCATTTCACAATAAAGTTAGATATTAGAAAATAGTTTTAAGAAAATATATATTCCCTAGTGCTATTTTGACTCTTTTTTTTTTTTAAATTTTCATATGCTTTAAACAAATGCTGTTTGAAACTTTTATTTAAGGCATTTATAATCAAATTATATTTTTTACGAAAACTTCTGTATTGGTAGCAATGTGAAAATTATTGTAATTTAAAAAACATTATTACTAATACTAATTATAATAATAATTATATATTTATCTATGTAAAAGAACTCGTTTGTGTGTGTTTGTCTGTTCGCCACACTAATTGGACAGATTTGAATAAAATTTTTGTACAAAATTCAATCATTAGCTACAAAAGATAACGCAAAGAACTCTGTTCAAAAATCCTAATTAGTTTTTTTTCTTTTCCTTTTTTAAATTTCAATTTCAAAATTTGTTTCGACAATAAAGAAAACATAAAAAATTCCAATTTTCTAAAATTTTATATCACTTTGAATCAGGTAAAAAACTACGTCAGATAGAATTCGTTTCAAAACTGAAAAATAGAAGGTGAGTTATTGCCGATGATCTTATTATTATTATTATTATTTTTAACGTGCTTGAAGCTAAGCCTTTGTTAAGTGAAGATTTTCGAGAGAATGAATTCGATAGTTGTAAAAATAAGCCCATAAGTTTAAAAAAAAATTGTTAATTTTCTGTCACCAAGTTTTATTCTGTTTAACATGTATTGGTGAGCTGATGCAGGGTAAGTTTGAGGAAATCAATAAAAGAAGTATGAAACATAATAAGACTTTTATAAAAATTAATTTATTTTATCGTTTACTGAGAAATCTCACCTCCAATTATTTTGATTTTCGCTCGGATCAGTCGCTTCCTCATCACGTTTCCGCATAACATAACCAGCTAGCATCTGGCCTTCCAATTATTAGGCATACAAATAACTTGAAAAGCCAGAAAAGTTATAAAACTCTAAAAAGAAAACCTCAAAAATGTCCCTGTTTGTCCATTAGATATGTACTGTGCTGCAAAAGTTTAATTTTCTTTCTTCCTGACCAGAAGGACTTTTTGAAAAAATACCGGAAAAGCGCTAATTAGAGCTTAGAAAAAGTTCCAACACAGAAACACAAGCGCGAATAAATATTTGACGCAAAATAATTAGTTCCCAGGATTTCCCCTCCTTTTTTTTTTTTTATATTTATTCATTATTTTTTTTTTTTTTTTTACAGATTTTACAGCTTTCGCAAAGGTATAAAAAAAAAGTTGCAAGATTCATGTTTTCATGTTTCATTAGCAAGTGCGAACACCAACACACACATTTAGTTCCCCCAATAGGGTATTCAAATAATTAAAACTCAGAAATTTGACGACTTATTTTATCTGTCTTAAGTTTTAATCCGTGAAATTGATTTTTTTTTCCAGAGTTTCAAAGAAAGATGATACTTCTGAAGTTATTTTTATTGTTTTCATCGACACATCTAATATTAGTGCGATGTTCTGTGGAACAAAACACTCCATCTACTGTATTGAATACAGTTACAGTTACTCCGGAGCAAATACCAAGTACGAGGGATACACTAAGACCAGATATGCATTTGTACGAGAGGTTTTTGAAAAACATCACTAGTACAGCCGTGAAAAAAGCTCTTCCTGCCATGATGAGGGTCATGGAGAGAGTGAATATGTCATCCGGTTGCCTTTCAAGCCTCTTCAAATACGTGATATCTTTGAAGCAGATTAAAGTTTGGGCTATGCGAAGTGAGTCCATCATTGAGATTTATTTTTAAAACATTCTAATGTTATAAAGTTTAACTTGAATAATTAGTTACCAGGAAACCATGCCAATAGTGCACAATTAAAAAACAATCAAATCGCGTTCATTCGGAAATTAAAAAATGTCAAGATAACTAATTAAATAATTAAAACCGGATAAATAAGGAATATTTTGCAACAATGTTCAATTTAAAATTATTTTTGTTTGTCAGTATTAGGAAGAAAAAAAAAGATATAACCATCTTTTGATTCAATTTTTCTTAAATTTCAGTTTGTTCCTCTTTCCATAATATTTCTCAAATTACTAGGTTTTTTGAAATTAAGTTGCCAGTATATAATTATTTGTTAAGATTTAATAATACCCAATTTTCCCGCTTTACGAAAATATTTATTTAACAAAAAATTTTCTTAATGTTTCTTATCTGATCACAAGAAAATGTAGATTAAAATTGCTTCTAGCTGGAAAGCACAAAAATGAGGAGCAATAACTGAAAATAATATAAAGTTTTTGAAAGTGTCTTAAGGCTGCAATTGACAAGAAAACATTCCTTGAATGAAAAGAATTGTATGTATGTTGCCAAATTTAAATTATAAACTTGATTATAGAAAATAAATGTTGCCAATAAATATCTAAAGTTTGCTGTTGAGCTGAAAGATGCTTTAAAAGCAAAATTTGTGGTGTAAAGAAAATTTCTAAGAAATATTGCCTATTTCACTCCACCCTACCCATATTTAATAATAATTACGCGAAGGAGAGTTCGTTTAATTCAAACTATTGCAAATGGTAGGAATTTTAAATTATTACAGTTGTTTTACCGCTCTTAAGACAACATAAAGAAGTGGGGACGCGATAGATCTAAAAAGGCTATCTTAGCGAGGTCATTAAAAAAAATTCTTTTAGCTTACAAGTAAATGATATATGCACCTACAAAAATAAATAAGTAAACTTAATAAATAAATAAATAATAAAAATAAAATAATTATAATTTATTGCTGCATTACGACTTTCCCACCACGAAAACTAAAAGAAATAAGCCTACTAAATGATTTTAAAAATAAAAGAATTTCAAATATTTTTTAATGATTTTTTTTTTGTGTGGAGAAATAAGAATTCAAAGTTACAACATTAACTGCAGCGAATTCAACAATTCCTGTTTTGCTTATTAACTTTTTAAAAAATGGTTTTTTCTTCTTCTAAGAATTTAAGGGGACCCGAACCGTTTTTGGGTGAAAAAATTCCCTTTTTAAAAATTTTTTTTAACTAAAACTGGAACTCTTCCTGGATCATTTGCTGTAAAAATTATGTAAATCTGAGCATTCTAAGTACTTGAAATGATTTTTTGAAAGTTGCGAGTCTATCGAAATTTGGTCTAGCGAAATTGTTTTTTTGCTTTGCAAGGCGAAACACTTTACCCCTCCTTGTGTTTTCGAGTTTATTTCGATATACAGACTATCGATGGTAGTGACAGTAACTATCGATGGCATTAATAGCATGGAACTATCGAACTAAGAGAACAAAAAGCCCAGAAATAGCGGGAAATTTGAACTTCTGGATTAAATTGGCTCTCCTGAAAAGTTGCATTTTTTCCTCTTTCGGAACCGTTTTCTCGAAAACGGCTAAATGAATCAATATACTTTTTTTTGCATATGATTTGGCTATATTAGGCCTATATTTACAACCAAAGGTTTTTCAAAATTTTGAAAATAACCTACAAAAAACATTTTTTTTCAATGTTGTGTATTCACTACGAAAAGTTTTTAGCTGACCAGATTTTTATAAAGTGAAATTTTTGAATATCCCTGGTTGTGAATTCATTATAAGATGTGACAAATAAAATAAAAAAATAAGATCAATAAAATCTTGAATGGATTATAAGAAAAATGTTCCGGAAGTTATGAAATTGTAAAAAACTTTGATATTCAATAAAAAATAAATATTCAATATTTTTGTATACAATTTGGTCTACATATAGAGAAAGACCTACTTAAAAACATAAAGAAAACCGTGTATCAAAATTCCCTATGGCTGAGGAGTAACGCTTGAAGAAAGTTGACTACAAATTGGCCGCCTCAAAACGGTTCGGGTCCCCTTAACAATATTTTTACCAGTTTAAGTAGTTTTGGAAGACAGAGGAAAGCAATTCTTTAAAGTAAAATCAAGAACTTTATAAAAATAATAATATGTAGTCATTTTTTAAAGATTTTATTTAAAATGGTATCATTCGTATTTCAAAAACCCCCGATGCAATATTTGTTACTACAACTGTAATTAACTCGGTAATTAACCTAAATTTAGCTAGATTTTTCTGAAATTCAATAGGAAGAAACATATACGGATAATTAAAAGAAAACGTTGTAACTTTAATCTTTTTGGAACAAACCAGCATTCTTCTACCTAATTCCTTTATGTTAACTTTATATATCATTAGAACTATATTCTTCAATTAGAATTGAAGTTCTTTATTGAAAAAAGAATGCAGGAATTGTTACAAGAGTTATCAATCACTGCAATAATGCATTTTTCCCTTAATCTTTTTACGTCTTTTAAAATAGTGAAATTTTCAAAAATACTTTTTTCCTTCGCATTAAAATCTTAAATTACCCCAAATGTCATTCGTTTTTTTTTTTTTTTTTTTTTGATTACACTTTTCAAACCCTTTTCTCTCTATATATATATATGTATACTGTGCATATTTTCTGTGTGTGTGCGTGTATACATACACACACACACACATATATCTGCATATATATATAGTATCCATTTTTGCAATAAAAATATCTAAATACGCGAAAGATATGATCATCCTTTTTTATCTTCATCAATCTGAATGTTGTTTCTTTTTCCAAAATATTTCTCAAATTATTAGAATTGATGAAGTTACGTTGCAATTTAATAATGTGTCCCTTATTTTCATCAATGAACTTTCCAAAATCACTGGCGCTACAACAGAGCATTTTTCCGCTACCAGTGGCCTTTGAAACCCAATGCGATGGCTATTACATGACCTGCACGTTAAACCAATTGTACGTCCCAACCCATTGTTCCCCTCGAAAAAGTGGCGCCACATCGGTTGAGAAAAGTCGGATTTTAATGGTCCTCAGGCCGAAAACCGCATTTGCCGATTTAACTGATGCTTTAAATGCGGTTTAAACTTCCAGGACTATTAAAAGACGTTTCTTCTTATCCGATGTGCAAAATATCCGTATTCAATCGTATTCAATGGTTCCGGGTGTACTGTTTTGTACTTGAGAAAATCAGTGGGGTGTTACTGAAGTACAAAAATCAGGTATCGGAGTCAAAAAGAACGTCAAATTACAAACTTTAACCCTGGTGAAAATGCTTTAGGCATTTTTGAATGTGAAATATTTGATAAAAACCTTCAGTTATTGTTATACTAGATGCTTTTTTCTGCAATAATAAATAAATGCAAACAGAAAATCATCATCAAAAGTAGTGCAATGTTTAATTCAGGAAAAAAGTAAGAAATGCTCACCGCAACACCCTCTTAAGTTCGCGCTCCTCTGGTTAGATGTCTATTTATGTTTTCCCACTCTGGTGTATATTTCGTTTCAGTGTTTGACGCCACAGCAAAAGTTCCATCTGGAATGTTTGATGGGACGGTGACTGAATTTGGAGCATTCGATCAGTGCCTGAAGATTCTTGTGAGAAACAAAAAGGGAGTTGAAGACTTCAGAGGACAGTACTGCTCGGTTGAGGCTGTACCCAGCCTGGGCCCGCGTCCTCAAAATTTGTCGCTCGCAATAATGCCGAGAGTAAAATTTGATGATTCGGTAAGTACTAGAATTACAATGATTCGAGAAGTTACGTTTCCTTTTTTCTTTTCAAATAATTTTTAGCTTAAAACTTTTCAAAAATTAAAACTTTATTACCGTGTTTGCTAGCATATAAATCGACAAGGGCGTGCGGTATATTTTATTTTCGTGTGCCGTTATTGCTGTAACCAACAAATGAATTTTATTGAGAATGATTTTAAACTTTATTGAGCGTCATTTTTCTAACACGTCTAGAAATCCTTAGATGAGCATAAAAACATTTCTTATTACAATATAGAATACTTAAGACAGTGGCGTTCCTAACAAGAGTGTCACCCGGGGCGATAATTTGTGGTCCCCCAGTCCTCCCCACAAACAGAACACGGATTAAAAAATCAATGAATAATATCATTGTCTTTGCATAGGTAACTTCCACTTTACAGGATGCTAATCGAATTTGACACACTTCAATTTTGCCATCCGAGTGAGTGGCATTCGCTTCAAATCCAGTAGTAACGGGCACCGCATGCCCAAAGGGTTCAAATACGGGTGGAAGACGGGTTTCCAGTTTATACATACAATTTTTTTTTTCAAAATTGTATGGAAAAATGCGCACTGGATTACTTCACTATTTGTTTAATTTAAAAATAAAAGTCATTTGTAAAAACGAAATAAAAACCTAACTACTAAAATTCATCAATACACTTTAAAGATAGATTCTTCGGATTAAATAAACTAAAACGAATCTTATTAAAAATGCAGAAGATTCTTGGAATTCTCAAATTGAGCTGATTTGGCATCATGAGCTGAGTACTTGTTAACATCTATATATCAATCAATTATAATATGAATCGTTATTCCTGGAATAAGCCAAAGCATAGAAGCAAATCAAGCAGACAAATAGAAATCAAATATAAAGAACATACAATTGTAACATAAGATGAAAATTTGAATTGGAAACGATTTAAGGCAAACTACACAAGAAAGAAGGAAAAACATCAAATGCAGGATAAGTGGCTTAGTAGAAGATTAAATACCAGAAACGAAGGATTTAATATTTACAGCAAAATAATGCTCATCATACTGACCTTAATCCAACCATTCATGTAAAATTCTGTCTTTAAATTAAAAAAGAAATAAAACGAAAATTAATCACTAAAAATGTGTGTCGCGAAAACGCTACGGAAGTTGCACAAAATCTTCCATTTTGCAACAGAAAATGTGATATGAAAAATAATTAGTAACGACAAATAAAGTGAAGACTAGGCGTGCCGCCTGGCGTTGCACGGGCTAAAATGATAGATTGAGGGCGCCGGGCTACGTCCGGCGCTGCGCGAGCTTAAATGCAACACGGCATTAAAATTCTTTATTATCTATCCATACACAGACATACAGACCCGGACCGATATTAATAAGCAACGGCCTTCTCGCGAGCCTAAATAAGAGCAACAGTCCCTAAAAACCATACATTAATTAAGTGCAATGCTCCTAAAAAGTAGTTTTTCTTTTTGACTTTCGATTTTTGTTAAGAAACTGTTGTACGCCCGGCGCTGCGCGAGCTTGAATACAACACGGCATTGAAACTCTTTTTTATCTATCCATACAAAGACATACAGACCGGGACCGATATTAATAATAGAGAAATTCAAAAATGTAAAATAATCTTATAATAATCTGCAAAATGAAAATATTATTTACTATATCATCAAAATATAAAGTTCAAAATAACTGTAAATGTACATAAAAAGAAAAAATATATTTATCCGATTCAGAATGTAAATAAATGTCGAAGAAATAAATGCACATAAAGTCAAAAAGATATTTAACAGGTAGTAAAATAAAGTTTACTGTAAATAATCTGTAAAATAATCTTATAATAATCTGTAAAATAAAAATATTATTTACTATATCATCAAAATATATATTAATATCCAAGTATTATGTCATCAAAATATATATTAATATCCAAGTACTATGTCATCAAAATATATATCAATATCCAAGATAAGAACTTTCAAAATTTTATGCTTTTCAAAGCAAAGTTTTAACGAAATTTCAAAACTAACACATAAATAATTTCGGGATATAGTCTTACCAATCTGTAAAACAAAGTTATAATAATCTGTAAAATAAAAATATTAATTACTATATCATCAAAATGTATATTAATATCCAAGATAAGAACTTTCAAAGTTTAATGCTTTTCAAAGCAAAAGTTCTAACGAAATTTCAAAACAATAATATTATCGAAACTGGAAAAAGAAAGCTGCCACTCCAAGAAATATACAAAAAGCGAGTACGATAAATAAATAAATTAATAAAATAATTTTTATAAAAAAACAGAACCGACTTCAAATTATAAATTGCGCTAAAAAGTAAAAAATAAATTCCTTCTTTAAACAACATCGATGTGACTTTTAAACATAGTTTTAGAAGTCGGTGCAAAATTAGGATAGATAAAATATTTTGTAATCATGAATCAATTACAAATATATATATGTTTTCGAAGAATTAGCAACAGTTCCAATATGAAGTAGCAAATGGTATAATGGTAATTAGACTCATGATTTTGCACCGACTTCTAAAACTATGTTTAAAAGTCACATCGATGTTGTTTAAAGAATGAATTTACTTTTTACTTTTTAGCGCAATTTATAATTTGAAGTCGGTTCTGTTTTTTTATAAAAATTATTTTATTTTATTTTTTTTAGTGTAAATGCATTTTGTATATAAATACTCTATTTAAAAAAAATGCATATCAAAGGGCAAAACTTCTTTGAATTAATGACACTTAAAACTAATCATTTGTATGATAAATTCCCTTTTGAAGTCGATTTTAGCAAACAAACTGATTGGATTAATTTTTGCCACAGAGAAGCCCTCAGTCAAACTCTTCCTGTAATTTCTTTTAATATTATAGCCCATGACAACAAACATGTCTTTAACAATGACTTTTATATTTATTAATAGATTTCCCAACAAAGAAAAATCAAGCAAAGCCTTTCCAATTAAAATAAAAAAATACTTATTTTTCACCCGTAACGTTTTTTCTATAAAACGAATGTAGTCAAATTCATTTGCACTATTTGAGTTAGACGACCCTCTATCGATTAAAGAAAAAATCATCAAAATCGGTTCATTTTGTCAAAAGTTATGGATGAAAAAACAAAAAAATTACTATATTTCTGCCCATAACTTTTTTTCTAATTATCGAATATGGTCAAACGAAGGTACGGGACCTATGGGAAACCACTCTCGATCGATTAAAAAAAGAATCATGAAAATCGGTACATCCGGTGAGAAGTTATGAGTGGACAAAAAAAAAAAAAAAACTACATACATACAGTATGAATGTATAACCTCCTTCCTTTGTGAAGTCGGTTAAAAAGAAAGAAAGATTAATATCGCGTACATTAATTGTTGAGATTGCAAATACAGCGAAGCCTCACTCAAAATGCTAGAGAAACATTGATTATTAGTATTGTTAATTTGTTATAACAATGGCAACAACGTACACCGGACCGATATTAATAATAGAGAAATTCAATAAATTCGCATTAGAATAAGGACAATTAAGTTAAAAGTTCGTTTCAATACGAAAAATAGTTTTTATTAAATAGCAGACGATAAATAAATGAAAAAGAAAGAAGGATTAAATTTACTATTGCAAATGCAGCGAAGCCTCACTCAAAATGATAAAGAAACATTGATTACACTGGTCTACAAAAAAAACCTTTTTTTCTACCCCAAAGACTTCGTTAACTGATGTTAGAAGTGTTTTTCACGCTGAACTCGAAAATGAAAACCATTTTTCTCTATCACGTAAGGATTTTCTGTTCAAGGTGCTGTAATAGTTGACATTAATAACATTTACCTTAAATTATTGCAGTACCTTACAAGCAAAACCCTTAAGTGATAAGGAAAGTGGTTTTCATTTTCGAATTCAGCTTGGAAAATACTTCTAAGATCAGTCAATAAAGTCCTTAGGACCCCTTTTTTTAAGGGCATTGTAATGTTTACATTAGACGCATTTCCACCAAAAAAACCAAGTAATTTTCTATTTACCTTAAAAGCTTCGATTTTGACATGTTCTGGCTTACTTTGCCTCAGGAATGTCCCTTTTTAACGTCCAGCAGTAATCTGTTAACATAGTTGCACTCCACTTTCCCTTGATATCTCTTTTCGATAACTGAAATGTCCTGATGGAACCACTCTCCATGTCCATCGGTTATATAGCTCCCATGTTTTCAGGGGTATTTTTATACACAACAGGAGACTTCTCTGATAAAAGATAGCAGCTCATACTCATTAAACGTGTCGCACAGTATCAATCTAATCTTTTGCCTATTTGCCTTTGTATCCCAATTCTCGCGAAATTCCTACCGAGAACTGCACCTAGTGCAGTAATTTCACACGCACTTCCGTTCGGGGGTCTGCGGGAGCTGTTTGCGACACTCCACTAAATTTTTTCCAGCAAAATAAAGTGATCACTGACTTAACGGTTGACATTCAAGCTCTTTTGTGTACTTTATCTCAATAAAAACGATGCTACATGATCGGAAAAACACTGAAAAAACGTAAAAATCGAACATTTCCTTCCTCATAACTAAAAAACTATACGTGATGGAAAAATTTTGATGCCAGATATGGATTCCTCGTGCAAAACTACTTCAGGAAAAGTGAAATTCATTCTTGGGGCAAAACACTTGTTGACCAGTGTTATTAGTATTGTTGATTCCTTACAACAATGGCAACGGCATTGATTTTAATTCAAAGGGCAACTGTATATTATACATTGTTGGAACGATGCCACAATGCAAAAATAAAATAAAACTTGCAAAAATTTGCGTTTTTAATTAGTATCTCCGCTAATTAAAGCCGGACACGTATGAGACCGGGCGATATGGCTTCCCCGGAAAATTCCGAATCCGACGATACCCGCCTCGACGTCGCACCGCCGCCCGCTCTCGAGGAGATGAGGTGACAGACAGACAGAAACACAGACAGACGCGGGCAGGTTTTAATAAAGTAGACTAGGCGTGCCGCCCGGCGCCCTCAATCAATTAGCTTAAAATCAATAAGCTTAAATACAACACGGCATTGAAGTTCTTTATTATCTATCCATACACAGACATACAGACCCGGACCGATATTAATAAGCAATGGCCTTCGTGCGAGCCTAAATAAGAGCAACAGTTCCTAAAAATCATAGATTAATTAAGTACAATGCTCCCAAAAAGTAGTTTTTTTTTTTGGCATTCGATTTTTGTTAAGAAACCGTTGTACGCCCGGTGCTGCGCGAGCTTAAATACAACACGGCATTGAAATTCTTTATTATCTACTATCCATACACAGACATACAGACCCTGACTGGTATTAATAATAGAGAAATTCAAAAAATTTGCATTAGAATAAGGACAATTAATTGTCCCTTTCATCCTTTTTCGATTTTACACCATTTTTGTTTCATGCATTCAGAATAATTAACACAATCTTTAAAAGCGCCCGTTAAAATACGAAAAATAGTTTTTATTAGATAGAAGACGATAAATAAATTAAAAAGAAAGAAGGATTAAATTTATTATTGCAAATACAGCGAAGCCTCACTCAAAATGCCAGAGAAACATTGATTATTAGTGTATTTGATTTGTTTAACAATGGCAACTGCATTGATTTTAATTCAAACGGCATTATATATTGTTGATCTGTGCAACAATGAAAAAGTAAAGTAAAACTTGCAAAAATTTGCCTTTTTAATTAATATCTCCGCTAATTAAAGCCGGACACGGATGAGACCGGGCGATATGGCTTCCCCGGAAAATTCCGAATCCGACGGTACCCGTCCCGACGTCGGGCAACCTGCCGTTCTCGAGGAGATGAGGTGACAGACACACACACAGACAGACGCGGACAGGTTTTAATAGTGTAGATTTTTTATGGTTCCAATCAAGCAATACTTTGTGATGAAAATGGAGAAATAAGCAAAAACAAACGAACAAATAAATGAATGAACCAACAAACGAATAAATAAACAAATAAAGAAAAAACTTTTAAAATGCGAAACATTTAAAAATATACATAATTTTAAAAAGGAACTAAGAAATTTACCCAATTCGTAAGAAGAAGTGAACTTTGAAAATTGAAACAAAACATGATTATTTCAGATAAAAGCAATATTCGTGTTCTAAGAACGATTTTGCAATGTTGTTACGTACATCTGAAGGAATATCTGAACCAATAGTTGAAAACGTGAATGATTCAAGAATGTTCGAGATTAATTTCATTCAAGTTACGGAAAGTTGTACGGAAATACCACCAAGATGATAAATATTACATTGAAATAGACTATAAATTTGGGATGCCTTCTATAGTTTGAAAAAATCTTCCCATTTTCGAAACAAGTCAGCTTCTACTCCTTTTTATTTCTTACGTATGGCAATAGCTTTTCAGAATTATTCTTGTTCAGTGCAGCTGAATTCTTCCATGTCAACTTGTATCTGTATACTCAGAATTGCTATTAAATTCTTTGCTATTTTTTTACTATTCCTAAGGGCTGAAGAAGAAACTTCTAACAGCCTCGAAATTCGTGTATGCAATCTTCGTTGCAAATTGATGTGCTCTAATGCGTGATCTGTCACGAAAAAACCTGAAGCTCTATGCTCTGAAAATTTTCGCCTGTTGGCATTTTAATTGCAGATGTAAAGAACCGTTTCTTTTAGTGCTGAGCTTAAACAAATACCTAAACCATTTTTGAGCAACAGATGTATGTAAATTTTCGATTAACCGTCTCACGCATGCATTTGTTTCTTTCAGATGTAAAAATATATTTCAATATGCTACAATCCCATTTAGTATTTCAGGGTTGTGGTGTAATAATGTATTTTTGGAAATTAAAAATTGGTGTCCTCGTAAGAGGACGTTTTATGTTTTTTTTTTTTTTTCATGTGGCCATATTTGTTCAACACCTATATATAAATAGGCAAAGACAAACAGTTAACAATGGAATGGAACAAATGGAACGTCTCCTCCTCAGTTTTTCAACCAATTTTCTTTTATTTAGTAGCTATTGATGAGTTTTAATGATATCAATTAAAAATTTTTGGAAACAGTTTATTATTAGTTAATTATTTCCCCTTTTCTTTTGTCAGGCAAGCCTCATTTATGATTGTGCTGTTATATTGTTATAGATAGCAGATGGCAACGTGTCTTCGTTGAGTAAATTATTAGATAATAAATGTAAAACTCATTGTTGAAAAGTGTTTGTTGCCATGTGTTGTTTATGTAATGAAAAGTTATGGATGGAAAAAAAATGTTTCCGCTCTTTTTTTATTTACTTATCGAATATGGTTAAACCAAAGTACGGGAGTAATGCGAGACTACCTTCGATCGATAAAAAAATGAATCACCAAAATCACTCAGTGAGTAATTATCGATGGACAAAAGAAAAAGCGACTTATATTCGGAATGAATTGATAACCTTCTCCATTGGGAAGCCGGTTAACAAAAGACTGAACAAGTAATAGATCTATATTATTACCTAGAAAGTACATATTTATGTACTATATTGCATTATAATGCAAAAATATTAATTCTTCAAATATGACAATTCTATTCCGTTCAACTTACAGAGGGATATCAACTTTGTTCGCTTGTAGTAAAGAAACGAATACACTTTGTGCCGTACCCAATATTGATTAATATAATAGAACGAAACCAAACTGTTCAATGGAACAAATAATATATTTAGCTGAAAGAGCCCTACATAAAATTTCAAAATCCCCAAATGAGGATCGTGGCAGCTAATGGATTATTAAAGATATTTCTTACTGAACCCACAATCGGTGATAAGGACAGGTTTTTTCCCATAATTTAGTACATTAAATTTATGTTTAACAATCATTTTTCAGATCATCAAAGAAATGCATTCAACCATCTTTGCCTTCTACCAACTGACTTTACGTTTTGGCATCTGCATACCATCAACTTGTACCGTGGAAGACATGAGAGTCCTTGGAGCTCAAGGTAAGTATAAATACGGTGAAACTCTTCTTATCGGACATTATCAATTTTTTCCATTTCTAAAAAGTTCTCAATCCCCAGCTGCCTAGGAACATAGGGAACATGGGTGCATTCACACGATGCAGGCAATTTTCTTTTGTCGTATTGAATGTTGCTATGGTTATCAAAGTAACAGCAACGATATTGCTGTTCCCTAGCGCAATCAACAAATCACAGGAAATCAGTTTCAATGACGCAATAAAAAAGGCCAATCAGTCACTACGAGGGCGGAGCTATTAAATAATTTAGTATGAATTCGCACTTAATCCACGCCCCATTTTGTAAGGACTTTACTATTAGTATACCAGAAAGTTTTTTTTCTTTATTATGAATTCACGATTCATTATTTAGAAGATAGTTTTATGCGGCACTGATGGAAGAGAAATTACAAAATGTGGCGTGGTTTAAGAGATGCGAAACCTTTTAGAACTTACGATACATGTTGAAATCTTTCGTTGCCGTTGCTCATCGCTTTATGCGATACTGCTCTACTAAAACACATTTTTCCCCATGGCAGTCCGACGAGGGTTTTCAAAGTATTTGATAATGTGTAAGCTATTTATTTTAGCTATTTTTTAAAAAATATTTTAAATTCAGTTTTGCATCTTTTGCATCATTTACAGTAAATTCTGTCTATGACCTGTCAACCCTACGCTGGTTATGAAGTCGAATTTCCTAAAGTTTCCAGATAACTGAAAAACCTTTTTTAAACTTTTCTCAAATCGGAACATTTCCTAAATTTTGGCTCAAATGCATTTTAACTTAGGCAGAATTTACTGTAAAAATATTGAAACCTGAAATGTAAAATGTTTAATTTTTCATGTATTTTTAGTCGTGAAGCCTTTGAACTACAACATTCGTGTATCTAAGTGTCACGTGTTTGAGGAAGTTGTGGTTAAGCCAATGCATGTGATGGTATTGTAAGTAATATATATTCTTTTGGGTAGTAATCTTTTTAGGTGTTAGCAGTTTTATGTTAAGAATTAAAGAATTTATTTATTTCTTAGACTATAATTTATTTGTTTATTGATATTGTTTTGTTAATCACCAAAGAAGATCTGCACAGCAAAATACTAAATACTAAACCTTTTATCGATATATAGTCAGTTCCTCTAGAACTGATAGCGAAAGTGGAGCTAAAGCTTATTGGATTTATCGCCAACATTTACCACTTATACAATTTCCTCGCTGAATGGACGATTATCTGTGTTGTCCACTTTTACTGTTTCCTAGCTGAATGATCAATTCCGATTATATTAACCCTTCGTTAGGCGCGTGAATCTGTCAGATGCATAAATAAAATAGTGCTACAGATAGATAGGTGCTAATTTTTGTATTACTTCAGCAACAATTCATTATTTCTGATTGGCTGCGAAAATAATTTATTGTTACTGAAGTAATACAAAAATTAGCACCTATGTAACTGTATCTCTACTTTATTTATGCATTTAGCAGATTCGCGCGCCTAACGGAGGGTTAATAGAGAGTGAGAGAGCTGGCTGAGGCTTCGATTGCGTGTCTACCACTGCTACTACAGACATGCGTTTTGCACATAAAGTTCATTTTTTCTCTTTTCAAACGACAGTACTTCGTTTTGAAACATAAATTTAAAAAACGAGATAGACAAATAAACTAAGTGGTTATGAAAAACATTCAAACGTTTCGTTATCATTATTATTGTTTTATGATATCAGTAATTTTGGAGAACTTTGAACGAATTCACCAGTATTTTCATCCCACTAAGATTTTATGAAACTGTTTATAACTGAATTGAGGCACTTAGAAGCAAAGGGGTGTAAGTGACAAAATTAAAAATTGGGAGATAAATAGCGCAAATGATAGATATAAAGCACTATTCTATATTGTGGAAAGATATGTTAGGGATAGCCCTTAACAGGTGTTGCCCCCCAACGTGATTTAGATAAAAATAACATAAACGGTTCCATAAGATCCAAACTTTAGAAGCGTTTTTCTCGGAATCTTGTTTTGTTCACTTACATCCTTTGTTTATCACTGCCTTAATGGAGGCAATTCATACAGCGTCATAGGTCACGTGACAGCGATGTACGCGATGTAAACAAAGGAAGCTGTAGTATCGCTTTACTTCGAGTTCGACTAATCTAGTTAAAACTAGGCCTAAATAAAATTCTACGTTATTAAAAACTAGGACTAAATAAAGTTCTACGTTATTAAAAACTAGGACTAAATAAAGTTCTACGTTATATAAAATTAACACTAAATAAAACACTATAACTATTGTAATAATTAATAAATTTATTTTATAATGATTAAATTAAAGGGAAATTACTTGGTTTATAATCAGAAAAAGCTATGAAAATAGTCTAATTTTAAGATAGCTAATTTTGCTTCTCTAAATCTACGTAGAACTTAATTAAAAATTTGGTAAACGAAATCAGCGATCACCGTTATCACGTGACGCGATGAGTTGCCTCCATTGATAAATCTTTTGTGCCTCATCATGGGTTGAATGTTTCCTTAAATCGTATTCCTAGTGACAGTGAAGTGAAATGAGGGTTAGTTCAGTTGACGAGTTTTACATATGACAGCAATTTACATGTAGAATAAATTTTTAATGCAAGGTATTTTTAAAATATCTTCAAACTTTTAGAAAATTATACCAAAAAAAAAAAACAAGAGCATGAAAGGCGTTTTTTTCTCTTTAATCTATTAAGAAAATATAAATTTCTTAACTTTCAACCTTCTTCTCACCGAACTATGAAAAAATAAGAAAAAAAAATCTTTTCTACTGCTTAATGTGTATAAAATGCCTCCAAAATCATGTGATAAAAAAATCTTTTTTTAAAAATTACCCTTCTTGCGTTAAATTATGCTAGCTTTTTAAAATTATGCTTTCTTTTTTTTCTAAAAGATGTAAACCTTGCTTAACTTTCAGGGTTATAATGGGTCTGCTTTTGATGCTACTGATAGGGGGAACAGTCACTGAATGGCACATAAAGAGAAGATTGGCGAATGGAAACACCGCAAAAGACAGTAAGAATTTACAATATTGTTTACTTTATCAAACTATTTTTTTCAAACCTCATCTATGGTACAGAATACTTTGCAACAAATATTCTTAATAAATATGCTTTGGAGCACATGAGAGACTTTAAGGAAATTTAAATCTGAACAACAAGTTATACTCAAATTCTTGATCTGATATTTTTTGACATAATTTAAGTCAACTTAATGAAAGATCAACGTAATTTTTCAATTAACAAAATATAATGTTGGTGATTTAAAACGCGTGGCGATCAAGCTGATGTTTTATGTTAATAACGTATTCGGGCATGAGGTATGTAACGAGGGCTGTAATAAAAAATACGCTGTTCAGAAAAGTTTAAATTAAAACTGGCATTATAGCGGAGTGGCTTCTATCTCCAAATAATAGAGGGGGGTGGGGTGGAAAAGAATTTTTGTTGCAGCGAATTTTATAAAAATATGAATTATTTTCTTAAACAAAATAATACTGCCTAATTACAAGTAGTATCTGATAAGGGATAATTGTTTTATCGGCAAATGATATTTTTATATAAATGGATACTATTTTAAGTAGAATTTAGAAGTTGTTTTAGAAAATATAGAAAAATATAGTGAGAATGTAGGGGAGTCATTCTTAACGTATAACTCATGAGCATATGATCCCTTCCTTATCTCATAATTCCTTCCGCTATCGTTCTAGTTGAAATAGTTTTTTTCTCATTCTGAGGATTGATTTTGCCTGAAAATGGTGATGGTATTTGAAAATCGAACCAACTTAATAATCTGTGATCCAAACACATGGTTATGTCGAAATAAATGGCTTGCTTAAGTTTCACCATAAGCATGAAATGTTAATTTTATTCAATAAATGGCAACACGTTTGAGAAATATTTAAATCATTGGATTATTGCGAATGAAACCTGGTTTTCATTTGAATCAGAAGCCTCAAACAGTAGTAATGCTTTTGGAAATAGAACGAAGTTTCCCATTTTTCTTTTTAATCTTTTCATGGGTCATGGATTAGGAAAGTGATACAGTTCAAGGCATAGATGTCATTTTCTAACAATAGCTTGAGCTTCTAGAACTTTCTTAATCGCTTTTGTATTTTGGTCTAATCTTAGAAAAATGGTGTACACTATGCAACTTTTGATCAGTAATTTATCTAAGATTTTCACCGTCGGAAAGTTTCCGAGAGCAGCCTCCGGAAACGAAAATTTTATTTATTTATATTCGTTTTATGTATTTAAATAAATAAATGGGAAATAAAACCCAATGAAAGTGTTGAGAAGTCGTTGTTTGAATGGTACAAAATATTAGCGAAGGTCGGCATTACCTGGGACGCTATCTTATGCTTTTATTTCACATTTCATTACTTGTCGCTTAGCAAAATGTCTTCCGTGGTTTTTTTTTTTTTTTTTTTTAACTTTAGATTATTTTAAGAATAGAAAACGTAGCCTAACCAGCATAAAACCTTTGCTCCTCCGCAAGCAAAAGTTGAAATATTGGAAACTGATAAAAGGTAAAAATAATCAAATGAATAATTTAAGTTTTTAACCAGTGACGAATGCATGGTATATTATGAGTATCAGTAAATAAATCAGATTTTTTTTTAAATATAAATAATTACTGCAATTTTTTGCTTTGAATCTCTTTCTATTTTTAAATAAGGCGACTTCGCTTTGTGGCTCTTGACAAGATGTTTCCCCCATTTTGTAGTCGTTCCACTTGTTGCATTGATGCTGTTGAAAACAACCGTGTCTACTTATTTCACTGTCGTTTAATTAAATTATTCAATGTACTTTTTTTTCGATTTCAAAAAAATTAAGCGCAAACCTCAGTGGTTTTTCCTTTTTATATCCTTTCTATAATACATATTCATATATATATATATGAATTTTCGATAATAGATCAAGAACACTTTTGTTGACTACAGGAAAATTGGGAGGGGAGGTCACGACAATACAATATTTTTGTGAACACAATCATTGCTTTAAATTTAAGTTTATATTTAAAATTTCCAATCAAATAAATTTTTAAATATATATTTCCAAAAAAAAAAAAAAAGCAACGATTTTCGCTTTCGAAATTATTTTTATCTATATTTTTTATCTAAAATATAATAGGACGAAAGATATAAGAAATATTACTCTAAAATATGTTAAGGCTTTCAGCTCAAAATGTATTTTATTTAAATATAATAATAACATAATTCGCTTTTTTACTTAAAAATAACAAAGCATAATTTCTCATTGCTCTCTAATTTTTAAAGAATTCTTATGTGCAATATTAAACAATTTTAAAGTTTAAATACAGATTTTCTAAAAACGATTTTTTGTGTATCACATTTTCCTCAGAAAATCTTTCATTGAATTGAAATTATTATTATTATTATTTTTTAAGAATTGCTGTATGCTTCCTTCATCATCTAAATCTAACATTCTAAAATTAATGTTTATCAATATCATTTATTTTCGCTTTTGGTAAGTAAGGTTCTTAATTTTTTTTTTTTTTTTTTTTCAAATTAGCTTTGATATAAAATGAAAAAAGTGTAATCTTTCGTTTTAAAGGATCTAATATCATCATACGATGATGTGCAATGTTGACAGAAGTTCACCAGTGTAGAAAGAAAACATTTTGAAACATTTGTTTCAGCACTAAGCTCACGCGCGCTGCGAACGAAAACACAGAAACGGTAAATAACTGATGCATCACTGAAGCCGTAACAAGTGCTTACGCATTGCCGAGTTCCTTTGTTTCTCGAGAGAAGTCGAGTGAAAAATATTAAATACTGTCTGTTTTTCTAATCCGAAACCTTCCTTCATTTTGCGCATGCGTCAGGACTGCTTTAATTTGACCGAAATAGGGGTAGAAGAACAAATAAAGATGCGGATGTGTTTACTTTTTGCGAAGAATAACAAAATAGCTGCGTTCTTGTTCTTTTCTTTTGTGCTAAATATTCACATGAGAAATGGAATAATTAAATGTCGTGAAAAGTAAAAAAAAAAAAAAAAAATACTTGGCTAAAACAAAACTTCCAAAAATGTGGTCTCAGGCGATCACTCCTTCGACAAATGGAATCGTTCCCGACTGGTATTTCGAGGACAGTATGTCGTAAACTTACAACTTTAAATTTCTGAAAGTATTCTTAGTTACAGTACTTACAGCCTTCTACATTTTAGAAGCGAATAAGCTACAACAAAATAAAAATATATACTTCATGCTTAATAAATATTACATTTCACAGAATAATCATTAGTTTAAATGCATCATTATTAAAAAGATTTTAAGTTTTTTTTGCAAACAAAATAGCAAAATCTAAACAATTAAAAATAAAAATTGCAGTTCTTTGTTCGAAAACATTCAGAATTGTTTTAAAACACGTTTTGAGTGTCCGAAACTTTTCGCACAAATAACATAAATGTTGTTGTTTCTAATGCCACTTGGATATCCAAGCTCTCCTTCGCAGAGCGACTAGACACTAAGGTAGTTAGGAGAGCCTTCCGTTTAGAGATGAGCACCACAACGGTGGAAGTACGACTTATTATGTACATGCATGACACCAGATGGCGCCACCATAAATACGCCACCTTCCTTTTTAGACCTATGGGTGAAGGAAAGTTAAAATCTCCACCCTCCGGTACCCTCGGAACTGCCTCGGGATTTCAGGGTCCACGGATTTTACATGTACGTATCCCCAAGTGTACGTGGTGGGCTTTCAGCGGCTCGGGTATCAAACCTGAGGTCCTCCGATCCGAAGTTCGACACCCTAACCACTAGGCTACCACGGCCCAAATAACATAAATTGTTCTTAAAAAGAATTCTGGGAGTTTTTATGTGCAATTTCGGGTACAAATAAAGCTTGTAAGAAAAATATTCTTAAAATCGTATTATATTTAATTTAAAAGTAATCAAGTTTAATTATAATTAATTTTTCACAATATTTTTAATAGTAGATGTTTCAAGCTTTTTTTTTAGGAATACATTACAATTTTTAAGTTATTTTCTCCGCGATATGTATTACGTATTTTGAAATCTCTTAATATTTTACCTTTAATTGACAACTTTAAGTGATCATTGGTTGACAATTTTTCCAGTAATGAATGGCTATGTATTATTTTGATTCTTCATGAACAGGACTAATTTTATATTAGTGATATGCTAAAATATAGTTCAAATTAGGATTGGTTTAGTAAAAGAAATTAATTTAGTTTGTCAAAAAACAATTCTGATTATGTTCTCCTTTTCGCAAGACGGAATGGAATGTATGCTCTAAGAAAATAAATAAACAAAAAACTGATGCATTCTATTATATAGGTGCTTTCCTTCAGAATTAAAAATCAGTGATTTCCCCTGATCATAAGCAACACAGCAACGAACTTTAAGGCTGTGACAAATGTAATTGCCACCAAATTTATAAAATTTAAATACCTTTAATAAACAATTTCCCGACCTTTTTTTCTCCCGAAGTCACCTTTAACAGTTGTTTTTTTAATCCATTTCCGATGAACTCGAAATTATTGCTACACAAATTTTGAATTGAAGAAAAGCAATTGAAATTAATAATTAACGCTTAAAATTAGGTTGGAAGGACTTGTTATTATAATTGAAAGATGGAAAAATATTGTACTCCTTTAATTTTTATGGAATGAAATGTATAAAAATGCCGTAGTGTGCAAAACTTTTGAAAAAGATCTAACATTTTCGTAATCAAAAAACTTTTTTTTTTTTCGAATTGTATTTTTTATGGAATGTAAAAAATAGTTAAATAATTTTTTATTCACTTTTCTTTCCTCTTTCTTAATTGTAGCTTTTTTTTTATTTCAGGAATATCGTTAGTATATTTTTATTGCAAAGCATTTACTCAGCTGACCAAAATCTTGTGCGCTTTCCAGAGAAAATTCTCCTAAATCTATACTAATATTACAAAGCTGAAGAGTTTGTTTGCTTGAACGCGCTAATCTCAGGAACTACTGGTCCGATTTGAAAAATTATTTCAGTGTTAGATAGCCCATTTATCGAGGATGGCTATAGGCATTGATATCATCACGCTAAGACCAATAGGAGCAGAGCGCCGAAAATTGCATAAAATAGTCCTTTCTATCGGAAGAAATTGTCGCATCCTTTCGAGCTTGATACCATTGAAATGCGCGTAAAAAACTACTTCAGGAAGAGTTTTTCACTACGTGCTAAAATTCGAAGCCTCTAAATTAACTAGAAAAGAAGTTATAAGCGTTTTTCTCTGTAGTTTGAAATTATTTTTTCACTGTAATTAACTTTAATTTTATTCTACTCGGATGATAACCGTTTTATTTTATTTGCATTATTGCATCATTTCAACAATTGTTTCAGTTGCCGTGTGAACAAACAAATCAATGCAGTTGCCATTGTTAAACAAACAAATCAAATATAATAATAATCAACGTTTCTAGCACTTTAATGAGGCATCGCTGTATAATTTAAGGAAGACCGTGCAACGCCGGGCGTCGCAGCTAGTAAAATTATAAAGGGAATATAAACCCCAAAATAATTTTGTACGCATGCTTTTACTATGATAACTGAGTATTATTTCATAACATTAATAAAGTTTATAAGAGTTTATGTTTGCTTTAAAACAAAAAAAATACTCACGACTACTCTTCAAATTTCAACGCGCCTAAATGAGCTTTTATTACGCAAAGAGCACAAAATAAATATAAATAAGTTTAATACACTAAAAAACTCTAGTTCAACCCTTTTACCAAAAAAAGTGGAAGAAATAGTAAAATTTAGCTGCAATGAACATTTGGTACTAACCTAAACCATTATAATGGTGTAATTTCACATAGTATCACGATGAATGTAAATCACGCTTTCAAAAAATTGTTTTAAAAGAAAAAAAAGAGTAATTTTCAATTGACGAACAATAATTTATCGAAGACAATTAGTCTAGCTTGGAAGATGAGTTTCATGCGTAAGTTATTCTTAAACTTGATCGTTTTGCCCCGTTTTCAGCAGCCGTAACAAGATTCTAATCATTCTAATTTCAAATTAAAATACAAACATGTTACTCCTGGTAAAATTGATTTCGTGACTCCAGTGCCATTGAAACCAGATTTTGCCAGCAAACTTTAGACGCTAGACACCACAACGTAATTTTGTTAATTTTCCATTTTATGAGCAGCGATTCTTGTCATAACGGATTCAACTCATTTCCTTAAGAAAAAATACGTTTATGAAACGGGTTATATACTTTAAATAAAATATTTTTATTTATGTATTTAGAATAAAAGCAAGGAAACAAATAATTGTTGTGTTACAATATAACTTCATTGATTAATAACTTTATAGTTTTGGCTTTTCGACGCATATAAAGCGACATTATCGATATATTTTTGATATTTTTTTTAATTCTACCACCTTATTGTATTCACTGTCACTATTTTAACCTAATTTTTTATATACAATCGATAGATTTTCACGACAGCTGATGATTAAAACTTAAACGAACATCGTAGCTTCTACGAGTCAAAAGCTATTCTAATTGCAAATTTCGATACGCAGCAAAATAACCTCAAAATGGCGGCGCTTCCCTCTTTACCCTAAGCGATGCGCCACTGTTCTCGCTTATTGTTATGAATTCTTTGATCCTTTAGCTATCCAGTGGTATTATTTAATTTTGGATGTACAGGATAGATTCGAAACTACAACGCCAAATTTTATCCCCCGATTTTGTTATCATTAGATTTTTTGGATTGCCCCCGTATGGTAGCAAATTTAAAGACGTATTCACGTCAAAAAAAAAAGGTTCTCTCAGTTTATGTTTAGTTGGTCATATGCTTTTTTTTCTTCTTCTTCTTCTTTTTCATATTCTCCCTTAAGGTTCGTTCCAACGCATTCTCCTGGCATTCTCCCTCATAACGAATATGAAAAGGCTGTGCTCAACAGAGAGCAGTACAGACGAGATGAAGAGTTTACATGGAATTCGGGCCCTCAGCATGACTTGGGTCATCCTGGGACACACCTATGTTTGGATCAACTTCCAAGCCTTACGTGAGTACTAATAAACATCATTATTTATGCACAGGAGTCAGGTTTTCTCTGGGAGAGCAACCGGGGGTGTTGGGGGATGAGCCCCCAGAGCTCTTAGTGTTTCCATGGTTTTAAACAGTATCGCCAATCCCAGTATCGACATGTAAGAGAATCAACTCCCCTCCCCCCCCCCCCCCCATCCCGGAGAAAATTCCAGTTGCACCTCTCCAGTTGCCTCTCGCTTTGCAATCGTCTTCGCATATGTAATTATAAATTAAGTTCTCAAACTTAATTGAAACGGATAACACTGAAAACACATTTTTTTGTTAAGTGTTATTATACTCCATTTTTACAAAATAAATCATAGGTACATCAATAAATTATACGAATAAAATTTTCTTAACTTTGTCTTAATGTTAGCTGATCACTAAATGTTTAAAAAATTAAAAGTGTACAGTGGTCCAAAATAAACTGGGAAAATAAAGGCTATCTATGAAAATGCTTTGTTGAATTTTCAAGAAATTAAAACAAGAAAGATTTTTCCCCTAAATTAGAATCTGCTATATTTACTGTTATTGCTACAGACATCCTCAACAAGATTTTAACAAAGTCACTGTTACTGAAAATATCCACTCTTAAGATTTTTTATTGTCAGTAGTGATAAATAATATTTTTGAAATGAAATTGATGTACTCTTTATTATTTTCAGGGAAAACTAGTGTTGCTAGCCAATGGTTTAATGATTTAGAATTCGAAGCCATTTTGAATGGATGGCTGTCGGTATCATCGTTCATTTTTCTGAGGTAAGTAGATTAGTTACAGTAGTTAATGATATGTGCAATTTAAAAAAAAAATGATTTTGTTTCTGATAAGACATAAGAATTTGTTCGTGCTTGATGCAATATAGAGTAGCATTCCAAAACTTTAACCTCACTTCGATATGAAAATAAATATTAAAGTAATAATAACTGTAATAATTAAATAAAAAATAAATTAACTTAAAAAAATCTTTCGAAAGTAAAAATGAGCATTTTTAAAATTGTCAATTTGTTTGAATGCATTTTTGTTTAAGTAAATAAGTTTATTGCTTCTGTGCGCCTAAAACTAGATGCAAAAATTGTTTGCTTTATTAAAAAAAAAAACTATCGGTACCTTAGGCAATGCCCTTGCTAAGAGTTCAAAAAAATAGAGACATACGATGCCATGCCACAGATTTGTCTGGACATCGCACACGAACACACACATAGACATTGCCTTTTACATATGTAGACATTATTTTAGTAACTCTTCATATAACAGTTTCTGATTGAAAATTTCAACGCACATAGGATAAAATAAAATGTTCTGTCGAAAACTAAGGAATAATACTAAAATTTTATTCTTTTAAACAGTGGGCTGCTAACAACATATACAACTATAAAATACATGATTAAGACGGGAGGAAAACTCAACATATTCCTCTACACAGTACGTAGATTTATGAGGTAAGTATGGACTATTATTATTTCATTAATTATTTGGATAGCCTTATTTTTAAAATGTCATCTAATAACAAATTCAAACACTTCCAAAAAGTCATTTTGGTTTCTTCTCTTCTCTTTAGCTCCAATTACGGGCAACTCGAAAACTTTCATTTCATTTAAACCTTAAGATATTAAAATCATAGAAAATAAAAAGTATTAATGATTTGAGACTTTTTCCCAGATCTTCACTTTACTGTATACATCCAGATTATTTGGTGAAACTCAAAAAAATTCTCAAAATTTTACAACCAATCAGAATTTACTTCGTAAGGGGTCTCGATGAATGTGTTATGCTTCTGAGATTATGTTTTCTACGTTGCAGATTGTATCCTTCTTTGTTGCTGCTTCTCGGTGCCATATTTTTCTTGCCATGGATTGCATCCGGTCCATTTTGGCCCGAACTTCCCGGAGTTGAAGTGGACAATTGCCATCGCTATTGGTGGAGGAACCTTATCTTCATCAACAACTGGACGCCGATCAAAGAAATAGTGAGTCTTTTTTTCTTTCCTTTTTTTTCATCTTAAGGCGCGATTTATAAGACATCGTTCCATATCACCGTCTCAAACCGCCCTGAAACATACATTGTCTAGTGCGCATGTCCAGGCATCGTAACGATGTAGAGAGCACGCGTTTGAAAACCAAGTTTTTACTCAAAAAATGTAGCTAGTCTAAGAAGTAGGTCACATTTTATAGCACCATGATGATCATAAGAACTCTCATTGTATTTTGGCAGCAGCAATACGGATAAATGTAAAGTAGCTTCTTCTTCCACAAAATGGAGGCCTTGTCGACATTCGCCCTTTTCAAAGACATGGGAATCGCTGGTTATTTGGGAAGTGTCACCTGATAGGTGACCGGCATTAACAATAACACGCTGCAGTCAGATGACACCAGATCGCGCCATCACAAGTACACCACCTCCCTTTTTGGACATGAGACTGAAGGGGAGGGACATTTTCTCCAGCCTCCAGTACCTTTCGAACTGCCTCGAGATTTCAGAGTCCACGGATTTTACACGCGCGTATTGCCAAGTGTACATGGGGTCTTCTCCGGGTCGGGCTCCGAACATAAACCTTTCGGTTTAAAGAACGACACCCTAATCACTAGGCCACCACGGCCTCTATAAAATAACTGGCGTCATGGAATTATATTCTGTTGCAAGTTAGGAAAAAAATATTAGAATCACAGAAATTGAGCACTATACTAAAATTCACGAAGGACCCGAATTAAACTCTGAATGCTCGTTGTTACTTCATAACAAGTGTCCGTAATATTCCTTGCAACTCCATTTATACATAAATAAAAATAATTTCAAAAATTGTGTAGTGAATGTTGCTCCATCGACTAATCGACCTTTGACTAACCTAAATTATAATGAAGACTCTTCATTTAGTCTAAGTCAGCAGATTTTTTTTTTTTAACTACGGAATTTAGGGTTGTTTATAGCAGGGTTTCTCAATCGTTTTCGATCATGGAGCACCTTTGAAATTGGAAAATCAACTCAGAGTCCTAAGTTTCCCCTCGATGCTATGTAGTAAACAAATAGTAAATAATTTAGCAAATAGAGCGGCTAAATTGCATTGTTGATACAAGATACCTTACTTTAAAGTAGCAAGATATTAAGAGTTCGCAGTTTAATTTATTTTCTTTATACAGGGTGCTGCAGCATAACTTCCTTTTTTAAAATGCGCACGTGTCAGGCCATAAATATTGATGCGGGACGGGAGGGATCTCATTCTAGAGAGATGGTTCTAAAGTTTCGTTCCCAAGTTTGGTCAGTCACCATCACCTACACTGTGACAAATTCTAGTTCAACCTTTCACCAAAAACATGGTGAAAATGGTGAAATTTAGCTGCAACCAACATTTTGGACAAAAGGTGAATCATTATAATGGTTCCTTGTTTCCCATTTATGGTGAAACTTCACCATTATAATTTTTCAACTTTTATCCAAAATGTTGGTTGCAGCTAAATTTCACCATGTTTTTGGTGAAAGGTTGAACTAGAATTTTTCACAGTGTAGAAACAGTGAGGAGCGTGCGTTTTTCGTCGAAACCTACTTTTCGAACGAATATTCCGTAATTTGGCTGAGTAGCACGCTCCCCTGATTTGAACCCCTTATGGTTTTTTCTTGCAGGGTTTTTTTGAAATCCCACCTTTATGCCAACCGTTCAAGAACCCCACAACACCTAAAAGCCAACATCGGAGCTGAAATTGCAAACATACCCGCTGCTATGCTGGTAAGGATCGTGACAATCGCTAGAAATAGGCTCTCAGTGTATGGGTAATAAGGGGGGGGGGGGCATTACCTACCTTATTTGATTTTCATAACTGCGCAAAACAAAACTTTGGATGTATATCTATATTACTTAAAAAATTAGAAATTTATGATTCATAAAACAGTTTACATTGCGCTTTGAAAAAAGGAAGTTAGTTATGTTGCCGCACCCTGTAGATTTTCAACCCTTTAATCATTATTCTAAACCTTTTGAAAACACACACACACCAAAAAAAAAGAAAAAAAAAAAAACAATCAAATAATAATAATAACAATAATAAATTATATAAATAAATATATGATTTTAAATATTTAAACATCTTTAATTAAGATGTTTTTAATTTTAAACATGTCCTTCTGTGGAGCACACTGGGAATCAGTGCTCCTCATCAAATCTTGCGAAGCACGTCCTTTTCGGAGCACAATTTGAGAACTTCTGACTTATAGTATAAAAAAATAATTGCCTTTTCTTCCCTGGTCTGTGCGTTTGGCCAAACACTTAAAATCTTTAAATACGGTTCAATTTCTTAACTAATTTCCTATTCAGTATTACACACTCTAAAAAAGTGTCGAGAGTTTTCTGATACGTGAACCATCAAATCACAAGTTTCTTATTCAGAAGGATAATGTGTTGCTATTGCGAAACAATGAAAAAGGAAAAATGTATCTTTCCTTTTTACTCATTCTACAAATGCAGTTTCTCATTTTTGCACATTTTATTCACTCAGCATCATTTCACATTTACCTTATTTTTCAGTGTATGCAACACTCCTGGTACATATCAGCTGATATGCAGCTACACATAATTGCACTACTGGTCCTTATACCGTTGTACAGGTAAGGAAAAAACGTTTATACTTTAAAAAGATGTTTAAGAAGCTTAATTAAATTATATAGTTAATTGTGGAATATATTTCTCTCACTGTTCATTATAACTAATTTGTACCACTGCGTGTAACCATTTTGATTAAAAAGTCGAGTAAATTGTCTACTTCTTAACTTAACTTTTAGATACATACATTACGCTTTTGCCAGCTAAAAAAAAATTTTATGTTAAAATTTGAGAAATTCTATCTCCTCCAGTTTAGGAGCTTCGAGTCTGCTAACTTCTGAATAAAGAAAATAATCTTAAAGATGTTCGAACGCTCGAAGCCAGTGTGCGAATTAAGTAGATTTATTATTAAGTAGTATAATGGATATTTAATTTTTATTATGGATTATTTGAATTTGGAGTGGACATGCCCGTTCATAAATTTAGTTGCTTTCAACAAACGGAGAAGCAAACATTATGATTCGCGTTCTAATAAACGCACCTGCCAAACGTACTTCCCTAAAACTCGAATGAATTCGTCTTTTTCTGTCATGCGTAGAAGTGCCCAAGTGTCAGGACTTCGTGGTCGAATTGTACTAGTATCAGGCCGCCTTGCATATGAATCACTTAGTATTCTTGTTATTGTGTTTATGCTATCAAGCGCGCTACAATATTTTGAAAGGCCTAAGAAATATGACATCTTTCGAGATGTTATGGTATAACGAATGATATTTGAGAAATATATACTAAGATCTTCGTGGTAAACTAGCGGATGACGAGTAACAAAAATTGAAAACGAAATGAAATTAATGATTTTACCTATAAAAATGTCGTTGTTGAAAATGCCACTTGGAAATTCAAGCTCCCCTCACAGAGCGACCAGGAATTAAGGCAGTAAGTTAGCGCCTTCCGTTTTTACTGAGCACCACAAGGGGAAAGCACGACTTGGCGCAAGCACATATTATGTATTCGGGTAACACCAGATGGCGCCACCACCTTCCTTTTTCCACCTAAGAGTGAAGAAAAGGAAAGTCTCCGACCTGCGATACTCTCGGGACTTCAGGGTCCACGGATTTTACATGCACGTAGGTGGTGGGTTTTCAGCGGGTCGGCTATCGAACACCTGACCCTACTGTTGGATATCCGACATCCTAACCACTAGGCTACCACGGCCCATAAAAATGTTTTTGACATGAAAGATTTTGAGACTGGTTTCACTCAATCATCGACAGAATATTTCTGAAATTCATAACTAAAACTTGCATAACATACATAACTTGTTTTATTTCAAATTTAGGAATCCTTATTTTGGTTTTGCTGTGTGTTTCGTTCTGTCTCTGGCTGGTTCTCTAATAGTCGGAGTGTTGACGTACGTCAATGACTATGATCCTACAATACTGCTGTCGACAGCAAATACTGAGTAAGTTTGATTACTTCTCAAGGCAAAGGTGAGGACAAATATTTAATGTGCATTAAAAAAAAAACTGATTCAACAAATTCACATTATATTAGTAAAAAATGCAATTTTCCTTCACTTACAGTACATTTTTAACAGTATTTATCAATCCATAGTCGAAATAGAATGCATATTTTAAAAAAGAGTAATTTAAGTGCAGAAATGTGTTAATTCATAATGTATAGCAAGAGTAATTTTTAATAAATGTCAAGGCACAAGTTGTCAATTGTCTTTAACCTCCCCAGAATTTATTTCATCCCTTTTTATTTCTTTCTTTTCCTTTTCTTTTTTGCATTGAAAAAGGAACTTTTCATAACTTCAAAAAACATGTCTGCAATTCGCTTCGTTATTTGTGAATTTTGTTGTTGTGAGTTGCTTTTAATTTTTTTTTTAACATTCTCAAAGTTACACTCAAAACTTGGATTCAGCTTTGACCCTCGACAACAAAATAATAACAATAACAATAATAATATGAGAATTACTGCAGAGCTCCGGTGCTATTGTTCAAAAATATCCAGAAGAGGAAGAAATTAAAAATGTTCCATATAGGTCTTTAATTGGTTGTTTTATATTTTTAGCAACAAGAACAAAGCCAGTTATGTTTCCTGTATCTTCATTGCCAAAGTATTGTAAATGAATATCAAAAATTCATTGGAAAGGGTTGCGCCAAGTTTTAAATTATATATTTAATATCAAAGAACATTGCTCTGACTTAACGAAAACAAACAATTCTATTGTTGAAGCTTACATATGGATGGCAATTGGTCTACTCATCGAAATGATCGGAAATCAGTTTTAGTGGATTTTCAATTATATTAGTTTGAGTTTCATTGTATTGGTTTCCAGTCAAAACAAGCAACAGTTGCTCCTTTCAGTATGAAATCAAAATTCATTGAGCGATTCCAGATATTTTAAAAGTAATTATTTAGCTTAGGCGAATCTTAACACAAAATATAGGTGCAAACTATATAAGAAATAAAATGAAATAAAATTTTAAAAAGTAATAACGATAAGTTTGGGCAATAGCAAAAGTTATTTTATTCTAAGAGCTTTGTGGAAAATAAAAATCTAAACACATATTTTTTTTGTGTGAAACAAAACTTAAATGATGGAAATTTGTATTTAATTCATGCGGATTGAAAGAGCAACTCAGCTGATTGTTTGATTCTTGTCAAGCAATCAATAATATGTTAAGTTATTGAGAAGTTAAAGATCTTCAGATAAAAGTTTTCATTTTAGTAAATAAGATTATTATTTCCAGGGAGTATCTGGGAAAATGAAGGGTCATATATTAGACCGCTAACCGCTAAGGTATTTTCATAGCACCATGCTAATCAATTTCCTTTCATGACCCAAAATAAGGTTGTTGCTTTTTATTTCTACTGGGATGCTGTTGGCTTCTGCCAATTTCAGACCTAGTGCGTTCCCGAGAGACTGGAACCATCTCGTTCAGCGGCACCGCAATGAGTGTGGTACCATCGCCGCATGAGAATTTTGACGTTCGGTTTCTCCACCAGAAAGGTCGAGCCCCCGGGCTCTTGATGATAAATTGCACTAGGAGTTGAATTTTTCAGAGAGCATCCAAGTCAAATGTCTACGCGAGGGATCTTTTACATGCCGCATAATCATGCGACATGGGCGCAGACGATTTTCTGCATCTCGAAAATCCACCGGCACTGCCAGGCTCGATCCTCCGGCCTGGGGCGTACACGAGCTCCGTGCCTTACCACGACGCCACCGTGACGGCTACATCATTAAGATTAACGCTCTGTTAAATATGAAGTGGCAGTCATTTTTGATAGATTTTTGTGGGAAAGCTACAGGTGGGCTTAAACGAGCGTATATACCCGGTACGTTTTTTCCCTCTCCAAATTGTCAACTGAAATGTGCATTATTCATCACTAGCCAGGGGAGGGACACAGTAATAATTTATGGATGCACGAGGGAGCTTGCGCGCAAGCAAACCTAAGGCTTCGGCTAGGGGTCTGGTGGAGAAAAGTATCAAGTGGTTCTTTCTCGTGAAACTTTTCCTAATAGAACTCTCATAAGAGTTTTTTTTTTTTTACTATCTCTTAAACCAATTTATTTACATTAAAGTACATGAAAATAAATAAAAATTATTTAACGGGATGATTACGTATTTATTTTATTCCTTTCGGAGGGACACGCCGCCCGTAGGTACCTCTTAAATAAGCAATTGGTCACTACATTTATTTATGTAAAATATCAAATCATTTTTCATTAAATAATTAAAACATATCCTATGCAAGGAAGTTGAATTAATTATTTCTCAAATTATTTTCATTAACTGTTTACGAATTTAAAATTGTTGATCGATTGTTCAAAAGTTTAAGGAATTTTCTAAAAGTTTTCATTTTAGTGAATAAAATTGTCAGTTCTAGGAGATATTTGAAAATGAAGAGTCACATGTTAGACCGCTAACCGCTAAGGTATTCTCGTAGTTCCATGCTAATCAATTTCCTTTCATGACCCCAAAATAAGGTTTAGCCTAGAAATGGCCAATACCTGCTTTTCTTATATCTTAATCGTTACGTCTGTGTAGATTTTTATCTGCATGGATATGAATATACGGATGAAATTGTAATCGTTCCTGGGTCAAGAAATTCATGTTTGTTGCTTAACAGATCCACAGCAAAATGCGTAAAAAGCATGCTAAAGCGAGCATATTTATTGATAATTTATTATTTCTGCGCTTCGCAGAAATGTTAACTTGCTTGGAATCTTAATATGGTTTTACCTAATTTTAAGTTTTTTTTAGGAAAGATGTTAGAAGACCAGTACGCTATATTTTAACTAGTCAATAATGATATTTCTCTACGCGTAAATAATCCTTGAGCTTTTTAGTGAATTTACAAATGTAGGTATAAGTCAATGTACTTTACAACTTCCTTTACCAAAATAAATCGTCATTAACTGAAATAAACCTATTAGAATTAAAACTGGCTAATTAACATATTAGTGTGGCAGAGCTTTTCTGTATCTCAAAAATACTTAAAAGCGCAAAAAAATTTAAAAGAATATTAAGTAAAAATTGTTGAATATAAATGCAAAAAGAATTGTTGATATACGTGTATCCGATCTTTTTCAGGAACGTCTACAGAATCATAGAAAACATTCACATCAAAACTTTTACATACTTCGGCCCATATTGCATCGGTGTCATTACAGGATATTTGATTCTGAAGCTTCCGAAGTTAAATTTTTCAATGGTAAGAACAAAACTTTACGCATTATAGTTCCTGGTTGTTCATTATTGTACTTTTTAGCGCAAGATTTCTTTTTATTTTTTGTCATGCTTGGTGACATCGTTTAAAATCTACCTTAAATGTATAATTAAAGTCGATCGAATGAGATCTCGCGGCGAACCATTTGTTGAAAGAAGGTCAGTTTTGTTTTGGTGTTAGGGAACATTAAGCTGCGTTATTGCGTCGAATCACGGAAGGTTTGCACACAATATCAAAGCATTCTTTCATTTACTGTTTATTTTATGATTTTAGAGTTCATAAATTATTTCAAATGTCAAATTTATTCCTGATTTTCTGAATCATTCTTTTTTTTTTATGTGGCACAAAGTGCACATAAAAAGTTTGAAGTTTGTAGCACAATTTCTTCCCTTTCCACGAATGAGCTGAAACTGTAGCAAGTTGTTTCTTCAAACAAAATTTGTCTGAAAAAAATCCATTTTGGATGGTGGACAGTGCTTAAAAGGTGCCAAGGTGCCATTGATGGAATAAAGTGGGCATAAGAAACTTGAAGTGTGTAGGATAATTCCTTCATTTGCCACAAATGTGGAGAAATTTTGGCCAAAAATATACGCGAAATATAGTGTATTCCAACACTTTGAAACAAATTGTTTCAAACGTTAAAAAAAAAGCATTTGCCGCAAACGAAGGCCCTGTGCACTTCAAATTTTTAAAGTTAATGACATCAATGGTGATCGAATTATTTTCAGTTGAGAATTCCGAAAACGTTTTATCAATTTTTTACGGGGGGTTGCGTATAAATTAAAATCGCTAATTTACGAAAGCATAATTGAAATGTGTTGTTGCGTTGTCGTAGTAAAGATTATGTGGTGAATTAATTGCAATAAAATTGTAAAGCAATTAAAGTATTATTTATAATTTTATTACCTATTATTACTTTTAATTCATTTTTTAACTAATTCTTTACTGTAACTTTTTTTCTCTCGGAATGAAAAATTCTTTAAAAATTCTCAAACTTCTAAATTAAATCTGTAAACGTAATTTTAGATTTTATTATAAAACATAATTATATTTTTTAATTTTAAACCTTCATAATATGAGCCCTTATATCGTCTAATTCTTGTCATTAGTACTTTCTAGTTGAAACTTGTATATCTACAACTTCAACGGTTGCAAAACCAGAAAGAACTACAGTGTTGTTCTAGACGAATCGACTCTTGAATAACGCAAAACGTAAAAGAGAGTGTAGTTGTTTTCTTTGCATTAGAACTGCGCTGACAGTGAAACAACTTCTACAGAGTACATTAATTTGTTTGAGAATTTACATGCAAGAAAGTTGACGACAAAATTACTTGCCAAGTTGGTGACAAAGTCTTAATATGGGCAGACGAAAATCTCTGGTTTGATAAACCGAGATACGTAGTTCTCTCTAAAATCTTCTTGGCGGATCAACAACACATAATTATTTACAATGATCACCATAACCTCTTCAAACCCCAGAACTAAGCACAAACAATTTTGACTCAATTGTTTTGTTTTATGATTTAAAAAATGATTACAAAACAAAATAACTAAAAAAAAATTTTTTTTGTTTTAAATTTTAATTAATTAGTTTAAATAATAATTAATGCCAATTTTCCATGTTTAAAACGAAGTAATCTATCTGTTGATTAATTTAAAAAACAATTGGGTGTTTTAGCCTTCAAACTGCACAAACAGTCGTTAATAAACAATATTTTCAAAAGTACCAAATTGGGTACACTTGGACTTAAGAGGTTAAAGACTCGGTATTACTCTTGCACTAACTGGAATTTCGAATAAAATCATTTACAACTAAATCGTTAACTTGATCTCAAAGTATTGCTTCTACAATATAGTCTAACCTAATCCTCTCGCAATTTATCGCACTTCTCTTTTATACCTGTTGTTGCTTGGTGGATTTTGAAAACTACGTATCTCGGTTTATTAAACAATAACATTTCTCCTTTCGGTCTGCATAAGATTTTGTCGCCCATTCGACAAATAGTTTTGTTGCCAACTCTCTCGTGCGAAAATTCTCAAACAGATAAATACAAGTACAAATACGAATACAAAAGTGACGACCAGCAACAGGCTCAGGGCCCAGCTATTTAGCAGTCAATTTAGCAGTCCCCAATGAACACTGTAGAAGTCGTTTCACTGTCAGTGCAGTACTGGCGGAAAGAAAACAACTAGACTCCTTTTTTTTTTCATTCTCTCTACCCAGCCCCCCCCCCCCCCCACACACCACACCAATATATCTCTCTCTATTTCTTTAATATTCCTTTCTAAAATGCTTTTTTTTTTTTTTAGAATTCGTCAACTCTTAAATAACAAGCGCTTTATTCTACGGACATGCATGATACTTCGTTCTTTACTTTTAAAAGATTAACGGTACTAATTTTTCTGCATACTAATTTTCAATACCTGACAGTACATTTATCTCAAAATAATTAATTTAATACAGGATTCAAATCTCTTCTGTTTTCCAAACTTACGCCTTAAACAAACACATTTCGTTCTATTGAAACTTTTTTCTTGAAACTTTTTGCATTTTGCTGAGAACGTTTCAGTGTACGTATTTATACTAAATGAAGCATAAAATATAGTTATTAACGCATCATATTTTTAAGTGATAGAACTTGAACTGAATGTAAGCAGTTTTTAAGTTATTTTTAAATTCAAAGTTTCATTTGTTACTCCCTATTGACTAAAATGAAATTCGTAATGTTTTTTTAAACTTAGTACAATCTTTTCTGTTATAATAATAGACGAAAAAAGGGTTTCTTCTCTGCTTTTATAAAGCTTGTATAAGTATGCCTCACTGAGTGTAATTATTACATTAGCTCTCGTATTGATTACATTTTCTTTGATTATGAAAACAATCATATACCTTTGGAGCAGTCTCTGAATCTGATTGGCTGGTGCTGCGCATGTGTTTTGGGCATTTCGTCTCTGTACGGAACACATCGGTGGAACACGGGCCATTTCCACGCGCCAGAAGTAACGGCCACTTACGCAGCTCTTCACCGCACCACATTCACCATTGCAGTAGCATGGGTGGCTTTCGTATGCGTCACGGGAAACGCAGGTGAGTTGAATGTTATGAAAATTTTATTTTGAAGCATTACGTCAGTTACATGTCAATGAAATGAGATGTCCATTTGATTTTTAACTAAATATTGCGCTCTAAGTTTTTAAAAAAAATAATAAAATAAATAATAATAACAAATTAAAAACAATTAAAAACTGTTAAACGCCTAAGAGAGGTTTGGAAGTAGATCAGTGAGCTGTAGGGCCTTTAACAATTCGTAACCATAAAAAATAAAAGGCATTTAATCTGCTTTTCACTTTGTATAGTTTGTGAATTTTGCTTCAAATATAAGTAAAGAAAAGGGATCTATTATTGACATACCACCAATTATTGACATTTGTAACTCAAGTTTGATATAATAACCGTTTTGAAAGACCTGCAGTCTCAAAAATAGATCCTCATTTTCGACGATTCTTCAATCGTCAAGAAAATTTCGTCATTTATAATGATTCTTTCCTCTCGCGATCACGTGACTTAAAAAAATTACTATACAAATTTCGCCAATTGGACGAAAGATTTACTCGGAACATTTTTCACGAAGCCATTTCGTCAAATACGACGAAAGTTTCGTGAGATTCGAGCATGCGTTTCTGAAAAAGTGTGGGATTCCAAATTTGGGGCTATCGAAGCTCAAACATGGGGCGCTGAAATGGGGCCAAGTTTCAGACTTTAGGTCACCCCAAGCGCTTATCATATCAAATTTAAGTTAAAAGTTAATAATTGGTAGCATGTCAATAATAAATTCGTTTCTTCTAGCTGTTATTTTATTGATGGCGTCCCTGGATCAATCGTAGAATATAATAGTCAAGGGGATCACGTGTGCAAAAGTTGAAATTAACTTTCCTAAGACGGCTTTTTTGTTCAAAGTTAAAAAACAGCATTACATGATCGAATAAATTTTCTTTAGTCGTCAATGCAATCAAATCTAACCGTTACTCCATTTATGGGCTTATACACTGCACTGCAATAATTTTTGGTGTTGCTGAACACCATTTTTGGTGTTCAGTCGGTGTGAAGTTGAAAATTATTTATTTTTTGATGTATTTTAAATTCTTTTAAGTGTATGTCTACAAAAATTCAGACAGCAGAATGTTTTTTTGGCATATGATGTCTCGTCAACTCATCTACGCATAAAAAATTCATTACGATTGCTCATTTATTCTATTTTCATAGAATTGAGCAAGCGTAATGAAATTTCGATACGTAACGTCTTTGATTTGATGTGCATTTCTGGTTATTTGGAGAATTGTAAATTTATAATATCTAGAACAGCGGTCATTTCGTATGACCGCCGGGCTTATTAGTCGGGTTATAACAGTATAAGAAATGCTTTTCTAAAACTCTTTCAATTTTTCTTTATTTACAAAGTTATAGCGTTGAATATACTAAAAGTAGTAGCATATCTTATGAAACCTATTTCTTTTAAATGTACGTGTGTTAGTGTCTATTTACGAACAATTATATGGTAAACTAACACAAAATTCAACTATTTCAATGTGCCTTACTTTATTGTTGCCAATTATCATTATATATCAATCGTTTTATATACTACTCTCAGTTAAAGAAGTCAACTTCAGTTTAGACAATCTAAAGGGAACGATATTTTTCTTTCAGAGTTGATCTCCTCTTTCCTGAAATGTCGCCCCTTTGTACTGATGAGCCGCTTGTCTTTCATGGCTTACATGGCGCAAGGGCCAGTCATTTGGACACGTTACGGGTCACTGAAGGAGAGGATATTTTACAGCCATTTCAACATGGTAAGTTACTGATTTCAGTGAGATTTCTATACTTTAATAATAGAGCTGAATGTGTCGCTTCTTCTTCTTTTTTTATAAAAAATCTTGTAGCAGTAATTTTCTAAATAGACCCTAAAAAGAAGATAAGTTCATGAACACTTTCTATCTGGTTCAACTAGAAATAGTATCGGATAAAGAGCAGGGAGAGCCAAACTTATATTTTTGGATGGGTGGAATTCTCAATTAACCGGACCCAAATTTCAGCAAATCCAAACTTACATCTTGTATGCATCAATTTTTGTATGAATCCTGCAATGACTTTGTGAGATATACGCTTTGCAAGAAAACAAGAAAACGTTTGATTTGTGTGCGATTGTCTCTCCCACCGGAGACAGAAGGGAGGAGTCCTTGGAGGTATTAGTCGTGCCAAAAAGAAATTAGATTTTGTTTGAATCCTGGTATTAGTTATTGAGATATGCGATATTAACGAGAAAAACGTACGACTGCGTGATTGCGGCACCTTTCTTGGAGCTATGCGCGCTAAAAACAAATCAGCACCAGTCAGCATTGCATGTTATTTTTTACTTAAACCCTTGCACTACTTCTCGAGATATAGAGCAGTCAGGCTTACTAGACAAAACGTTCGCTTGCTCCACCCCCAGTGGAGTGACTGCCATAAAAAATTAATCAGCGCCTGTTCCCATTGTGGCACACCTGTATACGAATTTTTGTTTGAATCCTTGCAGTAGTTCATCAGGTATAGCAGTCAAGCTTAGTCAGAAAAAACGTTCTGTTTCTCCTTCCTTGAGCAAATGGAGCCAAAATTTAATCAGCATCTGTTTCTACTGGGGTATACCTGTATAGTAATTTTATTTTTAATTCTTTCACTACTTCTCGAGATATCGCAATCACGCCGAACAAGCGTAACATCCTATCGCACTACCTATCTTAAAGGAAATGACACCTAAAACTAATCAACACTCACTTTCCATGAGGGCCCGTAATTCATTCGGCTCCTTGCATTACGTTCTGAGTTAGAGCAGCCATAAAAACTTTTCATATGCATATAAATAAACATTTTCCAGAAATGTTTATAACGGGTTAAGCACCCGTTAAAACGTGTTCACTATACATCCGTCAAACTTCGAAAAATTTCATGTAGAAGAAAGTAAAAACAGCTGGCAAAATTAAATTAAGAGTAAAAATAAATACGGCAATATAAAAAAAACGAATGCTGCTTTCAAATTTGTCGGATGGTCGGACAAAACTTGCCGAAAAAGGAAACTTTTTGGGAAGTCTTAGAGATGTTCCACCTGGGGGCCCCTAAAGACGAGGGAACCCCGAATTCTTAATATATTGCCAAACTAAAAATTAATTCAATGGAGACAATTTAAGCAATGTCATTGGTCACGTGGCAGAGATGAAAGCAATGTAAACAACATCGCTTTACTTCAAGTTCGACAAATCTAATTAAAAACTACTCCTAAATAAAGTTCTTCTACATTACATAAAATTAACACTAAATAAAACACTATAACTATTCTAATAATTAATAAATTTCTTGAATAATGATTATATTAAATGTAAATATTGGGCTATGATCAGAAAAAGCTGTGCAAATAGTCTAATTAATTTTAAGATAAATAATTTTGCCTAGTGAACTCCACGTAGACCCAATTGAAAATCTTAGTAAACAAGGAGCGGATATCACGTGACAACGGTGATCGTTCATGAGTCCCTCTAGCGGTGAATTGCCTCCATTTAAAAAATAAAACTTAATTTTTCTTTCAGCTTTATGAATACATGGGAAATCTGATAATTTCGTTGACTCTCGCATTCGCCGGTCATCTTCTAGTGGAAGCACCTTTCGCCAACCTCGAGCGACTGCTTTTCATGAAGGCTCCGTCCAAAGAGAAACCACGAAACCATCTCTGTCAGGTGAAAACGAGCCAAGACATAAGGCATGAAAACAACGCAATAACTCCAGTGACGGGACACAACAAAATTGAGCAACAAACGTGATGAACATCCGATCAAGATTCTTAACAACCTTTAACTACCTCCCCGTCTAAGGTTTAATTTCCTGGAAATACTGTGAATATGGTTACAGCGAACTCCAAACAATGAGATATCAGTTAAAGCGCTATAATTGTTTAGTCCCGCCATTGGCATAACATATATTCGGTTTAACGAACATTCCGTAACAATGAAATATTTTCCCGGTCCCATGGAGTTCGTTTTAATGGTATTTCACTAATATGTTCGCCAGATACATAAATGATCACTAATAGGTTAGAAAAAGCAACCTGAAAAATGTATCCTTTTTCTTGTCAATTCACCTATACTGTCAATTTTGCCTTCACCTATACTGGGAACATATTACAAGGGTTCCTAGAGTGATATAACCTCCTACTATTATATGCTGTCTCGGTTGAAGATTATCGTGACTGATGAAGTGATGAAGATACGAAAATTCGAGTTATGTTCAGTCATTTCTTAAAAAATTCTGGTCATCAATTCTTCCACATTTAAGATGTTTATTCTTAAACCAGAATAGATGAAAATCTAAGACAAACTTGATCGTTCCTTGTAAACATTACGGCCTACAATAAGTAGCAGTTACATTACTGTGTCTAATTTACTGTTGCTTCGAGGAGAAACAATGTAATGATTTAATTACCATGTAGAAATGCATAACTGTGGTTAAAGATGTAAAGCAAACTATTTGTTATTTATTTGTTTCAGAGTTTAATTGTTTGTGACATACCGTACTGTATTTGACAGACTATAAGTATAAGACATATCTTATTTTTTAAGCACTTTTACTGATATTTATTACAAGATTGCAAAGTCAAACTAAAAGAATCCATTCTTAGTTTATAAAATCGAACCGACATTTCAAGTCACAGAAAATCATCATCCTCCTCCTCTTCGTACATAAGCTGGTCTTCACTGTCATCGAGAGCATTACATACACCACATTTCTTGAAAGATTAGTCTAAAACAACACTCACACGTGACCACAGTGGCGTACGCAAGTGGGGTTTAGGGGTTTAAACCCCCCCCCCCTCCTTGAGCCCTTAATAATAGTGCTTTATTATATACTCGAATTTCTTTTAGTAGTTTCAGAAAATTATGAAAGCCCCCTGAAAAAATCCTGCGTACGCCACTGCGTGACCGCAACTGTTATATTCACCGACACTTGTTTGATTACTGGACGTTTTAACCTATTTTCTGCCGCACATACTTCTAATGCAAATTTAAACAAGTTGCTGTTTTCCTACATCATCTGTGGCGTAAATAACATGCAAATTCAAAGAAAAAATGATTAATTGTTATTTTTGAGGAGGTTATACAATGGTTAAAAATTCATTGTTTTTAGTTTGTCCTCTTCATTCCAAGTGTACCCAATTACATTTTAAAATACTGTTTATTAACTGCTCTTTGTGCTATTTGAAAGCTAAAACACCCAATTGTTTTTTAAATTAAATCAACAGATAGTTTACTTCGCTTTAAACATGGAAATTGGGCATTAATTATTATTTAAATTAATTATTAAAATAAATTAAAATTTTTTTAAAAAAGTTATTTTGTATTGTAATCATTTTTTAAAGCAGAGAACCAAAAAATTGCGTCAAAATTGTTTGTGCTTAGTTCTGGGGTCGGAATAGGTTATTATATCAGGGCCGTGCGATAGATTTTGTCACTATAAGGCAAAGTATTCAAAAGGCCCGCCCCTTACACTTTCTTTTTTTTCATTTTTTCAATAACACTCAATATTGTAATGAAAAAAAGGGGGGCACAAATAATTGCAACAATTTACTGCAGTTTTACCTTTCTAACTTGTAACAAAACAACCGAAGTAGATTCAATAGAAATTAATGATATAACTTCGTAGTTTTATTTAGCTTATTCAACTTCTTGAATAATGTTTCGTTAATTTTAATTTCAAATAACTAAATAGTTAAAGCAACAAGATATAAACTTCTCATAATAACAAAAGTATTAGGATATAAAGATATTCTGGAGCGAACAATTTAAGACGTCCAAAGATTTCACCGAAAGTTACTAGCATTTGGCATATATTACTAAATTTTGAAGATTTGTTTCTGTCAGATGCACTTTGGATTAAAAGTATCGACATTAGGTTAACACAATATTTTTTTAGCGCTTTGTCAATTACGTGTTTGAGTTTTAAAATATCATATGCAAACTGAATTTTTGCCATTTTGTTTCTAGAAACGTGAATCGTTTATTTATAGAAATAACGGTAATCTCCAAAAAAAAGTATAACTGAGGACATCTAATTTTTTTTCAGAAATCAACATTTTAGCTTTCATTGTCAAATTGATGTTGTTTTCCTTTCTGGCTTAGTTTCCCCACAAAATTTTATATTTCATGGCAGTTTCTCTGCTATATCATTAGGGATCATTCATAAATGATGTCACGCTTCGAGGGGGGGAGGGGGGTTCGTGAAATTGTGACAAAGTGTGACAGGGGGAGGGGAGGGGGTAACAAGAAGTGTGACATCATGCCTTATGCAATATTGCGTGACGCGTGACAAAGGGGGGGAGGGGGTAAAATATATGGGGAAAAAGCGTGACGTCATTTATGAACGGCCCCTTAACAGTAATTTTAGTCTGATCATGTACCAATGGTTCGTGCTTTTTTCTTCAGTTTTATGATTTATGATTGATAATATTTTTCTGAATTTTTTTTAGCTGAGATTAAATTAGTGTTTATGAAAAATTTCATTCAAATAAAATATTTTGTCAAACTACACCGCCTACAGATTATGAATTGCAGTGTTTATTGTTAATCCTATTAATTTTTCCACCTCTCTAGTGTTATTTGAAACAATGCATCATACATTTCAAAGTCGATAGATAGTAAAAGTTAAACGCATCTACTCTCTCTGGCCTCAAGGTTTTAGCAAAGTAATAACAGCCACTGAATAATTTTAATTAATTTACAAAAATGTTTTTCATATTTCTCAGCCCTGTTTAGAATTAAAAAATACAATATAAAGGGCTTGTATCCAATATAGCTCTTGTACTTCTCATCGCAGGCCCCATTGAATCATAATCTTAGCAGTGAGCTCGTGAATACTGAAAATAACGTGATAAGATCTGAAATATCAGAAATATCCCCGTGTGTTCAAGCGCAAGACAGCCATCCCTAAAAGTAGGCGGAGGGGGGGGGGGGGGGCTACTAGCATATCGCAGGCAATCGGGCAATACCTTCGATCTGATTTTATATGAAATTTACAGGAGACACACAAAACTGCTTGAATCCCTAATATACAATTAAATTACAATAGGTTTCATCAAGCTTTTTTCATGTGATATAAAATTTTTACGTTTACGAGAATTCTAGCGTACATCAAACGAACTAAATAAAATTAATAAAAAGGAAAATCTGAAAATCGAAACTTGTAGATAGGAGGTATTGCAAGTTCACCCGCGATATTTTACCTCCAAATAAAGCAAGATTTTTCTGAACTGGAACAGCAACTTTACTTCAAATTAAACAATTGTATCCATTGCATTATTTCCATTCTCAAAATAAATAAATAAAATCGGAAAAGTTATAACTAACTGACGATGTTAAGACTATTTACTTGTTACATGCACCAGTGGCGGAGCCATGTGCATCGTGGTGACCTGACGGGTTTCGAGGCTCGGACGGGATACTTCCTTCGGCGCCCGTTAGATTTAATTTTTAAAAATGCACCGCGAACAAAAGACTAAGCTAGGTTTTTTTATATAAGATGTTAAACTATATGGCGATTCTTAAAGAATGCTGTATAAGAAAAAAATGTTCCAAAATTAAAAACTGCAGAAATTACGCTTCAAATACTTCAATTTAAAACCATTCTGTTCAAATGCACTAAAAAAATAATCATTATAATAGCAAATTCTTGAAGCACTCCTTCAGATACTTTATCTACCAATTCAGACAGCTGCCCATTTTACCGTCCCTTTACAATGCCGCTTGATGTAATCGCCTATTTGCCTCATAGCGCCGGACGGCCCTGGTTATTATTGGTTCATTATTTTTAAGTTTTAAAAACCAAGTAAACCAGTTTCTTGACCAATCTGAAACCAATATCTTGACAAAAGATGCCATTTTGTTATTGAAGAGCAGAATTTGATAGTCAATTTTCAAAAAAAAATTTCTCACTACCTATTATTAACGTCACGACCTAACCAAAATTTAAAACCTCAAATCATCTTTGTCTGAAATTTAACTAAAAATCACAGATAGGTAATAATTAAAAATAAAAAAAGATTTGGTGAAATAAAAGCTTCTTTTTGTCCGTAAAAACAGTCGAATTAAAAAAAGAAGTTTAATATTTCAGGGCCAGTAAAATTTTTTTAAAATTTAGCGAAAACGAACCATCAGCAGGTTAATGCGTTAAATGCATCCATTTTAATTTTGGATTTTCTTGTCGAAAAAAAATGCGTCTTATAGTTTGTAAAATACGGTATTATAATTTTAAAGGCCATTTAATACAATTCGAATTATGTGTATGTACTTAACTGTGACAGTTTATTTGATTATCGTTACATTGGTGTAATCTTACTAGATTTTGTGCTGTGATTTTTAAAAAAATAAAAATGATAACAGTTGAGCGAGTATGATCTATTTTTCATTTAAAGTAAAATAACTGTCGAGCAATATAATACCTAATGACATATTTTTAAGGTAATATGGTACATCACACATAAGTCAAATGTCGAATTCAAAATGATGCAGCTTCCAATCACATAACAATTTATAATCATCAATAACTTTCACAGCATTTTCTATGAATAAAACGCCAATGGTGCATTTACAACAAAGGCGACGGCAACGGAAGATTTCAGTGCTCCCCTCATTGATTCCATATATTCGCATAACCACGTCCTTATTATTGGCATTTTTCATTGCGTCAATAAACACGAGTTTTACCCATAGCACCATGGACCATGGTTTGTTGAATGCACAGTAACGTAGAATTCATTGGTATAAACGCGCCATTAGATTTCTTTTCTTTTTTTTTCTATAATGAAATTTGGCCACCCCACTATGCCAGCCAGAAAAAACTTATGATTTTGCATTTGAACCAGATGGCCAAACATTAACAATAACAGCGTGAAATAAACCTTTTAACATATAAGTTGTGCAGATTTGAGATGATTGACTGTACATACATATATACAGTCCAACATGGCTATTGAGAGCCTGGATTTATAACAGGAACCTGAGCTTCACGGGGAAATTAAAATAAATGGTTGGAGCAATGTTAAAAACCCTTTACAAAACCTGGTTATTACAAGCACAATTTAGATTATTGGATTTAGTGAACATTTTTTCATGAGATCCTCTCCAAAATTTTCACCCTGAAAAATAGTTTCGCAAAAATTCATGCAATTTCATGTGTATTTTGATGAAAAAATTGAAATTTGCTGGAATCGGACAATAGCACAAAAAAATTTTTAAAAATTCAAAAAAGCATGGTTTATTTTCATCTGCAGTTCCAATGGCAACAATTGTTGAAACACAGAAAGCCAAAAACTTCTCGAACACTCATCTAAAGCTATTATTATCACTAAAATTTTTTGGATTGATACTAAACCTGGCTATTGCGAACGCTGGGATTTAATGAGCAAATAATCTTGTGCCTCTAACCCTTGTATAACCGAGTGTTCGACTGTGTATACATAATGTATAGGATGTGATGCAGATGTTTAGTAAACCAAAAAAATAGTACAAAATGTGATTTTTCAGTACAAAATGTTTATTTACAGTTCCTGAACAAAAAGAATGAGTAAAAATGATAGCAACTTATTGCACACAGTAAACAAATTTTTAGAACAAATACAGAATCATTGAAATATCAGAATCAAAAACATAAGTACAAAACATTTTCAAATTTTAGCTCGGAATCAGAATATAAAGTTTCTCTGCAAAGGAGTAAAATATTTGTAACACCAAGGGAAATGAGATAATGAATTGTGGATTTATTTATATTCACATGCTTATTACCACACGTTTAAAACAAATGTCCCATATTATCATTACAAATACATCTATTTATTAAGACGAAAGAATAAGTGAACATGATTATGAACACAAAAAAGACTTATCAAAATCAAATTCATTTATTGATTAAAAAAATTAAAAAGTTTTCAAAAAATAAAACTCAGTTTTTAAGTTAAAAAAAAACTCAGTTTTTAAGTAAAAAAAAAAAACTAAAAAAAATTTTTTCTTTAAAATTATCTAACATAATAAAATTTGATAAGGCACTTTTTAGATCACTTTGTCTTGAAAATTCTTAATAAAAAGCTGTTGCTCATTCAGTTTTTGAAAATAAATTCATAAATGAATTGAACTACTTTATGATATTAATGTTATTCTTCATTTTATCAATGTATCCAAGTCATAAAATATACACTGACAGAAAGAAAAACTTACATTTTTGATTGTATATTGACTAGAAAGAGAAAAGAAAAAAAATAGGAACTCGAAGATATACTAGTATATTTTAAATGAGTAAAGAAACTATTGGAACTATCAAAAATCCTTCAAAAACATACAATTTAATATGTTTAAATTATTTATTCTGAGGTTGTACAGAAATGATTTTAAGATCGTCAAAGGCAACAGTGAAACTTTGTTTTGGTAAAAAATATTCGTCTCTCATAACGATGGGAGGGGCAACCATAAGTAAAATGCATACTCAGACATTTTTATTTTGTTTACTTATTCACTTATTTTTGTTCAGTAAAAATTAAAGCTAAAAAATACAACAATTATAATTGTTGACATTAAAGGTACAAACACTCATCATCTTCCTGCCTTTTGTCTTTACCCATAGGCAGAATTGCAAAAAATGTAAATTAACTACCATTATGAGAAATATATAACAAGCAATAGGTAATATTGCTGATTTATTTACTCTTTTTCCTTTGCACAAATAACAAACATAATACTACTCTTAAATGTCATATGTAAGAAAGGTAATTTATTAAGTAAATTAGTATCAATAGCAAAAATACTTGATATGTAATTATTTTATACTTTACACAAATGTATTAAGATGAAGGTATGTATACATCTTTGGTATTAAAGAGATAAATAAATATATGATATTAGTACTTAAGAATGTTGTGAATACCCCAAAGTTAAATTAATGCTACTAGGAAAGAGTTTTACGTTACTTAGTATAAAATGGTCCCCTATCAAATGCAGAGAAATGAATTTAAACTAAAAAGTACTATCTATTTATCAAAATAAAAGTAGTATTTTTAAGAGTGTTTATAATATAAATTCATTTAGAAAGGATGCATTCATGCTTGACGAGTCCGATTTTTAACAGAGTTAATGTTAAGTAATTTTGTAATTGAAAACAAGGCATAAACAAGAAATAGTATTAATAATGCACTTGATATTCTCCTCTAACATGGTTGCAAGTTGTAACATTGAATATCCCAAAGTTAAATGAATGCTAATAGCAACAGTTTTACTTTCATTAGTACTAAAGGGTCCCATTATAAATGCAGAGAATTAAATTTAAACAAAAAAGTACTATCTATTTATCAAAAGAAAAGTAGCCTGGTTAAAACAGTTTATAATATAAATGCAATTAGAAAGCATGCATCTTGAAAGGATGCATTCATGCTTGACGAGTCCTATTCTTAAGTGAGCTAATATTGTTAAGTAACTTTGCAATTGAAAACAAAGCATAAACTAGACATAGTGTTGATAAAGCTGAGGTAGTCTACTTGATAATAATTAGACTAAGCCTTGCTGAACTTTTGAATTAACTCCCATTCATTTATATGATTTTTTATCGGAAAAATTTCTGCTCTTTTGTTGCATTAGAGGTGAATTTTTTTTATTATAAATGTTTTTGTTAGTTTTTTCTTTCTAAGTAATGAAACAAATACACTTGGATATTTTTTAAATACAACTTTTAAAACTATTCCAACAGTAGTCCTTTTAAGACGTCAAAAGCAAATGCTTTGCGTTTCAATAGCAAAGTTACGTATCAAACTAAATGTACTTAAAATTAAACATCTAAAAGCAATGTTTCTTATAGTCATAAAAAGCAAAATTCCATTGCTATGATTATAGTGTATAAAATAAATACAAAAATAAACAAATTTGTTACAAAATAATATCAATTTTCTGATAATAAGAAAACACTTGGTAAATTTTAAAAATATAAAATTAAAAAACCCACACATAAATTTCATCATGAATTTGAAACGTATCCATATAGACGAAGTTTAAAATTTGATCTTTGAAGAGAGATATTTTCAACTTTAACGACGAAATTCAACATTTGATATGCTTAAGTAATACACACAGTGAACTATATAACTAACTGGAGTGCTATCCGTTATAACATTGATACTTAGTTCCTATGATCTACGGAAGGATCAATTTTTACCCAGCTGTCCCACTAGTTTTGAATTTAAGTGGGAATAATACAACAATTTGTACAGTGAGTGCAATGCTATAGCAAAGTTGAAGTTCATAATTTTTTGTTGCAACTAGTTTAAAGTGAATTTTTTATTTAATGTACGAGAGTACATTTGTACTTAAAATGAAATGTACATGATAAAAAATTAAAAAACGTTAGATTTAATAAATGAAGATTGTTTCTATTAAGGTTGATATTTGATTTAAATAGAATATGACATATCTTAGCACTTCAGTTAGTTATATAGAGGAGTGAGACCTCAATCAACACCAATGGTGGAAATTATTAAAATAAATCACAATCCTTTTTAAAAATCTTTCTATTCTCAAAAAATTACCTTCTTTGAAGTTTTATTATTGAATGCTAAAAATTATCCCACAATCGCAAAGCTTCTGGAGGGGCGGGGGAGGAGAAGGATTGTACATACAGATTTTTTCATTTAACTGTCTTTTGATCATACTTGAATTTTTAAACATGATCCTTTTTGTAAGTAAGAGGGGAAAGTAATTAATGTGTTTTTAAGTGGAAGATTTTTACCCTTTTATATAAGCTCAGTGAAAAAATATCATATTTGAATTGCATTAGATGAGTAGAATGATATATGAAAAAGCTAAACCATTGCATTACATCAAGGGTTTTGATTTGATTTAATAACACACTAATTGTAAATATATTATTGCTTAATGTAAATTTATAAATAAATTACTTATTTTATACATTTTAAAACAATGTACAAAAAGAAGATATAAAATTTTTCCCTTTTGAGGTTTAAATTTAAAACATTATTAATGGCTTTTATAGTCATTAATTCAAATATTGGAGGGGGGAGAGATATATTATTCATTGTATTTAAAAAATAAAAATATTAAAAAAGGAATCAATGCGAATGTTTTGATATGCTTAGTTAAATTGTAGGAATGAGATTCGCAGCAGGAGAATTTGTGAACACTTTTTGGCACTAAAATAAGTATTATAACTCTACAGAAGACAATGAGATTAGAAAGTAAGATGATTCATATTCACAAAGAAATGCGCACATAACACAAATTCTACCAAAAAGAAATTCTAAACAGAGTACAACAGTTCTGGTGACTAAGTAGGTTTAGAGGAGAACTTGAAAAACAAGAACAAAAAAAAAAAAAAGTAAATCATCAACTTCTAATAAATAAAATAACAAAAAACTTTGGATTATCTAAAATGATTTTTTTTTTTTTTTTTGCAACCCTGTGGCAGAAATATAAATTTAATGTAAAATATTTCACCTAAAAATTCTTAATTTATGGAATAGTAAAATTTTCTTAGGCAATAAATAAAATTTTTCAATTGTTATCAGGAAACATTTTATATTGTACAGCATTTCATTTCTGAAAATATTAGTACTGGCAATGTTTTGTTTCTTAGAATTCAGGATGAAAAATCTAATGTTGTAGAATTTACTTTATGAAGGAATGACAAACTGAAATCTTTGAGAAAAAAGGTTAGCATTTCTGACTGCCATATCATCATGCTTCTGCCACTGGGCATTGCTGCACCATTTGTTTGAAATAAATGCGTACAAAATAAATTTTAGTTCATACAAAAATAAAGCTGTAAGATGATACAATGAAGAGAACTGAATATGGCACAAAAATAACTTTAAACAAATGCATTTTTAAAACATGGATTGGATTTTTTTGAACACATATTTTACACATAAAATGTTTGAATTATGGCTCCAGAACAACACGACGATAACACTTATCTGGCAAAGAATTCCTTATTTCTGCTATATTGGCAACATCTTTCATCATCCTCTCTACTTCTTCAGTATAGTCTTTCATCCACTGATGCTGCACATCACGAGCCTGGCGAAGCTCTCCCAAGCGAGCATTGAAATTGGCTTCTTCGTGCTCCTTTTCGGCTGCTTCGAGCCTTTTCTCGAGTTCATCTAAGAGATTCTCGTCAATTTCATCCAAGCCATCTGAAATGTTATCGTGAACTATTATGGCAATGAAAAGATTCTACAATTTTGCATAAATTTAATTGGATGAAACGAGCGACGTGTTGATGCGGCATTCTATGACATGATGAAACGCTTTGTCTGCATTAGCAGAAACAGCGATTGATCCAGTTTCTTTTTGCAGGGTACTTTGTTTGGGAATTTCAAAAAGATTTTAGTGAAAAATCAAATCATTTTATGAAAATTCAAAATTTAAACTAGTGATAAAAAATGTTATTATTATTTGCCGCTTATTTAAGAAATAATTCTATAAAAAGTACGATTTGGTAGCTCGGAAGTTTGGGAAGGGTCCATTTTGACCAACTGGGATTTTGTGAAGGGTCCAAAAATGGACCCAAATTTCGTCTGGTGCGACCCCTGATAAAGGTTGGTAAGTTTATTCCAAAGTAGAAGCAACCGTGGTAAAAACTGGCTAAAAGAATTGAAACAAAGATATTTGTGAAGAATTTTTCGGTATAAACTGCAATTTTGCAAGAAAAATGCCCATTTTTTTCTTCCAAAACATTAAGTACATAAGCCATTTAATTAACATAAGACAGCAAAATCTGATCTCTTTGACATTCAAGCAGTATCAGGAAAGTTCAAGAATCCAAAATTTCTTCTGGTGGTCTTCATTTGCCAGTAACTCAAAAGAAAAGAAAAGAAAGGCAGAGCATTTCCAAGCCTGGGATGAAATCTAGCAAAAATTTGCATTGTTTGTAGCAGAGAGCGCTCTAGAGCCATGCTTTCCCCGGAGCTGTAGCCAGAGCAGGAGCCCTAAAACTTCTCCAGCTCCTGGATTCCTTTAAATTGTTCAATAAAACTTTGACTTTTTTTTCAATCGTTTAAATTTTTCAGTGTTTAAAGTAAAATACAGATAATGTGTCTGGCTCATTAATTTTATTTAGTTTTGTTTTTAATTGGGTAATGCAGTATTATTTTCATTCTAATATCTAATTATGAATGAAAGTTTTATAATTAGATATTCGAATAAAAAATTTAAGCTTTCATGTCCTGAGGATTCATCAAATACAGAAAATGTGTCTGGCTCATTAATTTTATTTACTATTGTTTTTGTTCTTTATTGGGCAATGTAGTACTATTTTCATTCTAATATCAAATTATGGCATGCTAATCCCACTATTGTCAAAAATTTATCTTCATTTTTATAATTAAAATATTAATTAATCAGTTACATCATTAATTATACTTTAATTATATCATCATTTACTTTTTTAAATGTATCATTATTTAGTAATTAAATTATAGCATATTTTAAAAGGGTTTTTAATTAAAAAAAAAAAAAAAAAAAACAATTGTCAGCATGAAAATACATTTATGATGATTTAAGATCAAATATGACAGAGGAACTATTAGATTCAATTCTTTTCATAATACTAAACAAATAACTAAATTAAATGAAATTTGAATTTTCTATGTGAGTCTATTTTTATGTATTTCAAATGTTCCTGTTCATATCAAAAATTGCATTTAAGTTTAAATTGAACTTATATTTTCTGGCAATTACGTTATTTTTTTTAAAGCTCCATTTTGTAATTAGAATTGCAAATTAAAATCTGAAACTTAAATGAGCATTAATGTGTACTAAAATTGCGGAGCCGAAACCGTAGCATATCCGGAGTAGGAGCATCAAGATGTTTTGCCAGCTACGAGTCCCTGGATTTTGTGTGTTAATATGAGTTCTAATTAATTAAAACTATTGTATAAATTTCTTTTATTGTGTATGATGTTGTATTAAAGAGCAGTAACTTTTGTGATTGATGTATAGTTGATTTGTAACACAAAATTATTTATAATGCAAAGCTTGTAATTTTAAACTCCAGATTTGAAGAAGTTGAACATATTATAAGAAGTAACATTCTATAACTTGTCTAAAAGTTTATATATTATTACACATCATGCACTAAAATTCATATATTATTGCATATGCATACATGCATAAAAAAACATTAAATAAACATTAAAGTAAAAATATTACCTAAAGCTCTTAAGATATCTTCTACAGTATCTAATGCATTTTTTACTTTGACTGATGCATCTGTGGCACTGATCTTGGCTTGGTTTGCTTGCTCTAAAGCCTTAAAAAAAAGTGGAAAAAAGATATAATGAAAACAGAAATAAAATAGAAAACTAATATTCAGTATGAATCAATCTTTTTTTTTTTTTTTTTTTTTTGAAAGATGAATGTCTCTTTTCCTTTAAAACTATATGATTTAATTTTTGGATCAACTGCATGAAAAACATAATATTTGCATCCGCCATGCATTTTGTTTGTTAATTTTAAAATACAAATAAGAATAATGATTTTCACATTTGAACTATGCCTGGTGAATTCAATTCAAAGCAGTGGTTAAAGGCCTGTAGCAACAAAATGCTCCCTAAGTACGGTACAACTACAAACAAGACTATCTAACAATGAGTCTATCCTCAAAAAAAAAAAAAAAACTCTAATAGCTCTTCACTATTCTTTTTTTTTAATACATGATTGAAAGCTAGTTTTAAAAAAACATTCATTTTTATCCATATGGCAACATTTGCCTTTTTAAAGTCCTTTGGGTTTTCAGGCAAACCTTTATATAATAGAATAACTTTTGGCAAGACCTATTGGTGGCCATTTTAGAGAGGTTTTTGTTTTTATATCACTGCACAGATGTTTAGATTGCATAGAGCCTTCAGATCACTTTAACCTCAGCGTTCCTTTATTGCAGCCTTAACTACATCAATGATCTTAAGTAATTTTAATTAACTTCTTTATTAATTAATGACTATATATCAAGAATTTATTTATGAAATTTCATCTTATGAATTTGTGTTAGCAGTCACCCTCTTTTACCACATTAATTTATATTCCTCATCATGGAAGTTCCTTGAAATTAATACAAGTACTTAACTATCATGAGTCTTTTCCAAGACATTATTGAAATTTATTGGCAGAAAATTTCCATGCTTAAATTCTTATCTTGATAAAAAGTCACTGAAATTTATTATAAACTTACATCTTTTGCTAAAGCTTCATCACTCGGGAGCTTGATTCTCATATTCCCTAAGTACGCCAGCAGTTTTTGCCACATCCACAGCCAATTCATCAGCTTGATCTCTCAATGCATTGGCCTGATTTTTTGCTTCTTCAGCCCCTTCTAAAGTTTCATTTGCATGCTAAAAAGAAAAAGTTTAGGTTTTACTACATTTTTATGTAAACCAGGGGTAATCAATCACCTAAATGTTTAATGCAGTTAAAACTAGTAAAAATTCAATGTACTTAATCACAAATTATACCTTTGAAGCTTCCTCTGCAGTCTCTTCAGCTCTTTGAGCTTCGTCTCTGGACTCAATAGCATCTAATTTAGCTCCACTTAGAGCTTCTTCTGCAGATTTTGTTTTGTCTTCTGCATCCATAATGATTTGTTTGATGTCTGGAATTTTTGTGAGTGCTTCATCAGCTTTCCCCTTACTCTCCTGTATTAGTTCATCAAATCCTAAATGAAACCATACAATACAAAATTACTAGAATTATCAAACAAAACTACAGACATTCTGAGACATTCATCTAAATAGAAACTTGACAATGTGTACCAGCAAATGTTGTATACTGGCAGTTAGACCAATTCAAAAACCAATGAAGTGAAAAAGAAATTCATCTGACTAAAGAAATTGTCCTGTTGCTACAAGACAGTAACTGTAATAAGACATCTGAATGATAGCTTGCTCTTAATTAAGTAAAAATTCAATCTTCATAAAAATTTCTTGCTGTTTAAAGTGAAAAAAAAAAAAAAAGAAGCATACAATAAATTCAAGAACCAAAGAAACAATGGATTGAAAGCAAACTAATTAGAAAGGTGAGATGCTGATACATTGGGTGGCAATGGGGCAATCTCACCCTTTCAAGAATAAAGTATTATCTAAAAATTAAAAAAAAAATCCCTTTAGGAACAAATTGTCCATATGATAAGTAAAATTACCAAGAAATTGCCCCCTCCTCAGAAAAATCCTGTATTTGCACCTGAATAAGGTAAACGATTGAAAAGAACCACACAATTTATCAAGAGAAGAAAAACTCAAAACACTATGCTGTCAAGATTTTTCCTATTCTGCAACTTTTTTTCTTTTCTGTGATGCAAGTGCTTTTTCGTACATCAATAAAATTGGAAACCTCTGAAATATTAACAATACCACTTCATATATGTGAGCAAAAGTAACTCATAATATTACAAATAAATTATATCAGAATTAAATTTTTTTAAGCAAATCCTGAATCAAGAACACAAACACCACAGTATGTTAAAAATCCAAGATTGAAAGAACAATCGTAATTACAAGAAAGAAAGGGAAGGTTGAACATTCAACTTCCAAAGTATACTGCATGCAATTGAATAGAATGAAATGAACTGCTGCTGAGCATCTGGAAGCTCGAAACGTTACCGCATTGAAAAGCAGGTTCTTTGTGACATGTGTATGTAATGTGATTTGCAACTTGTGCTGGTGGACAGTTTTTTTTTCCTCAAAAAATGTTTCCAGATAAAGGTAAACATTTTAATTCTTACCTTTCAATGTTTCCAGAGTTTGCTTTGCATCCTCTAGTGTTTTCTCTCCAGCAGCTACAGCATCTTTCGCTTTACTGAGAGCAGCGTCTACATTGGCAAGCATTTCATCAGTCATCTGAAAAACAAAAGACATTGATAAATAACTTTTTATAAATAAAATTTGTTTTATTTATATCAAAAAATTTTTTTTACACTATCATAGGTCTTTTTATAGCTACTTGTATAGCTGAAAAAAAAAAGAGAAAGAAATATGGATCTTATTATTTCATCTTGTTCAAGAGCTGCTAGCACCATTTGAAACTATTTTTTAAAATTTACTGTTCCTCTCTCTGCTGCATTAAGAACTTATTTATTGAAAATTTTCTACAACCGCGACAATTGCTTTTCAAATAATTTCAGTAAAATGTTGGCTAATTTTCTAAATACTGCGCTACACCTTTTTATTATAATTACAATTCTATTGTCTACTATTGTATTAGTTTATGTTTTGCATTAAGAAAAAAGACAGACACACATTTTATGTACATGTTTTACTGAGATAATCTGTATTAATATGTCCCCCCTTTAGGATAGGTACTGGTTTTCCGTTGAGGAAATTTTCCGTTTAAAACTTCCATAATTACAAATGCAGTTACCAACCAACACATACTATGAAGAGATTTCATAGATTGATATATATGAACTGAAAAAATATTTTCAAACCCTTCTGTTTTTAAATGCAGTTTTACCATAAACAAAGGAAAATGTTTCTCTAATTCTGATAAGGTTAAAATCCAATGTGCATACGCTAAAATTCTTTAAAATAAATAAATAAATGCTACATGCAAAATCAGACAGCATGATTACTATAGAAGCAAAATGAAAAAATAACATGTATAAAGCAAATTTATCCACACAAAACTGGAACTTGCTATTTCAAGGCTACGATAGAGCCTCTTCATCAGGGCAAAAAAGAAGAAACTGGGAAATACTTTATGAAGGAAGAATGTAAAAAACCTGCTGTTGCTTTTCACCAGCTTTCAATAAATCTTGAGCATCTTTCGACTGTTGTTCTATTCTATCTAAAAGCTCTTGATGCTTTTCCATAATTTCTGCAGCACGCTCTTGTATTCCTTTAGCCTAAAAGGAAGAAAAAGTTACTATGTACTGTTGAAACACATTGGACTACTTCTAGAGCAACAGAAACCTTTCCTGAAAAATTTTTGCATATAACTACCAGTAAATTAAATTATACTTAAGCATACATTTATTTCATGGTAACTTTAAGTTTAAGAGCAGGCTAATTATAAACTGGTCATACATACCAAAGCTTGAAAGCCTTATTCTCAAATATTGAAATATATACAGATACATTAACCGATTTGTTGAAGCTTTTCCAATTGGGTGACATGTAATTGATTATGCAATCTGCTTCACTGTGTATTATTATTATTATTATTATATATTCAGAAACCCGTTGCATAATTTTTGCTTAATTTTTCTACTATGTACACATCTTAGAAACAGACAAGAAGAATACTTTAAGAACTATTTGGATATTGTGCAATATTTGGGGTGAAATTTACAAATGCATGCACTAAAACTATTAGGTATAAAAATCAAATTAACAACTTCTAATTAACTTTAAATAAAGCTGGCTGTTTATACTATGGGTCATTCCATAGTAACGGACGTTACATTTACAAAACATTTTTCAACTTCAACAAGCTTTCTAACAAACTTGCTGGGTATTTCTTAGGTTTTTTTTATTTTGGTTAATAAAATTATATGTATTCTAAGTATGCAAAAATTTTTTTTGAAGATATACAGTAAACCCCCACAAATCCAAACTAATTGGGGTTGTAGCCTGTTCGGATTTCAATTTGTTCGGATTAGCCGAAAATTGTTCATAACACAATAAACGAACTCTTGTTACGATATAGGACTTCACCCTACACTGAGCATTTTTTCTTCTTTGTAAAATTTTTTTTTGTGTTTGTTTGTGCTAGTTATAAGTGGAAAACATACTAAAAAATTTCTTATTTAATTCAGAAAAATAGAATTCAAGAAAATTTGACATGTTTAAAAAACGACACTGCACATTTAGGGGTAGCAATATTTTTTTAATATAATCATTTTAATAAATGAAAGAAAATCAATAATAAATAGGTATGCATTATAGTTATGCAAATAGTAACACGCAGCAGCCACGCCGAATGATGTCATGTTTATGCGATGCTGACATACAATTGCCCCCGCTGGAAGGTTTTCGTCACTTTGACAATTGAAGTTAACTGACTTCAAGTGAAATTGATATTTTGTGAGTTTGTATTGTTATAGTAATTGTTTCATAAATTTAAAAAGTAATAGTTTTTAATTGTTTTGTTGTGACAAAATAAATAAGTTTCACTTTTTTGCGACACTTATTTATTTTGTCACAACTAAACAATTAATGTTTGCGTTTTTCAAATTTAAATTTGTTAAAAAAAAAAAAAACTCGTTCGGATTTTGGGGGTTCGGATTTGCGAGGTTCTACTGTATATGTATTTGGTGCCTGTTCAAAAAAATTCAGAAATTTTGTTACGTGTTACCCAAAAAGTAACGTAGGTAATGAAATTTCAGAATTTTTTTCAACAGACAGCAAATACATATATATTATCAAAAAAAAATTTTTACATACTTCGAATACATGTACTTTTATTAGCCAAAATTAAAAAACATGAAAAATACCCAGCAAGTTTCTTAGAAAGCTTGTTGAAGTTGAAAAATGCTGTGTAAATGACCCTATGCTCAATTATAACTCTTGACTTAAATGTAAAAAAAATTATAATGGAAATTTTACTGTCGCTACTTTCAACAAGAGAAAACAATATGGTTTTGAGTAATACATTATACAAACATTTGCACAATACATATATTACACATTACAGAAAAAGCTTAAGAAAATAATAAAAGCAACTTAAACATTTTTGACAGTTATATAGTTGTTTCCAAGATACTTAAATCTTGTTTTGGGTGTCACTAGGTGCACGCCACATCCCTTTAGTGACATTACAAGCATTTGTGGAATCTAATAGTTGTTTTTATTTATTTATTCATTTAGTACCTCTTCTATTATTTCAGCAGCAGTCTGCTTCATTTGGTCAGCATCAACATCAGGCACATTTATTGAATTAGCTTCAGTGTATAGATCAAGGGCTGAGTCATATGCTTTGATAGCTTCCTCTTTAGCATCTTCAGCCAATTTTTTTACATGCTCTAACACATTGTCAACTTCCAGCAGCCTGGAAAAGATTAAAAATCAATAAATTCAAAAATTCAGTCCAGTTCATAGTTTTTGAACTTCATGTCGCATGCATTTAAATTATTGAGCACTGATGAAAGAAATGTTTCAGAGTATTTAATTTTTAAGTCTGAAATAAAAATATAAACTTGAAAACATTGAAAGTGAAGTTCGTTATTTTAGATATGGTCAATACAAATACCAAGACTTACAAACAAATGAAATCCACATAACTTTTTCAGGGCAATGGCTTATTTGTCTATTAGAAACAACTATTTCTTTTTGAACAATACTTTCCTCAAAATTGAGTACTGAACTAAGCAGAACATTTAATATGGTTTATTGTTTTGGACAATAAGATTTTGCAACATCATATAAATGATTCCATATAAACATAAGCAACATTATAGCTTAAACTAAACTTTAAATTTTATAGCTATTAACTGTGGAACTACTGAAATATGTAAAAACTATGAACATAATAACTCACTTTCTTTCCAAGCGAGCAAGCTTGTCTGCAGTCTCCCCAGGAGTCTCAAGAGCATGCCTAGCCTTCTCGTAGGCTTCCTTAGATACATTAAGTGCCTCACCAGCAAGTTTTTCAATTTCTTCAGCTTGTTTTTCATGCCTAGAAAGAATAGCTTCATTATTAATATTTTAACAATATGTGCACATATCAATACAAATGTTTTTACTGTATCACTGCATTTAACAATATTTACAAATATGAATAAAAATCTTCTCAGCATCACTGCATTTAACAATATATACACATATCAATAAAAATGTTATTTACTCTTTTTATGTCTAATTTTTTCGTGTGTAGTGTGTAGCGAATCAAATGTTACATGCTAAAAAAATATGTGAATGATGAAATTATGTTTAAGCATTCATTCACAGATCAGACTACCCTACATAGCTATTTTGAGTCTTTCTAGTGTTAATATGTTGCATATTAGTAAAAATAACAAATTTCAAAATGTAAATAGAGTTTTTATTTTTTCTTAAATTAAAAAAATGCCTATTGGTTAGAATGTTTCAAACAGGACACACAATTGGATCTATAATGGGAACTGAAACCTACATAAACCTTGCAACCTATTTATCTAAACTGAAAATGAAAATCGTGGTGGAGGAAAAAAAGTACTGCATTATTTTTCATTATTCAATAGTTGTTCAGCTTGAACATTAATTTTAAAGAAAGTAATCTGAATTTTGAAAGTAAATAAATAAATACTTATGAGAATTAATAAATATCATTTCAGAAAAATATTCTATGAAGGCATAACAAAAAAAAGAAGCTAGTAAACATAATAAAAATAATTACTCATCAGCAAGCTGTCTTGCTTCTCGAGCAATATCGGACATTCTTTCAGACTGCTGACCAAAAATTTTTGATCTGTCAATGGCCTTCTCTAAAGCTGAAAGTCCTTCAGTTTCCAAAAACTTCCGAGCACTGTTCAATGCCTCAATAGCTCTCTTGATGATATCCTCGGCTATAGTGATGTTTCTTCCCCCAAATTCACCAATGACTCGTGTGTCATCCAACTTCCTTGCAATAACTCCAGATGTTTTGTGAATCTCCTCCAATCTTTTACGAAGTTCTCTTAACTTGTTGCCAACTTTGCCATCTAAATCTGTTGTGGTGAAAATAAAAGAAAAAGGCAACTTTTAAAAGACATTTAAAAGCAGAACATTTACTTAATAAGTCTTACCAATACTTCAGTTAAAACACGTTTTTCTAGTCCAGGTAATAATAGAAAGTTTTAGTTTTGACTTTTTGTTAAAAGATTTTTAAAGATTTTAGCAAATTCATTTGCTTTTACTCAGCATGTGTGTGACTTTTGAGAAAACTGATTTTTTTTTCCATTGTATACATAAGATTTAACAGTCTTGTTTACTATTTGGTATGGAATTTTATTTCAGTTAGTTTGTAGTACCACATATTAATAGAACTAATAATCCATGTATGAAATGTATTATAGAAGGGGTTTATTTTGAGCCTTATTTTTTACAGTACATTTTTCTCAATTAGTATTGTAACTCAAATAAAAATGCGATTCTATTAACATAATTGTTGAAATAAACAGGAAGTTCCGTCTAGAACTATACGAGCCTACTTTCCCAGATACACTGAATTCAAATTTATAATCTAGCTATCTCTCTCTCTCTGTCTTTCTCGTTTAGCTTTAGTTCTTAATTGCTTCAAGTATACCTTTTTCAACGGTTAATACATATTCATTCAATCATTCATTTATTAAGTCATTCATGTATTTATTCACTTATTTATTCATTCATTTATTCATTCATTCTTTTGCTTATTCATTTAATCATTCATTAATTCAAAAATATTCTTGAAAATCCCGATCAAAAAATTTCATAGGAAAATAGGCTCGTTAGTTCTGGATGAACTTTCTATTTGTACATGTTCTACGTCATAAGAGCTTTCCGATAAAGTTTGTTCCGAGCAAATCGGTCCGTTAGATCAGGAATTATATTGGATCGAAATTTCCCAGTAGACGGTATGGTAATTTTTTTTGAACTGTTCAAAAATGAACAAAAATTGTTCAAATCAATATTTCAAGCCAAGAACTTCTTCCAGTGAGCTTGTTCATAGGAACTTGGATCTTGTACCCAGAGTTTACATAATTTGCTTCATTTTCACCCATAGGCGCTAATGTTATTTTTTTTTTTTTTGAACTGTTCAAAATTGAACAAAAAATTGTTCAAATCAAAAAGTAAAATATGGAAATGAGATGTCCTCGCCGTGATCTTTCGAATGCAAAAAGAATTTTTCAAATCGGACAATTCGTTCAAAAGTTATTGGGGGGGGGGGGGGAGACAGACAGACAAACCGACAGACACACTTTTACCCCATCTCAAAACTCTACTTTCAAATTTTTTATTTTTCAATCTTTATTTAACTTATTTTTGACTTTTCTTTATTTCTAACGATATTTTCACGATACATTAAGCCTTCTTTCATGCTTTATTATTATTTTTTTAACTTTTACTGGAAAGTAGGCTAAAAAGAGAAGGTAACAATGGCATTAAGTAATTTCTTGAAAAAAATGCAGATTTTTTTTTATTATTTAAAAATTAAATTTTCCTCAGTTTAGTATTTTTGCCAATGTAAGGTTTGATGTTTGTGACTGATGTCATTGGGCTTTTTTTAGGCTAGGAATTGCTTAAACTGGTCTCAATGACCTTGCGTGATACATGCTTTACCTAATACAAATACAAGTACAAGAGTGACGACCAGCAACAGGCACAGGGCCCAGCTAGGCTGGTCCTAGTCAATTTATTGTAGAGATTATTGTAGCAGCACTTATTTTCCTTTGTTATGTCTGTTAGATTTATACAAAACAGCGTATTCAATTCAACCTACTTGTAGCACTTAGAGCATCTTCCAGAAGTTTCTCAACTTTAGCCTCAACTTCTCGTAATTTCGAAACAAATTCTTCATCATTTAACAATTGAGGGTTATCACGTAAGGCTTGCAGAAGCTCAGCCAACTCAGCTAGTTTTGAACGATGCACATTGGCAGCATCCTGAACAAGATTGTAACATGGGGGACAATCTGAAAAATAAAAATAAATAAATTGAAATGCATGGAGGCCAAGTAATATATCAATGTTTGTAGCAAAAAAAAAAGTGTTTTATGCGAAGTATTATTATATTTTAATACCACAATAGAAATGCATACAAAATAAATAAATAAATAAATACCGTAAAATCCCGAAAGTAGCCCCCCCATCGAATGTAACCCCCCCCCCCCTTTACTCGCCGAAAGTGGAATCATGCAATATGCCTTAATATAACCCCCCTCCCCAAATGGCTGACGATTTTTAAAAAAAATTTGTATTATTTTTTTATGATGAAGATTAAATATGTCCAATTTCTTTTTCTATTTTGTTTTATTTTATTTGTTTATTTTTCATAAATATTCAAGGTCTATATGCTTAAAAATAAATTTCATGTACTCGACATTGATTCGTTCATTAGCCGCCATCTTTGATCTTGTGAGTCCGCCATTTTTGGTCGTGTTTTGAAATTCGGCACATTACGAAATACCGATGTAGCGCTGGCCCCGAACATGCCAAATTTGCGTTTTATGAGTTTTAAATTTAAATTATAGGGATTTCTGCTAAATTCTCTCTTCAGTCAAAGATGCCATCCCCATGCAATCAATTTTCTATTAGAAAATTATAAGACAGATTTTTGTTTATTTATTTTTTGAATCTTGTTTTATATTGATGTTTTTAAAATAATTTTAAATGGCTTATACTTATGATTTATCTTCAGTAAATGCTCTTAATTAATACTAAAAACATTTTCTTTCATAATTTTTTTCGAAAATCTCGATTATAACCCCCCTATCTGAAATTTGCCAGTTTGGTTTTTAAAAAGAGGGGGGTTACTTTCGGGATTTTACGGTAGATAAATAAAAAAGACACCAACAAGTCCATTCAAAAACTGATGATCAAAAATTATTAATTGGGAAAAGAAACAAAACAATAACACTGCACAGTTTTGAAAAGGGTCATTTTCAGTTTGAACCAAAATTCTTAAAATACTCTAAATACTATGCAAATAATCTCCATGTGTATTATAATTAAGATTCATAATGAAAACCAAAAGTTCAGCATAGAAAGAATAAAAGTTGTATGACTCAATTCAATGAATCAGTTCTTAGTCTTGAGTCGATGCTTATTCACTCTTCCCTACTTTCAACCTAGCAAAAACATATCTTCTGAAGAGATTTAGCCCTTTCCTTTTAGCTGCTGTTTTGTTCAATAGTGCAGTTGAGGGGGAATGCAGGGGGACGGTGTCCCCCTACCTTTTTATTTCAATAAAAGCATCCCCCACATTTGCTTAACTTTAATATAGCGTCCCCCACTTTTGATTTAATTACGTATCTTCAGATGTATAAGCATACCCAACTTATTTTTCAGGACTACACCACTGGTTTTGTTTTCCAGGAACTTACCAATGATTACAAGCTTAATTTTAATGTTTCCAAGCAGTCTGTGAGTACTATCAAATATTTTTATAACTACACAAGATACTTTTTTTTTCAAAATGAAACCTAAAGTCTCTTATAAATGCAGAATCAAACTGCTGGAAACATGTATAACTACTGAGGAATTTTAAGTTTTATTTTGGGAAGATAATGGGGAAGAGAAGAGAGGCGGCTGATAGTGTACAACTGCAAGAATATTTTATATCTGTCTAGATGATCCTGCACTTTAACTAAAGCATGAGATTTTTCAAGTTACTATATTTACTAATATGTAGCAATTGGAAAGAGAGCAATTCACAAACAGTTATATAAGAGTGGCAGAAGTTTCTAAGCTCTGTGGTTATTCAGTGTAACAAGAATATAATCACAGGGCTTAGAAACATTTGTCATAAGTATGTAACTCTTCTGATTCTATTAATGATGATTTAGATAAATCCCACTTATCCATATTTTTCATTTATCCAAAGTGAGCTTGGACCACATTGATTTGGATAATTGGAACTCTACTGTATTTTCATATTAAACTACATTACTTTTGTACTTTTTAGCAAATAATTTACTACTGCAGCACGGAGCCATTTTCTTTTGCCTAGTTCTCCAGACTCTTTTCCCGACTCCCTTTGACCGAGTGTTGCCACTCAAATTAAACAATTAACTAAATAATATTATTATGGCTCGATACAATTTTATAGTAGAAGGCAAATACTTTTGTATTTGAAAACTTACCACGACAACCAGCAGATTTATCATAAGTATTCTCTTTACAGCGCTCACACCTGCGACCTTCTACATTGGGGCGACATGAACACTGCCCAAAAACATCACATTGTGGAGATGTAGAGCCAATGGGATCACAATCACATTCTGAAAGATTGATTTACTGTATCAACATAAAATATTTAAAAGTTGAAACAAACCATGATTAAATATTGTAACAAATTATGATTTTTTCAGCAACATGTTGACACTTTAATGTGAATTAAAAATCATGAAATAATTGCATACTTTTACAAAGTGAGAAAAGTAGTTAAAGATAAATATTATTCTTCCAATTTAGATATAAAGTTTGCTTCTTTTTCTCTTTATTTGTTTATTTTTAAGGGAATAATTAAAAAAAAGTAGGACATGCTAAAAATTGCAGTGGACAGAAACAAAAATTTTAATACAGTGGAGCATTGTTTATACGACGCCGAAGGGACTATCGAAAAACTTCATATAAATGATGAGGTCAGATAATCGATTTACCTTTCTGGCAAAGTCCAAGAACTGGGAAAAAACTAAAATGCTGTATAAATACACTGCATTACTTAATGTTTTAACATTATAATTTTTTTAATTTAATTTATAACCCCCACGCAATAATATGACCACGCCATATACATCCATCCTTACTGAATATTCTGAAAAATTAAAGGTTAAACAATACTAACCTTTGCATCCATCAATAGAGAATCCATAGTAATAAGGTTGGCACTGATCACACTTTTGGCCCGTAACTCCAGGACGACATTTGCACTCTCCACTGAAAATATCACATGAGTGGTCTAATGAACCAACTGGATCACAATTGCATGATTCACATCCCTCCCCACTGGCAATATTCCAATAACCTTCTACACACAAGTCACAATGTTTCCCATCCACATTTTGTTTGCATGGGCACTGTCCAGTTGCATAGTTGCAGACCAAAATATCATGATCAAGATCTTTTTTCTCAGTTCCAACAGGGTTGCAGTTGCATGCTAAAGAAAGGAGAAAATTAATGAATTGAGTTAAAACCTAAAAGGCAATACTTCAGTGGTGTAAAAAATATTTTAGTAGTTTCAAAGATGCATAAAATTTCAAAGCATATGTTTCAATAGGTCTAAATATATTCAGGTAAAATGATGATTTTTTTTTTTGGTTTCCCTCATTAAAAAAAAGCATAATTTTGCTAACTTAAGAAAAGTTTCTTTAAAACAAATTTTTGAGAGATCTTTGAATTTTTCTTAGTAAAAGTGGTGAATCTTCTTCAGTCAAGTTCAAGTTTCTTTCACCAAGACCTACAGTAACATGCACAGTATAAAAAGCAGATGTGGACTCAGAGGCAGCTCTTGCCTGTGAGTCCACCCAGGCCATACCCATATTTGATTCTCCCACTACCCTTATTTTCTTTCGGATCCTTAATAAGTCATATACGACTATTCTCCATTCACAATATAAAACTCAACCTATTAAAACTGCTAGATCCACTTATAACAGCAAATACAGCATTAACCACATAAACATTTTTAATAGAGGTGTTGCTGATCAAATTATATGTCCACAAAACATAGGTAATGAAATATATCTATAACAATAAGAGAAGGGCGAGAACTAATTCTTTGTTGCATGTAAAATTCCATGACTATTATAGCAAAGAGTTGTTTTTCTGGAAAATAATTACAGTGGTGCAGCAAAGGCACAGAAAAATATAAGTTGTTCAGTAGGAGTGCGTCATTCATGAATGAAAATATCTGAAAGACCAACTCTTTAAAATGAACAGAACAGTATGATCTCGAGCAATGGAGAGCTAGAGGGAACATGATTCAGTTATTTAAATTCATTAACCTGGAAAGTGTTGATGGGCTGCAATTTCGTACAGAAGGAACCAGAGGTCAATGTTTTAAGCTTTTCAAATGTCAGGCTAATTCTTGAAATTAGGAAAAATTACTACTTCAATAGGGTTGCAGGCAGTTGGAATAATTTACTGGAAGCCAGTTACTTGCAGTGGGCTAAAAAGTTTTAAGAGCTTTAAGCTCCTAATGTTCATTGGGGACCAGCCTAGCTGGGCCCAGAGCCTGTTGCTGGTTGTCACTTTGTATTTGTTATTAGTTTATTAGTTTGGTCAACTGAATTAATTTGAATTAAACTGCATAAAAGCCTTTTCTTGTTAACCATAACGCACAATTGTGCAAAACAAAACAAAATATTAAAAAAAATAAAAAAAAGGAGGGGAGAAACAGAATAACTAGCATCCAACCATTAATTTCATTTCTACAAAATTTACCGAACAAGGAAACTTATTATTGATCTTAAAAACCGGAAGTGATAATTTTCCCCATATTAGAATTTTCTGATAGTTACCTAATTTTCTCTTTTAGGACAAATCATACTGATGTAGTAGGAAAAATGATGAAAGTAGGAATTAGAAAAATATAGGACAGATGACCAAATTTAAAATAATAAGACAAATATAGAGTACTTTTTCTGATTTTTTTTCAAAAAATAGAAAATATAGGAATTATAAGATAGCTGCAACCATTGCAAAACAATTCAAATAAAGTGCATTGTAATAAAACTATTAAAACTTGTGACATGTATACAGTATTCTAAGCTAATAAATACACTTCCAAATATTTTCCATAAAAGCATTCAAAAGCAAAAGATGAAGTAGAAATACCTTTACAATCTCCTTTAGGTAAAGCTAAAGCATTTCCATAAAATCCAGGCAAACATGATTCACAATGCCTTCCTCCAGTATTGTATATGCATTTCAAACATTCCCCAGTACTTCTACAGAGAAAAAAAAAAACAAAATATTAAGTTGTACACTAAGGAGAGCTGTGATGATAATACACAGAATAGCTCTGGTTCAGTAATATAATTACATTGTAATGATGTCTTCAGTTTAATGAAATATTTTACTGCTCCATATTGACTTCACTCTTGAAATCAAACATTCAATTTATGGATACTTTTAGCCAATTTTCTAACTAAATCAGTGGTGCGACAGCCTAATGGGGGCCATGGCCTACTGTGCTTATCCCAGTTTTTGATACCGAGGGTTCTGGGGTGCAGAAGCAGATGTTCCGATCAAGTGGTCGGCCTGACGCCTGGACGCGGAATCCCCAGTGTTAGTTCCCAAGCATGCTTGGTCCTCATTTTATCGACCCCACTGAAGGAATGAAAGGTCGAGTAAACCCTGCCCCGCCCGGGAATCGAACCCGAGACCTGTGGCATGGTAGCACGGAAGTGCTATCACTCCGGGCCTCTTACCCAATTTTCAATGGTATGAAAAAAAATCTATCAAGATCATGCAGAATGCATCCATCTTTAAATCACATTCTATGAAAGAACTGCAATACGTTAAGCAAACCTTGAGCAAAACGACTCAAAATCTGGAGATATTTATATTCACCGTGAGATCTGAACAAAATACTTATTAGGTAATGTTATTTTTGTAATTTGGGTTCTCTAAGGTGACTATGCATCTTTAACTAAGTAATATTTTAGAAAGCTTACCTGTCACAGTTTCCAATTGCATTAGGATCAACATTTTCATTACATTCACACCTCCGACATTGACCATGTGGTTCACCATAAAAACCATCAACACAAAGATCACACCTATGACCTTAAATTAATTATGTAAGCTTTAAAAGATTATACTAAGACAATATTACTCAACAAAATATAACAAATGTAATAAGAAATATAAAAATTTGTCTCTCTACTACATGCTCAATAATGATATGTGTTGCAAGTAGAGAATTTCTTCTACTCAAATTAATTATTCAAATGACAACAGTTGCACGATATGTTGATCTTAAAAAGAGAAGTGTTAAAAACAAAAGAGATAGGAGAATATCAAATAGTTTAGTTGCATGGTTCTATTTGGCTCTGAAGTGATCTCAGGTCCAGTTTTGCCAAATTGTTTTTAAGAGAAACTTGGCATTTTTTAATGCTCAATGCTCCATTGTTTAAAGTAATATAATTTCATTTTAATTGCAGTAAAACCTCTGAATAACGGACAGTCTTGGGTCTGGGGTTTATGTCCACTGTTTGGAGGTGTCTATTTTTAATAAGAAATTTCATTTGCTATTTTTAAACCTTATACGATAAAACAATTGCTAATTAAATTAAAAAACTAAATTTAATAGTACATTCAAATTTAAATTATGAAAGAATTTTAATTTAATTAATGATTATCATTAGTACTTATTCAATTAATTCTTATTAATATTCCTTCAATGATGACAAAATACATACTAGTACTATAAACATCACAAAATTAATTTATTTAAAACAATCAGTTAATACAGTTTGGTTCATCCTTTTGGAAAAAACCAACTTGCTTCTCAATATTAAGAGTAAGTTCATTAATTCTTTTAAACCCCTCAGCGTCCCCTTTGTTCGGAAAGAACTTTTTAACTCACCACTGTATTTTAAAGCATCTTTTAAGTTTTTAATGTCAGAAATTTCTTCTTCTACGTCTTCCTCTTCATCCTCGGAAACAGCAGGTTGTTCAGTAGTTCTCGGCGATATTAATTCGGAAACATCAACCTCTTTTTCAATGCACGAGTTCTCATCAATATCAATGTAGTCATCCACAGTGTCATTTGACTTTAAATCTGTCAAAAGTGTTTCAAGATCACTGTCGTTCTGAGACTTGTGCGCTTTCGGGAATAGCTGTACTTAAAAACCCCGCTTTTGCGAAACACTTGGAAACACATTCAGACTTTACTTTTTTCAGAGCTGATGTTATCCAAGTTATTGCATCCAAAACGTTTACACTTTTTAACAGTTCATCACTAGATCGGCATGATGAAGTTTGCATAAGAATATGTCGCAGTAACAGTTTTCTGTATTCCAATAATTTTGTATTCAAAAAAGTGTCTGCTATTTGGAGGTTTTTACATGAGGTACCCTATATTAAGGGACTGGAACTTGTAAAACTTTCTGCTATTCAGAGGTGTCCACTATTTGGAGGTGTCCATTAAGGGAGGTTTTACTGTATATAATTTTTAAAATGTGCTGCTTCATCAAATTTAACACAATATATGGTGGTTTATGATTTTTTGAAACATCTGAAATTTTCATTACAAATAGAAGCACAGCAAATATTTTGTAATCAAATTCAACAGGCATAAGTTCATTTCAATTTTTATGCATACATTTCAAAAATAAAGTTTATTTTTAAATAAAATATCTATAAATAAAAATAAAATTTTTGCTTACGTATAACCAGAGAATTGTAGATTTTTTATAAATATGATAAGGGCCATTGCAAAGAAAAAGCATGAACTGATAATTTCCAGTAACAAAAAGCAAACGACACAATTTTTATACATGCTAACTTATCATACACTTTACATAAATTCTTTTACCTACATTCAGTGGTACAAAACATATTAAGCTAACCTGCTTCATCTGAATGTTTTATTAAACTTATACTAATGTAAAAATGTATTTGATTTCAAAATATTAAATTCCACCAAATGTCTTAATAACAGAATATAGGATCCCCCCCCCCCCGTTTTTTTGCATATTGATATAAAATACAAACCAGCATATCCTTCTGGACATTCCAAACAAGCTACTTCTTCATCTGGTAAGACTACACAAGCACCATTTCCAGGACAAGGGCAAGGTTTGCAGTCACCTTCTGTACCAGTTAAGGCATTTCCATAGAAACCAGCAGTACAGTGCTCACAGTTATCTCCAGCAGTATTGTGTTGACAGATGCAGCGTCCTGTTTAAAAGCAACATAAGAATTGTAAACCAAAAAGAGTGAAAGGTTATGAGAAATAAGTAATTGCTAGAATGAGATATCATGCAATGGAAAATATGTTCATATAAGCATTTTTTTATTATTTATGTAAATACAAATGCAAAAGCAGGGGTTGCGCCAGAGGAAATTCAGGTCCGTTTTCGGACCCTTCACAAAATTCCAATCCATAAAAACGGACTCTTCACACAATTCCAATCAATGAAAACGAACCCTTCACAAAATTCCGAGTTTCCAAATCTTGCTTTTTCCGAATTATTTATTAAATAAGATGCAAAAATTATATATTTTTTTATCACTGTATGTTTAAATTTTAGATTTTCACAATTTTTTTTTTCACAAAAAAAGGGCCCTGTTAAAAATAATGGATGGACCCCTGAAAAGTGATGACAAAGTAACAGGCCCTAGGCCTAGCTGGGCTGGTCCTAGTCTATTCATCAATCCCCAATGAACCATCAACAGCCCTCTTAAAACTTTTTACCCCCTGCAAGTAACATTCGCTTCCGGCAAGGTATTCCAACTGCCTACAACCCTATTGAAGTAATTTCTCCCAATTCTCATATTATATTTCATATTAGCTTCTCCTTTCAATGATATTACATTGTTTTCAATTAAATTTCAATATCCTTGATGCTAAATTACTAATGAATCTAGTAATTGTTTCCAAATCCTACTTATTGCGGCAAATATTTCTATATGTATGTATATGATATTGCAATGCTACTTTAATCAATCTTGTACTTGACATAAATTATGCATCACATTTTAATAACAAGGGATACATAAGTTAACAAAAACATGCATGCAATTAAAATTTAAAAAATTTAAATATCCATGCTTTTTAATTGAAGAAATATTGTACATCTAAAAATGCATTCCTAATATTGTCTTTGATATGGCAACCATTTCCTAAAATAAATTATATTTTTTTATATGAAAGATTCATCTGAAAACTTACCAGTTTCCGGATCACAATATTCAGCATGTCCATTGCAATTACATGGCACACATCGAGCAAATTTTCCCCCACCTGGTGGGTCATGCCTATATCCAGGACCACATGATTCACAGAACTGACCAACATAACCATCAGGACAAGTGCACATTTCAACCCAAGTTGCTTCAACACCAATGGGTGAACGCTGAGCTGAACCCAAGCGAACATTGTCAAGGTAACCAGAACCTAAGACAAATTATGGAAATGTATCTTAGAAATTTTACTGCAGTTATACTTGGTAATTGATTACAATTTGCAAAAAAAAAAAAAAAAGTTGAACTTTCTTAATACAAACACGGTGAATATACGAAATCATGGCTAAAACGAACATTTTGTTCATTTAGTTTGGTTTACTATTTAATTGCACTAAATAGCTCACGCATATTACGAAGGTTAAAACACAAAATTCGGCTAAGACGAACAAAAGGAACTACTGTGATATAACCCCCCCTTGGCGACCTTTTCGTTGGCGCCAAGAAACCGTCGCCAACAACAAGATTTTTATGTCACCAACTTCAAATAGAATACAACACTCTTGGCGATGATTTTATCGCCAACAATGTCACATCATACACATAGCAAAGATGCCAAGAAAAATCACTAAAAAACTGTAAAATACCAAAAATTGCAAATTATATCTTACACACAATATCAACGCTACTATGTAAAGCACGTACAGCATTTTTCAACAGCAATTCAATACATTAACGGATCGATAATTACTCGAAAAATAGAATTATTTACTTTACAACTCAAACTTGAATAAAAACCCTTTCTTAAAAGAACATGCAATTTATGCCCAATAATAACTATTGCAATGATTCATTATTGAATAAAATGATATGCATTCTTTAATGAAAAACATAATTAAAATATCGCGCAATTCAACAAAAAAGCAATGTTTAATAAAGCTATCCGAACTTTAAAATACCACACTAGACAACAAAATTAATAACGGTCATCACTTCAAGTACATTTTGTCTTAAACTATTGGAAGCCAACATTAAAAATTCCATAAAAACACTTTGTTGAAAGAACACGCATTTCATGCACAATAATGACTATTGCAATTAATTATCATTACATAAAATGATATGCATTATTCAACGAAAAATAAAAATATCGCGCAATTCCACGGAAAACTTCAAATACATTTTACATTAAACTAACGGAAACCCACTTTATCAAAACTAGCAACGCCTAGCAATTTACTACAGCTAATATTTTAGAACAATTGAAAATTCATTGTTTTATAACCTTACAAACACACAAAATAAGCAGATAATAAACTTACAAAAATAAAGAACTCACTTTAAACCAGTTGGCTTTTCAATGTTAATCTTAAATAGCAACAAACTTACAACCCAATATGACGAAATGGTCCGAAAATTACCACTTTATTTTTCTTTGCTTTTAGTCGCAATTAACCAAGCTTATGCACTTATCAACCAAAGCAACTCCAAACCACGTTTCCCTCAGTTTCGAAAAATGGCGCCTTAACAAACTAATATGAATTTGTTCATCACGCCATAATACAAAACAATTGAACCAAATTAATTCACTTTAACACTTTACATTCTTCCTTTAGCAACAGGAAATATCTCAACAAACTTTAACCATAAAATAAACTACTAAAAAGCTACTTATTAGTAAAAGAAAACTTTCTAAAAGTCCAACCATCACACCCAAAAAACACCCATTGCATAATCCACTTAGGGTTGCCACACATTACCTCAGCCAACATCGATGGCGCTGGGTAAACGAAAAGATATCGCCAACCGAAAATCATTACAAATTGGCACGCTAGCTCGAATGTCGCCAAGGGGGGGGGGGGGGGGGGGATTATATCACAGTAGTACCGAACAAAATTTCTGACCTATTCACAAAAAATTTGCATGATAAAATTTAATGTACCTAAAAAACAACTATTAAGAATTTTTTACAAAATTGTGAAATTTTAAAAGGTAAGTTCACTTTTTCTCAATGTACTAGTAAGATTTAAAAGTGTACATTAGTAAAAATAAATAATTTGCTTGCACTATTTATTTTACTTTTTATTATAAATAGTAGTAACTATTTTTAAAATATAAACATTCATTTCTAATACTTTTTTAACACAATTTTACTTATTCACGGTTGTTACGAATAGCGGCTAATATGAACAAATTCGAGAAATTTTGGCATTTTGTATTAAGCAAGTTCAACTGTATCTGTATTCTATTTGTAATGATTCAACTGCTTAAGAAAAGGCATTACATAGAGATTTGAATGCATTTATATTATAAATGAATAACATATTTTAAATAGTATTTACAATAATTATCACAATAGATGAGCTAGTCATTTCTAGCTTCACCCCAATAATGAGGAAATAATATCTAAATTTCTTATACTCTAGAGCAGGGTTTTTCAATGGGAACCATATGAGTTTTAACATTGCAAGATATGTTAGCTTTATTGATGAGTTTTTTTATTATAAGAAATTTAATACCAGCAAATTTATTTCCCTCATTATATTATGAAAAAGCAAAACCCCAATATTTATTGCTTTTATACTCACCTTCAGGTGTATAAGTTACTTTAATTTTCAATGCTGTTATATCAGAAAGGATGCTCGTGAAATCATGTGCAGTAAGCCGAGGATTCCAACCGTATGCTGAATGTTCATGAAGACGAAAACCAAATTCTTGATTGAAGGTGGAAGGGAGGGGATTCCCTTGACCAAATATTGGTAATGATACAGCTAGGCCTGCTCCTTCAAGAACAACATCTTCAAGAGTAGCTTGAGGTCCTTCTTCACCAATTCTTAATGTAAAATTTAGAAACTGATTGTAGGAAGCACGTTGGTCACCTAAATATCTAGCTAAATAATGATAAATATTGAAAAATATTAAAATTTATATTAAACTAATCTTTGGTATAAGTATAAAATATTAACAAAACTTAAGCACTTCTTCATAAAGAGTTACTTAAAACTTAAATACAGTGGAACCTCGGTAGCTTGACATGTGGATAAGTCGACTACCTCGGTAAGTCGACATTTCAGTAACTTATGGTTGGCCCAATGCTAATTTCAATGGGTGGAAAACTCTCTAACTTGACACACAATTTCAAGGAACCCCTATAACTCGACCTCTATTTTGTATTCTTATTTACTTTTTCTTCCGGTATTTTTTCACGGTGTACAATTCTCAGAATTTTACAGTGATGTTTCATTGTCCATAAATCAATTCTTTTATGGAACGTGTTCCTGGAAGATTCCCCTTGTACTCTGGGGAGTCAGAAACCCAACACCCAACAATAAGCATGTTCTTCGTAGAGGTGGTCAATGTGACCTCTCTTTATCTTGTCAGTCACGGTTAGTATAGAGATCAGTGATTGAGACTCCCTCCAGTCTATGAAAAGGTGCAAACACGCTTCGCGCATGCGCTCATGCAATAACACTTACAATCACTGAAAGCTGGAATAGCCGTGCTTTATGCTTTTTGCCATTTGATGTTATCTTTGTCAATCAGTAGATGTGTCCGCAACGGCTCCTTGTAAACTGACTACTTAAAGCTTGAAATCGAAAGTAGAAATTATAAAAAAAAAATTTGAAAGGGATGGGAGTCAAACTGATCTAGCTAAAGAATATGGAATAGCTCGAAACACTATATCCACATTTGTTAAAAACAAACCAAAATTATGGATTTTTTCACATGAGGTATTTTGAGTTGATGTACTATATATTTATATATTTATTTAATTGTAATGTATAACTTTTAAAAATAATAATAATAGATAAATAATAAACGGGGATAATTTATTCACTGGAATTGGATTTTTTATAACTTGAATGGTAAATAAATAACAATGCAAACCAATATTAGCAATTGAAATTACGGAACCTCGGTAACTTGACACCCGCTTATCTCGACATGTTTTCGTGTCCCCTTGGGGTGTCGAGTTATCGAGGTTTCACTGTATTATAACATACAATATTGTTGTTATTACTTCAAAATACTGTAATTATTGTTTTTATGGCTTCATGAAACTCAAACTGTAAATTAGTATGCTAAAATAATGCTTTTAACTTTGTGCGTATTGTTTTTTTGTCAAAAATAGTGCATTTCAATCAAATTTTTGAAACTGTGTAGATTTTAATGTGAATTTGGCCACTCATTGAAATGTTTATTGTTAAGAACATTAAAGACTTTAATTGACACCCAACTTGTGCCATTTGACACCCAACTTGTTTCTCTAGAGTGCGCAATGGTTGAATAATCAAGAGTGTCTTATTTTCCTCGCAAACTGTAGGGGAAATATTATTCTTATTTATTATTATATTAAGAAAGAAATTTATTATTTTTACTTTTATTTTAAATTCTTAAGGAAATGGAAGTGTCAAATTATTTTTAGAAAATTAGCATAAATGGCAAATACAGAAGTTTTTATTGTGAATTTACGAAGGGTTCTTTTTTGGAGCTTTTGCCAACTTATTGGTTCAGTTTTTCCCTTGAAAATTGGTGTATTTTGAATTCGAGTAACTCTCTTCAGAAAAAAAAGCAATGAATATTACTTTTCAGAATTAAAGCTTGTAGGTCATGAACTTGAAAAAACAAGGGGTATAAAATTACTAACATTTTTCTAATAAATTGAATGGTGACTCATTAATATTGCTTGTGATTAGGTATACAGTTTCAAAAAGCCACAGGATCTTCGTTGAGAAGAAGTTAACACTTAGTATAGTCTAGCTAACCCTAATTTTTGTCGTTGAATGACTTATGTACATTATCAAAAAGTTAAGTCCTCATGTTACGCTGAAATTTTTATAAAATTTTAAAGAAAAGAACTTTTTTCAAGAGCACTTTTCAGACAAATTTTTCTTTTTTTTCCCATGCAAAATTTTACTATAAATTATCGCAGTAATAATAGAAAAGTTCTTAAAACATAATCGTAAAATTCATTGTAAAGAAAAAAGGAACAAAACAATACTTTCCTTTAAATTAATTTCACGTTTTACAATACATTTGTAAATATACTGGAATTTATGAAGTATGAATAAAGTTTTAAACAAGAAGTTCCGTCTAGAACTATACGAGCCTACTTTCCCGTATACAACAGCTTCAAATTTATAATCTAGCTATCTCTCTCTCTTTCTCGTTTAGCTTTAGTTCTTAATTGCTTCAAATATGCCTTTTTCAACGGTTAATACAGATTCGTTCAATCATTCATTTATTCAGTCATTCATGTATTTATTCACTCATTTATTCATTCATTATTTTGCTTATTCATTTAATCTTTCATTAATTCAAAAATATTCTTGAAAATCCCGATTAAAAAATTTCATAAGAAAATAGGCTCGTTAGTTCTGGAAGAACTTTTTATCTGTACATGTTCTACGTCATAAGAGCTTTCCGATAAAGTTTGTTTTAAGCAAATCGACCTGTTAGATCAGGATTTATATAGGATTGAAATTTCCCCGTAGGCACTATGTTTTTTTTTTTTTTTTTGAACTGTTCAAAATTGAACAAAAATTGTTCAAATCAATATTTCACGCCAAGAACTTCTTCCAGTGAGCTTGTTCATTGGAACTTGGATCTTGTACCCAGAGTTTACATAATTTGCTTCATTTCGCCCATAGGTGCTAATGTTAAAATTTTTTGAACTGTTCAAAATTGAACAAAAAATTGTTCAATAAAAAAATAAAATATGGAAATTAGATGTCCTCACCGAGATCTTTCGAATGCAAAAAGAATTTTTCGAATCGGACAATTCGTTCAAAAGTTATTAGGGGGGGACAGACCGACAGACACACTTTTTCCCCCATCTCAAAACCCTACTTTCAAATTTTTTATTTTTCAATTTCTATTTAATTACTTAATTTATTTTTGACTTTTCTTGATTTCTAACGATATTTTCGCGATACATTAAGCCTTCTTTCATGCTTTATTATTATTTTTTTTTACTTTTACGGGAAAGTAGGCTAAAAAGGAACTTCCTTTTTAGTAAATGAAAATATTGCAGTAAGTATAAATATACATATGAGCTTACTTGGAGCAATGAAATAGACTGGATCACGGGAAATAGCACTAACTTCTATATTTTGACTTGAAGGGTTGAATTTTGAAGGAATTTCTCTACCGTTATAATCAACTGCTTGCCACTTATCCTTATCTAAAAAATAAATAGTTAAAAAAGTAACATCCAAGCTTGACTTTAGTTAGAAACATTATATTAGTAAGAAATAAAAAAATTAATAAAATTGGTACAATTATTCTTCATATATACAACTTAAAACAGTTAATAACTTTCACTGGCAGAAGTTTCTAAATAGAAACATTTTTGGAAATAGTTAAAGAAGTATTTATATACCTATGTATATGCTACCTCTTTGCAAAAAGTGTGACAGAGTTCTTTTGGAGTAAACAAATTGAGAATAAGTTTCAAAAGCTAGAATACTGAAAAAGAACTTATAAAATATTTTCTTTACAGAAATATTGCATTTTTTTCCATTTAAGTACTAGTTTTTTTTTATTTTAGTATTCTATTTGCATATCATCTACAAGATATTTTAAAGTTTCAGTTATATTACTGAAAATCACTTCAACAGTGCTTAATTTTTTATGCTTAAAATAAAAATATACTGATAAATGAAAGAAAATATACAATAAGAAAGAAAATATGTATTTACCTCTAGTAAACATACTGTCAACTGATAAAGCAGAATATCCAGGAGCACTACGGCATATAGAGGAATGCCCAAAGCAAAAGCATGGCAAACAACCAAATTCATTTACTGCTTGAAGATTGAAAAAACCAGGTTTACATCTGTAGAGTACAAACAGAAATTTAGCTATTCTCAAGAAATTATTTCTATTTACAGCTAAAATTTATACAGCTCAATTCAAAGTTATCCGACACATATCATGCGCAACCTGGAAATATCTCCTATCTACAACAATACCTTTTCTAGCATGGCTACACTGATTTTTGATCAAGTTTTTCAGTTTTCAACACCAGAGGATGGCAGGACATAACATAGTTGAATTGTGGCCATTATATAGTAAAATAGACGTACGTACATCATTTATGTTTACCTAATATGCTAAGTTCTTTCCAGTAAACAAATTGTTGTAAAATGAACTGAAAACTAAGGTGATAACAAAAGAATCAAGATTTAATATAGAAATAATGCAAGACAAAAGAAAACAGTACGTCTTACTGTTTTACATAGCGAATTTTTTTTTAAAACTTAAACTAATAGTGTTGCCAAACACAAAACAGCATCTATTGATCCTGCCACTATAAAACAAGTAATACAAATGATTGAATGCTCGATATTTCAACAGCCTCCTTCGAGCATGATAAAACAAAACAATCATTGTTTATATGAGTCAAACTGTCACTTATACACATTGACTGCTTTTACACCAATCAACTTCTTTTGGGAATGAATTAAGGTGCTGGAAGCGCCTTTGTCAGAATGTCTGCTCGTTGTTCATCACTTCCGACATAGCCTAACTGAAAATGTCCCTTTGAGAACTCATCTTGGACAAATTTGCACCTCTGGTTGGTGTGCTTCGTACGAGCATGGAACATTGGATTTTTAATGTACTTGATGGTGCTCTGATTATCAATCTGTAGGATTAGCAATGAGACATCGTTAGCTATCTCACCAATTAAGCGCTTCAACCATATCAGGTCCTTTGTGGCATCAGCTGCTGCCATAAACTCTGCTTCTGTCGTAGAATTAGATGTGGCCTCCTGTAGCTTGCTCCGCCAAGAAATTGCACCTTCACCATAGAAAGAAATAACACTTGTTCGAGACCTGCATGTCTCTGCACAACTGTTGTTATCTGCGTCACTGAACAACATCAAACTTTTGTCGTCTTCATTAGTGTACACAATGCCGTGACCAATGGTATTGTGAAGATACCTCAGTGTTGTCTGTACGATTTCCCAATCAGTCTCTGTTGGGTTGTCCAATTTGCGGGACACGAAACCAGGGTTGGAAAAAAAACCGGGTTTTTTTCAAAAAACTCAAAAACCAGGTTTTTTTTGGTTTAAACCAGGTTTTTTGGTTTAAACTAATGCAGCACTTTTAAAGCTTAAAGAAATTATTTAAAAGATTAGTTATTGTGTGTTATTGTTCTATTTTACTATTTAAAATAAATAGTTAATGTTTCTTTAAAATATCAATTAATTTTAAGTAATTTCTTGTCAATATAGTAAAAAGAATCAACTTTATGTAATACCAAGCCAAAAATTCTGTATAACAATGATAGCTAATTTGTAATATTTTAAAAGTGAATGTTGATTAATGAAATTGGGAATAAATAAATGATTATTCATTATTAAATCTTCAGTTTTAACTATAGGGATGTAACAAATAGTGATTTGGCCAAATACGGAATATTAAAATTTCTAGAAAATCGCTGTAATAGAAAAAATTTGTCAAATTTAAAAGTATTCACAAAGTCAAACACCCATTCCACACATTAATCTGTTCTTGTTTGTTTAAAACTATCTAAAATTAATGTATTTTCTGTTTGGTTTGAATGCAATAAAACTGAGAATTTCACCCACAAGTGGAATGGAAATGACAGGTTTTAATGTAAGCATTAGCATTACTGTACTAGTTATTTAATTCAACTTAAAGAAATACTATTGCTTAGTGAACTTTTACCTTGCTCAAAATAGTTTTATGAAAATATGTTAAAAGTTATAGAAGTTAATATTTTTATTTTATGGGGATTTTTTACATACCTGTTCTTAAAAGTTTTTTTAAAATTTAATGCATTGAGCTGGAATATACTTTTATTTTCAAAAACACCAATAACTTATACTATCTTAATATTCATGATACATTCTAGGCTTTTCACTCTCTCTTACCCGATATTCACAATAAATCAGTCTACCCAAACAAAGTCGGACTTCCACTTTGTTAAAAATGACATAATAAAAATGCTAGCTTTTGGGAACGAATGTTAAGTATAAAATACAATATTATAACTTTAAAATCTGTTTTTGTTCAATCAAACCAAAATCAATGGGTTAAAAAAGTAGTTTTTTTTTAAATAACTATATACTATTATATTTTTATAGCTATTATTTTCAATTTATTAAAACTATGTACTAATGCGCGCTTTTGCAATAACTATAACACAATTTTAAATGTTTAAACTCTACTACTTTCTTTAAGTTTTACATTTCTACCGTAGCAGAACTATTCTGCCAAACAAAGTTCATCAATATTTGGCCAGGCCGAATTTGACCTTAGCGAATATTCGGCTTGGTGATGAAATGACTATTCGGCCAGGCCGAATATTCGTTACATCCCTAGTTTTAACTTGCATTTTAATATTCATTCAAGCTGGAATTATCAGGAACATAACATTTCTCCATGTGTTTCTTCATTCGCAGAGCCTTGGCCTTCAATTTCTTTATTGCATACTTTGCAAACTGCTGTTGTACCTTTCCTCTTATCTGATTTTATTTCAGTAAAATTAATCCAAATTTCATGTTTTTTCCTGCCTGACCCAGACATTTTTATAATTTAATCTTTGTGAATTTAGCTATTTGCATGGGTGAAAGTAAGAGGATTTCAAAGGACAGAAGTTAAAATAAATTTCCGTAACTCCAAAAACATGCATTTTCTAGAAATTTTGTTTGCACTGCTAATTGCATATATAAATTAATTATCTCCCCAAACCCCCCAATAATAGATTAATATTAGCAATAACAATATTTAATAATTAAGGTGGGAACTCAAGTCGAACATTTTAAAAATCATTCCTCAAGTATTTTAACAAATTACTAAATTTACTATAATTAGCAACATCATAACATATTAAGCTTTTAAATGGAGAAATAGGAAAAACATTTACAGCACATTTAAATCTGTATTAAAATACTTTAGTTCTAAGTATTCTGTCCTTTTCCATCTAACAATTTACAAAAACCAAAAAGAGACCGGAAATCCGTCTATAGAACGAATACTTTACCCATGGCTATTTGATTCAGGACATTCAGAACATAGTATGGATGGAAATTGTTTGAAAATAATACTACATGTTCTTGTAGAATTGAGATGTTTCATGAGAGCAGAAGTTCATAAATAAAAAGGTTTTATTTAAAATAGCAAAACTATTATAAAATATTCAAAAAATTAATGTGGTTTTTTTGAAAAAAACCATGTGGTTTTTTTAAAAAAACCATTTGGTTTAAACCTTGGTTTAAACCGTGCCAACCCTGCACGAAACTCACTGCATAACTTATATCTGGACGAGTGCCCATCGCTAAATAAAGCAAACTGCCCACTACTGATCGGTAAGGAATTTTACTGCTAAGTGGCTTCGCCTCTTTGATCTTAATCATGCCATCGTCATTTGGCTGGCCATAGTCGACCTTGAGACTTGAATTCTTTACTGGGATCTGAGACGTCTTAGTATCTCCAAATCGCTCTAGAAATTTTCTTGTAAATGCCTCTTGGTGCAAGAAGAGTGAGCCGTCTTGCAAACGTTCAACTTGCAGGCCAAGAAAACATTTCAACGCAGCCACTTTAATGCTGAAATGTTGCTTGAGCTGGTCCATAAATGTGAAAAACACTGCTTCGTCCTAAACAGCTACAATGCCGTCGTCAACATAAATCGCCATCAGCATCTTGTGTCCATGATCGTTTCGTATGAACAGGCAATGATCAGACTTACTTTGTATCATTCCATGTTTCTTTAGTACATCACTAAACTTGGTGTTCCAACACTGTCCAGCCTGTTTCAAGCCGTATAAAGGTCGGAGTATCTTGCATATACGCCCACTTCCGTCATCGTACCCTTCGGGTTGAAGCATGTAGATCTCTTCTGTTAGATCACCGTACAGGAATGCCGTCTCCACCTCAATTTGAAATTGCTTTAGCTTCTCCTTGGCTGCCGTCGCAATTAGAGCTCGTATTGTGTCATAGCGACACACCGGACTAAATGTTTCTCCGTAGTTGATATCCGCTGTCTGCGTGTATCCTTTGGCTACCAAACGAGCCTTGAATCTCTCGACCGAGCCATCGGGATTTGTCTTCATCTTGTAAACCCAGCGATTATCGAGGATTTTGCGCCCTTTAGGTGGTTTAACAAGCCGCCACGTTTCATGCTTGGCAAGTGAAGTCATTTCTTCGTCCATGGCTTGTTTCCAGTTTTCACAATCAGGAGATTTCATTACTTCGTCGTATGTTTTCGGTTCATCCAGCTTCAGAACGCTACTGTACACGTCGTAGTCGTTAAACCTTACAGAGTGTTGGATAGTTGAACGGTCTCGCAATGTATATGTTGTCATCCGAGTTGGTTCATCTTCCTCAGCGCACAGATCATCAGCCTCCTGTGTGCCTGCTTCATCAGGAATATGGAAAATTCCAAATTTCATACCTCTTGATGAACTGGTATTAGATGCCGCTTCTAGAGGTTGAGAGGTTGGACCTATTCGCAGCTCATTGAACACTACGTTGGCACTCTTTATCGTGTCATTCTTTGATGGTATGAAAATACGATATCCATCGTTATCACAATTACCAACTAAATACCCTTTTAAAGACTTGTCATCCAATTTACTTCTGTTAACATCTGGTACATGTACAAATGCGGTTGATCTAAAAACTCGAATATTGTTGATTGATGGCTTGCGTCCAAACCATTCCTCAAATGGAGATTTTCCTGTGGTTTTGCTCGGTTCGGTTCGATTGAGAATGTAGACAGCCGTAGATGCTGCTTCTGCCCATAGAATCTGAGGTAGGCCAGAGTCCTTGAGCATAGTGCGAACTGCATTCATTATTGTGCAATTTTCTCTTTCAACTAAGCCGTTTTGTTGTGGAGTATATGGCATAATAATTCACAATTTGATTCCTGCATCATCAGTCAGTTTCACTAATTTTGGATTGTCAAACTCACGACCACCGTCTGTGACCAATTCTTTAACATTTATACCATCCTCGTTGGTACGAACAAGGAACTTCCGGATTTTATCCAGTTTTGTCTTTATGCTTTAGAAAATCTACACTTCGAAACTTGGAGCAATCGTCTTTGATCACCAACATGTACTTCTTTCCTCCTCTTGACAACATTGGAGATTCGAGCAAATCTGCATGTATAATCTCGCCAGGATTCTTCGTTTTAAACAGCTTTGGTTTGAATGTCCGTCGACTTTGTTTACCATACGCACATGGCTCACCAAACAGTCCATCGTCGATGAAATCCAAGCCATTTTGACGTAGGTACTGCTTTAGATAATGTACTCCTTGATGTCCGAGCCTTCGATGCCAAAGTGACAGTGGCAACTTTGTCGTCGTCGTCATTACCGTTTCAGGAAAAGGAGTTACGAAGTATGCTTCAGCTGCAGAACCTCCTTGGGGCTTTACTGGTTTTGCACGTAGTTCAAAGAGTCCGTTTGATGAGCATGGAGCTTCTAGAAGTATATTATCTGGAGTCTCCTTGCGAAATAACCGACAAATCATATCGTCTGAATCACCAAAGTTCCAGATTCCTCGCTTCATAGCCTTTGAAGCTGATAATAAATTTTTGCCGATATCTGGTGCATATAGTACATCACTAAGCTCAATAGACTTTTGTACGTTTCCAACTATTGCGCACATGTCAATGTCGCCGCAACCATATGCCGGTATTTTCTGCTTGTTACCGACTGTGATTTCTGCTGGTTTGTCAAAATGACGGTACATCTTGAAGTATTCAGCAGAATTCGTAATGTGTGCTGTAGCTCCGTCGTCCTTAAGCCACACATTTCGACCATAATCGTCTTCTTGACAAGCAAATGCACTGCATTGAGTATTAGCAAAGTATGTTTCGGTTTTGCCACTCGTCGTAGCTGGCTTGTCAGGGAAATCTGGGCAAAATTTTCTAATGTGCCCTGGTTTATTACAACGAAAACATATGCCATTAAAAACCTTCACACCATCGCTGGTCCTACTAAGTTTATTCATCGTCTTGGCATTATTCGTTGTCAAAGGTTGGGGTTGGCTCGCTATCTGGAGCTTTTTCCCACCCTTCTTCCATTTCTTTCGGTTATACTTTGCATTATACTTAGCATTTGCCATAAATGTCGTAGTATCGTCTTTAAGATCCTTATTTCGCCTTTGTAGCTGCATACTAATCTGCTCAATCAGTTTTTCTGGCAACTTTTCCGGCTTTGGCGACGAATCCCATTGAGATTTCACGATATTCATCATCAGGAAGAATAGATAAGATTCGTGGTACTAGCAAGTTCTGTGGTAACTTCCCTTCGTCACTCAGTTCTTGCTTCATAAATGCGAATAACTCAAATTCCGTGTCAAAGAAACTATTTAAAAAATCAGCGATTCAAACGTCCTCAAAGTTATCTTACCTTAATTGCACAGTTAAGCGTCGCTAAAAACCCATAACCTGCTGTAAAATGAACAGAAAACTACGGTGATAACAAAAGAATCAAAATTTAATATAGAAATAATGCAAGACAAAAGAAAACAGTACGTCTTACTGTTTTACATAGCGAATTTTTTTTTAAAACTTAAACTAATAGTGTTGCCAAACACAAAACAGCATATATTGATGCTGCCACTATAAAACAAGTAATACAAATGATTGAATGCTCGATATTTCAACACAAATCATTTTCAAAATTTTATAAACTGAAAAATAATGCTTTAATAAAATCGTCATTTAAAAAAGAGCCACCTTGTCCCTGAAAAAATCTAGAAAGACCCATGTTTCCCTGAAAAAAAAAACCAGTTTTGGCTTTTTTTTTTTCACCTTTTGTAACCCCCCCCCCCCCCCCCCAAAAAAAAAAAACCCTGGTTCATTAGATTCAAAAAAAAAAAAAAAAATCCCTGGTTTTTGCCAACCCTGTGAAATATCCCCAATTGCAGGACTGAATCTCTTCCCTGCTCAAATGATGTTTAGTTGCTAATTGAAAACAAAGCTTCCCATATTAGTAAACTATTAAACATAGAACTTTTCAGTAACCATAAGAGGAAAGCTAGTTTTCTGACGAAGCAAACAAAATGTTTATTATGAAAAAAATGCTTATTCATTACCAGATCTTAAACCAGGAAACAAAGGAACAATAAGAAATTATGCAAATAAGACATGGGAACCAGCTGAAATTGTATCTAAGTTGAAATCTGCTCCAAGATGATACATTGTTAAAAAGAGTCATGGTAATAATTTTAGACGAAATTGTAGAGACATATGTAAAAGAAAGTTTCAGTGTAAGGAACAGACAAATCCTAATAAAGTAGGTGCATCAAATTATTCCAGTGATAATACGCTTTATAACGATATTGCTCTTGCTGAAGATGACTCTAATGCTTTTACCAATACTAGAACAATAGCAAATAAGAATAACTGTATTGAAACCAGGAGCGGAAGGATATCAAAACACCCAGTCTAAAGGATTATGTGACTTAATTTTGTGTCTCTTAGAGTTAAAATAATTTGGAATCTTTAAAGGGGGAATTTTGGATGTTAACTGTAAACTGCATGCAAACTAATACAACTGCGTAGTTTTTCGAAGTTTTGAAATGAGTTGGTTTAAAATAAAGATTATGTTGCTGCATCCAAGTTCAGTTCTCATTAAAAATTCATGTTTGCACTATTTAATTAATAAATAACCAATTGACACCATCTACCTCACCGATTCAACAGTAGCTTTCAAACTGTGAAAGTTAATATAAAATATAATTAGAAATATTTCATGACCTGGTTGCAATGAACTTCCATTTACTCTATGATCAGAACCACGGAATTTAAGAATGGTACTTTCAATACGAAGGATTTAGCGAATGATTTGAGGAGGGGGACAATCGGGAAGGGAGGCATAAAAAGGTAATATTTGTGCAAAAGTGTAATATTTGTCTCAAAACTTTTAAATGAATATGTATGAGAATTTCAAGAGCTGTTTTTGTTATTTTAAACCTTTAGTTTTTCTTATAGAACCAAAACACACTTGAAACCTAGATTGACAAGCTTTATCCAAGTTAGAGCCTGCTGTTTCTTTATTTTCTTTAATTAAATTAATGTAGATTTTAGATAAAATAGTGACAAGTTGGGCAACAATATTTTAGAAATAGATATTTAGTAACTTACTGATTGCAACGCTGTCCTTCTACATTATCTTTACATCTGCAAACGCCAGTGATGTGATCACAATTAGGAGAGTTGTCAATGCTCCCAGCAACATTACAACCACATGGCCTATGCAAAAAAAAAAAAAATATATATATATATATATGTTAGGAAAACCTTTTATGTTTTAGGAATGGCTTTAAAAGCAATTTTACTACATTTTAAGCTCCAGTAAACATAATTAAAATTATATCTGTACAAATAAGCTCTTACAAGTTTTTCATCTTGCACAATCCACTTTTCCAGTTGTGACATGTGTACACATATATTTGCACTACAATTAAAGAATTTTAACCTATAGTTTTTAATTTTCTTTTACAATGTAACTAAGCCTTGTGTATCTTAATACAAAGTATGAAGTTTTTTAGACAATGTTTTATTTAAAAAATTAATCATTTCTCCACGTTGCAAGTGTGACATTAATGTCATCTCTCCAATCTGTACAAATTATTTTTTTTTTGAAGAAAACTTTTTTCTTAAAAAGAAACTTGATACTTTGTATAAGATATGTTATGGTTACTTACCTTCAAAACTATAAAAATTAAAAGCTAAAGGTTAAAATTCTTTAATTGTAGCACAAATATATGTGCACAAATGTCACACCCACAACAATGGATTGAGTTATCATCAAATTAGCAAAATTGGACAACAGAATTCTTAAACAAAATAATTAGAGTAAAAAGCAAAGTATTTTTGGAATATTACCTACAACCAGCTTCAGAAAAGTCATAAAAATTAGCAGCACATTTGTTACATCGAGCACCATCTATGCCAGGTTTACACTGACATTGTCCTCTGTTGTTACACTGAAGGCTCCTAGAACCTGGCAAGAAAAATTTAATTATTTACAATTTTGTTGAGAATTATATGAAGGCCTTATTTGAATAGTAAGGGAACTCCACTTCTTAAAAAAATGAGTTAACCTCATTTTCATTTAGTCATCTCTAACATATTTTAAAGCTGATAATACACCTCCAGCTTTTTTCTGTTGCCGACAGTTGTGGTATTTCAAGTACCTCTAGCCAAAAAAGAAAAGGGGGCTTGAAGAACCAAGCACTGCGACCAGGAATCTCTACCCATAGAATATTTGCCAATCATTAGATTTTGATGCTTTAGCTTAAATTAACAATGGAGTTGGCTCACTGTTCAAATAAGGCTTTCACATATATTAGTACCCCCTTTAAGGGGCACCTATTATTTAAGCTACTTTTTTTCTTGTCTTAAACTCTTCCTTATGGGTGAGACAACATGTACCCCCCCCCCCCCCCAAAAAAAAAAAAAAGAAAAAAATTCTTCAAACACAGGGTCGGGGTGACTTTGTCCCAGCAATTTTTTCCCCTTTCTCAAGGTATGAACCAATATGAAACTCGTTAAGAGGTGATCAACTCCCTGCTTTGACGAGCACAATAAGGTAAATAACGGAAGCTTCATCAACAGCCCCAGGGTTTTCACAGCACTTAACAAGTGCATCGTTTATTGTACCCGAAATTAATAGGAACTTTTAGAAATTGTGGGGAGTCCATCAGGAACTTTTAACACTGTTCTTTCAAATGGGACAGGCGCCTGGACATGGTGTTTTGCTACTTTTTTTTATAAAAGTCAAACAATATTTAACTCAAAAGTCGCATGTTATTTAAATTTTAACTAGTGTCTTTTTTACATTTGCAGCTGTAAGTGTCCCTCACATTTTTTTTCTCTCCAGATAACACCACTGTCCATGCATATTCTTTAGCCAAAAAGAAATAGAAAATCTCACAGCAACCTAACAAATTTGAGTTGTATAAAAACTTTAAGAAAATGGAGAGTTCTATAAACCTTTGACTAGAGCATTTACGGAATTTGTAATTGAAAGCCATTTCTTGAAAAATATTTTAAAAAACAAGCACAATATGACCCACCTACAGGATCACAGTTACAGGGCACACATCTACTATCCTCTCTTTGGTAGAAATTTTCTTTACAGCGTTCACAATTGGCCCCATCTGTGTTGTCCCTGCATTCAATGCAATGGCCACCATGACCAGTCTGATGCCACAATTCAGGATCAAAATAACAGCGATCAGCCCGACCATTACAGTTACAAGCTAAAGGGAAATAGAAAAATATATTGCTTGATATCAAAGGATTTTTGCAAAATAAGAAATAAAAAAATAATAATTTAAGGATTAATGAAGGAAAGAAGTTCCTTATTCCACTTCACAGTACCAAGCAGATCACGACATACATTGAATACCTGACAATGACTATCGAAAAGAAGATTTATAAATATGCACAAAACCTATTTAATTTTTTTTTCTTCTTTAATCTACTGAATGTGATGCATAAGATAGATAAGTTAAGAAATAAAACTTACCGCTGTGCAGAAAAAATAAATAATAAAATTAACATTATTAAAGCAAACTTATTCAATGCACATATTTTAGGGTTACAAGAAACACATTTTCACTGCAGAAAAAGTCTTGAGCTTCAGGTGCCAAACAGCAGTTCTTTTGTGATCGATGCATAGCATTGAAAACTAAAATCTTTCTCTCCGTTGAAAATGCATTTCAAAGCATTACCCCAAAGCATTGTGCATGCTATAAATTTGCAATTTTGAGATTAAATAACTTTTTTTATCATTAATTGACAGAAGATTTATTACTTGATAGATGTAATTTTGAGAAATGTGAATAATAGATTTTGCTAACAACAAATTCTAAATGCACCATTTGTCAAATTTTTTTATGTAAGTTTGAAAAGATTTTAAAAAGAAAAGATTGGAAATGAACAACTTTGAGTGTATTTCAAATTTTAACTTATTAAACTATTTAAACAGAATTGTAATCATTTAAAAAGTTATTTCAAGATCGTTTTGTTAACTCAGGATTATTGTACTGTTACGTAGTAAGAAGAAAGATAGCAATAAATTCAAAGTGAAATATATATCTTTTTTGCTACATTATTCCTTAATATACCCCATCATTATGATAAACACATAATTTTTGTTAAAGTGGTACAAAAAAAAGAAGAAAAATCTTATGTGTTAGCAAGCAATGTGTTAATAACTTCATTCAAAAACCACCTATCTTGTTAATTAAATTTAATTTAATTGAAGGGAAACTTTCACCTCAAAATTCATTAGGACAGTGCACAATAAAAAAGTTACCCCCTCCTACACACTTTTGCTACCACCAGCAAATGCAGAATATCGTTTCTAAATCTCAAAATTTTTAATTTTACAAAAAAAAGGGGGGGGGGGGTAGATTTCAATAATACATTTACAATTGTTGTGCATTAAACATTTCCCAAATCAAAATCTAATTTCCTGTGACTGATGCAAAAAGATTGCAGCAACGCAACGTTGCAGACTAACAGCAACACATACAATATATTCAATAAAAGTGCCATAATTTATAAATTCACTCAATATTGCTCATGTCATTTCACTCAAAAAATTGCCCTCATTGTGCTTTAATACAATTAATGGTTTAGCATGTTTTGAAACTCATTGTTTCTGTCATAGGTGAAAACTGGAAAATTTGGTTAGTAGCCAGTGGCCGGTAGACTCAGTTTTGTTAGCAGCCACTTTTTAAAATTGCTAATAAAAATTAAAAACTAACTAAAATCGTTTAGAAAATAAATAAATTGTTGAAATAAAACAAGAAATATGCAGATTTAAATTAGCACATGCTAAGATTATTTCGAACATTTAAAATGATTTGAATATATACAGGATGCTGAAAGATTGAAAGTTGAAATGCGAAATGAAATTTTTCGCGTAGAGCACGTGTTTAATATTGGCAAGTTTCCAAAAAAAGGGTGATTTGTTCAAAAAAGAATTAGAAAATGAAAGTTCAATTTATCTTTAAGATACTCATTAAATCATTCCAATCTTTAAAATAATAATAATAATAATAAATAAAAATACATCAAACGTTTACAGAATGAAAATGAAGCAGTTATTTAGTAAAGGCGTGGCGATCGATAATGCATTTTTTTTAATCTCTATTTTTATTACTTTAACAGCCACGTGGCGAGTTTCGACCGCTAATTTTCACCTGTTGTTTCTGTAAATAATGGTTTAAAAAATTGAACTTTCAGGGTCAGCTCATTGTTGAACAGAATAAATGGGAAAAAAGTACAAGATTTTTATTCATACCAGCACAAATTATAAAGTACAAAACGGTCAGGGTGCAACTGATAAGTTGTCAAAAAATGATCTAGTACGCTTAGTTTCTATGCTGCAGGCAAAAATCAAAGGATAATAATAATAAAAACGATATAAGTCATAAATAATGAGGAAAGCTTTCAAATCGAAACCGATTTGTTATTATTTTTTATGTTTGGCGAAATTATAACAGTTCATTAAAAGGATGCGAAAAGATAGAACAAAACTTTTATAGCACTTAATTTTCAATACTAAATCAAATGATATTTTGTGAAGTGAAATTTGTTCTGAAGACGTAATTTTCGTTCTATATAATCATCACACGAAGCTTATGTGTCTGAAAAGATAAACCTTGCACAAACCCAATGTTTCACTCACCTTTGCATTCATGAGCATCAGTAGAAGTTGCTCTGGCCCAGGGTTGATCATTATAAAATGGAAGACAAATTTCACAATCTACGCCGGCGGTATTGTGTTCGCATCTGCACGCTAGATGGTTTCCATTATACTCACATTGACTAGCATGCCCATTGCATTTGCATCTGAAATAAATATTTACATTAAATCAGTCAGGACCTTAATTTTGTTCTCCAAATTAATATAAAAGATATTTTCACTATATATCACTATATATGTTTATATTTTGACATATACACTGTTATATGTCAAAATATAAACAATTCGTACGCTCATTAGCTTGCTGGAAAATAACTCTTCGAACTCGTTTATAATGACACCAGTTTTAAGGACACATGGGTTATAAGGTCAATAAATGTCTGGTCGGAGAAGCAGCAGCCAGTTTTAATTCAAAAGGTATTGTTTTAAAACTGATCCAAAACATGAAAATAAACACTTTGAAAAGAATGAAAATAAAATCTAATGAATGAATTTAAAATCACAAATATGCAATTTTCGGACTGGTACTACTTCCTTTCTTGTGCGATCACGATTTCCATAATGGGTTCGTTTTTATATTTCCGATTTTTGTTAATTTTTGTTACCCCTTTTATTCCTTTTTATGCTTTCAATCCAACTTGAAAGAACCGCTTATTCGATCAGGGGAGCATGTATGCTCAATAATATTTTATTACAATTATTTACTAGTACTAATTTTAAAAATAAGGATTGCTTGTTTACCTTCTTTCGCCATGTTTGATAGAAATCAAATTGCGTTTCTTTTAGCTGTGTCCCTGACTGATTTTATTTTTTATTTTTAAGATTCGTATTTCCATAGTTCCATATTCACGTACTAAAATCATTATTTATCCTACTTAAAAAAAAAAAAATCCTTAGCTTAAAATCATACATTTCGACATCTGAAAACACAATCTAAAGCTTTAGATGTTTTTAACTAGTTAAAAACATCTTCAGAAGTTTGAAAAGATATAATCAAAATTTTAAATCAATCCTCCAACACATGAAAACAAACATTTCCAAAGTTAAAAATATCATCTGAAAAGTCCAAAAACATTCTCCGAAATTCAGAAACATTGGCAGAGTCTGAACAATAGGAGCAAGCATTCATACTTTGCTGATAAATGTGATTTTCAATAACAAGATTCAAAATTCATTTTGGATAGTATATATGTAATGACGCAAGACTAGTGACCCAGGCATAGCGATAATTTTTTCATACGGGGATTTTCTTTTCAAAACGAGGGTTTTCTTATTTATAAAATATACTAGCTATACCCGCACGGCGTTACCCGGGCTGAATATTAAATACGTCGCCTACGGCGCTGTTCTTTAAGAGTGTAAAAAACGTCACCTGCCGCGATGTCCTTGATAAGAACGCAAAAAACGTCGCATGCGGCGCTGTCCTTGCTAAGAGAATAAAAAATATCACCTGCGGTATAAAGCCTGCAGTGTGTGAAAAACGTCGTATACGTAATTAAACTACGACTAATTAAAAAGGTCAAATTTTAGCATGTCGTCATTCGCCACCTTATTTGATATCTATAATAAACTACACGTCCGTAAACATTTCCAGGCGATATTTCTTTAAATGCTATTGCTAAATCAAGGAAATCGTTAAATCGGGGAGACAGAACTTTTATCAACTTCAACCTCGAATTTGAAACCTATTGCTAATTTAAGAAAAACGTTAAATCGAAAATATACTTTATTAATTTGATATGCTTTATTCGGAGTTGAGGAAACTGCTAATTATTATTTTTGGATCAAGGTAAGCCATAAAAAATCGAACTAAAAAGCTTATAACTGGCGTTCTTATTGACTTAGAAACTTCGAACAAATTTCATCTTGTGCAGAAAAATCAGCGCTTTCGGTCGATATATTACATTAATATATGCAAGGTTTTTTTTCACCCCCATATTGGGGAATTTCTGTGGAAATTTGCCTAAAATTGGAATAAAAAAGAACTACCTGTCGGATTTTTTTCTAACGGGGCTATGATTCGTCCTCTTGAATCACGCTGTCCATTGGTGCAAACCGCATTAACATCTGTTGCGTAGTTTAAAAGATCTCAGCGTACAGACACGGGAAGTGACTTTGTTTTATACTTTTTTAAGATACATATACGAACACATTATGTATTTACATTTCATATATAGCTTTTGTACCTCAAAAGGGGTCAATCCAACATTTTTAGCAGCGTCATGTCTTAGAATTTTCAAAAGATTTCTGTAAGAAATCAATTAGTTTTGTGAAAATTCAAAATTTAAACATATATTATAGTGATTAACAATGTTGTTATTATTCGCCGATAATTTAAAAAATAATTGCGAAAAGGGATCATTCATAATTGATGTCACGATTCGAGGGGGAGGGGGGTTCGTGTAACTGTGACAAGGGGAGGGGGTAACCAGAAGTGTGACATCACGCATTATGCAACATAGCGTGACATGTGACAAAGGGGGCAAGGGGAGCCAGCTGAAGTGTGACAAAGGGGGAAGGGGGGTCAAATATATGGGGAAAAAGCGGGACATCATTTATGAACGGTACCAAAGTACGATTTGGTAGCTCGTAATTTTATGAAGGATCCGATTCGATTCGATTGATTGGAAATTTCAAAAAGGGGTCATTTTGATTGATTTTAAATTTGTGAAGGGTCCGTTTTAATTAATTGGAAATTTGTGAAAAGTGTTCGTTTTGATTGATTTTAAATCTGTGAAGGGTTACGAACCCGAATTTCCTCCGGTGCGACCTCTTTGCTCATGGGCGGGTCATGACCCCCTACACACAGCCGCTTTGGCTACGCCACTGTGCTAACTCCGAGACAATGAATAATGAAAGCGCTTTGGGGCGAAGGTCACGTTTGGGGCCGTTTCCTAAAGAGCCATTTCTTTTTCCCACTGGATCTCGTAAGATATCTGCCGTGAAATAGAGAACGACGGAAACCGGAAATACGGTATCAAATGATATTCCAGTTCATTGAGAAACGTAGTAGTAACTGGATCAATGAACATTTAAAAGAAAAAAAGAATAAAACCTTTTTTCAATTATAACGAATGCGGGCTGCAAAAAGCTATAAATAACTTGAATTTTGCTTTGCTGTCACAAACTTAAATAAAATTATTAAATTAAACAAATAAAGATCAGAGATATGATTCGCGTAAAAACTACTTCGGAGCACGGAGAGGAATTGGAGCAAAGTTGGAGCAATTATTATAAGTGGGAGCGAGCAACTTGAAACTTGTTGCTTCAGTTCCGTAAAATGTACACATGTCTGAAACACAGGAAATATGTGATATAATCGATATCAATGTAATCGATCTTATGTCAAAAGATTAAGTTTTGCCGGATGGCAACATTGATTTGTGTTTTGTGTATGTAGCGTTTTGGTTGTGTTCCCGTATTAAAGATAGTTTGAATGTCTTCTGGTATATCGTAATATCCAAAACAATACATGGTGGCAGATTGAATACACGCCTTCAAAATGTATCAGATTCCAGCGCCCGAACAATTTTCCTTTCGGCCGGATGATTGGAGTAAGTGGATAGATCGATTCGAACGATTTCGATCGGCGTCAGGTTTGAAAACAAAAGACAAAGAAGAACAGGTAAACTCTTTAATATATCTTATGGGTGCGCAATCTGAAGATATCTTAGCGTCATTCAATATGACAGAAGCAGAGAAGAAGGATTTTGACTTAGTTAAAACAAAATTTGAACAGCACTTTGTTCCAACACGTATTGTTATTTACGAACGTTATAAGTTCCATACCAGAACACAAGAAGAGGGCGAATCAGTTGAGCATTTTATTACTGCATTATATTCGCTAGCTCAAACGTGTGAATTTCCTGCTTCGTTTCACGATGAGATGATTCGTGATAGAATAGTTTGTGGTCTTAGAGATAAAAAAGTGTCGGAAAATCTGCAACTTGACACTAAACTAACATTGGAAAAAGCCGTTACGCAATCTCGCCAAGCTGAAATAATCAAAAGCCAACAAAGCGTTATAGTAAACGATACTTCGTCATTTAAAGTTGCTAACCGAATATCCGTAACGCCGAAAAATCAGACGTTCAAACATAAACAAACCAATGATAAATTTCGTTCTGAACCTAAATTTAATAATCATTCCCAGTCAGTAGTGTCCAAAAACAAAGGAGCTTGTTTTTGGTGTGGGAAAAATGAGAAACATACTAAACAAGAGTGTCCAGCGCGTAAAGCGATCTGTAATAGATGTAAAAAAACCGAGCACTATGCCAAAGTTTGCAAATCGAAACTTCAGATTAATCAAGTAGAGGGAACAAAACCATCTGCATTTTTGGGTTATGTTTTGAATGCGATTAACAAAAATGAGAAGTTATTCGATCGATGGACTACCCAGGTTGTAATACATGATACTTCCATAGATTTTAAGATTGATTCAGGAGCTGAAGTAACGGTCATTCCAAAAGACACTTATGATGCAAAACTTAAACATCTTAAGTTATTTAATTCCAAGAAAGTAATCTGCGGTCCTGACGGGGGAAATCTTGATATTGCTGGTGTTCTCCGTGAGGATCTGAAGAACAAAAATCTAATCTTTAAAGATGAAGTGTATGTTGTCAGTGGCTTACAACATTCTTTACTAAGCTGTACGGCTAGTGAACATTTAAACTTTATTCAGCGGATTTTTCAAGTGAATTCCCCGAATTAAACCCTGTAGATGAATTTCCAAAATTATTCAGTGGTCTCGGAAAAGTAAAAAAGCCTTATAAAATTAAATTAAAAGAAAACGCAAAACCTTATGCTATATCTGTTCCGCGAAGAGTTCCTCTGGCTTTAAGAAGTAAATTGCAAAAGTTATTAGAACAAATGACCAAAGAGGGTATAATTGAAGCAGTTGATGAACCTACGGAATGGTGTGCTCCTACGGTAATAGTTCCTAAGAAGTCGGGTGACATTAGAATTTGCGTAGACCTTTCAGTTTTAAATGATAACATAGAAAGAGAATATTTTCCTACGGCTTCAGTCGATTATACGTTGAGTCAGTTTAGTGAAGCTAAAGTGTTCAGCGTTATTGACGCTAATGCGGGGTTTTGGCAAATTAGCCTTGATGAAGAATCAACAAATTTAACAACTTTCATTTCGCCTTTTGGGAGGTATAAATTTAAAAGGTTACCCTTTGGAATAAAATCTGCACCAGAAGTATTCCAGAAAAGAATTAGGGAAATGGTTCCAGATGGTCCAGGAATTGTCGGACTGATGGATGAATTTGTGATATTCGGGGCAACGGAAGAAGAACATGATAAACGGTTAAGGGAAGTGTTAAATAAACTCCAAGCTGCAGGTTGGACTCTTAATGTCGAGAAATGCCAATTTAAAGTTAAGGAGGTGAGATTTCTCGGACATGTAATTTCAAGCGAAGGAATTAAACCAGATCCGAAGAAAACAGAAGCTATAGCAAATATTCCCAGACCTAACTCGGTAAAAGAGTTAAAAAGATTTTTAGGCATGAGCGGGTTTCTAAGTAAATTCATCCCTAAAATGGCCGATATAGCAAATCCTCTATAGAATTGTTGAAAAATGATGTTGAATGGATGCGGGGGCCAGCCCAAGAGGTGTCTTTTCAGAAAATTAAAGACGAACTTTGCCAAACTCCCGGGTTATCAATGTTTGATTTAAAAAAAGAGATTTATATTTCGTGTGACGCATCATCATATGGTCTTGGGGCAGTTTTATATCACATGGAGAAAAGTTGTATTTCTCCAATTTGTTATGCATCTAGAACGTTATCAAATGCAGAGAAACGATATGCACAGATCGAGAAGGAAGCTTTAGCCATAATATGGTCTTGTGACAGATTCAGAGACTATATAGTAGGTAAACAAGTACACATTCAAACGGATCATAAGCCTTTAGTGCCGATATTCATGTCAAAACCTTTAGACATGTTAACTCCTCGTTTACAAAGGATAAAACTCAGGATGATGAGATATGACTTCACAATTTCTTACAAACCAGGCAAAGAGCTAGTAATTGCCGATGCTTTGTCTCGGTGTCCTACATCTGAAAATGAAGATGAAGAATTGTCAGAAGAAATTGCCGCGTATGTCCAAAACATCATCGATATATTTCCAGCATCTGATGAAAGACTAGCAGAAATATTACAGTTACAAAATGAAGATCCCGTTTGTAAAACATTGATCAAATACTGCCAAGGCGGATGGCCACCTAAAAATGAAATTTCGGTTGAGATTCAACGATTTTGGGGACATAGACATTCTATCACTGCAAAATCAAATTCTGTTCAAAGACGCAAGAATTGTGATTCCTGAAAAGCTTCAAACAGAAATTTTAGATAGAATCCATGGTGGGCACCAGGGAATAACTAAATGCCGCGCCAGAGCTCAGCAATCTGTTTGGTGGCCAGGTATATCTAAAGAAATTGAAGTTTTAGTCAGAAATTGTGCAAATTGCATACAGTATCAAAGCTAGCATAAAGAACCTCTGATTTCAAGCGATTTTCCAGAAAGACCATGGCAAGTAGTTGCAACCGACCTTTTAAAGCTAAAAGGTCACTGGTACGTCATTGTAGCAGACTACTATTCCAGATATTTTGAGGTAGGGAAATTGGATAATCTGTCATCCTTAGAGGTCATCGAACACTTGAAATCAATATTTGCCAGACATGGCATACCCGAAATAGTCCGAAGCGACAATGGGACTCAGTTTTCTCAGGTTATCGATTCAGAATATCGAAAATTTGCAAAAACATACAAATTTTCAATTTTAACATCCAGTCCTAAATTTCCTCAAAGCAATGGCTTCATTGAAGCCATGGTAAAAAATTTCAAGAATCACTTCCTGAAATCTCAAGGAGAGGATCCATACCTGATGATGTTAGCCATAAGATCGACCCCCTTGGAAAACGGGTATAGCCCAGCAGAGTTGCTGATGGGAAGGAAGTTGCGAACTCCCATACCCGCAACAAGTCAAATGTTGTGCCCTAATCTGGCTAATTTCCAATCCTTAAAGAAAGAGGAAATAGAACTAAGGGATAGAAAAAAACGAAACTTTGACAACCACCACGGGGCCAGAAACCTTCAGCCACTGGAAGTAGGCCAACCGGTTTAGGTGAAAGACTTAAGATCATATGGAAAGGTAAAAAGTTTGCATACAACCCCTCGATCTTACATCATCGAATCACCAAGAGGTGTGTTTCGCAGAAATAGAATTCATCTACATCCTGCATCCCTTCCTCTGAATTTCAGCTGGGATGAATCGGAGATAAATCCAGCATTGCCTAACGACCTGCCAGAAAATGTGCCGCCAACTAAGGACAATGTTGTAATGTCAGAAAAAGTGCCTGATCCAGTTGCGGATACAGCTAGGGATGTCCCTACACCAGTTCCCGAACTTAAGATAAACAAAACTCGCAGTGGTAGAATCATTAAAATTCCAAAGAGACTTTTGGACTAAAGACTTATAGGGGGAGATGTGATATAATCGATATCAATGTAATCGATCTTATGTCAAAAGATTAAGTTTTGCCGGATGGCAACATTGATTTGTGTTTTGTGTATGTAGCGTTTTGGTTGTGTTCCCGTATGAAAGATAGTTTGAATGTCTTCTGATATATCGTAATATCCACAACAATACAAAATACATTCAATGCAATGCTAGTTAAAGAAAACAACAAAATACATAAAATACATGTATAAATAGATTGTATTTTTAAAAGTCCGGGTGGATTGGGTGCAATAAATCCTTCTCCCCGACTGCCCAAATAACAGGCCAGTTAATTGGTTTTAAGCATGGATCATGAACAGCCACTTTTTTGAGTTGCTCCGCTCCGACTTCTAGATAATTTTAATTGATTATATTTATATCTTTTTTAGTTATATATTTTTTTCATGTAATAAAAAGTATAAAAAACGTCGGAGCAGTGGAGCACACTAATTTCTGTGCTCCTGCTCTGCTCTAGTTTCGAGCAAAATCTCGTTGCTCCACTGCTCCTTTCCAGATCCCTGGTTTGAAGGGATTGTAAGACAAATAAAAACTATTATAGTATCAAATTTGTGATTTGATTATAGTTATCTTCCTCTCAAATTTGAAGACTTCTCAAATCAAACTTCATATACCCCCCCCCCCCCCCCCGGCTCTACTCGATGCAAAGATAGGTCCGTTTTATTATTTAAGAGCTACACAGAAAAAAAAAAAAAAATAAAGATTTTTATTTTAATTGATTTTCATTTTTTCTTCTGCTCACCTTGCAGTGAAGGTGCCCAGTACCCCACAACTGTTTCAGAGGCTGATAGAACATCACAGCACCACCGGGGAAAGGGGATACGGAGTTTCGTTCTCTCTTTCTCAGCAGTGTCGAATTTAATGAAAAAGAAAACAAAACGTCCCCCCCCCCCCCCCTTTAACTATGGAACTTACCTGCCTCCGACGGCAAAATCGGACACAGCATAATAGTAAGATTTAAGTACATGATGATCGCGGAAGATTTCGTCTCCAAAGGTGTTCACACGATCTAAAGTTATGAGGATGTCTGTGGCTGTGACCCATTCCTGAAACGAGACGAATAAAATACATAAATAAATTGAATCTATTTTTGACAATGAGATACATAAATAAATTGAATCTATATTTGACAATAAGATACATAAATAATAGAATTTATTTTTGACAATAAGATACATCAATCAATTGAATCTATTTTTGACAGATTAAACATTTCGTAAATGAGAGACTGCTCGCTGGAAAAATACCAGTACTTACAGAGTCGCGCCAAAGAAAATTAATCTAGACAAACTTTTCACAAAATTCCCGTCAAAGCGGACCCTTCACAAAAACCCAATTAGTCAAAATGGACCGTTCACAAAATTCTGATTTATCAAATCGAACTTTTCTCAAAATTATTTATTTAACAAGAAGTTCCGTCTAGAACTATACGAGCCTACTTTCCCGTATATACCGAATTCAAATTTATAATCTAGTTATCTCTCTCTCTCTGTCTTTCTCGTTTAGCTTTAGTTCTTAATTGCTTCAAATATACCTTTTTCAACGGTTAATGCATATTCATTCAATCATTCATTTATTAAGTCATTCATGTATTTATTCATTCATTCTTTTGCTTATTCATTTAATCATTCATTGATTCAAAAATATTCTTGAAAATCCCGATCAAAAAATTTCATAGGAAAATAGGCTCGTTAGTTCTGGATGAACTTTCTATTTGTACTTGTTTTACGTCATAAAAGCTTTCCGATAAAGTTTGTTCCAAGCAAATCGGGCCGTTAGATCAGGAATTATATAGGATTGAAATTTCCCCGCAGGCGGTATGTTAATTTTTTTTGAACTGTTCAAAAATGAACAAAAATTATTCAAATCAATATTTCACGCCAAGAGCTTCCTCCAGTAAGCTTGTTCATTGGAACTTGGATCTTGTACCCAGAGTTTACATAATTTGCTTCATTTTCGCCCATAGGCGCTAATGCTAAAACTTTTTGAACTATTCAAAATTGAACAAAAAGTTGTTCAAATCAAAAAGTGAAATATGGAAATGAGATGTCCTCGCCGAGCTCTTTCGAATGCAAAAAGAATTTTTCCAATCGGACAATTTGTTCAAAAGTTATTAGGGGGGGGGGGGGCAGACCGACAGACACACTTTTTCCCCATCTCAAAACCCTACTTTCAAATTTTTAATGTTTCAATCTTTATTTTATTACTTAATTTATTTTTGACTTTTCTTGATTTCTAACGATATTTTCGCGATATATTAAGCCTTCTTTCATGCTTTATTATTATTTTTTACTTTTACGGGAAAGTAGGCTAAAAAGGCAAAAGTCCAAAATAAAAATACTTTACTGTCCCTTCCAAAATGTCTGCTTTTTAAAAAATTCAAAAATTATACTCTAAAAAAATGTTGGATCGTCCCTGACATGTAAAACAGTTTAAAGATTGTGCAATTGAAACTACTAAAATTTCTCCGGTTTAATTCTCCGAGCATTAACACGTGCAATACTCCCAGTGCAAATTTGTTTACTTTGCGATGGCCTTTTGAATCCTGTAAGGACTTTTATTTTACAATGACCTTCTTGATGCAAGGAAAGCAGAAACGCAATATACATAAAATATTATTTATTTTTTACTTTATTTTATTATATTTTTGTTATTTATTTATAGCGAAGAAAAAAGTCAACTTAAAAACTAATTTACGAAAAGTTGATGCAACCAAGAAGTAGAAAAATTAACCGGTGATTTACGTTACACGTGATTGTAATTGTTTTAGTAGAATTTTCCTTTATTACATCTTGTTTTTCCATTTAACTTCAAACTGATACCAAACGAAAAGAAATCTCTTCTGTTCACCTGATGTCGAAACAAGTTCGATATGTGAATTAATTATGTAGCCCTTTTTAGCTTACTTTCCCGTAAAAGTTAAAAAAAAATAATAATAAGGCATGAAGGAAGGCTTAATGTACCGTGAAAATATAGTTAGAAATCAAGAAAAGTCAAAAATAAGTTGAAAAATAAGATTGAAAAATAAAAAAATTTGAAAGTAGGGTTTTGAGATGGGGGAAAAAGTGTGTCTGTCGGTCTGCCCCCTCCCCCCTAATAACTTTTGTACGAATTGTCCGATTCGAAAACTTCTGTTTGCATTCGAAAGATCTCGGCGAGAACATCTCATTTCCCTATTTTACTTTTTGATTTGAAAAATTTTTCGTTCAATTTTGAACAGTTCAAAAATTTTTAACATTAGCGCCTATGGGCGAAAATGAAGCAAATGATGTAAACTCCGGGTACAAGATACAAGTTCCAATGAACAAGCTCACTGGAAGAAGTTCTTTGGGTGAAATATTGATTTGAACAATTTTTGTTCATTTTTGAACAGTTCAAAAAAAAATAAAAAAAAATAACATAGCACCTACGGGGAAATTTTAATCCTATATAAATCCTGATCTAACGGACCGATTTGTTTGGAACAAACTTTATTGGAAAGCTCTTATGACGTAGAACATGTACAGATAGAAAGTTCATCCAGAACTAACGAGCCTATGTTCCTATGAAATTTTTTGATCGGGATTTTCAAGAATATTTTTGAATTAATGAATGATTAAATGAATAAGCAAAAGAATAAATGAATAAATGAGTGAATAAATGAGTGAATAAATACATGAATGACTGAATGAATGTGTATTAACCGTTGAAAAAGGTATATTTGAAGCAATCAAAAACTAAAGCTAAACGAGAAAGAGAGAGAGATAGCTAGATTATAAATTTGAAGCTGGTGTATACGGGAAAGTAGGCTCGTATAGTTCTAGACGGAACTTCTTGTTTATATTTTTTTAAATATTAAATTGTTAATATTGCAAAGAAAAACACGCATCAAAACGTCTGAGCATTTCGTAGCTTTATTGCTTTATTTTTCAAAGTCTACCTTAAATTTTATGTTGCATTCTGACTTCCAACTTTAAACATGGAAATACAGTAAACCCCATTGAAGAAATTTCCGCTTAAGAAGTTTTCCCGTTTAAGGAGTTTTTAATTTCAATGCCAGTGTCATTCCCATCTCCTCAATACTAAAATCAACCTTTTAAAAAGTTTTGATTTTATTTTTTTCCTGCTTAATAAGTTTTCATATCGGTCAATTTTTTCTTTCAAACAATTTAGACTTCTAACGTTTCTTTTGTTTTATACCTTTTTTTTTCAGTCTAAGTAGTTATTTTTCTTTCTAATGAAAAAAGATCAGAAGAAGGTTTAGAAAAGCTGTTTTGGCCAGCCCTTTTCTCAACACGAACAGGTGGCAGAAAGGACCACCTGAGAGGTCTACCTTTGTTTTGACGCATCAGAGGGCCATCAAAGTATTTAAGCAACACTATAGAAAAAGTCTTGTGAAATGGATGCTGGAAAAGCTTGAGAGCAAGCAGTAAGGGATTTTTAAAAAGTGAACATCTTGGAAGCAATTCATTCATTCAATTCACATATATTTTCAAAACATTTTAATTAGATAAACTAAAAAAAAACTTGCTGAAAAAAGGTATTGCTGGATAACCAGGTATTTCGTGCAGTAGCCGGATCGGATTCCGGATGTTTAAAAACCTGTCGAATAGCGCATATTCGATGTCTTCTGGGTTGGATAAACCAGTCTCGTTGGACGGAAAATTTTATGACCTATTCGTAATTTTCGCGACTTGAGACACCCTCAGCAGCAGGGTACCGATCATATGCGTTTTGCAGTTATGCGTCCTTTATTCTGTTTAATTACAGTAAAACCCCGTTAAAACGCGGGTGTTGGGGGACATGTTTGTCCCCCACGTTATAACATAACCGCGGTATAGTGAAACTATACCGCGGAACCATATTCACGAAATAATATTCGCTTTTGTTGCATCATTTTTAACCTTTTAACTGTCACGCCCGAGTGCACAGCACTGGTCTTCCAAAATGTTACGCCCAAGTATTATTCGGGGTTTTTTTTTTTTTTTGGAGTGCATCGTACACTCTCAACGACTGTTGGGACTGCACAGCAGTCGACAAAAGACAATTTATGTACCCAAATCATCAAAATAATTTGACAGTTAAAAGGCTAACTATATCAGCTGAACAGTCCCTGACAGATTGAGCTCCGCCCATGTCAATGTCAAGAGAAACAAGTCAGGGCGATTGCACCCGATTTTGAAATCAATTTTGAAATCAAGCTATATGTTCTGGATTGAAAGGCAGAAAAAGCATGAAAAAGGTGTAAATCACACCTATAAATCACAATAGGGCTTTATCTGCTAGTGTGTCTGGTGGGGGGAGGGTATGGGAGCTCTTAGGCTAGAATATTTGTGCTCGAGCTGGCTTTATTTACAATGGTAAATAAGGAATCCCTTTTAAATGACAATGATAAAGGGTGGTTTAAACGTCGGTGGACATGATATTCACCGCGGTATATCGGGGTTTTACTGCATTTTAGTAGTATAATAAAGTTTACATTTTTTGGAACGACTACCAATTGCAGGGTCTATTCCCCCCCCCTTTCCCCCCCTAGTTTTTAAAAAACTAGGTTAAAAAACAAAGATTCAACGCTTTATGTATAAGAAATATATATAATTTCATGAAAAAAAGTTATTTGGTGGGACAATATCGTTCTTTTCAGTTTTTACGCTCAATTTTTAAGTAATGATAATGTGACTTACGTCAGTCTGACCCTGAGTATAGATTTAAATTTATTTATTGAAATGCAGCATTATTATCATTATTTTACATTTATTTTTATTTTATTTATTTTATGTATTTTTAAAATTATTTAATTTTTATTATATATTTATTTATTTACTTTTTTCTTCTTCATTTTTCATAGTATTGTTGAAAGTGAATCCAGTCCCTTGGTGTCTGCTATAACACAAAATCAAGCATTCAGGTACTGGAAAATTTTCGAATGTACTCCTTGATTTATGAACATTCCACTTCAATTAAAAATAGGAGCCAATATGAAACGATATCTCGAATAAACTATTATTTATTGAAAAATTCGATGTCTCCAAACAATTAATAAAGCTGCTGGTGAAGCGATCTTTAACCATTGTTTATCTTACCGAAAACACGTGTTTTTAACGTTAATGACCCAAACGAGCAAGGTCGCAGTCATCGATGTGGTCGAAAGTTTCATCGCGACACTTGGCGATTCATCGCTCTTTCGAACTTACAAATTTCAAGTAGCACTTTTTTTGGCAAGTAATCGCATATATTTGGCGAATTGTGAAAATCCATGTTTTTACTTCTTTTTCATAGAAGCTTTGCTTGTACTCGTACTGCAATGTATATTTGGCGGCTGAGACTAAAATCAAATCCCTAAGTGTAGATGAGGGGTTTTCAAATGAAAATATTCGGGGCACCGATTCCGGGGGTTATGAGGTGCTCAAGCACCCGTCAAAACTGATTACTTTGTGCGTGAATTGTTGTTTGCCCCTCTTTCATTATTGTTGAAAAAATTATCTAATAACCAGAGATCAGGAGTGATGAGCAAAAGCGGAGAGTCAGAGCAAACAAATTTTTTGTGTTCCACAGCTCTGATTATTATTATCATTTTCATTATTATTATTATCATCATCAGGGATCTGGAACGGAGCGTGGAGAAGGTGCGCTGAGCAGTGGAGCAATGTGTTTTTGCTCGAAACTGAAGTTTCTAAGAAAACTTCTGGTCCCAATAATGTGGTTTCTAGAAAGAATTTGGTTGTGTTACCATTCTTTCATTCTGTCAGTTTCCGTATTGCTAAAATCCTAAAAAGGTTTCAATTTCAAGTCGTTTTTGCTCCTAGTAACAAACTTTCCTTCTCTTCTCTTAAGGATCCTGTCGATCAACTTAACACTTGGGGTATTTACCAAATTAGTTGCCGTTGCGGCCTTTCTTACATTGGGCAGACAAAACGTGCTCTGAAAATTCGCTTAAATGAGCATAAAGGTTATGTACGAAAGCAAGAGTTAAATAAGTCTTGCATTGCTCAACATTGTTGGAATTCCAACCACTCTTTTGACTTCAATTCTGGTAAAATTATACAAAAATGTTCTTCCCCTTTAGAGCTTGACTTTTGGGAAGCTTATCATATTAACAGGAATAGTTCTAATTTGGTTAATGATTCTTCCTCAACTCCTTATTTTTCACAGGTCTGGCATAAATTTCTTTAATTTGTTGTTCTTTCTAGGTTTTCTTGTTGTTTTCCTTTTTTGTGTCTATTTTCCTCCTTCCCCCCTCCCTCCCCTCCCCCTCCTTTACATGTGTACTTTGTTTTGCATTTTGTTTTGGTAGTTTCTGTACTTATTTTTATTTCAATTTTATTCTTTGTATTTTATTTTATTATTTTTGCAATTCTTATGCATGCTGTCGTCTTTTTTGCTTTATTTTTATTGTTATTCCTTTTTACTTCCTGTACTTTCAACTGGATTCGTTTGTTGCTCTCTTATTGGTGTCTTCCTGCTACTTCTACTTCCACTTCACGCTGCCTTTATTCTCATTGGTTTACAGATAATTCTTAGGCTATATAAGCTTTGTTTTTCTTGTTCTGTCTGCTTCATTTGGATGTTTTGCATCTAGAAGCTCCCTGTCGCATTGAAAAAGGGATTCCAAGCAATCCCGAAACATATGTCTGCATTTTTTTGCTCATTTGTGCTTTAAATTAATGTGTAATTTTATTATTATTGTTTACTTGCACAAAGTTAAATTATTTTTATAGTATAAGCATTATATTTAAAGCTTTCGGAACACGGAGTGGAGCAGGAGCAACGAATTAAAAGTCGGAGAGGAGCAACTCAAAAAAAGTGGCTGCTCCAATTTCCTGATTATGAAATTCATCCTTAATAAACAAAAATTTAAAATAAACAAAGGAAGCTTCTTTTTTTTTCAATTTATAGTATGGTGAATATTTGACGGTTATTATCAGATTACACTACAATTACTATTTCGTTCATTCTTCAACATTTCGGATTATTCAAAAATTATAAATAGAATGAGCATTATTAAGCAAGGAACGGAGATGGAGCAAACACTTAGAAGTTGCAGCAGAGCAACTTTAAATAATAATAACAATAATAAAAATATAAAAACAAAGGCTGCAAAAACAATTCTAGTATTTCTACTAGAAGCACACTTCCATGCGAGCTAAATTTTAAAATTTAACCCTCTTTCAGTCTTCTGTTTCTTACAATCATAACACTTTAGTTCAATTGATATTTCCAAAAATAGCAAACTCGCATATCAAACTCGGAGGCTGTTTTTAACTATATTCTGTGGAATTTAAGAGATTTTTTAACGAAAAATATGTGAAAACAAAAGAATAATATTGCTGGCAAATCGACGATGATTACATTTATGGACAAATGATTTGTAATAAAAAAATTTTTGAAAAAAAAAAGCCTTCAAATTAAAATGTAAGCATAACTTTTGAAGCCGGAGTAAAATTATGACAGTCTCATAATCATTACACTATGATTTACTTTACATTGAAACTGTTGCGAACTCTGGTCTATTTTTTATTTTTTTGTAATTCTCTCATCATTGCGAAAGATTTTATCTGTCACAGTGTTGCACCGATTTCAAAAATTATGTTTAAAAGCCGTATTAATGTTGTTTAAAGAATGAATTTGTTTATTTTTCACTTTTTAGAGCAATTTTTAATTTAAAGTCGGTTTTATTTTTTCCTATTTTATTTTTATTTTATTCTTTTTAGTGTAAATACATTTTTTGCATGAATACTCTATTAAAAATAATAATAAACATATCAACTGGCACACCCACTTTGAGTGAATGTCACTGAAAAGTAATTTTTTGCATGATTATTGCGTTTTGAAATTGATTTTAAAAAGTCCAGAGCAGAGTTCTGTCTTAAAACAGACTAAATGAATTTGATTTTTGTTTCAGATAAGCCTTCACTCAAACTTTTACTGTAATTACTTTTAATATTAAGGATTAATGGCAAAAAACTCTTTTTAACAACGAGTTTAATATTTATTACCAAATAATTAACGCAACAAAGAAATATGAACGCAAGCCTTTCCAATAAAAAGAAAATACTTATTTTTAACCGACTTCACAAAGGAAGGAGGTTATACATCCATATTGTATGTATGTCGTTTTTTTTTTTTTTTTTTTTTTTTTTTTTTTGTCCACTCCTAACTTCTCACTGGATGAACCGATTTTCATGAATTTTTTTTAATCATTCGAGGATGGTTTCCCATAGGTCCCGTTTTTTTGTTTGACCATATTCTATAATTAGAAAAAAAGTTATGGGCAGAAATAGGTTCATTTTTATGGTTTTTAGCCCATAACTTTTGACTAAATGAACCGATTTTAATGATTTTTTCTTTAATCGATAGAGGGTCGTCTAACTCAAATATCGCAAATCAATTTGACTACATTTGTTTTTTAGAGAAAATGTTACGGGTGAAAAATAAGTACTTTTTATTTTAATTGGAAAGGCTTGGCTTGGCTTGATTTCTCATTGTTGGGAAAACTATTAATAAGTATAAAAGTCATTGTTAAAAAAAGTGTTTGTTGCCATTGGGCTATAATATTAAAAACAATTACAGCAAGAGTTTGACTGAAGGCTTCTCTGAGGCAAAAATTAATCTAATCTGTTTTGCTGAAATCGACTTCAAAATGGAATTTATCATACAAGTGATTAGCTTTTAGTGCCATTCATTCAAAGAATGTTTGCCCTTTGACATAGATTTTTTAAAAATAGAGTATTTATATCAGAAATGCATTTACACAAAAAAGAAAAGAATAAAATTACCCCCCCCCCCCTCCTAAATGTAGGGCCTGGCCATCATTCAGTCAACCGTGGCATTATTCAGTTTGGCATTCTTCAATCATTTTAAAATTGGCATAGCTTTAGAATATAGGTGTATTTTATAACTCACTAAGAGCTGAACAATTTTCGCGTACCAATTTACTTTTTAGCCTACTTTCCCGTAAAAGTAAAAAAAGAAAAAAGTATGAAAAAAAGCTTAACGTATCGTAAAAATATCGTTAAAAATTACAAAAAAAGTCTAAAATTAGCTAAGTAATTAAATAAAGATTGAAAAATGAAAAATTTAAAAGCATAGTTTTGAGATGGAGAAAATGTGTGTATGCCGGTCTGCCCCCCCCCCTCACACCTAATAACTTTTGAGGGAATTTACCGATTCGATATATATATATATATATATATATATTTGCATTTGAAAGATATCGGCGACGGCATCTTATTTCCATATTTTATTTTTTTATTTGAAAATTTTTTGCTCAGTTTTGTACACGTAAATGTTATATAAACCCTGACCTAACAGACGGATGTGCATGCAGCTGGATTATTAATAACGGCTAAATTATATCAGTATCATGTTGATGTATGTGGAAAGGAAAAGTACGCTTGTATAGTTCTAGATGGAACTTCTTGTTGTATTACGAGTATTTCAAATGTAAAACTATAAAGCGTTTTTCTACAGTAGAGAAAATTTCGACAATAGTTTATTTTTTCAGGATATTTAATCAAATCAATTTCGAAACCCAATAAGCCCGATTTAATGAGGAGCATGCTGACAAAGTTGAGAAGAAAAACTCATTTCGCTTCATAAATAACAATCAGTTGAAGCCGGAGAAAGAAAGCTGCCCATTCGGTCGCCTGCGAAGCTAATGCAGGAACTAAACTAATCCACGCAATTAAATCTACCGACGTTAACTGGTGACAGACTTTATTCCCAAGTGCTGTAGATATAATCCAAGCCAAAATATCTGACGCCATGTTTGGACACGGAAGAAATAATCGAACTTTTGAACTCTGGGTTTGAATAATATGTAAATGTAAATGCATGCCACATACTTTTACTAATGTTTTATTTCAATAAAATTTATGGTAATACTTTGACTTTCATTTTAATGAGTTAATTGAAAAATGTAGCAAAGGATACCTAGCTTCAGCTAAACCAGACTTTTCAATAAACTTCACATTATAGTTCCTGATTTTCAAGGACAAACTACTCAAAGCTTCACTGACCATTTAATGCGATTTTACCAATATTTCTCTTCCCCTTCATTATTTTAATAGTTTTAATTTTAATTTTTAGCAGTTATAAAAAGAATAATTTTAAAAATTAGGGTAGTCGTAGTATAGTCTATACAAATGAGTACCAAACATATAAGAAATTATGCATGAAATGTTCAATATATTTAATGCATTTTAGAATGTTGTCAAATATATTCGGCCAACTGCATATTTTTCAATCATTGTTAAAATGCAAACACTTTTTCCTTGAATCAATATCATCAAACCCCTCTAATAAACAAAAACATAGCAAAATTTTAATTAACTCCGACGTAACCGACGCAAATTTTCAAAATCAATTGCATGCACATATTTTGAACATTCTCCTACAATTCTACCATCAATCAAAGCGACTTACCTGGCACAGTGCCAAGAAGAATCCATTCATGTTTACGGGAAGAATTGATGGTTTAAAAAATGTGCCATTTTTTATGCTCGTTCTAGTTCGTTTAGCATACTTGATCTCTTCCGAATGTATGCGATGTGGCAGTTTATAAATTTAGTTGCCTTCAACAAACAGTGAAGCAAACATTCTGATTCGCGTGCTAAATAGACGAACCTGGAAAACGAACTTCCCTAAAACTCGAATGGATTCGTTCTTTTCTGCCATGCGCAGAAGCGTCCAAAAGTCAAATTTCCGTGGTCGAACTGTATGTACATCATAGTTTGAGGACATGTATTTCAGAATAACCTTCTGAATTGAATGAAAATATGGAGCTGTGAACGAAAAATAGCAATATTATCAATATCTATTTTTCTTGTACAGATAACGTTTTAGTTCTGAAGATGATGCTTCCGTAGCTCCGAAACACATGTCTGCTAACTGTTTTGCAAATTTGTTGCTTATTTAAGCTGAAATTAATAGTCTACAAACAGCACTAATGTAAAGTACCAGTCAGTTCATTTTTTTTTCTTCCGTAAAGATTTTATAGGGATCTCAATGTCATTTTTACAAATGCTTTTTCAATTTCAATTTCAAAAAAAATCTTATTTTTCATTTTATTTAATTAATTAATTTATTTATTTTTGAGTCATTGTTTAGCGTTTTAAGGTCATTTTATTGAGACTTTGACAGTTTCCAAAGTCCATATGAAAATTATAGTACAATTGAGGCCAGCTACGTAGAGGGGAGCCTTTTACTAAATTAATAAATTGCTTTCGGAATAATAAATAATTTATTTATCTATTACAATAGTAAACTAATAAATTAATTTTACTTTAGTTTTTGCGTTAAAAAGATTAGAATAAGAATGTTCTTCGAAATGACAATTTTATAAAATAGTTAATCTACGTAATAAAAGGGCTTTGTTTGCATGTATGTTTGTATGTATCGCTACAAAAGCTACACCAATTGATGGATTGCGAAGGAAATTGGTTACAAAATTCAATAATTTATTGAGAAAGGTAACACACGATACGAATTAGGTGTTTCTTTTATTTTAATTTTAGTAATTGTTTCAACAGTAATAATAATTAAAATAAGAAGAATAATACGAAGAAAGGGTGGAGGAAGAAAAGAAAGAAAAAAGAAAAATATTATTATTTTCAAATCACTCGAACTGGTTAAAGACCACGTCAGGGAGAATTTGTTCGAAAACTCTAGAATAAATAGAACGGGAGTTATTACCCAAAATCTTATTTTTTTTCTGTATTAATCTGAGCTTGATAGTTAAATGAGGATTTTGGACAGAAGGAATTCTAATACTCACTGCTGCAGAAATAAACCTTTGAGTTTTAAGATAAACTTTTTAATTTTCTGCGATCAGGTTTCAAGGTGTTTAGAATAAGAGGGGTGAACATGAGGTTAACATGAATATTTTCTTAATATTAATATTATAGCGGGCTACTTCGAATAATTTTGTTAGTACAGTGAAACCTGTGTAAGTTGACCACTTGCGCTGCAGTCCTTTAGTGGTCAATTTATAGAGGGCGAGATAGATAGTTGAAGGGCTAATTCCGCTCCTGACAAAAGTGGTCAACTTTATAGGCTTTACTGTACTTAATAATTCAGATTTTCTACTTCAAAGACTGCTGCAAGTTAACAATGTTAGCATTGAGAAATCTTAGTTTGAAAGTTTCAAGTTTTTTTTTTTTTTTTTTGCAAGATAGTTACATTCGAAACTGACTACGCATAGCGAAGAGCATCTTTCTTTTTACATTACGCTTATTTTCAAGTCCTGCACAGTGCGCATTTGTGATATTTTTGGGGTTAAGTCCCTGATAACACGGTGAATTGAAGTTGTAGTACTTCAAGTCCATTCAACATTGTTCAGTTCTTCCTAACATTGAATTTTACACAAATACTCCTGACATTCGCTGGTAAAGTATGTCGGCTATTTCCGCCTGGTGCTTTCCTCAGTCCTAGCGAGCGGAAGAGCGCTGCCACCGCGATAAAAGAAACAAATTGAGAGTGGGAGGCAGATAACGATGCTTTATTTATGCGGGCAGATTAGGGTGCACTAGATCTCACTACAGCCGCGACTCTTGCTGAAAATAAGGATGATGTAACAGAGATACTTCGCTATCGAAAAAGATAACCGCAGATCAAATTAGAAATAGTTTTAGCTATTGGTTTCATTAAATTTTGTAGGAACAGCCTTGATTCTGGTGCTATATTCTAAATTCGGAAACAAGGCAGATTCCGACATAGAACAAAAAATCGCGGATCTGAGTCTTCCGAATAATTTTAATAGGAATCGTCTCTTTTATTTGGTTAAATAATTAATAGTCAGTATATAGTATATGTTCGCACTATTGCGGGAAAAAAAATATGCACAATAAAGGGGGCAAGAAAACTTATTTGTTGTTTCTGAATGTAATTTTAAAAGGAAAAAAAAATGGACACATCCCTGCAAAGGATAGTTCGATTCTTTAAACCAACAATTTAAAAATGAACTGCAATTACATAGCGATATAATTATAGTTTTAAAATTATATTATGACAATACAATATAGTTTTGCAATTATTATATGGTAATATAATAATTTCAAAAGGCATATAATTATGTTTCTCGGTCGTGCACGAAAACCGGGTCTATCAATCGCGTACAATTTAATTTTTACAAGGGGATGCATTTTCCGCAATACGTTGAAATAAACCTTTTTCTCCTACGTTTATACATTCTACTTACCATATTAATCTTAAGCACAAAACGGGGTGAATCGCATCTAGAACATTCCCTCATGTTAAGCTTCTTTCTCACCCCTATTTTGACGAAACCGAGATAGATGCAAGGGATCACCTATGAGTATGACCTTCCTGGTACCTCAAAAAGACAATTATGAGAGAGCGCACACGAATAAAAACAGATTAACCCATTTCAGATGAAAACCATTACATTTCTAATTTATTTCAACGAAAAAAGTTTTAAGTAAAACTGGTGGTTAAAATGATAATATCGAAAAAGTTGATTTAGCATCTTTAGCTATTACAAGTTTATATTGTTTCCTAAGTTTCTTTTACCTGTAATCAGAGTTCGTGATTTTTTTGATTTTTCAAAGAAAAATTTTAAAAAATCGGATTTTTTAAATTTAAATCATATTTTTTTTATTTAAATCTGATTTTTTTTATTTTTTAAAAAATACCTCAAATATTTTGGATATTTATTATGTTACGTTCATAGAAGCAATTCGGCATGTTAATCAATATGCAAAAACATACTTTAAGCTATTTTCACAGCAATAAATATTTTAAAATCATAATAATGATAAACAAATTTTAATACAAATGCATGACTCAAATGAAACTTAACCCTAGCAGGAATAATAGTACACTCATAAGTACAGAAAAAATGAACAAATTTAATCTGAATTATTTTGCTATTGAAAGCTGAAAAAAGTAACAATTGTGTGTACTTAATTTTTACATTAAGTGTACTTTAACCATTTTTCTATTTTATAAATGAAAAAGCCTGAAATATTTTTACCCATTTAGAATAGAAAAATTATATGCTCACACCATTATTAAAAACATAAACTTTTTGTTTTAATCAAATATTTTTATTGAAAACTTCTATGATAAAAAATATTTTAGAAAGAAAAAACCTTAAGTTATTAGGGGACATGGATGAAACTTTAAGGATACATATTCTAAATTCTAACAATTGTTGTTTTAACCACTATCATTCTGAATTATTTATTGTGTGGTATTTATGAATTTGAAGAAAAGGGCTATTTTTAAGATAAAACACACAGAATGGGTCATGATTATTATGAATTCTAAGTTGAATGATTGAATGAATTATGCTTTGCTGTTAAGATGCTTGAAGAATAAGAGTAATATTGTTAAATAAAAAAAATAGTAATTAGTTCTAAACTTATGAACATGCACAGACAGATGAACCTAGGAAGTTTTGTTTGAAACAGTGGTTGTAATTGCAACATGTTTCATTTTTACAACACTAATGATTTTTTTTTGGAAAAAAAAATCACTTGATTTAAACCCATGATTTTTTTTTTTAAAAATCACTTGATTTAAATCACGATTTAAATCATGATTTAAATCAAGCTGATTTAAATCAACGAACCCTGCCTGTAATTAAAGCCCAATGCAAAAGAAAAAAAAAAGTTTTATCTTGAAAAACAAATTTTAGAAGCATTATTCTAGAGGGGATCAAACAATTAATTTTTTAAAAAAGTTTTTTCTTTGATTTTCATAATGTTTGATTTTAAAGTTTCATTGATATTACTTTGTATTGAAAACATCAATGCTGATTAAAGTTTAAGTTTACTTCTGGCTAAAAGTTTAACTTTAAAGGGAAATCTTTAGCATTTACACTTTTAAGACAAAATAGAGCGGGCGATTTTTTTAGAATTTGAACAATTAATATTTTTTTCCTATTATATACTACTTATCTTTTTTGTTGTAAACCTTAATTTCATTTTATGCAGGTTAAGTCAAGTAATTATTATTATTATTATGCTCACAAATGTCTGTAAAAGTTCAAAAATAAAATTGAAAATGTGATTTATAACGTAAGTGCTTTGTTTCTGAACTGCAACACTGCAAGTACAGGGTGGGGCAAAAGTAATGACCCGGTTTTGAAGGGTTATAAAAAAAAAAATAATACAATTTGAGACTTAAAACTTTTTTATTTTGATCTGTATTTAATACCATTTTTTACATTAAGTTTTGAATACCATTTCAGCAATATGGCGGCCATTAGTAGCAATAAACTGATGCAGTCTATTTTTCCAAGTAGAGAGAATAGACTGCAGCTTTGGGTGCATTTCAATAGCCCGCGTAATGTTACGGTCCCTAAGCTTATTTTGTGGGGTTATTTTAAGGAGAAAGTTCCCCATACTTTAGAAGAGCTGAAGGACCGAATTATCGATTAAATAATCACCATACCCCCTTGAATTGTGCAGAAAAGTTTTCCAAAACTTCAGAAATGGAGACTGCATCAGTGTATTGGTGCTGAAGGTCGCCCTCTTGCCTAAGTGGTATTCAAAACTTAATCTAAAAAATGGGATTATATGCAGATCAAAATAAAAAAAGTTTTAAGTCTCAAATTGCATTAGTTTTTTTAATACCCCGTCAAAACCAGGTCATTACTTTTTCTTCGTGTGCATGTCAATATCCCGCGCAATGTTACGATCCCTAAGCTTTTTTTGTGGGGTTATTTTAAAGAGAAAGTTTGGAAACATCGCCCGCATACTTTAGAAGGGTTGAAGGATCGAATTATCGGTGAAATATTCTCCGGCCATACCCGTTGAAATGTGCAGAAACGTGTCTCAAAACTTCAGAAGTAGACTGCATCAGTGTATTATTGCTGATGGCCGCCATATTGCTGAAGTGGCATTCAAAACTTAATGTAAAAAAATATTAAATACAGATCAAAATCAAAAAAAGTTTTAAGTCTCAAATTGTATTAGTTTTTTTTATAACCCTTCAAAACTGGGTCTTTGCTTTTGCCCCACCCTGTGTATATGCTTATGTAATATAGCATGGCGTGTGACAAAGGGGGATAGGGGGTATATTGAAGTGTGACATTTTGAGACAAAGGCGTTAAATATATATTGAAAAACAATGTGATATCATTTTTGAACGATCCCTTCGTTTTTGAGCGCATCAAAGGGTAAATATGCAGTAAGACAGTCAGCAGTAATGTATAAAGCTTTGGTTTTTTTAATATGTAAAGAAAAATTAAAATCAATCTTATGTAATTAAAGAATCAGCACAAAACAGTTAATAATAAATTTCAACTTTTTCCGACTTTTAGAAAATTGCACCCTAGAGCGATTTTTAATTAAAAAAAATGTTTTTCCGATATTGTGTTAAAGTTGGGGAATGGCATGGAGAAACATCATATAAAACTTTTTAGATAATCAATACAGATCTTCCAGTTCCAATTTAAAAGCGAAAAATTTGACAAAATTACTTTAACATTTTTGTGGATTTCCTGTATAAATATTAACCTTTTTAAAGTTTAGTTTTGCACGAGTGCGGAAACGTTGCAAGAATAGTACAGAGAAATATACGTACAAAATTTAAAATTGCTTAAAAATCTTTCGGTGCCACTTTGGGATCAAAATTAACAGAAAATAACGTTAGGATAAAAAATTATGTCAGCCTTTACATTTTAGTGAATTGTCATATTTCCAACTTTCTCGTTACGCTATCAAAACGTTGGTAAATGGCACGAGTAACATAAATATAAAATTAATATAATAGTAAATATCTTTCAATTCTACTCTGCATTCGAAATTTTCGAAAACAGGCAAGATTACGGAAAAGTCACAGTTTACGATCAAATTTTTGATTAAACACTTATTTTTGAAGTGTTCAAACATTTATTTTGCAAAAGTTAGACGTTTGTAAATAATTATTAGATCAGTGGTCAGGAAAGCTTTAGAAGTTAAAAAGATAATTTTACCATTTAAAACGTAGGGAAATTTCTTGTGTTTCAACAGCATTTATTGATTAACCAATACAATCCCTACCCAATACTATACTTTGATGTAAATAATATATCCAATACATGACCCCCGCCCTAGTTCAACAACAAAAGCGTTACAAGAATTACTGCTCCAGGGATGATCCAAGCAGATTTTCTGTTGACGACAGAATAAACTACTAGCTTATGATTTTCTATATAGTAATGTGATGCTTGAACAACTGTTTTTCAAAGATTTTGCGGTCCATCTGCGCCATGGTGAAGTGATTTATGATCCTAAACCATACAGATATATAAATATTTATGTAAACTTCGCTAGAGTCTGTAATTCAGTTGATTTTGAAATCAATATGTCAATGCTCAGTTTGAAACTTTTTTTCTTTAATACGTTGACTGCTGCGCGCGTTTACAGTGAAATCTCCTTCAGGCCATGTAAGAATGTTTTAAACGAATGTCACCCCAATACGGGTGAAGCGGCCCCCCGATCAGAAACTTTCCTATCACCCGAATACGGGCAGTCAACGTGGGGCCGTCCATAAATGATGTCATGCTTTTTTCCCATATATTTGAAACCCCTCCTCCCTTTGTCACAATATGTCACACTTCATCGGAACCCCTCCCCCCTTTGCCACATGTTCGCTATGTTGCAAAATGCATGATGTCACACTTCTTGTTACCCTCTCCCCTCCCCTTGTCACACTTTGTCACAATCTCACGAACCCCCCTCCCCCTCGAAGCGTGATATCATTTATGAATGATCCCTTAAGGGACCGTTTATAAATGATGTCACACTTTTTTGCAAAACTTTGACCTCTTCCCCCTGTCACATGTCACGCTATAGGTGCATTCAACTGTAACTGACGCAACACTTAGAAGGAAAACGTTAACTTTGAATAAGTAGAATAAGTAAAGCATTCAATATAAATATTTTACTGTCTTATACAGCTACATTAACACATTAGTATACGTCCTTATTTGAAACCCTGTTGTTCTGCGCGTAGTGAGAAAAAATTATAAAAACATTACAGTACTTGACGACGCAACATGAAATAGACATATGTACTGGAAAATACAAAACAAATTCAAAAATCTGTGAATTATGAACTTGTGACAAGGGAATTTTTATTTAAATGAAAAAGTAATGCATGCTCAAAAAGATGTACATTTGTGTTATTGTTTGGTGTCAGGCATACAAAAAACAGTAACTGACCCAACACAAAATAGTAACTGACGCGACTTATTAGGAGCCCCCATAAAACCCCGCTATATCGCGCCTCAGTAGACCGCGGAATCGGATATACCGCGGTGGCTATCATGTCCCCCGACGTTTAATAAACCACCACTTTTTATCATTACCATTTAAAGGTGATTCCTTATTTACCATTATAAATTAAGCCAGCCCTATCACAAATATTCTAGCCAAAGAGCTCCCATCTCCCCCCCCCCCCTCCACCACCACCACACACGCCAACAGATAAAGCCCTCTTGTGATAGGCCTGATGTACACCCCTTTTTCATGCGTTTTACTGTCGTTCAACCTAGGACGCTATAGTTGATTTCAGAAGTCTAGTTATGCGTGTGTAATTTCTTTTATAGCGCTATCAACTTTTGTATTTCAAATTCTTTGCTCCCCTCCACCCATTCCTGAAAATAAATATATTCTGCAGTGTATGCAGGCTTAAAACGTTGTTTCTTTGAGAAATACGTTTCTCCCCTTCCAAATTAACTTTTTTCTTAAGACCTCCCCTCCCCCCCCCCCTTCACAATCCCATGTTGATAACCTAAAGATATTTTTAAGCCCCTTCCTTCTCGGAACACAGTTAGGTTTATAACCTATCGCTCGATAGACTGATTGCACAGTTGAGATGTGTGCTTCTTGCACAGCAATTACAGTGAATAAAATGGCAGTGAAGGAGAAAATAAAAAAATATACTATAGAAGAGGAGTTACGAATAATTGATGAAGTTAAAAATGATGCAACAAAAGCGAGTATTATTTTGTGAATATGGTTCCGCGGTATATTTTTACTATACCACGGTTATGTTATAACGCGAGTGCCAAACCAGTCCCCCGCGTTTTAACGGGGTTTTACTGTATTCAGCTAATGACAAGGAAATTGTTTATTGTGAGGAAGTTTTTTTTCAATAGGGGGTAGGAAGAGCGCTTGTAAATAGCTTCTGTATCCCAAGAAACAAAGTAATACTTGTTAATTTTTTTTTTTCATTTTAATGTTTCCCAAAGATGTTCAGTTTTATATGGAATTCATCTATATTACATACGGGGCCTGATTAAGGCAGGGGCGTACGGGGGCAACCGCCCCAAATCGAATACAAAGTTTATATTGCGTTTCCTACTTTAATGAACTTTTCAAAAATTAAATAACACTATAGTATAAAATCCCTCAGTTTTATGTTAGCTTCTTCATTACTCTGTCGCGTGAGCACAAAAATTCTATATTTCGTAAATGCATGGCTTTCTAGTGCAGAAATCAACTATATTTTCGCAATTACGATGGACAAATTTAGCCAATCGAAAGCCTGAATTTTTTCATATCCCAAAATGCGATATGTGTATAAAAATACCGTCTTCTGATTGACTTGTTATATTATCTGCGATGGGAGGTGAAAAATTTAAATACTTCCATAAAGTTCGGTTTTTCATTACTAAAGTAGTGCAGCAGAGGGGGCCCCCAAATAAGTTTTTGCCCAGCGCCCCAATTAGGCCAAGTCGGGGCCTGATTACATAAGAATATATATTTTCAGTTTAAAAAATTTATTTTTGAACTTTTAATGACATAATAATAATAATGATGATTACATGTGTAGTTAATCTGTATAAAATGTGGTTAAGGTTTACAACACGAAAGATAATTAGTATAGAGCAGTAAAACATATTAATTGTTCGAATTCTGAAAAAAAAAAAAAAAAAAAATGACCCACGCAATATTTTCTTAAAAGTGTAAATGCATAAGAAAATCTCCTTTTAAACTTTTAACAAATAAATTTAAACCTTAATCAGCATCGGTACTTGCGATACAAAATGATCAATGAAACTTTAAAATCAAATTAGGAAAATCAAAAGAAACTGTAAAAATAAATTTAATTTGCCGATTTTAAATGTTTTATAGAAATCAAAATATGTAATGTCACACTTCTTGTTACCCCATTCCCTCTCCTTGTCACAAGCTGTCACAATTTCTCGAAGCGTCATTTATGAATTACATTATTTTTGAATGACCCCTAACATATTTCACTTCCCTTTATTTTTATTTTCTCCCTTTCTTTCAATAATTATGGTATACTTACTTTTCGTCATTTTTTTTTTTTTTTTTTTTTGTTTACTACTTATGTGTAAAATGTTAACAATACTAGATGCCATTTCGTGATGAAATTTCTTCTGATCTGAATATTCTGTGACTTTTGTCACAGCACAAGCTAGGTATTCTAAAGCCACATTTCAAATTCCTTCTTTTCAGGCAAAAAAAAAAAAGAAAAACGAATGATGAGATTTATGATCGGAGAGACGACCTCCCACGAACTGCATTTTCGAAATACCGGGGGTATGCTCGGGATTGGATGACGTCAGATAGATGAATGGATAACACGAGAGAACTGTTATCATTTTTCTGCGAAAAAAGATACTTAGCCTGTTCCACTGACCATGATAAATGGATGCACTATTTCAATTGGTTAGCGTAGAGCTCCTAAACACAACAGATATTTTGTTGTTTACTTCGTTAATACTCGATTACGATTTTTGTTATTGTTTCTCCTCCTCCCAAAAAAACCCTTTATTAATGTTTAAAACGTTTATTTAAAATAAAGTATGCGTTTAAAGAAGAAAAAAATTATGCCTTTTAAATTCATACCTAAAGTTACTATTTAAGCACGTAGTCACGTACTTTTAAAAAATAATATTTTTTAAAAAATTATGCATGACAACTGACGCATATTACTTCTACATGTTATATATCTACTTCTTACTTTATCGCTTGCTTATTATTTTCATTAATAGTCTTCCATGACCATATTTCTATACGTTAAGAGGTAATTTGGAATCTACAAAATATTTTACTGTGCTCTTACATCGTGTCCAGTGATCGGGGGGGGGGGGGGGGGGGGCTCGATCCAGTATTTTTTTAACACGGTCCGTTTTTTGTGAATTTTAAAAACATTTTTCTGAAAATATAAAATTTAAACATACAGTGATTATTTTTTTTTTTTTTGCTGCCTATTAAATAAATAATTCTGTAAAAAGTAAAGGGGGGGGGGGGGGCTCGATCCAGTATTTTTTTAACACGGTCCGTTTTTTGTGAATTTTAAAAACATTTTTCTGAAAATATAAAATTTAAACATACAGTGATTATTTTTTTTTTTTTTTTTGCTGCCTATTAAATAAATAATTCTGTAAAAAGTACGATTTGGTAGTTTGGAATTTTGTGAAGGGTCCGTTTTGATTGACTGGAATTTTGTGAAGGGTACGGAATTTTGTGAAGAGCCCATTTTGATTGATTGGAAGTTTGTGAAGGGTCCATTTTGCCTGAGTGGAATTTTGTGAAAGTTTTGATTAACACGTTCACGCCGGGGCCGATTTTCATGTTTTCGCTGTGAGGCGGTGCTAAAATTCATGATGCGCTTCATCTGGCGGCGCCGCCCGATAAAACAGTCTAATGCGGGCCACCGGTGGTACACGCAGACCGATAAGACAGTCTAGAGCGGGCCACCGGTGGTACGCGCCGGCGTTAACGTATTAATTAGAATTTTGTGAAGGGTCCGAAAACGGACCTGAATTTCCTCTGACGCGCCGTGTTGATGGTTCATTACATTTTCAGCACATCCTAGTTCATATCATGTTTTAACAAAATTTCTTCGGAATAGGGAAAAAGGTGTATCTATTGCCGTGATGAATATGTTTAAGAAAAAATGTATTAAAAGGGAACTAAGTGGAGCAACAAGTTTTTTGAGTGCGCCGCTCCAACTTCTAAATATTTTCCCCAACTCTGCTCAGTGATAAGTGCAATTAGAAATTTGATCTAATTTATTAATGGTATTTTTATTAAGGAAAAAAAAGTATTTTAAATTCATTCATCCTCGCTTTCTTTCTTTTGAATGACAGCACATTTAATCCGTTTTCCTCCTTTAATGCCAAGATATGCCCTAAATATAATGGAACGCACATGGAATATTGCATTCATCCTGCCACAATGATTGTAGTACTTTTTGTGCTGGCTTTGGCCCAAAAAATTTGCATATGATTCGTATTTGGTGTAAAAAAAATTTCGCGACAATAAAAACAAAAAAGTCCAAAAGTTTCTCATTGAGATAAAATAATACTATTGTATATCGATGCTACGGAAATCCTCAAAGAAAAAAAAAAAAAAAAAACTGTTACCACTCAAGATATTTAACTACAAAACTAATTTAAACAAAGTATAAGGCAGAAGGAAAAGAAATGCCTAACCAACGTTAAAATTTTTAAAATATGGACTTATAATATTTTTAATTGTACAGAAAACAATTGTCGCATCTGAAAAATAATTTTAAAAAGAAAAAAATTTGACTTTCATACATTTTTACCTTTTGGTTTCAAGTCAATAAATACAAGTTAAAATAATTATTATTTGCACATTACTTTCATAGCAATATGTTCTTCAACGTTATTCGGTCATTAAACATTTCTAAAGATGAAAATATCCTTTCAACTTCTAGAGATATTAATATTGGGCAGTATCTGAAATATTTAACTTTTTCCTAAGAAATACCAGAGGAAGCATCATGACTACACTATTTAAAAAGTTACCGATCTCTTTCAACTTAAGGAAACCTTTTTCTTCTTTGATATTGTTTTCTTTTATCTGCATCCTCCTCCCCCACACAAGTAGCAAGATTAATTACATTTCTATCTTTAGTAAACTCTTTTTTCATGATCGAAAATCAAGCTCTTCAATAAAAAAAAACTTTCGGTGGTTTTTATTTTTTAGGCACTACTCTAAAATAAATTTCTTAAGACGCAGCTCTCCTTCTAATGAAAGCTAAATTTTAAGGGAGACTATAAACTCTACGAATCTATGTTTTCTCGTCGAAAAGACGTTTTCACGACCGGACAAATTTTGCACAGAGGTGCTTTTGAAAGAAAAGCTTCTAAACATAATTCCAGTTCAGTAGAACAGTTGTCAGTAAAGACAATATCAATATCCACCCAGTCAAACTAATAATTAACGATTCATCACTGCAGAGCAATTTCCTAAAAGTGGAGATGTCCTTGACGTCATCGAAGAAGACATTCGATCTTTTCGATATATCCTTTCATCTGTCCCATTGAATAACATTTTCGCGTCAGTTCTTTATAACAATCGCTGAACTAAAAGTGTAATTTAACCCTCTGACTGCTTATCCCGCGATTTCAATGGGCAACGTAAAATGTAGCGAAAATTGTTCATCCCGCGACCAGGGGCATGAGCTTGTTAAGTGTATTTTAAATATTATCCTTCTGTTTCATCGTTAAGGGGAGCCAGCACCCAAAAATGTCGAAAAACACCGACATTTTTTTTTATTGGTTTAAGTAGTAAAATAAATCCTTAAAAATGTTCCCTGAAAATTTCAGAATAATTGAAGCAATATTTATTGATTTATCATTGAATTTATTGCGGTGTGATATGTCACCTTTTCATTCCGAAACCGTAACTGCGCTGAAAATAAGTCACATATTTATTTTTTAAAATAAAATAAGCGAGAAGAAGCAATTTCATCGTGACTGTAATTGAAAAAAAAAGGTTCCTTACTTGAAATTTTAATAAAGGAAGGATTTAAGTTTTTTCAAGCCGAAAACTTAAAATGCTGTTTTCTCTCACTTTGTTTTTTGCGCATTTAATCAAAATGCAAAGGCTTTTTTAAATTTGTATCTATAATGTTGATTTTTTTTCCCACATGTTCCTGAAACTATATATCGCAAATTTATGCTCTATACTTTTTTTTTTTAATTCTTTTTGAAGATTTGTTGAATTTTTCATTATTTTTTTGACTTATAAAAAAAGCTCAAAGCATAAAAGTTTTGCTTTTGAGTAATGAATCCATAAAAAAAATTTTGAGACTTTACGCCAATTTTTAAAAAATATGAATTTTTAAAAATTGCTAATTTTCTTTAAAAAAAATAAATTATTCAAATTATATTTTAGAAATACAGTTTTTTAATATTAAATTTCTTATGAAGTGATGCAACATGAGACAAAAATTGTAAATTTAAACACCATAGAGAAAAAAACCCGCTCCCCTTAAAACGTCAATAATGCAATTTCTCAAGTATTTGGACGTTAATTAATAAGGTATTATTCCAGATATGGCTTTAATTCCATAAATTACACCAATTTTTAGCGAATTGAATTCGCTAAAAAACAAAAAACGAGCAGCGAGGCGGAACTGAGTAAATTTTTCACTAAAAGGAACACTCAGGGATTCAGACCATTAGTTCCCAGAATTGCATTTATATTTACCGTATGTACGCGTGTAAAAGCCCTAATTTTAACACAAAATATTTTTTAAATGACTGACTCGCGCGTAAGCCCACCACCGTTGAAAATAGTACAGTAGACTTCCGAGTATTCATCCTAATGTGACGGAAGGGCAGGCCGGATAACAGAAAGCCGGTTGGGCCGGATTCTGAGAACTCCTTTCTTTGCCCCACAAAAAACAGAAAACGTTTTTTTTAAACAAAAACCAACTGCTATATAATAAATATACGTATTTTCTCACTTCTTATTTAGTACAAAGCCGCCATTTATCTTAAGCCACTCATTAGAATGTGGATGCGGCCGCGGTACCAGGCCGGACAGTCCGGAGACCGGATAGTCACGAAATGGATACTTGAGAGTCCACTGTACAGTTTGTACATGCATTTAACAAATAATATCGACGAATGATATGGGTTATTGGATTGGATCTGTATATTCTTTGCAACAGTGGCATACGCAGAATTTTTTCAAGGGGCAGGGGGGGGGGGGAGTTCCTAATTTTCTGAAACTACTAAAAGAAATTCGAGTATGTAATAAAGCACTATTATTTAGGGCTCAAGGGGGGGGGGGTTAAACGCCTAAACCCCTCCTTGCGTACGCCACTGCTTTGCAATCTTTAGGTTTCAAATGCTGAAATCTAATATATTAGACCTTTATTCCGCGGATCAAAATTTTAAATTTACCGATCGGTGTGTAGGCCAGCCCACTCCTTCTAGTCGGATTTTCGTTTAGGAAAATTAGGGCTTATACGGCAGTATTCAATGATTTCCTTCAGTTTCCCTGAGCATTAAATTACATTACAAAGAGCTTTCATCTAAAATGCAAAATTTAGAAATCTAACGCAAATAAGAGAGAAAAAAATTCTTTTAAGAACTTCATGGTTTTTGAAAATTTAACCATTTTCGGTCCACCTATAATACCCCCCTCCTTTTCCAAATTAAAATATCGAAGAATAAATCTCGCCGTGGAAGACAGATTGATTTGCGTCTTGCTTAAAGTAGAATTTTAAACATTCTGTCGCTACTGAAGTTAAATAATATTTTGTTCACGAAGTGAAAAGTATTAATGATCTTCAGTGACGCGAATGAGCCCTCCCCGAAATTGTGAAGATTGTACAGAATTTGAACCAATTGTTCTTGTAAAACAGTAAAATTAGCTTATTCATCTCGAAGCCCCCCCCCCCCCCTCCTCGAAATTAGGGTTTAGTCACGCTACTAATTATCTTTATTCCGATTTATACTGTCATCAGTACCCCTCATGCTGTTTAACATGTTTGGGAATAATATATTTGTTCAATATTGTTATAGAAGCGGGCAACATTGAGTAATTTTGCTTGGAACGAAAAATTTCGCAGCAGTTAATTCGTACATTTCAGTTTCATTGTTCCGAGTTCAATGTACGATATGCTGCGAATTAGCGCAATCAGCCGATGTACAGTTCGACCCCGGAATTTTGACGTTTGGACGCTTCTGCGCATGGCAGAAAAGGCGAATCCATTCGAGTTTTAGGGAATGGTTTTGCAGGTGCGTTTATTCAGTACGAGAATCAGAATGTTTGCTTCTTTGTTTGTTGAAAGCAACTAAACTTATAAACTGGCGCGTAGCACCAGATCGGAAGAAATCAAGTATGCTGAACGAACTAGAACGAGAACAAAAACGGCGCATTCCTTACACCAGCAGTTCCTTCCTTGAACATAAGTGGACTCTTCTTGGCACTCTGCCAGGCAGATCGCTTTGGTTGACGGTGGAACTGTATTCATTAAAAATTTATAACTCTGCAAAAACTACTTGAACTTAGAAAAACGGCACGTTACCTGAAGCAGAGGACTGTTTTCAAAGGTGTAAGCTGAAGGTCGGCCTTCTAAAGTACTAAAGGCAACGTTGCCACCAGTCAAAGGAGATATATCACTGAATTCTGATGTGCATAGAGCTTTTGTTTCATCTTTACTCGTAACGTATGTGGTATCTTCCACGTTATAAGTGGATCGACAGGTAGCACTGTAGTATTGATATGGTATCCAATCACCTCCTGGACGTGTTCTTTTGAAAATGGCGAAACTTTCCGGTCGGCTGGTGTAAAACTTCAGTCGAATGTATGTTATGTCGAAAGTTTTACCTGTTGAAAAAAATAAAGGAATATATTTGACTGCAACCTGAAATATTCGCAGATAAAACGTTGAATACAATTGTATAAGTCAAGAAAGAACGATCGACAGAAGTTAAGAACTAAAAAAAAATTAAAATTGCAAAATAGAGCAAATACTTCTAACAATTTGCTATTCCATTGCCTTATATCCAGAGGCGTAGCTAGGGGGCGGGGGGGGGGGGGCAGGGAGGGACAGCTGTCCCTGGGCGCAGCGTCAAGGGGCGACAAATGAATGCTAATTTATTTTATTTTTAAATGCGAAAAGATAATTATTTGATTTGAAGATGTGTGAATATGTTCAACAAAAAAGGGGGAGCATCACAAATCATATCGGGAATGACCAATGTAGCGCAGGAGTGCGTGGGAAATCAGACAAACAATTTTGCGAAGCCAAAGTGTCCCATTTTTCCCTTATACGTGAATGGTCCTTAATAAAAATTAAAGTTAAAAGGGCTGCTTTTTAAAGCTTTTTATCATTTAGAAAGCATAAAAGATTTTTTAATTTCCTTTAGGGGCGCCCCTAGGCCCCCTGAGGAACAGGGGGGGGGGGGCACAAAATCTTCAGTTTTCCCCCGGGCGCTGAAACCCCTAGCTACGCCTCTGCTTATATCGTATGGATTACGATAGGTAATCCTAATGAAAGAATACAAAATTTACTTCTTAAACCAGTTAACTAGTTTTATAATTTGCCCAGTTTGAAAAGAAAGTAACTAACAGGGTAAAAACCTTTCCTTCGAGGTTTATAAATTGTATAATAGTATAGATTATTGCAATAAAATTGAAGGTTTTTTCTCTATAAAAATGTGTTTGTGATCATTGAGCTAATTTTATGTACGCATCTCGCGAGTTCAATTTTCTTGTTAGAGATACATATGAAAATTAGATTCGCTTCTTCAGTCCATATTCCAGCAACAATGGTCAGTATTCTTAGCCTGGCCACCCCATTGAGGAAATTCTTGTAAAGATTTTGTTGTGAAATAATCAATTAACTTAGTGTGTTTTATCCCTGTGTCTCAGCTATAACAAATGTTTTCAAAATTGAAAAACATACATTTAGGGGCCTCAGTGGCTGAGCGGTCAAATCGACTGGCTCCGGTGCCTCCCTGCGCGGAGAGAAAGAGGCGTGGGTTCGATTCCCACCTTGGCCTGGGTGTATTTCCTTCTTTGTATATTAAAATCTGTTGTGCTGTCTTGTTCTATCTGTCATATTGGACGAGAGCTTGAGGCATATCCTTGAGAATAGCAAATAAACTCGAATATTTATGTGACCTGAAATGGTCGTAAAACAAACAAACAAACATACATTAAAAAAAAAAAACATTACTGGGGCCTCGGTGGCCGAGCGGTCTTAGTACCAGTTTCCGCCCGCTGCTTGCGCGCAGTAACGAGGTCGTGGGTTCGATTCCCACCTTGCCCTGGGTGTATTTCTGTTATTTCCCCTCTTTGTGATGTAATAAAATCTTTCATGTATTGTCCTGTGCTATCTGTCATATTGGACGACAGTTCATAAGCGAGTCCCGAGACTAAGCACACGAACTGGAAAATAAATGTACTTCAATTCAAAACATTACTATCAATTTTATGTCAGTACTTCTAAGCAGGGGTAGTACCCTCCCCCCCCCCCCCTTGGTGGGCAGCCCTGATTCGAAGTATTCATTCACGAGAGTTTAACAAGTCCCAAACAACGAGCATCATAATTTAATGTCATAAATTTATTCGACCATCGCGAGATTTCAGTAGCTTGCAACTGAAGCGGCTGATTTTCGAACAAAAAAAATTATTAAGGAACCAAACTTCAATTATATTTATTACAAGGGGCTTCCGCCCCCTGTTCGCTATCGCTCGCCACCCCCCCCCCCCCCGAACTGCTTACACAGCTCCTTCGGATTATTCCGCTCGTTCATTACAAACTGAACTATTTTTGAGTTGCTTTATGGAAGGAATCGGTTCTTTGTCAGAAATAACGTTCTGTGTTGCACACAACTCTTTGCACTCACTCTCGTATACATAATTTTTTAATTTATTTTTATGACTCTTGGCGATGATTTCATTGGTTCCTGCGACACCATCATTAGGAATCTAATATAAAAATTGATCGTAATTTTTTGGTTGTAATAAATGTGAATAAATTTTAAAAAGATTATTTGCAAGAATAAACTGTTATTCACGGAAATAAACCAACCATTAGCTAGTTCTGTAAATTGTAAACAAAAAGAATGGTGTGATGGAGAATGTGTAGCCTTAAAACTAGCCATCATAATTAATCAGCTATATTTTATCGTCTACTGGTAATCGGCCGATTTGCTAATCAGTCCATCCTTCCCATTCCTCTAAAAAGGTTCTGGTTGTATCTTGGTTCTGTGATAAATATTAATTGACTCTTTCTCTTTTTATGAGCATGCCAGGCCCGTCATTTGGGCGATCAGGGCAGGTCAATTGACCCTCACCCCCTGATTTGAATTTATGCATGAGTTTATGTATTTGTTGTTTGTTACCTTTAATATGCATTGAAAAAAGACCCTTTGCCCTCCCCCGGGCAATTTTGAAATGACAGGCCTGCATCGTTTATCGTAGCATGCCAGTGGATATGAATATACGTGGAGTATCGTTTGTACGACGCCGAAGGGAGTATCGAAAAACGTCGTATAAATGATAACGTCGGAAAATCGATTTACCCTTCTGGTTAAATCCAAGAATTGGGACTACACTAGAGTGGCGTACGCAAGGGGGGGGGGGGTTAGGGGTTCACCCCCCCTTGAGCCCTAAATAATAGTGCTTTACTACATACTCGAATTTGTAGTAGTTTCAGAACATTATGAACCCCCCCCCCCCCTTGAAAAAATTCTGCGTACGCCACTGCACTAAAGCGTCGTATAAATGTCAACGTCGTATAAACGATCGTCGTATAAACGCTACTCCACTGCACATCATTTCAGAGTTGGAATCACAAAACAGCCGGAAATATTTGAAGGCGAGTAGAAAATTAGTGGAGTAGTTTCCGCTTCCGGGGCGTTGAGCAAATAAAGATCAACTGTGAGATGGACTTACCTAGACGTAGAGTGAGGTTCACTTGGTTGGGGTACTGTATCCCATCGTACATGGTCTCGCTCTGCCACCACGTCTGATTGTCATTGTTGTTGAAATCTGTCAGGTAATCCGGGGGGTGGGCCAGATGCGGCACGGTGGCATCGCACACCTCGCACGATTTCTTGGCTCCGGTGACCCCGGTCTGCAAGCAGTATTCCGTGGGGCCCCGTTCCCCGCACGTGTTTGTGGATTCCACCCTCACGTTGAACGCCGCGTTCACGAACTCGGGAATGCAGCGAAGGGGTCGCCGATTTTCGTCATAGCAGCGGCTTCTCTGGTCGAACGTGCTCGGAATTTCGGAGAAAATCAGTTCCTTGCGCTGGTGGTCTTGTTCGTAATACTGGGCCGCAACTAGGCCCAGAAGGGGCAAAAGGAATAAAAAGGGAGTGGCAGCCATTTTCCTCGAGAAAACAAGAGACGAGGCGATATGCCGTGTTATCTTTCGACTCGTCTGCGGCCGCCGAGTCAACTGTTGTTGAGTCCCGCTCGGATTTGGCGTTTCTTTCTTTTTTTTTTTTTTTTTTCCTTTCGGCTGAGTTTCTTTCGGCCACTCCGATGGCTTTCGCTCCCGCCTAGGGTTGCCGAGAGGAAACTTTTTGTGAGCTTGGCGAGAAAATTCCATGAACTTCAAAAAATTATATGCGCTATAGATATAGACGGGTTTTTTAATTTTAAATATTGATTGCATTATAATTTTAAAGTTTTTGATCTTTTTTCATTTCCAGGACGTGTTTTAGAGGGGGGTAAGAGGCTGACGTCCTTATATGCCTAGATCCTAGATGTTGATTGGCGAAACTAGAACGGAGACGGAGCAAAGAAATATGTTGTGCTCAACAGCTCCGATTTTTAAAATAATTATACTCATAAACTTAAAAAAATTGCATAATTGACGGTTTTTAGATCCCCCTTTCGGTTTTCCTTACATTCTTTTATTTTCATAACACAATGCATAAAACATTATAAACTTATCGATCAATAAATAATCTATGAGAAAATTTTAAATTTTTATACATATGTACCTACCAATAAACTAACTTTAAAAAAAAAAAAAAAAAAAAAAAAAAAAAAAAAAAAAAAAAAACAAGAATTTTCTTATAGAACTATACGAGCCTACTTTCCCGTATACGCAAACTTCAAATTTATAAGCTATCTCTCTCTCTCTTTTAATACATATTCATTCATTCATATATAAAGTCCTTCATTTAGTGATTCATGTATTTATTCACTCATTTATTTTTCTTTATCTTTTATTCACTCATTTGTTCATTCATTCATTCAAAAATATTCTTAAAACTCCCAATCAAAAGATTTCATAGGAAAATAGGCTCGTTAGTTTTGGATGATCTTCCATCTGCTACGTCATAAGAGCTTTCCGATAAAGTTTGTTCCGAGCAAATCGGTTCGTTAGGTCGGGATTTATCTAGGATTAAAATTTCCCCGAAGGCGCTATAGTATTATTATTATTATTATTATTTCTTTTTTTTAACTGTTCAAAAATGAACAAAAATTGTTCAAATCAAAAAACATTTCACGCCGAGAGCTTCTTTCAATAAGCTTGTTCATAGCAACATGGATCTTGTGCCCAGAGTTTACATAATTTGATTCATTTTTGTCTATAGGCGCTAATGTTAGGATCTTTTGAACTGTTCTAAATCGAACGAAAAATTGTTCAAATCAAAAAGTAAAATATGGAAATGAGATGTTCTCGCCGAGATCTTTCGAATGCAAAAAGAATTTTTCGAATCGGACAATTCCTTCAAAAGTTATTGGGGAGGGGGGGGGGGGGGACACGCAGACCGACAAATCGACAGACACACATTTTCCCCATCTCAAAACCCTACTTTTTTTTTCAATCTTTATTTAATTACTTCACTTATTTTGACTTTTCTTTATTTTTAACGATATTTTTACAATACACTAAGCCTTCTTTCATGCTTTATTAATTTTTATTAACCTTTACGGGAAAGTAGGCTAAAAAAGATATAAATGATTCCTAGTAGAACTATTCGGAGCACGGACCGGAGCTGGATCGGAGCCGAAGCATGTTCGGGATCATTCATAAATGCTGTCACGCTTCGAGGCGGAAGGTGGGGCTCGTGAAATTGTGACAGGGGAGAGGAAGGGGTAACAAGAAGTGTGAGATCATGCTTACGCAACATAGCGTGGCATGTGACAAAGAGGGAGGAGTGTATGTTGAAGTGTGACATTTTGCGACAAAGGGTCAAATATATGGGAAAAAAGCGTGACATCATTTATGGATGGTCCCTCCTTTGAAGAACGAGCGGAACTGGAACGGAGCAATTCAGAAAAATGGCTGCTCCAGGTTCCTGCTCAAAACTAAGGATTTCTGGTGGAGTTTTAGCTCTCCCCGCCCTCCTCACCCTCGCTGCTCCTATGATATGAGCAAAGGAATTAGTGAAATGATATGTAACAGAGGTGGTTGTGCATATTGTAACTTTTTTTTTGCAAAAGTTGGTACATAACTTTCTATTTTGTATTGGAATAAAACAAGTTGTGCAATTTGTGCTTACAAAAGTCAGATCTTACTTTTAATAAGAAATCGGCAACTATACATTACTTTCGAGCATTCTTTCAATAAGTACAAGGGACTATCCATAAATGATGTTACGCTTTTCTCCAAAATATTTGACCCCCTCCCCGTTTGTCACAAAATATCACACTTCAATATACATTCCCCCTTTGTCACATGTCGAAATGACTCGCTATGTTGCATAAGCATGTTGTCACACTTCTTGTTAGCCCCTGTCCTCCCCTTGTCACAATTTCATAACCCCCCCCCTCCCCCTAGAAGCGTGACATCATTCATGAATGATCACCAATGATTAAGACCCAATAAATTCCGCGTAATTTGGTTTTTTAACTATGCGGTATAGATGCGCAATTTGTTAAAATAATGCGAGACAAGATACGGATGACGTAGAAAACATCTTATACGACTTTGTTAATATACATATATTTTTATACATATATATATATATATATATATCATAGGCGTAACTAGGGCTGGTGAAGGGGGGGGGGGGTCACCTTAAAAATGTACAGACTAAACACCAATAAGAAGTGTAAAAGAGTTGAAAATTTACTAGTCATAAATACTTGTTTCTAAAGACATACTCCGTATTTATTTCAGGCATCCCCCGGGGGGGGGAGCTACCCCCTCGGAGCAAGTCAACTCCTCCCCCCTCCCCCGGCAAAAAAATTCAGATCACAAGTTTTAAAAAAGGAAAGAAAAGAGAAATTACGCTTTTAAGACACTTTACTTTCAGAAACACTTTCAGGGAAAGGACATTGAACACTATCACGAGCGACACCAAAAGTAACTTAAAAGATATAAGTCTTTATTTTGAAAAAAATTGCGGGGGGAGAGTAACCAAACTCCTTTCTGTTTCCTCTAACATCACCAAAGTATCCCGAAATTGCATTGCATGGAAGATTTCAAAAAGTTTCCTGGGGAGAGCCCTCGAGCCCTTGCCTCCAGAGTTAGCCTAAGCATTATAGATATAAGACTAGTTACAACAATTTAAGTTGCAGAAGCCCCAAATACCCACTCCTCTAACTTCACCAAAGATATAAACATACATCTACTATATATACATAAAAAAACTATCATATATGTAAAAAAATTCATATTAACATCATTTCTAGTCTATATGTACATATATATACATATATATCTCTATATATGTATATATAAAGTGTATGATTTTGAAGCATACACTGCCCTTCCTAATTCTTAACATGCTCCCCCTGCTCCGGAGCCAAGGCAGTATCCAGAATATTTTTTCGGGAGGGGGGGGGGGCAGACTTCTACACACTTGTTAAGCAAAGTTTCAGGGAGGAATATATGATACATTGCAAAAGATTTCTGGGAGAGGGAGCGGCCCGTGGGTCCTTCTTCCCCGGTGGATACGGCCTTGATTCACAAAAACTCAGAAGTGGAAGCGTCTGAATCAAATTTTCTTTTCTTTCTGGATGACGAACGTGTCCATCGCTGGAGTGCAAACATTATTATGTATCGAAAATAATTTAAAAATTAGCTAAAATATAAATAAAACTTGATTGTAAATTAAAATGCAGCATTAAACCGTAGCAGTCAGATTGGAAACATTGAACGGATGATTTTCAGAGTTGTAATGCAATCAGTGATGGACCATAATAAGAAAAAAAAACATTTAAAATATAAGAGATGAGAGAACATCTGTAAATGAGAATGCAATGCAAATACAGTTCATCAGTTTTACAATCGGCTCATCTACAAAAAAGATTTTACCAAAATGGGTGTTTGGACAGGAAGTCTTAAATAAATACAAACTGCTCTTTAAGTTTCTTGATGAGCATTCCTTCCTGGCTTGAGGGTTTAACCCATTAGGACAATCGTTGGCTAGGGGGTCCTTCATTTTCAGACCCCAGCGCCTACAACACCGGTTTATCAGAAAACAAAACTCCATCACAGTAGAGAATATTTTCCACGAATCTTATTACTTGTTGCGCCATTGTATTCCCAAATTGCTGCCTTTGGGTAAAAAAGACATCAAGAAGGAAAGAAAACCCTCTGGAGTGATTGAAAGGATCTCTGTTTGTCTGTGTGTGGTACGGTGATTGAAGCCACCTTTCACTGTAACCCCCCCTCCCCCCCAGGTGATAAGGAGGTTATGATCATGCCAAAGTATGCAGCTCGAGCTGCATACTTTGGTCATGATCACAACCCTTCAGAGAAAGAGGATATAAAATCATATGCATATGTGTTAAAAAATGTGCTTTGCAAGGCAGTAGCCAGAAATTTTTTTGTGTGCCTAAATATGCCTAAATAAGTAACTACCCAAGGGGGGGGGGGGGGTTGAACTCCCAAACACCCTCCCTGGTTACGCCTATGATATATATATCCGCCCCCCCCCAAAAAAAAAAAAAATTACGTATAGTTGTGTCCATACCTTGTTTACAGCAATAGCTCTGATTTTATTCTCGACATGCTCAGTACTATTTTGCTGTTTTAAGATAGTAGATTTCACGCAAAAATAAAATAAAATGCAATTTAACTTCAGTTTCAGTGGAGTAGTCTTGGTAGGAAAAGTGGGGAGACACTAACAGATGCGAACATACAGAAGCGGGTGAACACTTCTATTAAAATTTTTATCTGAGGACTTTTAAGATAGAATAAAAAAAGGGGGGGGGGGCGTTTCCCAGGCTCCCCCCCCCCCCGACTACACCACTGCTTCAGTTGCATTTTATTTGCTTTAGAAATCTTTTGACTATTTAACCTTAAGCGTGTTTAAACAAAAAAGCGCAATAATTATATTCTTCAGTCAATAGATGGCAGCATAAGATTATTTTACAAATTTAAAGATTTTTTTTAGAGCGAAGAATAGATAAATATAGAATTAATTCTCTTTTTTAGAGTTTTTTTTTGCAAACTATTCAAGCGTTAGTTATTTAAAAAATAAATATGAATGTTACAAATTTGCTGAATAAAATATATCGTTTCGTGAAAAAAAACTATGAAAAATCCGATTTAATTTTTACGACACTTTCATCCAGTCTTTGTCAACTGAGCAGCAATAAGTTATTAAAAGTAGCAGAGGTACCCACAACCCACCAGGGGGCCATGGCCCAGACTGTGCCATTGAACATTTTTTAGGGGGAGTTTTTTCTGGTGGTTTCTGGTTTGGCCAATTTGAGAGGGGAGGGTCATCGCTTTGGAGAGTCCCGTAGCTTTTTAGGGTGGGTGCGCCATCGCTCTGAGGGGCGGTGGACCCCTGAAAATAGTAAATATTTCTGAACGTGGTAATGTGAATAGCCTGAAAATTAGCAACAAGTGCAAGATAACTTTAGCGAAGTTTTGTAATAAAATGGAATATTTTCATATAGTATTTCCAAAATATTACATTGTCAGAATAAAATTATCATTTTGTATCAAAGTCTTATTATTGTGAGTACTGAGCAAAGTCTTTGTACATTAAAAAAAAAAGTAATTCGCGCTGCTGCCGCCGTTACCTTAGGGAAATTCTGCCTTATGCCTTATGCCTTACGCGCTTCCAACTCTTACAAGTCAAAAGCTATTCAATGAAAAATTGAAAATCTTGTGAATTGTAGAGAGAATTCTGCCGACCACGCAAGCTGATGTAAAACATTTATAGAATCAAATACTAGTTTTAGATATATTTAATTTTAAAGTCAACAAATTTATTTTCCCTAACTGAACAGTTAGAAGAAAATAGCGAAATATCAAACCCTCGCTTCTTGCCAATATTATTGTAACTGCGGGCTCCTTTTCATCCAAAACGAAAGTTACATACTAAAGGTCTCATTAAAGAGAAGGGTTGTGATAACATCGTTCCGCAAAGTGGTCTCTTCTAATATCGGGTGTAACCATTAAAAACAGCACTTGCGATTTACAGGACGCAACAGGTGAATGGAATGAAGAAAATAGATTTTAACAGAAAACAAAAATGGCGAACAAATATTAAAAAAAAACAAGAAGTTCCGTCTTTAGTTCTTTATTACTTCAAACATACCTTTTTCAAAAGTTAATACATATTCATTCAATCACTCATTCATTCTTTCATTTACTCAATCATTCATTCATCCATTCATTCATTTATTTATTTTTTCATTCATTCACTCATTAATTTTTTTTTTATCTATTCACTCCTTTATTTATTTTATTATTTATTCACTCATTTATTCATTCATTCCTTCACTCATTTAAAAATATCCTTGAAAATTCCGATCAAAAAAATTCACAGGAAAAGGGGCTCGTTTAGTTCTATTTGAACTTGGTATCTGTACATGTTCTACGTCATAAGAGCTTTCCGATAAAGTTTCTTCCAAACAAATCCGTCTATTTAGATCAGGATTTATATAGGATTGAAATTTCCTCCTAAGCACTAATGTATTTTTTTTTTTTTTAAACCGTTCAAAAATGAACAAAAATTGTTCAAATCAAAAAATATATCTCACCGAGGTAATAGCTCTTCCAATAAGCTTGTTCATAGGAACTTAGATCTTATGTCCAGAGTTTACCTAATTTGCCTATAGACGCTAATGTTAAGATTTTTTGAACTGTTCAACATTGAACAAAAAATTGTTCAAATCAAAAAGTAAAATATGGAAAGGAGATGCCCTCACCGAGATCTTTCAAATGCAAAAAAAAATCTTTTGAATAGGACAATTCGTTCAAAAGCTATTAGGTGGGCAAACAGACCGCCCGACAAACCGACAGACACACATTTTCCCCATCTCAAAATCCTACTTTCAAATTTTGTATTTTTTAATCTGTTTTTTATATTTTATTTAATTACTTAACTTTTTTTTACTTTTCTCTATTTTAACGATATTTTTACGGTACATTAAGCCTTCTTTCATACTTTATTATTATTTTTTTTTACTTTTACGGTAAAGTAAGCTATAAAAGAACTAACTCGTCGCCAAGAGTGGCTGATTTTGAAATTTAAGAGCGAAGAACTCAAGAAAATGAACCCTGTATTTGGAAAACGATGAAATAAAAATCTTAAAATAACAATACAAATGTTAATCTAAGATTTAGTTTAACATTATGTTAAAAATTACAATTAAACTACTTGTACTTACTTTGTGGAACGTTTTGAACATGTTCTTTCAATGGTAAATATTGATCATACAAAAATTCATTTGTTCATCTTCAGTCTTGTTTACCAACCAGAAAAATGCATTTAGCATGGGTAGTAAATAAAACTGGATTTTACTAGCTGAGAAACCTCCAGGTGCTCTTCGACAAGGTTATTACTCTACATAGCATTCACAATAAAATCTTCAGCGTAGAAGTATTTGAATTATTCTTCCACGAAAGTCTCGTCCAACCAGACAGCAGACCAGTGGCGTAAATAACACCCCCGCAACCCCCGCGGGGTGGGGAGTGGCTCACGAAGTTTTAGGGCGCACGCCTCAGAGAAAAAAAAAAAAACTTCATGAGTTACAATATATGCGCATAAATATTTTTATACATATTTCTTAACATTTATTTTCAATGCAATGTCACTCCTACGCTTTCTGAAGGAAATTCTTCGCTAATACGTCGCATAATTAATCCCCCCTCGCTTCATCACTCCTGTGTACCTGCAGATTATAATACAGTTATCTCTCACTTATGTGCGGACACAAGGGCCCGCGGAAAAAACGCGCATAAGGGAAAAGCCCCAAAAGGGAGCTAAAAGTAAAACATCAGTTCAATGTCTACAGTAACTGTTAATTCATATCACAGGGTGTCGCAAAAAACTCGGACAGCGTTTGACACGTCCTAACACGAACACGTTGTACTGTACCCAGCTGTTTAGCTGGCTACGGTTTTTCCTAAGATTCTCCATGTTTTTCTGTTTTGTTTTTAGAATGTTTTAGAATTTTTGTTTTGTTTTTAGAATGCCAAGTAAACGTGTTGCAATTCTGGAGTTGTTTCATTCTGGAAAACGTCAATGTGAAATTGTTTGTTTTTCTCAGAGTACCTCGACTGACTGCCTCCTATGCAGGTAACCGGTTCAAGGAGCTTGGTCACGATGGTTGCCGTCCAGGGCAGAAGAAAGATCACCATCAACACATCCTCCAACCGCAGGTTCATCATAAGGCGAGTGCAACGAAATTCGAGGGTCTGAAAAATCGCTCTTGAGATCGGAATCAGCGACTGATCAGTTCGGCGAATAGCCAAAAAGGAACTCAATCTCAAGTCGGAAAACTCAACTCCTCACGGAAGAGAACGCTTGTTCTCTTCCGTGAGGAGTTGAATTCAAAGATGTCGCCAGCTCAAGCGTCGGGCCGCAGGGTGAGCGATGTGAGGGCATCCTCTTCACAGATGAGGAGCTGTTCACCATCGAGCAGGCGTACAAATGCCAAAACGACAGTGCCTAGTCCGCCGAGATTCCTGGCACGTCGACCATCGTCGTACACCATCAAAATTCACAATCGGTGATAGTCTGGGGCATATATTATGTATCTATTATGTATTTAAAAGCTGATGGTGAAAAATGCATAGAATTCACAGGTTTGAAACACCAGCACCAGATATGCTGTTCAAAATAAAAAAACCCAACAAAATTACGGGGCTTTTGTCATCTCGTGATGAAGTTCCCGGGACGCGGGACAATTTCCCAAAATACGGGACGTTTGGCACCCCTGCTACTACTACTACATTCTTCAACAAACAAGCGTCCGAAACTTATTTCAAATGATTCATTCACCTTAATGACGTGTTTATTGGAAATCCAAAAAAAAAAAAAAACTGTTTAAAATTCAAAACTTGTTTTCAATATTACAAAGGGAAAAAAGTACAACTTGCATCCCAATTTCTTTTGGATATCTTTAGGATAGTTTAACAGTATTAGAGGCATTGAGATGGCTTGTGCTTATTTTCAATATCAAGGCAAATAAAAATGTAATGCCGATCAATTACCGAAAGGGTCCCGACTTTTCATTTCGAGTAATAAATTGATGACGTGTTCATTTTGATTGCTTACATTGTGAACAGCTGTAGCGACCGGTTTCATAATATGAATTCATCTTTTCTCTTTTATCTGGTCTTTGTGGTCATAAATTTGACGGGAGCTATAATAACGAAAAAATGTAGAAACGGATCAAAGACATATTCTTCTGCTTGAGACGATGAGCTTCGAGGATATTTTAGAGGATGTGGGAGGGTTTGGGTCGTATCAAAAGTTTCTCATGGTGACGTTTTTAATTCCAACATACATCATCGTTGCTTGGTTCAACCTCAGTTCCATCTTCATCACCAATACTCCAGAGCACTGGTGCTACGTTCCTGAGTTGGAATCCTCTAATTTATCACTCGAACAAAAGAAATCGTTGATCATTCCTGATAGTGATGGGTCCTGTACAATGTTTGATATTGATTATAATGAACTGTTAATAACTGGAAATTTAACCGTGGATGCAGAATGGCGCACCAAGCCATGTGATCATGGATGGCAGTATGATACATCGGATTACGATGCAACAGCAGTTACCAAAGTAAGTTCTACCAATCTTTAAAACGTTAAAATATTGGAATAAAATATTAAAAAGTCACCAGAATCGCAGGTGGGTGCACAGCGGGGCTACCAGAGGCTCTGAGGTACCTCCATTAGCTCATTAAAACGAAGAGTGATACGGAACTGTTAAACGTTTTGCGCTTTTATTCACTATACAGTAAAACCCCGTAATACCGCTCCTCAGTATACCACGGAATCGGCTATAACACGGCTACTATCATGTCCCCCGATGTTTAAACACCCTTTATCATTACAAACCACCCTTTGTATTCCAGATTCCTTGAAATTTTTGAAAAGTAAACATATTCGCTAGGTCGTTAGAGTGTATAACGGCTTAAAACATTGTTTCTTTACAAAGTGCGTTCCTCCCCTTCCACACAAATCTACTTTTTTCTAAGAATCTTTCCCCCTTTCATAATCCCATGTCGATAACTTAACAAGATTTTTAAGCCCACATTTTCTTATAACACAATTGTTTTTGTTGCGGTTGATATGGTTTTAGCTTAGGAGTCTCAAAGAGCCGAAAAAGTTAATCTGAATAATCTATAACTCGATAGAATAACCGCTCAGTTGAGAAGTGTGCCTTTTGCACAGCAATTACAGCAAATAAAATGGCAGCAAAAAAGGAAAAAAAAGAAACAATTATACAATAGAAGAAAAGTTTAGAGTAATTGATAAAGTTAAAAGTGGAGCAACAGGAGCGAGTATATTTCGTGAATATGGTTCCGCGGTATAATTTTATTAGATCGCGGTTATGTGATAACGCGGGTGCCGAACATGTCCCCCGATACCCGAGTTTTAACGGGGTTTTACTGTAATTGCATGCCTCAAATGTATTAGAAATGTTTCTTTTCGCTTCTTATTCTAAGGTTTCCGTGTGGGTGCACCCCGGACCCCCATTGTCAAGGTGAAATCTAAACCTTTTTAGATCGTGGTAAGCCCAATTCTAAAGCACTGAGCTCCTTTATGATCAATATAAGTTTCTTATAGGGACCTTACGTACGGTAGGTTGTATATGCATAGGTATATATGGGGCATTACATTTTTTAAATGTTAATGTTTTCTTTTAAAACTACATCATTTTAATAAATTTAGCGGCTTGGAAAAATGAGGGGATGAAAAGTGCTTGGTACATATGTTAACCCATAATGGATTCTTACGAAAGTAAACAACTTTTCAGTGGAATTTGGTTTGCGATGATGCCCACTACAGTAGCCTCTTCATGAGTCTCATCTTCCTGGGGAATGTCATCGGCACTCCTATCTACGGGTATATGTCTGACAGGTAAAGTGTTTTTATTTATTTATTAATTTATTCCATTCATTTGTTTATTAGTATTTTCTATTTCTTTCGTGGCAACGTTTATAGACATTTGTTTAACACTTGAGGGCAATGAATGAAAGATGCATTAGTGCAACACAGAAATCAGTCCAACAAGAGTGAAGAAGTGTTGCATTCGAATAACGTCGAAGATTAAACGAACAAAGTGAAATATCGCTAATTTGAGCATGTGTGATCCGAGCTTCCACTAATCCAACCTCAGCGTGCATAGAAAATACAATATAAAATATCTGTAAATTATAGAGTGCGATGTAAAGTTATCTTTTATTGATTTATTGAGAGTATAACTGCTGATTTTTAGTGTCAGCGTGTGAAGTGATGAAAGAAATTCGGGCATTGTTGAATGCCGGTATTTTTATTCTCTATATACTGCTATTTAGTAGTAATGTTATAAAAATAGACGTCGTATAGAAGTATAAAAATAGAATTACTTCTTTCGTATAATCCGTTGTATATGTATAGTGAAAAAGAATTGAGGACTCCCCCCAAAAAAATTAAACAGATGTTTTCGAAGAATGTATAGTTTGGCTGTAAAGATTACCCAAGAAGTGATAATGAGTGTTTTCAAATAAGATTTAACATTATTTCTTAGTTGTAATATAATTTATGAACTTCTTAAACCGTTTGGTGTCACATTTCTACTAATCGTAATACGGTGATATCTTATTTAACTTGTTTCTTGTCAAAGTTAGTTCATTTTCTTCATTTCAGTTCCCTTATCTCATATTAGCCTCGAAATGAAATTTCTTGAAAAACTTTATTTTTCTTTAAATAAAATAGATAAAACAAATAAATAAAAATAAACTCTTAATCAAACGTAAACAGACAAAATGAGTTAAAGTTTGCATCCTTTTGAGTTTGCACTCTTGAATCAATCATACCTTGAGAAAAATTCACAAATAAAAATGATACTCCGTAATAATGAGAGTCCTCCATTGCATAGAATTGTATCTACATAAGAGCCGCATTGTTTAATATATAATTTTTTAAACTGTTTTGTGACCGATGAGATTGACATGTTTTCAACACTGGTTAAAAAGAAAGCAGCGCAATTTAATTGTTCATTACGGGCTGCAAATTATTAAGGAGCTTTAGAAACATGAAAGTGGAGCTTTATTGATCAGAAAATATATTTACCTATATTAGTACACATTTCAGTCATTTACTCGAATTCTTTTTGATATGGTCATTTACCACACATGTAATGGGCAAAATATTAATGAGGCAGGAATTTAAATTGGCTTTTAGAAGTATATCTGTCTAAAATTTTAAATATACACAAAAAAAAAAAAAAAAAATGGACAGCATTGATTTTTTCCTCTCTGATTTACATATTTGAAATTGATTGATTTCCATTTCTTTCAAGTTTCTCTCGACGGATCTCTTATTCATGGTCCTTTTGTATGTTTACTTTTAGGGTCGGTCGAAGACCAATGTTCTTAATTCTAACAGCCGTCGTTGCTGTGACGGAAATAGGATCGACTTTAAGTCCATTATTCTTCTTTTTCTTATTTCTGAGGTTCATCAACGGATCCTGTCTAGCTGCTCATTATGGTATTGGATACATGCTGCGTAAGTATCTAAACAATCTTTTTAATTAAGCATAGTAAGCAGTACTGATAAAAATGATAGGATTACTTAAAACTAAAGTAAAATCGTGAAAATGGTGTACCCAGTGGACAAAAAGTCCCCAAAAGTTTAAAAAGTAATAAAAATCGAAAAAGTAATCTAAATTATAAACGGTTTTCTGGAATAGCATCGTTAGGTCACGGAATCTTTAAAATACTTTTTTTCACAAAAAAATTTAAGAAAGAGGTTGTGTGTCCTTGTTTGTTTGTGATGTGCGTCCCAAGAAAGTGCACTGTAAAAAAATGGTCCTAAAAATAATGGAAAAAGTATGGCAGCAGAGTTGGCGGATATATCCCGTTTCTGATAATATTTTCCCGAGATTTGACAGAAGTTCCATTTTTTTTTCTCCGTAATCCAAATCAGGTTGTGCAACAGTAAAACGGAAAAGTTCCGTTCTCGTATTTTCAGGACGTGATATTTCTGTTTTGGAAGGAAAAACCATGTATTGAAGCAGTACGGAAATTTTCCGTTAAAATCAATCAAAAAACACTCTGAAAATTCAGGTTTTTTTTTTTTTTTTTTTTTTTTTTTAACAGTGTGGTAATTTTCACCCTCTCTAATATATGTTCATGTACAAACATAGGTGAAAAAAAACGTAGAATTCAACTGATAGCAGGAATTTCCGTATGTGAATCTGAATGGGAAAATTAAACACAAATAAGGAAAATTTATGCTTTCGAAAAACTATGAATCTCCCAACTTCTTTTCTTTCAAGATTTAAACTCTAGCAACTTTTTTCATCAGAAATGCAGTTAGGAACTGTCCATAAATGATGACACGCTTTTTTCACATGCATTTGACTCCTCCCCCTTTGTCACAAAATGTCACACTTCAACATGCTCCCCCTTTGTCACATGCCATACTATATTGCATAAGCATGATGTCACACTTCTTGTTACCCCTCCCCTCCCCCTCGTCCTAATTTCACGAACCCTCGCCCCCCTCCCCCCGAGGGGTGACATCATTTATGAGTGATCCCTTAGCTGCTAGCCCCCAACCGAAAAAACGATCGCAAATCAATAAATTTTAGGAAATAAACAACTAAATTATATGCGACATTTTTCTTTCTAACAATAATTTTTGTTTTTCTGAATGATTATGTACATATATATATATCAATCTGTTTAGAATTTACACATACATATATGCAGGGTGTCCGAGAATTATCTATACAATTTCAGAACTTTATATTTAAAGAAGTTATGAGATATTTACGTGCGGTTTGTTGCATTCAATGTAGAAACACTTGAAATTTCAACATGTTCAGTACACCTCTATGAAATTATTATTGAAAAAATTCCGTGGATACTCCCCCGGAATTTTTTTGCAATTTAACTCCTGAGAAAGCAAGGCTCTTTGGGAACGCTAGAAGAAGGAGTTTCAGAAATTCCCCCCTAACTATCCTTTCGAAACTGCAGTCTTAAAAATGGAGTTTCAGTCTATATTTGGCAACGTTCCTAGCGGCAAGGGTTCGAGGGCTCTCCCCATGAAACTTTTTAAAATCTTCCTAACAGTATAATTTCAAGATTATTTAGTGATATTAGAGGAACTGCTTGCAGAGCTAAAGCAGCTTATCTTTGCTGCTTTTGAGACAGTAACTCACGATTTGTTGCAGCGCACATGGACTGAAATTGATTTTCTTCTGCATGTGTTTCTTATCACACATGGTGCCCACATAGAGGTGTACTGAACAGAAAAAACTTCAAGTGTTTCTACATTGAATGCAACAAACCGCATGTAAATATCTCATTAACTTCTTTAAATATAACGTTGTATTGATAATTCTCGGGCACTCTGTATAATCGAAACATTTAAAGATGAATTAATTATTGCAAAATAAAAAAAAGAGATTTATATTTTGCATTTGTCGTTTTGTTCCTCCAGTTCTAGAAATTGTCTCACCAAATATTCGTTTTCATATAAATGGAGTAACTACAGTCTGCTGGGCTGTGGGCTTATCTCTGGTGCCATTGATAGCATGGTTGGCGAGAAACTGGTTATATCAAAGTGCATTTATAGCTTCTTCTGCCGCTCTTCTGTTACTGTATGCCAAGTAAGTACAACTAGAGCGTTTTAATGTGCTTTTATTAGTTCCACTTGTATGCATTCAAATTTTGCAGTTCAATTAATTCATGATTAATTCATTTTTTTTTACATATTCAAAGATCAATCCCCATGAGCTAAAATTAATGTTTCAGCTGCATAAACAAAAAGTGAAAATTCATTCACTCCCCTTTTTTTCGATCGAAATGTCACTCTCTTAAATAATATGCATATTTCTATTAAAGTTTGTTTCTCAGTAGTACTAAAACCCTTTTGTCCCGCAGTGGACCACTTGGTAGAAGCTCGGTTCCCGCAGCACACTGAAAGTGAAGCAACATTGACTGAGGTCAGTGGTTTGGGAGGAAGAGAACCTCTCGCAGCTGGTTGCTTTGGGACCGTGTACGGTAAAGGGAACTGGAGCACGTTAAATTATTCGTGGCTCCAATGTCCTCCAAGGGAAACGATACTTCTGGGGATGCCAACCCGAGGTGACGGTCTCTCATCTGGGAGTTGTTTCAAAAATTAACAGACCTCTCAAAGGGGCAGAAGTCGGACTTCTGCCTATAAGGGCCCTGTTAGATTTAGGAGCAGTGCAACCATTCTTCCTCGCTTTGCACGAGGACTCGACAACTACAGCAACAATAATTAATACCCTTTTGCTAATTTCAAAACAGAGACGACTGCAACAAAAATTCCGCTCTGCTGGTTGAGCGATCGTCACTGCTTTCAGATCTCGTTTTGCACAGAGTGCGCAGGTGCAAATTCTGAGTGCGCAAGTGCAAATACTGAGTGCGCAAGTGTAAATATTGAGTGCGCAAGTGCAAATACTGAGTGCGCAAGTGTAAATATTGAGTGCGCAAGTGCAAATACTGAGTGACGGGCTTTATGTTGCTGTTACTTCCCGTCTGGAGCCAGCATCAGAAATCTTTCCTTTAACCAGACGCAAACGTGTTCAATATGAGTAACTTACACGAAATTAAAAATTCGTGTTATATATATGAAAGTTACTTATTTTACCTGTAACATCAACACAGACTGATTCCTGAATCTCCGAGGCTTCTGATCTCTCAAGGTCGATATGAAGAAGCAGCAGACATCATGGGCAAAATCAGTAAGGCCAACGGCAAGGCGGCGCACGAAGGAAACTTTCTATTGCACAAGATTCAGGTAAATCGTTATTTCTTGAGATTATATTTGTGATTATTTCAAAGTCTGTCACGTTGTTAATGATCATATGCATCATGATTCCATATTCCTTTCTCTAACAAACAACCAGAACTTTGGGTAAATACAAAATAGTGTGAGAACTGCACCTTGGTGGCTTTTGGCGAAATACTATGAGGCATCAGGCGCAGATGAAAACATGGTCGTAAAGTATTGAATTTCAGAAAGCAGCGGTATATTGCAAGTTTCTGAAAAAAAACCTCTGCGTTTTTAGTAGAAAGCGCGAAAAGAATTGCCAGTGGCGTAACTATACCATCTGAGGCCCGTGGCAAATTCATAGGATGGGGCCCCAGAAAAAATTGTCAAGTTGCAATTTAATTTTAATAAATCACTGAAGAAGTTACCCAACAATATTAATAATATTGTGTGTATTTAAGTTAATCTATATATATAAAAGAGCAGTGTCTGTCGATCTGTCTGTCGCTCTGTCTGTTCGCTATAGAATCCTAGGCCGTTTTACCGAGCGGGACCACAATCGGCACGGTTAATGTTTACGACCCGAGAAACTCATCGCTGCAGAAATGAAAGTTGTGTCTCAATTAGTTTTTTTTTAATTAATTTTTTAATTTTCAATGATTTTTTCTACGTTTAGATCTTTCAAACTATGTACGCTTATATCTTTAAAACTACGCAACGGATTTTAACGTGGTTTTCATCAATAGACAGCACAGGCGTAACTAGGGTTGGTGAAAGGGGGTGGGGGTTACCGTAAAAATGTACAGGCTAAACACCAATAAGAAGTGTAAAAGAGTTGAAAATTTAGTAGTCATAAATACTTGTCTCTAAAGATATACTCCGTGTTTATTTCAGGCATCTCCCGGGGGGGGGGGGGGTGAGCTGCCTCCTCGGAACAAGTCAACTCCTCCCCCTCCCCCCCGGCAAAAAAAAATTCAGATCACAAGCTTAAAAAAAAGAAAAAAAGGGAAATTACGCTTTTAAGACACTTGACTTTCAGAAACACTTTCAGGGAAAGGACATAAGGACATTGAACACTATCACGAGCGACACCAAAAGTAACTTAAAAGATATAAGACTTTATTTTGAAAAAAAATTACGGGGGGGGGGGGGGAGAGTAACCAGACTCCTTACTGTTTCCTCTAACATCACCAAAGTATCCCGAAATTGCATTGCATGGAAGATTTCAAAAAGTTTCCTGGGGAGAGCACCCGAGCCCTTGCCTCCAGAGTTAGCCTAAGCATTATAGATGTAAGACCAGTTACAAAAAATTAAGTTGCAGAAGCCCCAAATACCCACTCCTCTAACTTCACCAAAGATCTAAACATATATCTACTATATATACATCAAAAAGCTATCATAAATGTAAAAAAATTCATATTAACATCATTTCGAGTCATATATATCTATATATATGTATATATAAAGGGTATGGTTTTGAAGCATACACTGCCCTTCCTAATTCTTAACATGCTCCCCCTGCTCCGGAGCCAAGGCAGTATCCAGAATTTTTTTTCGGGGGGGGGGGGGGACCCAGACTTCAACACACTTGTGTTAAGCAAAGTTTCAGGGAGGAATATATGATACATTGCAAAAGATTTCTGGCGGGCAGGCGACCCGTGGGTCCCCCTTCCCCTCTGGATACGGCCTTGATTCACAAAAACATTAAACATTCATTACTAAATCTTAATTCAAACGCAATAGAAAATTCAATATTTAGCGCTAAGCAATCTTCTATGCCCAGGAATTCATAATATTAAAACTGGGAAATAGTGGAATTTTAGAGGAAAAAAAATCCAAATTCCCCTACAAAAATGCTCATCCCCACAATAAATTTCTAAAAATTTTGTTAAATTCGTAACAAAACATACCTCAGAAGTGGAAGTGTCTGAATCAAATTTTCTTTTTGGATGACGAGCGTGTCCATCGCTGGAGTGCAAACATTATTATGTATCGAAAATAATTAAAAATTTAGCTATAATATAAATAATACTTGATTGTAAATTAAAATGCAGCATTAAACCGTAGCAGTGAGATTGGAAACGTTGAACGGATGATTTCCAGAGTCGTAATGCAATCAGTGATGGACCATAATAAGAAAAAAAAAACATTTAAAATATAAGAGATGAGAGAACATCTGTAAATGAGGATGCAATGCAAATACAGTTCATCAGTTTTCTAATCGGCTCATCTACAAAAAAGATTTACCAAAATGGGTTTTTGAACAGGAAGTCATAAATAAATACAAACTGCTCTTTAAGTTTCTTGATGAGCATCCCTTCCTGGCTTGAGGGTTTAACCCATTAGGACAATTGTTGGCTAGGGGGTCCTTCATTTTCAGACCCCAGCTACAACAGCGGTTTATCAGAAAACAAAACTCCATCACAGTAGAGAATATTTTCCACGAAACTTATTACTTGTTGTGCCATTGTATTCCCAAATTGCTGCCTTTGGGTAAAAAAGACGTCAAGAAGGAAAGAAAACCCTCTGGAGTGATTGAAAGGATTTCTGTTTGTGTGTGGTACGGTGACTGAAGCCACCTTTCGCTGTAAGACCCCCCCCCCCCACCCCCAAGGTGATAAGGGGGTTGATTATAACCAGATGAAAAGTCATCTTTATTATGAGCTGCACACTTTGGTCATGAGCACAACCCTTCAGAGAAAGAGGAAATAAAATCATATGCATTTGTGTTTAATTTTCTTAAGGGAAAAAAAATATGTGCTTTGCAAGTCCGTAGGCAGAAATTTTTTTGTGTGCCTAAATGTGCCTAAATAAGTAAATACCCAATGGGGGGTTTGAACCCCCCACCCCCCTGGTTACGCCTATGATAGACAAAGTGGTTCAAGAGGAAGGTTTATAGACCCGTTAGAAAAAAAATTGTACAGGTAGTTCTTTTTTTATTCCAATTTTATGCAATTTTCCACTTAAATTCCCCATTATGGGGGTGAAAAACACCTTGCACATATTAATGTAATATATCAATCGAAAGCGCTGATGTTTCTGCACAAGATGATATTTGTTTTAAGTTTCTATGTCAATAAGAACGCCAGTTATAAGCTTTTTAGTTCGATTTCTTAAGGTTTACCTTGACCCAAAAATAATAATTAGCAGGTTCCTCAACTTTGGCGATGCCTTTTGATTCGTTCATATGCTTTGTCAAGGCTGAACTTGATCGTAACCAAGCTGTAAACTGGATCAAGTTCAGCCTTGGTTTTGTGATTCGTTCATATGTTTTTCAAACTTGCTATTTACAAATAACCCTGCATGAAAGACAACGTATGTAAAAAAGTTACCCAAAACTATTTTTAAAAGATACTCAAACTGGAGAAGATGGATATCCCTCATATCGTAGAAGAAAACCTGAAGACGGAGGCTTTACAACCCAAATTGGACTCCATGAAACTGATAACAGATGGATAGTTCCATACTGCCCTTTCTTGACTAAAATGTTAATGCTCACATTAATGTCGAATTTTGTAATTCCGTTAACAAAAGATTCCAGGTGATCCTACAATGTACAATTCTGTAGATACTGTCATGGATGAAAATGAAGCTGTCAACTACCCTACGGAGTTCCTCAATTCTTTAGATATTCCTGGATTCCCTCCTCATACGCTACGATTAAAAAATGGAGCTCCTATAATACTTTTACGAAATTTAGATCAGCCTAAGCTCTGTAACGGTACAAGATTAATAATAACGGCTTTACATCTCCATGTCATCCAAGCACAAGTTAAAACTGGTTGTGGCAAAGGGGAAATGACATTTATTCCTAGAATACCTTTAATAGCTTCAGATCTTCCATTTCAACTTAAGTTATTGCGTTTACAATTTCCAGTGAGATTAAATTTTGCAATGTCTATTAACAAATCGCAGGGACAGACATTACAAGTTGTTGGCCTACAATTACAGGAGGATTGCTTTGCTCATGGTCAATTGCATGTGGGATGTTCAAGAGTAGGAACAGCAAGCAAACTTTTCGTTTATTCTCTTTCTGGGAAAACAACCAATGTTATATATAAATAAGTACGTTAGACTCACTTTCCTCTTGGTTTCATGCCTACTTTTGAAGTTCAAGATTTATCACAGATTAGGTTCATCAAATATGTATGCAAGTGCATCAAAAATGTATGCAAGTATGATAACAAGGGTTCTGATACAGCAATGTTCGCTCTAGAAGACACTGTGCATGATGAAATTACTACGTTTCAACATAGATCAACCCGGGCAACGCCGGGTAATACTGCTAGTTATCTAATAAATTTAATTTTCAAAAGCATAGGTATTACATATTTATAATAAAATATTTTTTTCTTAACAAGATATTTATTAAAAAAAAACTCTCTTCTCCGAGCTTTCTGTTCCGCAAAAGTATCAATAACATCATCAAAGTTAAAAGATTGGGCCACAGAATTTTCAATAGACAGAATAGCCAAGTTACTTAGCTGTCCCATAGGGTTAATTAAATAGTTTTTTTTTTTAATTTTAGTTTCGAAAATGATCTTTCAGCACCGTTTGTGGTCCCAGGAATTGTAACAAATAACATCAATGCAGTACATACTCTAGAGAAGAGGGATGACATAAAATGATTCTTTATTGTTAATAAATCAGCAAGTTCTCTAATACACGAAGCTTATTTATTTTATCTCTGAAGGTGGACCGAAAACTGAGCATTTCTCTGGCAAATGATTCAGATATGTCTTTTTTTATACATATTTCATCAATATTTAGAGCTTTTCTGAGTAGATCAGTATTTTCTTGGACTCTGTTAACAAATTCCCCAAGCGTCAGTAGCCCGCCAGCGGCACCAAAGTACCGCGGCAAAGAATGAAGCAACCAATGGATACGTTCTAAAATTGATCCTGTTCTTATCCTCTTCAGACCCAAGAACTAAGCACAAACAATTTTGACGCAATTATTTGGTTCTCTGATTTAAAAAATGATTACAAAACAAAATAACTAATTTTTTAAAAATTTTAATTAATAATTAGTTTAAATAATAAATAAAGCCCAATTTCAATGTTTTCCATGTTTAAAACGAAGTAAACCATCTGTTGATTAATTTCAGAAGCAATTGGGTGCTTTAGCATTCAAATTGCACAAACAGTAGTTAATAAACAGTATTTTAAAATGTACTCAATTCGGTACACTTGGATCCCTTAACCGTTGAAAAACACTCTCAGAAACGCATGCTCAAATCTCACGAAACTTTCGTCGTATTTGACGAAATGGCTTCGTGAAAAATGCTCCGAGTAAAGCTTTCGTCAAATTGCCGAAATTTGTGTGGTAACTTTTTTAAGTCACGTGATCGCACGGGGAAAGAATCGTTATAAATGACAAAATTTTCTTCACGTTCGAAGAATCGTCGAAAATGAGGATTCTATTTTTGAGAGTGAAGGTAGAAGCAATTATGAAATAAAGCTAAACGAGAGAGAGAGAGATAGTAAAGATTATAAATTTGAAGGTGGTGTATACGGGAAAGTAGGCTCGTATAGTTCTAGACAGAACTGCTTGTATCTTTTTGGATTTAATATTAAGTATTGATACTTCTGCTTTTTCTGAGGAAAACCACCTGTTAACTAGTATAATTAATGTTTACTATTTCTTTCAGAAATTTGGCGAAGAGTTGAAATTACAAAAAGCAACTAAAGAATGTAAGGTGTCACCTTTGGACCTGATAAGATATTCCAAACTGAGGAAGAGGTTCTTTTTAATCACTTTATGCTGGTAAGTACAAGTTATGCAAAAAAGTAACCCTTGTATGACGTTTTAAAATGATGCTGGGGCTACTGCACAGCAGTAAAACATTTTATTTATACCTTTAATTCGCTTCACTCGACCTGCTGATGACTTTTACCGCTGATGTCGGGAAATATGACAGCATATCAACATTACTTGCCGGCAGGGATGCGTAGTGGTAAGGCACCAAGTTCGCAGGATCAAACCTGGCCCAAGTCGATGGATTTTCAAGGTGCAGAAAACCGTCAGCGCTCATGTCTTATGATTATGCGGGATGTTAAAGATCCCTTGAGTATCTGTTTGGCTTGGATACTCACGGTTAAATTAAATTCCTAGTGCAGTTTCGCGTCATTTAGAGCTCAGGTGCCTCCAACTAGGGGAAACTGAGCTTCAAAATTCTCAAATGGTAATGGCATTCACAAGTAGTGGTGCTACTTGAAAGAATGGATGCCGATTTTTGGGGAATGTGCTTGGTCTGCAAAGGTTAGTGACCATGCATAGCCCCATTAGAAAGAAAGAAAGGAAATATCAAGATTGCTGAAATAAATTGGATGAATTACTAAGGCTCTGGCAAATGCTATAAATCCAAACGAAAATATTTTGATCTAATAAGGTATTCATTTTTCAGGGTTGGTAACGCTATACCTTACTACGGAATCCAGCTGAACGTGAAGTATCTATTCGGCAATGAATTCCTAAACTTTTTCTTCATTTCTCTCATCGAAATTCCCGCCAATTTGGTTGCCTGGATATTTACGGAGAAGTTAGGGAGGCGGTGGTTCTCGGTGGGAGCCTATTTAACAACAGGAGTCTCAAGTTTGATGCCGGTCTTTCTTTCATCCGGTAAGAATTTGGATGTCTTTTAACTACCTCCTCCCCTCCACAGAAAAAAAAAAAAAAAAGCTTTTTTGCATAATGTGCTAGAAATTTTGCTCTAAAATAAGCAGGAAGCCAAATCCTTCATCATTGATTGCTCTTTCAATGTTGTAAAGTTTATTTATCACATTCTATTTTGATGAATGGAATTACACGAATTGTTTTTTCTTTCAAAATCTAAAGACAATTTCCTTTACACTGTAAGAATCAATTGAATGATTTGCGCTGTATGGTTTTGTTTTTGTCTGCATGAACAAGTTTGGGACATGATAGATGTACCCTGCTTTTAGTTTACCTATCTTTCCGTGAAACGGATTTAAAACTAAAGAGAGTCCTTACCTATACTAGTAACACCTATATTGTTATAACATCGACAAAATATGAGGAACATATCACAATATTAATCGATGCTTTTTTTTTTTGAGGTCACTGCAATATTGCGTGATAATGAAAATCTGGTGGTTGGAATTAAGCGGGAGGAACGAACAGTAGCATGTACTTTTCTGGTGTTGAACAGGCTAAATTGAACAAACAGAAAATTAAAAGAAAGAAGAAAAAAAGACATTTGTTTAGAACATTACCCTCTCACAATGATTTTTACAAGTTGCTATTCGACACCTTACCTTTTAGTTCATTCCTCATAAATTATAAGAAAATCTTTCCCAGATTTGGAAATAAATAAAAAAAACCGTGTTCGTGGTTCTATAACTGATTCAAAAACTGGGCTAGTTATCAGATTTGTATTAAAGCCTATGTTCTGCGTAGTGGCACTTGGTTCTTTGGTTGTACTCAAAGAAAAGTGTAATACTAGTAAAGAGAACAGACTCTTAGGAATCGCAAAAAAAAAAAAAGCGGCGTAAAGACCTCGAGCTTTCTTCATTGCCATATGAACTATGTGACAGGTAATTTATTGACGATCAATGGCCTAATTATCTCAACTTGAGTGTACAAAGCTTTTCTCCCCTAAAAAAGCGATAAATAGCGTTCTAACACATTGTAATTCGGTGTCACGATGAATTGTCATGTAAACATCTAACAGAAACCTGGTGGTATCTGAAATAGCAACCGTAAACTTTCTCCAGTGGGTGTCAGCCTCATGGTTGTTACCCGAGCACAAAGTTCCTTTATGAATTATTGAGGTTCTAGTCTTAACTTGGGACCCACAAAGTCAGTTGGTAGGACACATACCTATGGCCTCGTGCTAACAAGGAGGAGAAAAGTAGATAGAACATGAGCGGGGAGAGGTACACAGATCAATAACACCTATATTAGGGTGGGTCGAAAAAAAGTAATGTTTTTATTTCGAAACGCTATACCCCGGAAAACTTGCCTCTGGGGTAGGTAAGAAACATGCAAATAAAAAAACAGATTTTTATTGAACCCCTAGTTAACGCATTGAACTTGAAATTTCAATTTTTTTCGAAAATCAAGTCATTTTACAAGTTTTTTCGCAGAAGTCAGCAATTATTATTTTTAACTGCTGTAGTGAAAATCATTTATTAAAAGGGTTGAAAAGCACACAAAAAAATTAAAATCGTCAAAATTTATGGTAGCGCTAAAGACTCAAAAATCGGTAAATTATCGCATTTTTGGTACATACTAACACCTTATGTGAAAGACATAGTCCAGCATCCTGAGCTATGAGTTAATAGCCCATTTCTTTTTTATATATATATATACTTTACACTTCATTTCATTGTAATAGAACAGCGGTAATTGTAATTTCCCAACCGGTGGTTCGCGAACCTCCAGTGGTTCCGTGGTGTACGAAGGGGATTCGCGAATATAATATTGCAATGGCGGAATTTTTAATTGCTAACTTACAAGAAAAAAACTAAATAATAAATTTACGTACGTATTAGGACGGAGTGTAAAACTGATTTTTTAAAATTAATTGTTTTCCCAATAATGCATAACAGCTGTGGACTGGCATAGGAAGCATTCGTACAAAATTTGAAATGCGTTTATTTCTACCATTGTCTGATTTCGAAAACTTGAATCACAAAGTGGTATCGGAAGAAATTTCTTCATTAATTTAAAATTTTGTACGTATGTTTCTCCTACCATTTCCCCCCTTTTTCCTCGCTAACGCGAAGAAAAAGTCGGAAATATGAAAATTTTCCTAAATGTAAAATTTTGCATTATTTTTGGCTATCTTCTCATATACAGGCCGTAAAGATTAACCGAAGATATTTAATCATTTATTTTTTTAAATTTTGTATTAGCATTCATCAAAAAGTATTCCATCTGTTCTGCATGTTCGCAATGAAAAGTTTGAATACAAATGAATTTTAATATTGTAATTTTCCAACTTTTGCGAATTTTGAGCAGTAAGATATTTATTGATTGAGCCAAAATTGTGCACCTATGGTTAGTTCTTACGATATGGTTAGTTCTCATGACACTGCTAACATTTTTTTCGCACTAACGGTAAAATAATTTTTAATTAAGATTTTTTTTACTGCTCTATTAATAGTTCAAAAGGAACATCTAATAAAAAGTAATAATTAAAAAAAACATATGTATTATCTTGTAGCTGTATTTTTGCTTTGGCTCAAACTTTACAATAATTTGCAATTCCATTCTTTTTGTGATGAGCTATTGTACTAAAAGCAAAATAAACGTGACAGCAAATTTTGCATTTTGTTACCGGTTATTAAGGATTACAGAAAGGGGATCGCCGTTTTCTTTCGGATCTTAGTAGGGGTTTGCAAGAAAAAACAGGCTGGGACCCACTCCACTGAATGAAATTTATTTTACAGTGGTTCGCAACCATTTTTGTAAATCATCTAGGTTTACATTTTCTTCGCGTCGGGAAATAGGGAAGCGAGAAAAAAGTGGGAAATGGTAGGAGATTAGAAATTTTAAATTTATCAAGGAATTTCTTCCGATACCACTTTGTGATTCAAGTTTTCGAAATCAGACAATGGTAGAAATAAGTGCATTTCAGATTTTGTATGCATGCTTTCCATGCCAGTCCACAACTTTTGTGCATTATCAGGAAAACAATTTATTTAAAAGAAATCATTTTTACACTCCTTCCTAATGCGTATGTAAATTTATTTAGTTTTTTTTTCTGGTGCGTTAGCAATAAAAAATTCCGCTATTGCAACATTATTTTCGCGAACCCCCTTCCGACACCACGCCAACCCCTGGTTGGGAAACGCTGTTCTATTACAATGAAATGAAGTGTAAAGTATATATATATATAAAAAAGAAATGGGCTATTAACTCATAGCTCAGGACGCTGGACTATGCCTTTCACATAAGGTGTTAGTATGTACCAAAAATGCGATAATTTACCGATTTTTGAGTCTTTAGCGCTACCACAAATTGGAAGATTTTGACGATTTTAATTTTTTTGTGTGCTTTTCAACCCTTTTAATAAATGATTTTCACTATAGCAGTTAAAAATAATAATTGCTGACATCTGCGAAAAAACTTGTAAAATGACTCGATTTCCGAAAAAAATCGAAATTTCAAGTTCAATACGCTAACTAGGGGTTCAATAAAAATCTGTTTTTTAATTTGCATGTTACTTACCTACCCCAGAGGCAAGTGTTCCGCGGTATAGCGTTTCGAAAAAAAAACATTACTTTTTTTTTTCGACCCACCCTAACCTATATCTTTGCCATCGTCACGACTGCCTCTTGTTCTACTCACTATACCACTGGGTAACTCCATCGTGATGGAGTAAATATACAGAAAAATTACGCAGATAAATAAATAAAGTAAAAATGAATAATCGTGTGATCACGTGTGATACACCAACTTTAGTACAGGGTGCGGCAGCATAATTTCCTTTTTTGAAATGTGCTGCTTTCAGGCTATAAATGTTGTTGCCGGGTGTTAGTTGTCTCATTCCAAAGGGGCGGTTCTAAAGTTTGTTCCCACCTTGGTCAGCCGCCATTCTGCATTGGAATCTCGAAGGAGAGTGCGTTTTCTATCGAGGCCTACTTTTCGAATGAACATTTAGTGATTTGAAGTGGCCAGCCGCTTCCTGGATTTGGCCCCTTGTGATTTTTCTTCGGGGTTTTTTTTGAATATTGACTTAATGTCAATCGTCCAATGATCCTACAACACCTAAAGGTCAGCATCCAGGCTGAAATTTTCTAACATACCCGCTGCTATGTTGGTAAGATCATGACAAACGCTAGAATTCGGCTTTCAGTGCATGAGGAATGGGGGGCGTCAACTACCTGGTTTGATTTTCAAAACTGTGTAAAACATAACTTTATGCATGTACCTACACTATAAAAAAATTTAAAGTTTTTAAGATTTATAAAACGGGTTTCATTCAGTTTTGAAAAAAGGAAGTTATGCTGCCGCACCCTGTATTAGTACTGCTAAGTGTTGTTCATAATTTTTTTTATAAACAAAACCAAATTCAGGACAAAACGACCTATCTCTTATTTGAGTACTTTTGAAAGATAATAATTTTAAAGAAAATTTAATTTCTTTCCATTCTTCAGCGTCGTTCATGTTATGTGAATGTGTTCTAGTATCTCGTAGTGGGGGAATTTACTATTCTTCTTTTCTTGCAGAGTTTCCAGAGGTTGGAGTGGCCGCGTCTCTCCTTGCCAAGGCTGGAATTAGCGCTTCATACATGACCCTTTACCTTCATGCTCCAGAGTTGTTACCGACATCTTTAAGGGGTTGTGGCATGGGAATAAGTGGCGCCATAGGAGTCGGATCGACGGTTATTGTTCCTTACATTATTGATCTGGTACGCAAATGTAGCCAATGTTCACTTATTTATTTATTTGTTTTCGGCTGCTTGATTGTACTCCGTGGGTTATTTAAATTCTACTTCTTTTTTTTATGCTCAAAGACGATTTTGTGTGGCACAATTTGCGAACCACACTTAGTTTGGCTATCCAGTAGCTTTTTCTGACCATAATGGGGTTTCAGTTTTGCCAAGGCTATACATTACGCCATCACAACATGACGCCGGCACACATTTCTTCGCAATATAATAACAGTTTTTGTCTGTGTAGAATAATTGTTTCTGAGAAAGCAAAAAGTTTTCCCTTTTCTATATCGTTTGAAGCTACTGATTCTTCTAACTTGGACGAATAGTTAAGAAAACTAATCAAGACCTGCAGTTCGACTACGGAATTTTGATAGTTAGACGCTTCTGAGAATGGCAGAAAAGAACGAATCCATTCGAGTTTTAGGGAATTTAGTTATTTCCAAGAATTATTTATTGATAACACTAAAACTCATTGGTAGCTACAAAATAAAAAATATATATATAAGAAAACTGGTTGACAAACAGGATACTTAACGGTTTTGTCTTTTCCAACGGTTTTGTCTTTGCCTATTTATATATAAATTATTATTATTTCTTTCCTGTTTCTACATTTTTTTAAACTTTTGTTTTTGAAGGCATTAAATTTGCACTTAAAGAACATCGAAAATTTGAATTTACCTGATTCTGACACCTTACAAATTGACGGAATAATTTTGACATCGTTTTTACAATAGTAACCAATCAAGTATTTATGCAAGTTACTATTGTAAGTTGTAGGAATTAAACTGCCGCATTGGTTAGTCAGCTACTTCAGAGATGAGATGAAAAACCCTTAAAATGTGATAGTGAGGTAAATATTTGTTCTGTCCAAGGCTGTTTACTCTTGCCATCTATGAAATAACGAATTAATTAGATTCTTTGATAACATTGAGAATAATTCCGGTAATAATATGTTTTTTCATGTAAAATTTTTATTTGATATTGTATTAATTGTCTTTGTAATAGGGCAAAAAAAAACTTAAGAAGCAAGTTCTCAACTCGTAATAACTAATGATACTAAATCAAATTTTGGTTATTTTTTCTTTGACCACCAGCTTAATTTTCATTATTACTTATACATACATAAAAACAAAGGTCATTTGAGCCCACTGTTGAATCAGGAGAGTCTTTAAGGTTCGTGCAAGTCTCTCTTGAATTTATCTTGAGAGTCTGTAACATAAGAGTGTCGTGCGCTTCTGTAGTTCCAAGCGAGCTGAATTTATTACTGTTGCCAACGAGAAATACATAAATACTAGTGTCAGTTCGTTTTATCAGCTTCTCACTGCTTAAAATTTACAGGAGTTGTTCTTTAATATTGTGTTTTTCCCGACGAGAAACATGTTGTAGTATCAGTTAATTTTTCAGCTTCTGATTGCTTAAAATTTACAAAAATTGTTTGTTCTCTGATTAATGCCACGCAGTGTAATTCAAATGAGAGTCACATTTTAATGTCAATTAAACCACATACGAGAGATACATCATAATGCTAATTATTAAATATAAAATATTTTGCTGCTGCATTTTTTTTCAACAATGAACTGTAGTTATTGGTTGTTCCGTATTTTACGGAATGTAAGAGGCACTTGATTTTTTCAGTAATTTTTCTAGAAATAACATTTTAAATTTTATCACAAAATTGAAAAACCGGACTGAAAATAAATAAATAAAAAAATATATTTTTATCATTTTATAAAACCAAACTGACCTTCAAAATCCCGCAATTTCGCCATCTGAACTCTTCCTTATTCCTGCAGCATCGCATAAGCGGCTATTTTTAAGACTGGTGGGAATTCATATCAAACAATGGACATTTTAATATCAATTTCGAGTCTAAGTCGCACCTGAACTTTGAAGGTAGTTTCTGGAAAGAAAAAATATGTCTCATAATACAGTTCGAAAAACAGGGGGGGGGGGAGGGCCTCTCTCTCAGAGCGATGGCCCACCCCCTACAAACAATGGACCCACCCCCACAGAAAACGACTCCCTCTAAACCGGCCAAACAGTCGACCAAGCCCCTAAAAATCTCAACCCCCACCCCTCTGGTGGGCACCCCTGTGTAAAATACGGCATACAGTTCTGCAATCAGCCAAAGCGATCTGCCTGGCAGAGTGCAAAGAGAACCCATTAGTTCGTTTAGCATAATTGTTTTCTTCCTAACTGATGCTATGTTCCAGTTTATAAATTTAGTTGCTTTCAACACACAGCGAAGCAAACATTCCGATTAGCGTACTAAATAAATGCACCTGCAAAACGAACTTCCCTAATACTCGAATGGATTCGTTCTTTTCTGCCACGCGCAGAAGCGTTCAAACGTCTAAATTCCTTAGTCGAACTGTACTTACATTATTTTAATCTTATATGTGATTTCTTCTGCTTTCGCAAATTTCGACGTGCAATACCCCCTTCTGCAGGGGTATTGCTTGTGCACGTTAAATCTGTCTCGCTCACCAATTCCTCCAAGTTCCCATTAATCCTTTCAGGCGTGCTACCCGGTGTACCGCACATTAACTTTAAAGGGCGCAGCATATATAATATTCAAGATATGGTCAACAAATTTGTCTTAATTTATTTTTTGGAGCTTTATGCATGATGTGTGTCTAAAATTTTCAAAAAGACGTTAATAATAATTTTCAAGAGAAGAAAATAGTATTTGTTTGCTTTCATTTTTCAGTCGCATCGGACAAACGAAAAATTGAGTACTAAAAACACTTTTGTTTTTAAAAGTTATTATGACTTAAATGTCATTTTTAGCCTACTTTCCCGTAAAATTAAAAAAATTAAATAAATAAAGCATGAAAGAAGGTTTAATCCATCGTAAAAATATCGTTAAAAATAAAGAAAAATAAAAAAAAGTGAAGTAATTAAATAAATATTGGAAAATAGAAAATACGATAGCTGGAATATTGTAGATGCTGCGGCCGTTAAGTTAATGTCCGATATATCGGACACCCTGTCTGAAAGAGTCAACCACTCTGGGGATACTAGATTAGGGCTTGTTCGGCGCCTGTTCTGGAAAAAAAAAATCGAAAGTTTCTAACCGAGTTTTTAGAGTTGCGGTGGAATTTTTTAAAAGTGCATTGGATGATTTCAAAGAGGCCAACAAGCTATAGCTTTAATGGGGGCTAATTTTTCATCAGTTTTGTTAGTTTATTTACAATATTTTGTTATTAGTTAGTTCAATCCTTTATTGCAGAAGAATTATTTAATACAGCTTTCGACATCCAAAGTTGATTTTAGAGAACATTTGCTCTTCATGTTGCATGTTAAACCAGAAATTATTCTCAGCAATTTTGTTTCTAGAAATGGGGTAATAATTTCAACTTCATTTCCAACGTTTAAAATTTATATGATAAGAACAATTTAATTCTCGGTCAGTAATAGTTATTTCTTTTTCTGACAGTCTAGGTACAGCACTCACATACCATTCCTTGTCTTCTTCGCAATTTCTATTTTATCGGCTTTATGTGCTTCATTCTTGCCAGAAACCCTTAATAAACAGCTCCCCCAGACGGTCGAAGATGTAGAAAATTACAGAGATGAAAATTTATTTCCTTGTTGCCAGTAAGTATAAACTTTCACATTTCTTACACGATAAATAAATGAGAACAATACAAGCAGCCATGCATTATTCCGCAAAAGGGTAAACTGAAAATCGGGTTCCGAAGGTACTCTTTTAATTGATATCCCACTTTCAATTTTGAGGAAACAAAAACAAAATTTGTACTTTTGAACTTCATAAATGCACTTCATCCAAACGTAGATACACAACCTTTCATGGACTTCAGAACGTTTTCCAAAAGGAATGAGCCAAAATAACTGTTCCTATACTGGAAAAATCATTATTGTCACAGAAATTGCATTTTAGAGAGGTAGTTAAGAATAAAAATTCCCAAATTAAAAGCATCAAACGCAAATATGACATTCCTACTGACTTCCTCCCAGATAGTAATTAACTATACTATAGGAATTTTTGTTTTGGAATGTTGATCCTAATAAGGTTATTTTAGTTTACGGAACAGTTGGTTTTATCTTTCAACTACTAACGAGCCATCTGTGTCCGAGACGTAAAATATTTATACATTTAGTTACACATGAATGGCATTAACAATAATAACATTAATGTTAACACAGGTATGTATATATTGTTACGAAATTAGGGGTGCCGATATTGTTACTCGCCAAGCTTGGTGACTTTCCGACCACGTACGATAATCCTAGTGTTTTTGCTAGAATTTTCTTCAATAATCATGTCACGTGATGCGAGATGACGTGATGCGTAAGGAGCTCTGGCGAGAAGTTAAGAAAGTTCAGTTCAGTTTTAGTCTTTGGCGGTTGCATGTCAGTCTGAGCCATTGTGCTATAAGCTTCGTGCTTGGTTCTATTCGTATTTGGGATGTAAATAATAGATTACCGTTGATTTTACGGGTGATGTGTGAACTTTGTGAGATATTTTTGTGTGCTTAAAAATCTGTACATGGTATAAATAACTTGTAAATAAATTGCTCTCTCTGTTCAAGGAGTTAGTCATCTGTTTAAAGTATGACCAAGGCTGAACTTGATCCAGTTAACTGTTACTGTACGGTAACGGTTACGATCAAGTTCAGCCTTGATACGACGAACCCGTAACAAAATATGTCTTATTCTGTGGATTAAAACCCGTATGATAAAAAGAATTCCAAATCACATCGATGATCATAAGTAAGAATTAATGACTTTTTAATCTAGAGTAGTTTCCTTTATCTGTTTGAACTGTGTCCGAAAGGTTTGGGCCAAAATTAAATTATTCACTTTAATACTTATTCTTTTAGCAAACGAGGTGATGTATATAGATTTTATTTAATAGATAATATTTTTTTTAATTCGTAATCAAAGGGTTAAAAGTAAAATAAAATAATTGCAATAATTGTGATAAACAAGATTCCGTCTAGACTGTACATACTCTAGCTGTATCTCTCTCTCTTTCTCGTTTAGCTTTAGTTTTTAATTGCTTCAATTATACCTTTTTCAACGGGTAATACATATTCATTCACTCATTCATTCATGCATTTATTCATTCATGCACGTCATTCATTCACATTCATATATTTATTCACTCATTTACTTATTTTTCATTCATTCGCTCATTGATTTACTCATTTATTTTTTTATCATTTATCCACTCATTTGTTCATTCAACCTTCCACTTATTCATTTAATCGTTCATTAATTCAAAAATATTCTTAAAAATTCCAATCGAAACATTTCATAGGAAAATAGGATCGTTATTTCTGGATGAACTTTCTATCTGTACGTCATAAGAACTATCCGATAAAGTTTGTTCCAAGAAAATCGGTCCGTTAAATCAGGCTTTATTTAGGACTATCTGATATGCCCGGCGTTGCGCGGGATAATATTGCATCATTCTCAGGCGAAGTGGCACACGTCTAAAATCTTGTTGTAAATATATAAGGAAAAATTTTCTTTAAAAACCCAAGTAAAAGATGGGCAACAGTCCTTAAAAATTCCATTTAAACAGTAAACTCATTAAAAATCACAATTGCATTGCAAACAACAGCCTCGAAAAATTCCTTTTATACCAAAAATAACCGTTCATAAAAATCCACATTAAAAGGCCAAAGGCAGTTCATAAATTTGCCATCAGAGTAAGGGCAACAGGAACTAAAATGCATATATGCATCAGGATAATTGTTCCAAAATGGTATCAGGTGTCCGTAAAAATCGAAATTACAATATAGACAACGCTACTTCTAAAAATTTTTATCAGAATAAGGGCAGTATTCTCTTTAAAAATGCCCATCAGATGAAGAACAACATAACAACCCTCTGAATATCTCTGCTACAATAAAGAAAACATTCCTTAAAGTCATTCCTTGAATAAAGACAACTATTCCTAAACATCCCTAAAAAATGTCCTTACATTAGTCCAAAAAAATCTCCATTACAATAAAGACGTCAGTGACTAAAAACACCCATTAGGCTACAGCCCTTTAAGAGCTGATGTTCCTAAAATTACCAAGGCCACCTTAAATTCCTCATCAAAATAAGGATACAATTTCCTAAAAATCCCGCTTGCAAAATCGTCATTTCCTGAACATTCAATTAAATAGCACTTTTATAAAATTCGGATAAAAACGGAAGAAAGAAAAGCATTTACTTCCAAAGGCAAATAAGCATGCACATTTAAGTTAGAAAATATTCAGTACTAATCCAATAGTGACATGTGAAATTTAACTTGGTCGTCTGAATTATATCCAAATGTCGCCAAATAGTCCGTACAAACAATTAAATACCTAAATGGTTAGAAAATAAATCACTTGAGAGCCATTCCATTTCAGATCAGGCAGAGGGTGTCACATGACCCTCACCGATTTTTTTTGAAAACATTACAGTAGTTACAACTAAGGGACATATAAAATATCCCAAGAGGATTTTGCAAAAAAAAAAATTATTTCTCTAGTTACAGGCGTTTAAAATTTGGGGCAAAGTTGGCCGTTTTCAGAAAACTAGCAAAGCACTCACTTTTAAAATGGCCACTGTTTCAAAAGTTTTTAACCGATTCGAATGATTTTTTTTCTATGAATAATGAAGGGATGGTATTTTATTTAGACACTAATTTTAAAAATTTAGTTGGCTTCATTGATAAAGAAAAAAAGTGTTTCTGAAGTGAAAAAATAGTGTTTGTTCCGACTTCATGATTTTTTTTTCTTATGAAAAGAAATTTATTTTTGACAAAAAAGAGGTGGCGATCTAAAGTGCTGTTATGAAAGTTTTGTATCAAATTTTATTGTAAGCCTGAGATGCATATCCTCCCAGAATTTAAATTTTGAAATTTGAAAATGTTCAAAAATTACGATTTTTGAAGTGTGATTACTCAAAAAAGCCATTTTTTAAAAATCTGAAAATCTGCTCATTTGTTGCCCTTAAAGTGCTTAATGAGATTCTATCAATTATATTGTGTATTTTTGCCCCAGATATTTTATATGATTTTTCAAAAATGGCCTTTTGTGTGTTTCTCAAAAAAGCCAGAAATTCAAACTCGTTCTTATTTAATCACTTTAATATAATATTTAATCAATATTTATTAAGAAATATATTGTATTGTTACACAATTACAACAGATAAATTGTACTTAACCTTCTTAGAACTTAAATAGCTCCTAGCACAAAGCACTGTGATTTAATGCATGTTATTGTGTTCAATCCAATTACTAGATTTAAACTCCCACACTTTACATCAAATATGTTACAGCACTGATATACATAGTTTTAAACGCATATGAAATTATGTACTTAAAGCAAAATAAGTAGAATCAAGTTCTTGAATCATCTACTCGTTATTACCAAAAAAATGCAAAGACTAGGAGGGTTCAGATGGCGTTATATTTCTTGTGGTATTATATTCTGGCTATTGAAATATTTGTTCTAGATTACCTGTGTACAAATTATTCGATAGTGTCCCTAAACCATCGGTGATACATTCTTAATTTGCCCCATTCAATAATTCTCATTCACACTTTCAATAAATTTTCCTATTTAGAAATCATGCATTGAGTTATATTTGTTTAAGAGGCTGCTAGTTTTCTAACTGTTTTCCACTTCTTGTTTGCTCGTGCGTCCCATGTAAGCATTACTATTTTAGGGATTTTTACTATTTAGCAGTATTGTAGGATAGCCAATAATGTTTTGATTGTATTCCTACAATAAATTTTAGATTTGCTGTTGCTTGGTATTTGATATAAAGCGTGTGAGTTTGAAACTAGTAATTGGATTGAACAGAATAACATGCATTAAATCACAGTGCTTTGTGCTAGGAGCTATTTAAGTTCTAAGAAGGTTAAGTACAATTTATCTGTAGTAATTGTGTAACAATACAGTATATTTCTTAATAAATATTGATTAAATATTATATTAAAGTGATTAAATAAGAACGAGTTTGAATTTCTGGCTTTTTTGAGAAACGCACAAAAGGTCAGTTTTGAAAATTCATATAAAATATCTGGGGCAAAAATACACAATATAATTGATAGCAGCTCATTAAACACTTTAAGGGAAACAAATGAGCAGATTTTCAGATTTTTAAAAAATGGATTTTTTGAGTAATCACACTTCAAAAATCGTAATTTTTGAACATTTTCAAATTTCAAAATTTAAATTCTGGGAGGATATGCATCTCAGGCTTACAATAAAATTTGATACAAAACTTCCATAACAGCACTTTAGATCGCCACCTCTGTTTTGTCAAAAATAAATTTCTTTCATAAGAAAAAAAAATCATGAAGTCGGAACAAACACTATTTTTTCACTACAGAAACACTTTTTTTTTCTTTATCAATGAAGCCAACTAAATTTTTAAAACTAGTGTCTAAATAAAATACCATCCCTTCATTACTTATAGAAAAAAAATCATTCGAATCGGTTAAAAACTTTTGAAACAGGGGCCATTTTAAAAGTGAGTGTTTTGCTGATTTTCTGAAAACGGTCAACTTTGTCCAAAATTTTAAACGTCTGTAACTAGAGAAATAAATTTTTTTTTGCAAAATCCTCTTGGGATATTTTATATGTCCCTTAGTTGTAACTACTGTATATATATTTTTTTTAATCCGTGAGGGTCATGTGACAAGTTTCAGACCTGCCTGCTTGATTTGAAATGGAATGACTCTTGAGTAAAATATGAAATCAATCAAAACCGCTACCTAAAGAAGTTAGCATGAAGCAGATCGCCAAATTGCACTATATTAATGGAAGCATAATGCAAATGCGCCATTTTCCTATAGTGTAAATCACATATTGAATTAAATGAGAATATTACTAATAAGGATTATTGGCTCGGTTTGGAGAAGTTACGAAGCGCAAAATAATATATTGAGAGCAATTAAATGGATGGTTGCGAAAAAAAAGGTTATCACCACTTGGCAAAATTTCAAATTTCATAAAAAATAGGCGATATCGAAAACCTTCCTACCCAGTTTTTATCGAGAATAAATATTAATTCGCCAAAAAAAAAAAAAAAAAAAATCAACCTCAAAATAAAGTAATTGAAAATCGTCTGTAGTTAATAATCCACAAAATTTTCATAAAAAATAAATTAATTTTTAGAATTTGTTGCTTTTATAAAACGGACTCTCTACCACACGAAATAATATCTTTCATGTTGTAAAATGTACAGAAACTAAGGTGATAACAAAAGAATCAAGATTTAATATAGAAAATAATGCAAGACAAAAGAAACAGTACGTCTTACTATTTTACACAGCGAATTTAAAACTTAAACTAGCTGTGTTGCCAAACGCAAAACAGCATATGCTGATGCTGCCACTAAAAAACAAGTTATACAAATGATTGAATGCTCGATATTTTAACAGCCTCCTTCGAGCATGAAAAAAACAAAACAATCATTGTTCACATGAGTTAAACTGTTACTTATACACATCGACTGCTTTTACACCAATCAACTTCTTTTGGGAATGGAACTGAGGTGTTGGAAGCGCCTTTGTCAGAATATCAGCTCGTTGTTCATCACTTCTGACATAGTCTAACTGAAAATGTCCCTTTGAGAACTCATCTTGGACAAATTTGTACCTCTGGTCGATGTGCTTCGTACGAGCGTGGAACATTGGATTCTTGACATACTTGATGGTGCTCTGATTATCAATCTGTAGGATCGGCAATGAGACACCGTTAGCTATCTCACCAAATAAGCGCTTCAACCATATCAGGTCTTTTGTGGCATCAGCTGCTGCTATAAACTCTGCTTTCTATCGTAGAATTAGATACGGCCTCCTGTAGCTTGCTCCGCCAAGTAATTGCACCTCCACCATAGAAAGAAATAACACCTGTTCGAGACCTGCGTGTCTCTGCACAACTGTTGTTATCTGCGTCACTGAACAACATCAAACTTTTGTCGTCTTCATTAGTATACACAATGCCGTGACCAATGGTATTGTGAAGATACCTTAGTGTTGTCTGTACGATTTCCCAATCAGTCTCTGTCGGGTTGTCCAATTTGCAAGACACTAAACTCACCGCATAACTTATATCTGGACGAGCGCCCATCGCTAAATAAAGCAAACTGCCCACTACTGATCGGTAAGGAATTTTACTGCTAAGTGGCTTCGCCTCTTTGATCTTAATCATGCCATCGTCATTTGGCTGGCCATAGTCGACCTTGAGACTTGATTTCTTTACTGGGATCTGTGACGTCTTAGTATCTCCAAATCGCTCTAGAAATGTTCTTGTAAATGCTTCTTGGTACAAGAAGAGTGAGCCGTCTTGCAAACGTTCAACTTGCAGGCCAAGAAAACGATTCAACGCAGCCACTTCAATGCTGAAATGTTGTTTGAGCTCGTCCATAAATGTGAAAAACACTGCTTCGTCCTTAACAGCTACAATGCCGTCGTCAACATAAATCGCCATCAGCATCTTGTGTCCATGATCGTTTCGTATGAACAGGCAATGATGAGACTTACTTTGTATCATTCCATGTTTCTTTAGTACATTACTAAACTTGGTGTTCCAACACCGTCCAGCCTGTTTCAAGCCGTATAAAGGTCGGAGTATCTTGCATATACGCCCACTTCCGTCATCATACCCTTCGTGTTGAAGCATGTAGATCTCTTCTGTTAGATCACCGTACAGGAATGCTGTCTCCACGTCAATTTGAAATAGCTTTAGCTTCTCCTTGGCTGCCGTCGCAATAAGAGCTCGTATTGTGTCATAGCTACACACCGGACTAAATGTTTCTCCGTAGTCGATATCCGCTGTCTGCGTGTATCCTTTGGCTACCAAACGAGCCTTGAATCTCTCGACCGAACCATTTGGATTTGTCTTCACCTTGTAAACCCAGCGATTATCGAGGATTTTGCGTCGTTTAGGTGGTTTAACAAGCCGCCACGATTCATGCTTGGCATGTGAAGCCATTTCTTCGTCCATGGCTTGTTTCTAGCTTTCACAATCAGGAGATTTCATTACTTCGTCGTATATTTTCGGTTCATCCAGCTTCAGAACGCTACTGTACACGTCGTAGTCGTTAAACCTTACAGGGCGTTGGATAGTTAAACGGTTTCGCAACGTATGTGTCGTCATCCGAGTTGGTTCATCTTCCTCAGCTCATAGATCATCAGCCTCCTGCGTGTCTGCATCATTAGGAATATCAAAAATTTCAAATTTCATACCTCTTGATGAACTGGTATTAGATGTCGCTTCTAGAGGTTGAGAGGTTGGACCTATTAGCTGTTCATTGAACACTACGTTCGCACTCTTTATCGTGTCATTTTTTGATGGTTCGAAAATACGATATCCACCGCTATCGTCAATAACCAACTAAATACCCTTTTAAAGACTTGTCATCCAATTTACTTCTGTTGACATCTGGTACGTGTACAAATGCGGTTGATCCAAAAACTCGAATCTTGTTGATTGATGGCTTACGTCCAAGCCATTCCTCAAATGGAGATTTTCCTGTTGCTTTGCTTGGTCCGGTTCGATTGAGAATGCAGACAGCCGTAGATGCTGCTTCTGACCATAGAAACTGAGGTAGGCCGGAGTCCTTGAATATAGTGCGAACTGCATTCATTATTGTGCGATGTTCTCTTTCAACTAAGCCGTTTTGTTGTGGAGTATATGGCATAATAATTCGCAGTTTGATTCCCGCCTCATCAGTCAGTTTCACTAATTTTGCATTGTCAAATTCACGACCACCGTCTGTGACCAATTCTTTAACATTTATACCATCTTTGTTGGTACGAACAAGGAACTGTTTGATTTTATCCATTGCTTCGTCTTTATACTTTAGAAAATCTACACTTCGAAACTTTGAGTAATCGTCTTTGATCACCAACATGTACTTCTTTCCTCCTCTTGACAAGATTGGAGATTCGAGCAAATCTGCATGTATAATCTCGCCAGGATTCTTCGTTTTAAACAGCTTTGGTTTGAATGTCCGTCGACTTTGTTTACCATACGCACATGGCTCACAAAACAGTCCATCGTCGATGAAATCTAAGTCAGTTTGACGTAGGTACTGCTTTAGATACTGTACTCCTTGATGTCCGAACCTTCGATGCCAAAGTGACAGTGGCAACTTTGTCGTAGGTCATTACCGTTTCAGGAAAAGGAGTTACGAAGTATGCTTTAGCTGCAGAACCTCCTTGGGGCTTTACTGGTTTTGCACGTAGTTCAAAGAGTCCGTTTGATGAGCATGGAGCTTCTAGAAGTATATTATCTGGAGTCTCCTTGCGAAAGAACCGACAAATCATATCGTCTGAATCACCAAAGTTCGAGATTCCTCCCTTAATAGCCTTTGAAGCTGATAATAAATTTTTGCCGATAGCTGGTGCATATAGTACATCACTTAGCTCAATAGACTTTTGCACGTTTCCAACTATCGCGCACATGTCAATGTCGCCGCAACCATATGCCGGTATCCTCTGCTTGTTACCGACTGTGATTTCTGCTGATTTGTCAAAATGACGGTACGTCTTGAAGTATTCAGCAGAATTCGTAATGTGTGCTGTAGCTCCGTCGTCCTTAAGCCACACATTTCGACCACAATTGTCTTCTTGACATGTAAATGCACTGCATTGAGTATTAGCAAAGAATGTTTCCTGTTTGCCACTCGTCGTAGCTGGCTTGTCAGGGAAATCTGGGAAAAATTTTCCAATGTGCCCGGGTTTATTACAACGAAAACAGATGCCCTGAAAAACTTTCACACCATCACTGATCTTACTAAGTTTATTCATCGTCTTGGCATAATTTGTTGTCAAAGGTTAGGGATGGCTCGCTATTTGGGGTTTTTTTCCACCCTTCTTCCATTTTTTTCCGTTATACTTTGCATTATACTTAGCATTTGCCATAAATGTCGTAGTATCGTCTTTAAGCTCTTTATTTCGTCTTTGTAGCCGCATACTAATCTGCTCGATCAGTTTTTCTGGCGATTTTTCCGTCTTTGGCGACGAATCCCATTGTGATTTAAATTCACGATATTCATCATCAGGAAGAACAGATAAGATTCGTGGAACTAGCAAGTTCTGTGGTAACTTCCCTTCGCCACTTAGTTCTTGCTCGCGCTGGAGATCGACCCATAGTGTACGCAAACGTGCGAGTGATTGCATTACGTCTTCGTCTTTTTCAATCCGGAAGGTGAAAAACTGTTGCAGAAGAGTGTCCAATTTTACACTTGACACTTTCTCAAAATTGTTTAACAGCTCATTCCATATCGCTAGTGCAGAATTACCATGCATTCGTATCAAGTTCAACACATTCGCTGATACATTAGTGCGAATAATTACAGCAGCTTTCGCATTTGCCTTTGCATATATTTTTCTCGCTTCTTTATAATCTTGTATTGTTTTTCACTTGTGCTTTCTGCCGGTGGAGTTGGCTCAATAAGCGAACCATCGACAATGCCCACACAGTCATTCAATACAAATAACGAATTAATTTCGAATTTCCAGTCAATTCAGTTGGATGGTCCGTCCAACTTCATGCACTGTACAAAGTTTTTAGCATCCATAATCACTAAGAAATGCGAATAATTCAAATTCCGTGTCAAAGAAACTATTTAAAAATCTGCGATTCCAAACGTCGTCAAAGTTATCTTATCTTAATTGCGCAGTTAAGCGTCGCTAAAATCCCATAACCTGTTGTAAAATGAACAGAAACTAAGATGATAACAAAAGAATCAAGATTTAATATAGAAAATAATGCAAGACAAAAGAAACAGTACGTCTTACTATTTTACACAGCGAATTTAAAACTTAAACTAACTGTGTTGCCAAACGCAAAACAGCATATGCTGATGCTGCCACTATAAAACAAGTTATACAAATGATTGAATGCTCGATATTTTAACATTTCATGAAACTGTTAAACTGGTACTAAAATATTAAATCGCTAAAAAAGAAAGAAGAATCAACCTCAATTAAAATTCGTCTGCATTTCCACGAAATATGTATGAAAATGAAATGAATTTTCAGAATTTGTTTTGTTCATAAAACGGCATGAATAAAGATAAAATAGCATTTTCTCAATCTTACATTAACAGAAATCATCTAGTTGGCGACGAAAGTATTATTTATTTTGGCGAAAACACGCAATTTGAGCAGATAAATTCAGAGGTAAGCCTTGCTTTAAAGTTCGAAAACTACTTTAAATGAATATTGCGCCTGTTCTATTCGTTCTACGAACTTCTGAAAGAGATCATCTTGTGCTGTTTATTACGGGCATCAGTATGCTGCAAAAATCGAAAAGGTGTGACGTTGCTTCGATGAGATATTCCTAAAATTAACAGTTTTGCTTAAATTGGAATAAAAAAAGAACAAATTCGAATTTTTGGAAAAACACTTCTAGGTGCACGAGGACCTGACCCAAGGTACTTTTAACCAAAATTTCGTACTTCTGGCCGTTCCATCTCGCCAGGACGCGATCGACAGACAGACATACACACACACACACACACAAACTTTCGGTTTTACTTATATAGATTGAAATTTCCCGTAGGCGCTATGTTATTTTTTTTTTCTACTGTTCAAAAATGAAAAAAAAAAAAAAAAATCAAATCAAAGAATTATTTGCGCCGAGAGCTTCTTTCAATAAGCTTGTTCACGAGAACTTAACACTTATACCAAGAGTTTACATAATTTGCTTCAGTTTTGCCCATAGGCGCTAATGTTAAGATTTTTTTGAACTGTTCAAAACTGAACGAAAAATCGTTCAAATCAAAAAACAAAATATGAAAATGAGATATCCCCGCCGAGATCTTTCGAATGCAAAAAAAAAACTTTCGAATCGGACAATTCTTTCAAAAGTTATTAGGGGGAGGGGTGCAGATAGACCGACACACTTTTGGTGTAGTCCTGAAAAAAAAGTTGGGAGGACGCTTATACATACGAAGATAGGCGATTGAAATCAAAAGTGGGGGAACGCTTATGTTAAAATGTAAAAAAAATGGGTGGGGGGGGGGGGGGCGCTTGTATTCAATTAAACAGGTAGGGGCACGCCGTCCCCCTGCGTCCCCCTTCGACTACACCACTGGCCGCCATCTCAAAACCCTACTTTCAAATTTATTATTTTTCAATCTTTATTTAATTACTTAACTTATTTTTGACTTTTCTTGATTTCTAACGATATTTTCACGATACATTAAGCCCTCTTTCATGCTTTATTATTATTTTTTTACTTTTACGGGAAAGTAGGCTCAAAAGGGGAAAATGTTATATATTTCTGTTATATATTTTATAGTAAATGCAACATAATTCAATAATTTTTTTTATTTTTGTCTTTCAGGAATAATGATTTTAATGCAGCAGATCCAGAAGATAATTTTGTAACAGAACAGAAGTCATCATTCGTTGTTGTCCCCAGTCAAAAGGAATGCGCTTTTGGCACATTACCAACTTATAAAAAACGAGTGTCAATTTGTTCTGATGCTGAACGCACCAGCATTACGCATGCGCAAAGATAATTGTTTTGTAGTAAATTTTTAACAAATTCATCGAGAGAAAAGGTGTAATTCGTTAGTTAATGTTGTGACAGTCAGAAAGAATGCATTTTGGTAGTTTATTTTTTCAAGAAGGCCTTTACTGAAAATATAGCTTCCTTTTACGGCAAAATCTGAAAAGTAAGATATTTTTCAAAAGATAAGAAAAACAAATTGAAAAAAAAAGATTGGCCATTAAAAAGCTCATCGTCTTTTTTGTGACCATACACTCATTGTTATCAGAACTCAATAACATAATCAAATAGAAAAGAGTTTTCGAGTAACAAAGGAACGTAAAATGAATTTCACCAAAAATCGAAACTTTTCGAAGAATACTTACTCTATTATGCTTATTTTAATTGCATAAAAATCTGTAGTGAGCGGCTTTATCCGTTCAAAACGTTTTGATGGAAAGTTTCTCATACATTTTCCCCCCTAATCTAAAAATATGTTTAGATATCTTTTTTAAATCAGCATCATGTAAAACCACAGATATTTAGTTTATATTTAAAACGCATCGCTTTTTAACTGTTCCTTTATTTTTTTTATCTCCAAAATAGGGCTCTCAGAATTTTATCAACTACGACGAAAATACTTATCTCGAGAAGACAGATGTATGCAATTTCTTTTGTTGTCATTAAATGTTAAATTATGTTGTCTATGTCATTTTATCAGAAATATCAGAAAATTACTAATTCTCGTTATGGTATTGTTTTTAAGCTCCAGATTCAGCTAATACATGTGTAAACATAAGTTTCACTACAGTTCAATAAATTAACTTTGTCATCTGCTTGAGACTTTCTTTCAATAATTAGAAAAATCGATGATTTTTTTCATTATTATTAAAATTATTGGAAACTCTCAAGTTAGATAACTCATCTTAAAAGAGTATAAAACAAAGTCGCCTTCCCGCCGTCTGTACGCTTAGATCTTTTAAACTAGGCAACGTATTTTAATGCGGTTTTCATCAATAGACGCAGTGATTCAAGGGGAAGGTTTATAGACCAGTTAGAAAAAATTGCGACAGGTTGTTCTTTTTTTATTCCAATTTTACTCAAATTTCCACATACATTCCTCAATATGGGGGTGAAAACCCCTTGCACATATTGATATAATATATCGATCGGAAGCGCCGATTTTTCTGCACAGATGAAATTTGTTCTAAGATTCTAAGTCAATAAGAACAACATTTATAAGCTTTTTAGTTCGATTTCTTAAGGCTTACCTTGACCCAAAAGTAATAATTAGCAGTTTCCTCAACTCCGGGTGAATAGTGTTAGCTTGATTTCAATATAAATCTTATTTTCCAAAATAGAGAGACATCAGTTAAGTTTTCAGCGGAAAAACAATAATAAAGCATATCTTTGATTTAACGTTTTTTCTCAAATTGGCAATAGGTTTGAAATTCGAGATTGAATTTGATAAAAGTTCTATTTCCCCGATTTAACGATTTCCTTGACTAAGCAATAGCATTTAAATAAATATCGCCAGGAAAAGGAATACGTATGGTTTATTCTAGATTTCAAATAACGTGCAGAATGACGACACGCTACAATTTGACTTTTTACTAACGAAATTGTGCATACGTTTTTTAGGAATGGTTTACAGTATCATTTAATTATAGACCGACCACGCTTTTTTAATCTCTTAATACAGGCAATGCCGACGTTTTTTACATTCTTATCAAAGACATCGCAGCAGGCGACGTTTTTTATACTAGCACGGAGAGCGCCGTAGGCGATGTTTTTAAAATTCTGCACGGGCAACGCCGCGTGGGTACCACTACAGGGTTCACACAGGGGAAAAATACAAGGTGGGATTTTCCTCCTTGACCAAAATTTTAAGTGGGATTTTTAAACTTTAAGCCTAAAAAAAATTTTTTTTGAGTGGGATTTAAAAAAATATTGCGGGAATCGCGCGGCCTAGCGGGAGCCCTGCACTAGTTATTGAATAAAGCAGAGTTCATGCGAGGAATTGTTGATGGAAATCTAGCAATAATACTTATGAAATGTTCTGTGCAACTTTTTGTTTTATGCGTCATATTTAATGCGAAATATTCTGCGCAATTGGTTTTTGTCGTAGTTAATGTGAAATATTCTGCGCGATTGGTTTGTGTCGTAGTTAATGTGAAACATTCTGGCCAATTATTTTATGTCATAATTCATGTGAAATATTCTGCGAAATTGTTTTTTTGTTTTGTATTTAATCGGGATAAACCGCTGCTTGAAACAATAACTTTTTAGTCAGAATAAATAACATAACCCATTAGACTTACTTTCAGCTTACTTCGCGGCTCTATCGAATATACATCATTTCCATCTAAGTATATACTGTTCGTTTACGAAAGCCGAGACTATCCGTCGGGTTGCAAGTGGGTGATACGCTGAGATGGGATCTTTTTTTCTTCTTTCTTTCCAATGGTCATTAACCTTTGCAGACCTAGTGCATACCCCGGTAATCGGCATCCATTTTTTCAATTAGCAACACTGTCGGTGGATGCCATTGCCACTGAGAATTTGGACGCTCAGTTTCCCCTAGATGGCGGCACCTGAGCTCACATTTGATGCTACTTGCACTAGGTATTTAGTTTAGCCGAGGGTATCCAAGCCAAACGGATACTCAAGGGATCTTTAACATGCGACATGGGTGCAGACGATTTTCTGCATCTTGAAAATCCACCGACTTGGGCCAGGTTCGAACCTGCGATTTTGGGTGTACGAGACTTGCGCCTTACCACTACGCCACCCTGTCGACGAGATGGGCACTTTTCGAAATCATATTTTAAGTTGTCATTTTTTGCTTTTCACCGATGTTGGTATATTGTATTTCCAATTTGAATCTTTAGCACAAAAAGTAATAAAACAAAACAAAAAAAAACACCGCCGAGAATTTATTATTCATCGCAAAAACTGAATATTTCCTAATCTTTATTCATCCTGTCACCCCTATTTCGAGGAAATAGAAGCAGACTTGACGCATGTTCAAATTCGAGGGAAGTCTCAGCTAAGAAAATCAGACTATTGATTATTCAGTGCAATATATTTAGATATAATTTATTAAACATTAACTGACTATTATAAAATTTACAGACACCTTTATTGGTAAAATTGGCCGTTTAGCTTCTAAAACAGGGGTTCCCAACCTGCGGGGCGGGACCCCAGATGGGGTCGCGAGGTACTGCTCATGGGTGGCCATGTAATTTCTAATTTTAAATAAAAAAACTTTACCACATAGACAAAATGAAGCTTTCTTATACTGAATGTAATTTTGAATTATTTTGTGATAAACTTAAGGCATAAATTATAAATAAATTTTATAATTACGTGACAATTTTCGTCATATCTAATCAAAATAAAATCCATCAAAAAGATTAAAAAAATATATAGGAAAAATATTCAAATAATATAGAAAAATATTTAAATAATATGCGAAAAATATTCAAATAATGTACAGAATTTGAATAAATTTCTCAGAAATATTCAAATAAAAGCAGTATCTCTTTCATCATATGGCGACAAACAGTTTTCTTTTAATCCTTCCATAATTTCTTGAGACCAGTTACGCGTAACGAGAAAAACGTTCAACTTACTCATTCCTCTGACGGCATTACCGCATTAATAATCAGCACTACTTACCATTAGGACTCCTGTTTGTACCAAATTTAGTTCCATTCCAAGTATTATATTTTCTGGTAGAGTGGACATAGAAAAGCATTAAAGTAAAAATACTATCTTTCAATCCAACTCTGCTGTAAATTTGGCCTCAATGTAATTTGTCTTTTCACGGTAGGTAAATTATTCGTCGCAAATTGAACAAGAAGTTCCGTCTAGAACTATACGAGCCTACTTTCCCGTATACACCAAATTCAAATTTATAATCTAGCTATCTCTTTCTCTCTCTTTCTTATTTATCTTTAGTTCTAATTAGTGAAAATATACCTTTTTCAACGGATAATACATATTCATTCACTCACTCATTCATTCTTTCATTTATTCAGCCATGCATTTATTCATTCATTCGTTACCTCATTCAAGTGTTTATTCATTCATTTACGCATTCATGTATTTATTCACTCATTTATTTATATTTTCATTTATTCAATAATTTATTCATTCTTTCTTTTCCTCATTCATTGATTTATTCTTTCACTCTTTCATTTATTCATTCATTCATTATTTCACTCATTGAGTCACTGAGAAATATCCTTGAAAATCCCGATCAAAAAATTTCATAGCAAAATAGGCTCGTAAGTTCTGGATAAACTTTCTATTTCTACATGTTCTACGTTATAAGAGCTTTCCGATAAAGTTTGTTCCAAGCAAATCGGTCCGTTAGATCAGGATTTATATAGGGTTGAAATTTCCCCGTAAGCTCTGTGTTAATTTTTTGAACTGTTCAAAAATGAACAAAAACTGTTCAAATCAATATTTCACGCCGAGAACTCCTTTCAATAAGCTTGCAATAGGAACTTAGCTCTTGTGCCCAGAGTTTACAGAATTTGCTTCAATTTTGTCCATAGGCGCTAATGTTAAAATTTTTTGAACTGTTCAAAATTGAACAAAAAATTGTTTAAATCAAAAAGTAAAATATAGAAATGGGATGTCCTCGCCGAGATCTTTCGAATGCAAAAAGAATTTTTCCAATCGGACAATTCGTTCAAAAGTTATTAGGGGGCGAACGACCGACAGACAGACAGACCGACAGACACACTTTTTTCCCATCTCAATACCCTACTTTCAAATTTTTTATTTTTCAATCTTTATTTAATTACTTCACTTATTTTTGACTTTTCTTGATTTTTAACGATATTTTCACGATACATTAAGCCTTCTTTCATGCTTTATTATTATTTTTTTTTACTTTTACGGGAAAGTAGGCTAAAAACGTAACCTCAAAGAAAACCCCCAATAGACAGTTTCTATAGCATTATTGTTCACGTTAATATAAATATGACTTGACTAACATTTTGATCTTGCTATTGAGGTTAAAGCTATGAGGAGATCCAATGTTTCTGTAACCGACTGAAGTTTTCATAATTATTTCAGTTGATCGAATATAATGAGGCTTGATCCTGTAATAATGTTCCTGTGTACGCACAAGACTTTTGGCAGGTATTTTGTTGGTTTTAAGACTGGCCACTAAGTATCAACTTCACCAAGATGGACTATTTTTTCGACGAAAGTCATAGGGTTAAATCCACGTAACAACAGTAGAACGAGGAAATTTTGTTCTGTAAAAATAACTGGAAAGATATCCATTTTTCTTCAGAAAAATGCTGAACAAGAAAGACAATAACAGATAGTATGAAGTAACTTTTATTCGATTACAAAACAATGATACATGTATATACAAAGAGACATTTAACAAAATATAACCATTTGAGAATTAAATTCATAGAAACTCAAATAAAAGAAAAAAGTTTCAAATAATAATTTTCAAAAAAGAGATATTTTACCACAAAGGGAGGGTGTTAAACATGTTCAGAAACTGCTTTCAATTCTGTAGTGTCAATCCTAGTGAATCGTGGAATATCATGCATGCATATATGGTCTGTTATGACTGTTCTATTATATTCATACATAGAAAAAAGAAAAAAAGAAGCGTTTACAAATGTAAACCACTGAAGCCTCTGAGATTAAAAATTGTGACTCTTTGATTTTCAATCGTTGATTTTTGAACGCGATCAAATGCGGTCGAGAATACCCGAAAATGAGCTAGGTTGTTCCCAGGCTTGGTGACAACTTGACAAAAATGTGTGATATCCTGCCGAATTTGTAGCCAAAAATGAGACGCTAAATCTAGCGTCTACTTGACGATATTTTTCAGGAGCACATTAAAAATGTTTTTAAGAGAACATTTAAAAGTTGCGACATCGTTTATTTTTAAATGTACTGTCAAATACTATTGGTTTGAGAGTACATTTGAAAATCGACGGTGTCCACTACTATTATATTTGTGGTATATTTTTAAAGAACCTCTCCTCCGCCCCATTTTTCCAAGTAAGAAACCGCAATGTGAAAAAGATAAGAGTTTCTTTCCTCTCATGTGGGGTATTTTATTCCTTCCACAATCACCGGAGATATCACGTGATCCAGCATCGAGAATTTCCTCGGCTTCCAGCTTTCAACCTGCTGTTCCATGTCTGATTCTGAGCCCCTAAAAGAACGGCAATAATTATTTCCTCATTCACAAAAAGCAACACAATGAAACATGAGCTATTAGTTTTGCTGAGGAAAGTGAAACATCTCTATCACAATGATTAATTCCTTGATAACACCGTTCTTCACTTCACTACACAAAAATAAATAAATGAATGCACATTCTGTGGATTTTAATCACGAACACTGTACAAATTTACATGGACAGTGAAGCGTGCAGCCATTTTCATATAATCAATCTATATATAAGGTATATACTATGTATGCCATTGATGAATTATAGTTCAAATGTACAAATTTCGAAATGTAACTATACTTAATCCATAAATTATATGTTAAAAAAGAATCTCATAGTCCGCTAAAATTGACGAAATAAACCAAAGAATAAACCTATATAGCATGAATTTGTAACTTTGATGTTTAGGAAAATGAAACATCTATATCAGAATGATCAATACGTTGATGACACTGTTCTTCACAGCAAAAAATGAATGCGTATACTGCAGACATTAATTCTTAACACTATAGAAATTTATATGGACAGCGTAGCATGTTAAAGTAAATTAATTGTACATGTTAACTAGTTTTGCAATGGCATCAGTGTTGCTGACTCGTTCTTTCTATTGTAATATTTAAATCGAATTAGTTAATAAAATATCTCTTTAGCTTTTGCTATAAGAACTGCTTCTGTCTTCAATTAGCTCTGTTAAGTGTTATCTCTCAATACTTTAATATAGAAATGTTCATATAATCAATCCATGGAAGGTGTATGCTGCCTATACACACCGTTTGTGAATTATGGTTTAAATGTACATACAGTAAAACCTGTAAAGTGGACCACCTTTGTAAGGTAACCACTTGTCTAAGTTGACCACTTTAATCAGGAACGGAATAGCCCTATATTATATAATGTAAGGAAACCTTTGTAACTTGACCGTCTATATTGACCACTTTTGTACGCCAAATTTGGATGGGAGCATTATGAAAAACTCTTTGTAAGTTGACCGCCTGATTATTACTATATTTATTTGTTTATCTATTCTTGCAAAGATTAAAAAAAAAAAAAAAAACTGAAATAACTTCTCCAGGATAATTTTATGTTATAATGTTATGCCAGTATTTGTCTGGATGGATAAAGCATGAATATAAAGTTTGCCTAAACCTCATCGTGTAAGTTAACTATATGGGAAAACTACTATGATCACTCTTTTATTCTTTAAATAAGTTTCTTCTTTTTCCTCTATCTGACGTAGCCATTTTAAAAAGTATTTATTTTTTGGAAATGTTTACCATCATATAAGTAACTTACATAATTAATAGGATATCAATATTTTAATTAAGTACTTTACCTTTTAAGTTGTATAGGATACATTGTAAGTCATTCATATTAAAGTTTTCGAATGATATTTTAGATAATTGTTGGGAAAAAAGCTAATTACGTTTTTAAAGTAACGTTAATACATGAAGCTATATTTTAAATAGTTACAAATATATAAATACATAGGGTAAGAAATGAAGTATGAAAAAAAAAAAAAAAAACTCTACCCTCGATAAGTTGACCATCTGTCTAAGTTGATCACTAAAGTGCTGTACCGCATGTGGTAAACTTACACAGGTTTCACTGTATTTCGAAATTTGACTATACTTAGTTTGAGTATGCTTAGATAAAAATTAGGTGTTAAAAGGTGTAGAAGTAAAATTTGTGTGAGGAGTGAACTACCTGTGAGCCATCCCATTTCAGATCAGACAGAGGGTGTCACATGACCCTCACAGATTCTTTAAAAAAAATTACAGTAGTTACAGCTAAGTGACATATGAGATATCCCAAAAGGATTAAGTAAAAAAGAAAAAAAATTATTTTTCTAGTTACAGCCTTTTAAAATTTGGAACAAAATTGGCCGTTTCCAGAGAATCAGCAAAACAGTCACTTTTAAAATGGCCTCTGTTTCAAAAGTTTTTAACCGATTCAAATAATTTTTTTTCTATAGATAATGAAGGGATGGTATTTTATTTAGACACTAATTTGAAAAATTTAGTTGGCTTCATTGATAAAGAAAAAAAGTGTTTTTGAAGTGAATAAAAATCGCATTTTTCCGATTTTATGATTTTTTTTTCTTATGAAAGAAATTTATTTTTGACAAAATAGAGGTGGCAATCCAAAGTGCTGTTATGGAAGTTTTATAACAAATTTTATTGTAAGCCTGAGATGCATATCCCCTCAGAATTTAAAGTTTAAAATTTGAAAATATTAAAAAATTACGATTTTTGAAGTGCGATTACTCAAAAAAGCCATTTTTTTAAAATCTGAAAATCTGCTCATTTGTTGCCCTTAAAGTGCTTAATGAGCTGCTATAAGTTATATTGTGTATTTTTGTTGAGTTTGAAACTGGTAATTCGAATGAACAGAAAAACATGCATTAAATCACGGAGGCTACACTTTGTGCAAGGTGCTATTTAAATTCTAAGAAGGTTAAGCACAATTTAGCTGTAGTAATTGTGTAACAATATGGTATATTTATTAATAAATATTAATTAAATCTTATATTAAAGTGATTAAATAAGTACAAGTTTGAATTTCTGGCTTTTTTGAGAAACGCACAAAGGGCCATTTTTGAAAAATCATATAAAATATCTGGGGCAAAAATTCGGGTACTTAATTCTGATTCGGGTACTTAATAAACGAACCTGCAAAACGAACTTCCCTAAAAATTGAATTGATGGATTCATTCTTTTCTGCCAAGCGCAGAAGCGTCTACGTGTCAAAATTCCATGGTCGAGCTGTATTTAGCTTTGTTCACAGGAATTCGTTAAGTTCTCAAAGTGTTGTGGCTTTACGAGTTCTGTTTTCTTTGTTTCTGCTTAGTACGTTTAAGCTGCCCTTTACAAGAGAACTTATGAGGTTATCCCCTGCTTGTAAAGAACTTTCTAGAAATAAATTTCCGTATTAGTTTTGATTGAGTATCTCATCTTGGAATTGATAGCTCGTGAAAATGCCTATTATTTAAATTTCATGTATTTTCTAAATAAGCCAGCTCTGTACTGTTTTGTGCTGGCTGTAAAGGTCGCACAAATTGCACCCCAACGCGAGAAGCGTTTATCACAGTCGACTGAAAATGACAAAAAAAAAAAAAAAAAAAAAAAAAAAAAAAAAAAAAAAACCCATAACAAAACTATACAAGTCTTTACTTACTGAAAGCATGAAAAAAACTTCTGATCCTTTTCAAAATTTTCAGCTTCTTCCACTGTTTGCGGGAGATTCTTGTTCAATGTCTCTGGCAGAAATGACGCACACACCGCTCCCATCAAAGAGATTGCGGATAAGATCAGAAATGGAGCATATGCACTGTACTTAGCCTGTTTGGTATAAAGAGGCTTTCAGCATCTGATTCATTCATTTTATGGTGATGTTTTACATGAAATATACCAATACGATAAAAATATTTAAGAAATGTCAACTCCAGGGGTAGAAAATCTTTTTTGCACAAAATTTTGCTACATTAAATTTGGCAATTGATCAAAAGACCCAACAAGCATAATCTCTAAAGTACTATTGTTCTAGTAATGATTAGTAATGATTAAACTTTGTGCAAAGTAATAGAAATAAAAATTTCACGTTAAATTAAAGCACAAATGAGCATTAAAACGCAGACATATGTTTCGGGATCGCTTGGAATCCCTTTTTCAATGCGACAGGGAGCTTCTAGATGCAAAACATCCAAATGAAGCAGACAGAACAACAAAAACAAAGCTTATATAGCCTAAGAATTAACTGTAAACAATGAGAATAAAGGCAGTGTGAAGTGGAAGTAGAAGTAGTATTAAAGGCACCAATAAGAGAGCAACAAACGAATGTAGTTGGAAGTACAGAAAGTAAAAAGGAATATCAATAAAAACAAAGAAAAAGACAACAGCGTGCATAAAAATGTGAAAATACATGAAAATTGCAAAAAAATAAAATAAAATACAAAGAATAAAATGGAAATAAAATAAGTACAGAAAATACCAAAACAAAAAGCAAAACAAAGTACACATGCAAAAGAGGGGGAGGGGGGGAGAGAGAAAAAAATTGACACAAAAAAGGAAAACTAACAATAAAACCAAGAAAGAACAACAAATTAAAGGAACTTATGCCAGACCTGTGAAAAATAAGGAGTTGAGGAAGAATCATTAACCAAATTAGAACTATTCCTGTTAATATGATAAGCTTCCCAAAAGTCAAGTTCTAAAGGGGAAGAACATTTTTGAATAATTTTCCCAGAATTGAAATCAAAAGAGTGGTTGGAATTCCAACAATGTTGAGCAATGCTAGACTTATTCAGCTCTTGCTTTCGTACATAACCTTTATGCTCATTTAACCGAATTTTCAGAGCACGTTTTGTCTGTCCAATGTAAGAAAGGCCGCAACGGCAACTAATTTGGTAAATACCCCAAGTATTAAGTTGATCAACAGGATCTTTAAGAGAAGAGAAGGAAAGTTTGTTGCTAGGAGCAAAAACAACTTGAAATTGAAACCTTTTTAGGATTTTAGCAATACGAAAACTTACAGAATGAAAGAATGGTAACACAACCAAATCCTTTCTAGAAACCACATGATTGGGACCAGAAGTTTTTTTAGAAAGTTTGTTATGAATAGAATCAATTAAAGAGTGAGAAAATCCTCTATCAACGGCTACAGCTTTCAGATAGTTGAGTTCAATCTTGAGAAGCTCAGGAGAAGAGCAAATATTAATAGCACGATGGACAAGAGCATTAAAAGCCGAATATTTTTGGTTGGGAGGATGAGATGCGTTTTAATGCTCATTTGTGCTTTAATTTAACGTGAAATTTTTATTTCTATTACTATTGTTCTGTTTTATCATACTATCTTTAAATGAAGGCATTAAAGAACTACGTTAAATATTATTTTATCTCATCAAAATCTAAAAAAGAATATTAATGTAACGCCCCGACACCAATGGAGGCAATTCATACAGCGTCATAGGTCACGTGATAGCGATGCAAGCGATGTAAACAAAGGAAGCTGTAATATCGTTTTACTTCGAGTTCGACCGATCTAATTAAAACCAGGCCTAAATAAAATTCTACGTTATTAAAAACTAGGACTAAATAAAGTTCTACGTTATATAAAATTAGCACAAAATAAAACACTATAACTATTGTAATAATTAATAAATTTATGTTATAATTATTAAATTAGGGTAAATTACTTGGTTTATAATCAGAAAAAGCTATAAAAATAGTCTAATTTTAAGATGGCTAATTTTGCTTCGTGAACTCCGCGTAGAACTCAATTAAAAATTTGGTAAACGAATGAGCGATCACCGTTATCACGTGACGCGATGAATTGCCTCCATTATATTACTTGAACATATTTACATAAATGAACATATTTATGCGTACTATAAATGAACGGAGAGGCCATTTAAAAAACTCAAGAAAGCTGCATGCGGCCGTTAGGTCGCAGGTTCCATACACCTGGTCTAGTCTCTTAAAAATAGATATTTCTGTCCTCTGGAATGTTTTCCACTGTCTTGGTAATTTCACGCGCATGTATTTCTCAGCAAAAAATATTACCGTGTATTGCACGGTAGGTTTATTTCGTATTTATTTCGAATACTATAGTCACAAATAAACTAGTTTCACATCGAACCCACAAAATAGGGCTAAAATGGTAAAAATACAATACTTAATGTGATCACATCCTTAGGAAAATGCTTAGATAACAATAACCGAGTGATTTTTATATCCGATAAAAAATTTAAAATCATGCTCTGAAAATGCATACTTTTACGCATTAAAGAAAAAAGCACTATTGATTTTCTCTGGCAAACGTTATTTAAGTGTATTAAAAAATTAGTTGATGTTAAGAAAGCACAAATTAGCATTAAAATGCAGACATATGTTCCGGGATTGCTTAGAATCCCTTTTTCAAACTTCTAGATGCAAAACATCCAAATCTAGAAGCTTCCTGTCGCATTGAAAAAGGGATTCCAAGCAATCCCGGAACATATGTCTACCTATGTTAATTTGTGCTTTCTTAACGTGAAATCATTTTTTATTACAGTTTATTTAGCACAAAGTTAATTTATTATATTATTTAAGTGCTATTGAAATGAAATATATATATACTTATTGTGAAAAAACCCTAACAAAACCAATAATAATAATTATTATAATAAGAAAAAGTAAATTATTACTTAACCCAACACTGCGCCGTGTTGTTTTTTAACAACACCTCCATTTTTCGATCACTAAGCTTTTATTTTGTAATATTTGTAACATGTGGCGCATTCTTTCGTTTTATTTTGTATGTGTGATCATATTAGTTAATATAGTTTCCCCTAGATCTTGTAAACTGAACTCAAGGTTCATCTTTTTTCACAAAATCGTAAGACATGTTGATTTCGTAAAAATCAGTAACTTCTTAATTTTTTTTCTTACAAATTTTAAGCAACAATTTTATTTTAAAAAATAGTCTCTAATTGCTTACATAGTTTTAAAATAAAATAAACATAAGTTGTCCGAAAATTTTCGGGAAAAATATATATTAAGGCGCCTTTTTTACTTGTTGTTTTAAAACAACACCGCGCATTCGGGGGCAATTTTTATGCTCCTGCATTATTCGCAGTATAAACAAAAACAGGTGTCACAGATTGTTCTATTTCACTTTATTTAGTATATTTTAGCAGATTATTGTTAAATATTTCACAAATTCGCGTAAAGTGGTCGATTAAATTATTATTTAGGAATTTTGTTTAAAATCAATTCCCGCTCAACCAAAGAAGAAACGAACATTATCGCATAGACCCCCTACGGATGTTAGGTTTCTAGTTTAAAATCTTTTAGTGAAATTATTATTAAACTTTATTGGTAATCAAAGTAAAAATTCGTACATGTAAATAATAATTATTAGCTTCATCTGCAAATTTTTACTTTAATAAATTTATAAATAATAATAAAATAAATTATTTTAATAATTTTTCATATTTTAGTGCTATTTTATAACTATAATGCATGCCTATTTATTAAAATTTGGTTTCATTTGTTAAAATGATTATATAAAAGAATTATTTTTGTTGCCCCTAAATGCGCAGTGTTGTTTTTAAACAACATGTCAATTTTTCTCGAATTCTACTTTTCCGAATTAAACAAGAATTTTTTTAGTATATTTCCCACTTATAACTAGTACAAACAAACACACAAAAAAAAAAAAAAAAAAAATTACGAAGAAAAAAAAATTGCGCAGTGTAGGGTTAAAACATTTTTTTAAATTGTTCATTATTTTTACGAAGCAAAACATTTATAAAACATTCATAATCATAGTGCTTATGAAACTGTTCGATGTTGAGTTGTTTGTACGAATCTTTCGTACAAACAACTCAACATCTGACGAAAGATTCGAAGCACCTTTCTCATGAATATCTTTCTGACAGTGTTTCACAAAAAATATACAAACTGGAAAAAACAAACTATATATGTATGAATGTGCCTCCCCCCCCCCTTTTTTTTTTCAAAGATTAAAGAAAAATAAGTTTCAGTAAATAGATAATAGTAGACGAAGTTTTATTTACAATATGATTTTTTTAATTGCATTTTTGTACATGCGGACGGGACATGGTGATTTTAATAACAATAAATGACTGATAACATTAACTGTGATCACATAAAACGGCGTCTAGAAGCCCAGCATTAGCTTTATTTTTATTGGGTGATTGCTTACCAGGTACACAATATAAGGGCAAATAGCGCTCATAAGAAGCCCAACAGTGTTGCTCATCCCAAGTCCAACAGCACGCAGAGTAGTGGGGTATATTTCTGGTGCTTGCAAGTACACAGTCATAAAGGCAGCACTCGCTCCACCTTTACCCAGCAAGGATGCTACTATGCCAACGGTTGCATAATCTGCAACAATAAAATACGGTAATAAGCACGTAAATAGCTGTCAAAATAAATAAAATGTAAGAACTAAAGCCCTAAAAGGAGACGGTATATTTTTCAATAAATGGCGGGCACAAGAGGCTGCAGTTCAGAAAAAAGAGAGCAAGTTTTTAAAGATTATTCCGAGTAGTTGTTTATGAGAGTGCTTCCCAACTTCTTTTTCCTGCGAACCCCTTCTAACATCCGAAAGAAAATGGCAAACCCCCTTCTGTAGTCGTTGGTAATAAAACTATAAAATTTACTAGCACATTTAGTTTCCATGTTCATAACAAGAAATGAAAATATAATTGCAAAACATCTAGTATCTTTTTGAATTTTTAATAGGGCAGTAAACATATGCATTCACAAAAAAATCTTTAAAAATTATCTTCCCAACCGTGTGAAAAAGTTATGGAATGGCATGAGAAGTACATGTAAAAGTTTTGAAACAATCAAAAAATATAATTCGGTTCCAGGTTAGGATTAAAATACACAAAATTCGCAAAAGTTAGAATAAAGTGTGATAAATGTGAGTGCAAAATTTAAAATTAGTGAATAAATATCTTTCGGTTCTGTGTATGAAAAATTAGCCGAAAATACTGAAAAGTTACATTTTAGTAAATTTTCTTATTTCCGTCTCTTTCTTCGTGCCATCGAGAAAAAAAAGGGGAAAATAATAAGAGAAACATACCAATCAAATTTAAAATACATCCATGAATATTTTTCGATACCACTTTGAGATTCAAATTTTTGGAATCAGGTTACAGTAGAAATAAGTGCATTCAATTTTTTTACGTATGCTTCCTATGCCAGTCCACAACTTTCATGCAATATCGGAAAAACAATCCGTTTAAAAAAATCCTTTTTACACTCCGGCCAAATTTATGTGTGTAAATTTGTTACTTTGTTTTTTATTTCACGTTACTAATTAAAAATTCCGCCATTGCAATCTAGACACACGACAGTGTGTCCGCCAAGTTAAGAAAGCCAGCCAAATTAAGAAACGGCGACACCGGCCAATGTGTATATTTACCCGAACCATTTCGAGCTGCTTTTGATCCCATCATTACCCAAAAAATATTAAACCTACATACTTGAAATTTTGTACGTCTAATAGCGATCCCGTTAACCCCTAGAATATCAAATTTCATTGATGTACCTCTTATGGTTATGGAATTATTAAGGTCTGAAAAGTGTCATTTTTATCACTCACTCACTCACTCATCAAAAACCTAACCTACTTCTAGGGGACTTAGAAACTTGAAACTTGGTATCAAGGTAGACAATTTGGCATATATAAAGAAAAAAATCCGAAACTTTAAAAAATTACATTATCTTCGAAGTTACTAGCATACTCATAAGAAGCATCATACCTTACGACTTCAAACGGCAGCCATATTTGTCTGCCGTTAACATAAACAATACTCTCTCGCCCTTGAAGGAAAATAATTGATGCATTGAAATTCACTTTCCGCTTTAATTTTTTGCCTTAAGGCTAAACTCAAGCTGAAGACAAAGAATCCAGTGCCGTAGTTATACAGAACTTTTCAACGGTTTAAATAAAAGATTCAGTAAAGATGGATTTACAGACTTATTACGGGGAAATGTAAACAAACGAAAAAAATCTTAAATAATTCATCGCGACTATTCAGCTTGGTTTAATTTAGTATAACTTATCGTCAATATAAAAGCACACATTTTAGCTTTTCAAAAATTAATGATATCCCAACAAAACATAAATGTGAAAAAAGGGCCAAGTTCGATAGAACAGAAACGACCTTCGGAGTAGTCGGTGTCAGCGATAAAAGAATTGATATCTAACGGGTGCCAAGTTCCATAGCAGATCCTTTGATCATGGCTGTAAGAGTGTACAATGTTCCTTAATTTGTTTAAAAACTTTTTTTTTATCGGATTCCTAACTTGGCAAGTTTTAATTAAGATAACTTACGTTCAAGAAGATTATAAGAAGATAATTAGAAATTAACTACGTATAATAGCTTGCCCCATGATTTTACTAACTATTAAAAATTGCTAATTGAATGAGTTATATTTTTTTAATGCAATTTACCTTAATTAACACTTGCCAAGTTAGGAATCCGATAAAAAAAAATGTTTTAAAATAAATGAACTAACATTGTACACTCTTACAACCACGATCAAAGGATCTGCTATGGAACTTGGCACCCGTTAGATATCAATTCTTTTATCGCTGACACCGACTACTCCGAAGGTCGTTTCTGTTCTATCGAACTTGGCTCTTATTTCCCCTTTATGTTTTGTTGGGATATTATTTTCGCCAACTCTACGCCACCGGTTGGAAACCGTAAGTGTAATTTTATTTTACATTCAATCATTGTTATTGCAGAGTGTCCTTTGGAGAATTCTATGTTTAGAAATTTTTAGTTTTAGAAAATTTGATTAGTTAGTTGCCACAGTTGACCGAGGTAAATGAAGAAATAAACAGATGATAATGTGAATTTTACGAAACCCATTCCCAAACACGTACGGAAACACTTGGCAGCCTACTGTAGATTGTACGACGTCACAGTTTAGGAGACAGTTTGCAATTTAACTGTTCGTTACGGACGAATACACGTAAGTTTTTTGCTCGGTAAGCAAGTGCTTTGTTTTTTTCTTCCAGATACATGCCTTATCATTGCCCTTAAAAATTAATAATACAAATACAAAAGTGCCGACCAGCAACAGGCTCAGGACCCAGCTAGGCCGATGCTAGTCAATTTAGCAGTCCCCAATGAACATCAAGAGCTTATTTAAAAGTTTTTACCCCACTGCAATCAACAGTCGCTTCCGGTAAACTATTCCAACTGCCTATAACCCTATTGAAGTAGTAATTTTTCCTAATTTCAAGATGAGCCTGAGATTTGAAAAGCTTAAAACAATGATCTCTTTTTCTACTTTCAGCACATAGCTGTAGCCCATCAACGTTTCCCGTTTTAATGAATTTAAACAACTGAATCATGTCCCCTCTAACTCTCCTTTGCTCAAGACTATTCATATTGAGCCTTTTAAGCCTAACCCCATAATCTAAGTCTGAAAGACCACTTACCAATCTTGTAGCCCTCCTTTGAACCCTTTCGAATAAGGTAATATCCTTTTTTAGGTACGGAGACCAAAACTAAACAACATACTCCAAATGAGGTCTTACTAAACTTTTGTAATAATACATTTAAAGTCTGAAATACTCTGTGTTAAAGCTCGCGGACCACTACCTTTTTTTGCAGGCCACCAATGGTCCGCTATCCATCTGTTGTGAAACACTTAACTAAATGAGCTTTTCACTCATAACAGCAATGGTGGATACACGCTACGATTTGTTCTCCCATGGCGGAACATGGAAACACACCACACCAGCGTTCAGACAAAAATAAATAAAGTTGCAAAATATTCTAGTTTTATTGTTTCTGTTAATATTTCTCACGAGCGAAAAATATATTTCTGTTGTGAATAATAACTTTAACTTTTTCTTTTAATCAGCTCGCGAGATTATACGTTGTTTAAAAAAATATGAAAAGAATAGAAAATGGATTTTCAGGATAGTAGTGTGCTCTTATATTTGTAATGTGTATTTGGTATGTTTATTTTCTTTTATTAAATGTTATTTATGTTTTTGATAACATAATTTGCCACTTTTTTCGATTCACGCATAACAAAATGGTAGCAGAGCGTGGTTAAGTGGTTTAATGGTTGCTAAAAAGTGATGTAAATGCAATTTGATATTTCCTCATTAGGGTTAGCTTTCTTAAGCAAATGAATGAAAGAAATATTTATATTACATGCAGATTAGACTAACCGCTAATTCAGATTTGTAATATGGCTGACTCTAGTGTCGGAATTTCGAGGATTGGACCTCTAAATAGCAAAAATTATGCTTTATGGAGCACAAGAGTAGGAGCTCTCATTAAAGCTAAGCATTTGTATGATGTAATTGCACAAGAAGAACCAGTAGTAAATGAAAAAGATGAATCGAGTATTAAATTATATAATGACTGGTCTGCAAGAAACGATGAAGCGTATGGATTAATTATTTTGACTTTGTCCGCAGAGCAAGTTATGACTGTTAGAGGAATTACTAAAGCTAAAGAACTGTGGGAATTATTGAAAAGACGTCATGAAGGAGTAGAAAAACACAGAAAGATTAATTTGAAGATTAGATTAGCGAAGATTGAGAAAAGTAATCCAAAAGTCGAAGAAGTAAAAATTGCAACAGCTGAACAAAATAGAAGCATACAGTCAAGATTTAGAGGTGATGTGAAAGCTATTGCACACAATGAATATGAAGACACCAATATTAAATTAGGGGGTGTCCTATACGTTCCAAATTTGAGTGGAAATCTGATGTCAGTTCCAAGTCTGGTGAAAAAGGGTAAGAAAGTTATTTTGGATGATAAAGGTGCCACTATTTATGAAAAACAAAGTGGAGAACTAATTGCCAGAGGAACATTTGAAGATGATGCATTTTTGATTAAACTTGAGGTGAAGGAAAACATGAATGAAAAATGTCATAAAACAGAAGAAATAACTAAAGAGATTTGGCATAAAAGATTAGGACATGTGAATTATAAATATATAGACAAAATGATAAATAGAAATCTTGTCAGAGGAATTGAAGATATAAAAGGTGATGAGAAAACTTGTGAAGCATGCATTCAAGGTAAATTAACTAGGTCCCCATTTCAGCAAGTAACTGAAGAGAAAACAAAACAAATTCTGGACAGATTACATGTTGATTTATCTGGACCTATGAATATTCAATCTTTAAACGGAAGTAAATATATGTTGTTGATTATTGATGAATTTAGTAGGAGATATTTTGTCGAATTTGTAGCAAGAAAGAGTGAAGTATCGAGAAAAATTATTGACTTTATTGAAAGGAGAGAAAATGAAACAACGAAGAAAGTGAAATCGATTCGTTCAGATAACGGAACTGAATTCATAAACGAAACATTACTTGAATATTACAAAAGAAAAGGCATCAAAGTTGAAAAAACTACAGCTTATTCCCCACAGAGCAATGGAATAGCTGAAAGAGGGAATAGAACTATTATTGACATAGCCAGGACTTTATTAGTTGATGCAGGTCTGCCTGTATGTTTTTGGGCAGAAGCAGTTTGGACCGCAGTATATCTGAATAATTTGACGCCGACAGCGAAAAGAGAGAAAACTCCCATGGAATTATGGAGTAATAAGAAACCTACAGTACGACATCTAAAAGTATTTGGATGCAAAGCGTTTTATAGGAATGATCAAGTGAACAGGAAGAAGTTCGATGTTAGAGCAAGACCAGGTGTGTTCCTAGGATATTCCAAAGATCGCCAAGCGTACAGGGTTTATGATAAGGAAGAAAATAAAATCAAAGAGAGTAGAGATGTAATTTTTATAGAAAATGAAATGGGATATGTAGAGGAAAATGACAGTAATTATAATATAGAAGAACTTGACTACATAACAATTCAATCAAGTGACGTAAATGACTGCCAAAAGCATGATGCAGTGAATAAAGAATCATTAGTGAGCATTCCCAAGGATAATGAAGATAATCCAAATGGAATAAAGGACCCGAAAGAAAATGCTCTCAAAAGAGGGCTTCCACCTGGTAACTCAAAAGAAATTAGTATTCAGGGAAGAAGTGAAGACGTAGAAGAAATTGAACTACCATTACTAGATCGAGGGGTTAGACGATCATCTAGGGAAAAGAAACCTATCACAAGATACTCAGCAAATGTCACTTTAGAAAATATTCCAAAGACTTATCAAGATGTATTAAATTCTAAAGAGAAACAAAAATGGACACAAGCTATAGAAGAGGAACTGAAATCAATGGAACAACATAACGTATGGAAGATCGTTGATCGACCTAAGAATACGAAAATTCTCAGAAGCAAATTTGTTTTTACACTGAAAAAGGAGAGTGAAAATAAAAGATACAAAGCTCGATTAGTTATTGACGGTTCAAGAGAGAAACTGGGTCGAGATTTCAAAGAATCATACAGTCCTGTAATGAAACCCGAATCCTTTCGAACGCTATTGAAAATATCAGCTATAAATGATTACAAAGTTAGAATTTTTGATGTGGAAACTGCTTATTTAAATAGTAAGTTAAAAAGATCTGTTTATATGAATCCTCCTGATGGTTTTGATATTGAAAGTGGAAAAGTATTACTAGTCACTGGAAGTTTGTATGGACTCCCAGAATCAGGAAGATGCTGGTATGATAAACTAAAGAAAATATTGAACAAAATAGGAATGAAAGAATGCAAATCTGATCCATCTGTATTTATCAGCCAAGATACTGATAAATATATTGCTTTAGGAATGTATGTTGATGACGGGATCATTATTGGAGAATCTGAAGATCTCATTGAGGATTTTTTGAGGAATTTAAGAAAGGAAATTAAGATTAAAGAAATAAAGAATAAAATCAACTTTCTTGGAATCGACATAGACTTTTATGAAGAAGGAATTATGCTCAACCAAAAAGAATACATAACAGAAATTTTAGAACGTTTTGATATGCAAAACTGTAACTCTGTGAAAACACCAGGAGTTCTTGGAATGAATTTAGATGAATATGAAAATTCCAAACCAGTGGACATGAAATTGTACCAGGAGATGTTGGGTAGTATAATGTATCTAGTTACTGGGACACGACCAGATTTAGCATACAGTATCAGCAAGTTATCTCAATATTCAAAAGATCCTAGAGAAATTCATTTACAAGCTTTGAAGAGAGTATTGCGTTATCTACAAGGTACTAAAGAATTCAAGTTAAAGATAGATAAATGCAAAGAAAAGCTACATATTAATTCTGATGCAAGCTGGTGTACCAGTAAAGATTCAAAATCATTCAGTGGTTATACCGTTAAGATAGGAAACTCATTAATTGGATGGAAGAGTAACAAACAGAAGATCGTAACTTTGTCAACCATGGAATCCGAATTGGTTAGTTTATGCGATGCAGTATGTGAAGGACGGTGGTTGATAGATTTATTAGAAGAGTTGAGACAAGAGGAATTAGTGCATCGTCCAATAAAGATATATACAGACAGCCAATCCGCAATAGATTGGATATATAACCCAAGAGTAAACAACAGAAATAAGCATATATCAAGAAAATACCATTTTATAAAAGAAGAAGTGGAAAATAAAGAATTTGACATACATCATATAGCAGGTACGGAAATGGATGCTGATGTGATGACTAAAGATGTGAGCCAAGTGAAGATGCGTACTCATCTGCAGAAACTTGGAATCATTTTTCCCGTCGTGTGAAAGGAGGGATGTGTTAATATTTCTCACGAGCGAAAAATATATTTCTGTTGTGAATAATAACTTTAACTTTTTCTTTTAATCAGCTCGCGAGATTATACGTTGTTTAAAAAAATATGAAAAGAATAGAAAATGGATTTTCAGGATAGTAGTGTGCTCTTATATTTGTAATGTGTATTTGGTATGTTTATTTTGTTTTATTAAATGTTATTTATGTTTTTGATAACATAATTTGCCACTTTTTTCGATTCACGCATAACAGTTTCTAATATGCTGTTTTTAGTAAGATATCTAATATGTTTGATGTTTTTAAAATTACCAAATGAAGAAACATTTAAAGTTCCATAATTCTCGGATCGTTTTTTTTTCTTTTTTTCTCCTTACCGCTAAGAAAGATATTAACACTTGTTACTTATTGAAAAAAAAAATGATCAAAGTTGTGAATTTTAAAAACCTCAGAAAATAAGACTTGAGTGACTAATAATACAAATACAAAAACGACGATCAGCAACAGGCACAGGGCCCAGCTAGGCTGACCCTAGTCAATTTAACAATCTCCAATGAACATCAAGAGCCTTCTTAAAAGTTTTTACCCCACTGCAATTAACAGTTGCCTCCGGTAAACTATTCCAACTGCTTACAATCCTATTGAAGTAGTAATTTTCCTAATTTCAAGATTAGCCTGAGATACGGAATAAAAATTGAAAGATTTAATAGTAAATGCTGATTTTCCAAATCCCTTTAATTGAAACATACAAAAACTTCTCAATGTTGAGTGTCATCCAATGGTATAGATTGAAAATAAAAAACATTGATAATCATTTTTAAATGTAATTCACAGTCATTTTTTGGTAAAAACATAAATTATGGTTACCCTGTAATTGAGCCTGAGAAAATTAAACTATTCTTAAAATTTTTTTAAAAAATGGAGATCTTTCTAATGGAACATTTCTCAGGGAATTGAAAAGAACATCGTAGTTTACTTTAAGTGATTTTTCGTGTAAACGAATTTACTATTTGTTTTAATTGATCTAACTTCCTACATTAAAAATATTTAAATAAATATTTAACTAATGAAGACAATACCTGAATCAAAGGCAAAAATATTCCAAATTAGTGTAAGTTACTAATTTAGATTATTTTTGCCTTTGAACATGGACTGAAACTACGATAAAATATCAGTTTATACTAAAAGAGAGATGTAATGTATTTTTCCATACATATATTCGAAATAATTTGGTGTTAAAACTGAGTTCTTAATGTCAATCCCAGCAAGTTCTTTCATATTGTTTCATTTGTCAATTGCATTATTATTAAATGAAATGTTTAATAACACTTATGATGTTGAGCAAAAGATCTTAATTATAGGTAATTCAAGAGTTGAAGTTTTTAACTCTTACCTGAAGGTGCCATAATTGGTATCAGACAGGCGATGCATGTTAACAAGAAGGATCCAACGGTACACCAACGTCTTCCTATTCGTCCCACAAACCACCATGCTAGTAAATGAGCTGGTAATTCAACAGCAGACACCAGGAAAAAGTTTAAGAACTCATTGCCCATGAGGTTCTTTACGTTGATTTGGAACCCAAAATAAGTACCGCTTATGCCGAACCTATAGAAAGATGGTTTTTTGTACGATTGCAATAACGGTCAGACGGACTTCAGACCGTAAGCCAGCGATTCTCAACCTGTGGGGCGCGCCGCCCTAGGGGGGCGCGAGCACACAAGAAGGGGGGCGCGAGAATATCCAAGAGAAAATATTACTTTGAAAAATTGATTAACTGACTGAAAGGAAAGCACACATACACATAAAAAACAAAATACATTTAATAACTTATTAAAGTAAAACAAATTACTAAATTAAAACTTTCTCAATCAAAACGTACTAAATGAAAAACAAATTTAATAATTATTAGTGATTTCCTTGGGCCTGTGTTGCAAAGCAAAGTTTTTCGACGGAAGGCTTAATATTAGAAATAGCCACTGTCTGTTGGTTCTATATTTAGACGAGATCTATAGTTTGTCTTCAAAGAAGCCACATCAGAAAATCCAGTTTCACAAAAGTAGGATGTTGAGAATGGTAATAGAATGCGAAATGTCCTTGTTTTTAGTGCAGAAAAATCATCCTCTACTCCTGCCCAAAATTCAAATAGTGAATTATTACTAAACTAATTTTAATACTAAATTACTCGTTTTTACTCTTGTTTTGGCAGTTAAAAATAATTCAAAAACAGAATCCAAAGTACTCAATATACATTATTGTTGTATACATTTTATGGTTAGTTGAGAAACGCTGTCGTAAGCAATAGAAGAAAAAATTTCGTCGCTCGGATTTTGCGCTTGCGCACTTCGTGCAACAATGATCAATCAAGCGCAAATCTCGTGGAGATCACAGGGGTCTTGGCTCCTCACCTCCGCAGATAGCCTATAACTGCGTTTTTAGGACTTCAATTTCAAAAAAAGTTTGAGGGAGTGCCACCAGACTCTTATATCGGGCTTTCATATTACACTTATGAAAGATGCTATCCTGCTATTTTCTTTTCTTCCATACCGAAAGTCTCCCAGAGACCCCTGCCCCCTTCAAATCCAGAAGTATCCACACCAGATTTCAATGCGCAAGCGCCGAAACCGAGCGACAACATTCTGTCTCTGCCGGTCTGAAGATAGCTTAAACTTTTTTTTTTGTTTAGAGGAATCACACGTAGAAAGAATTAAATTTTAAATTTTAAATTTTACTCTTCAAACTAAAAGAAAAAGAGCTATCTTACCAACAAGCAGAAATAAGCAAAAATCTTTTTCGCAGAGTAGGATATCTAAAAAAGTCCAGCGGAGATGCCTTTTCCGTATTATTGTTTTCTTCTTCCATTTCTATTTTAATTTTCTGCAAGAAAAAAAGAGAAGACATTCCTCAGAATGTAATGTCGTTAAACCTTCACAATAATGGAAATTTACTGCATATTATTTGTGAACTTTTGGAACAGCAGCTGTTTTGAAGATGCCACCCTAATAAACATTCTAAAACTATAAATTTGTAAAATAGTTTCATTTCTAAAAAAATTATTTTTTTCGCTCTAAGTGATATACTTTACCTGAATTTTCATGAGAATTTTCTTCCGGACATTTTCTGATTTTCCGTTAAATTTTGCGATATGCACTAAGACATCTGCTGCTGCTTCGTACTTGCCTTGAGATAGGAGTAGACGCGGTGACTCCGGAATAAATCTGCAAAATAAAGACCAAGTAAAGATTTTGCCGATGTAATTTACTTTCCAAAACATACTTTTTATTTCCAAAGTGATAATTTCCACATTTTGTTTGCCCGTACAAATTTACTGCATAAAATGAGAAATAATATTTCAATGCAAGTTGTATTATAAAATTAATTTCATATGCCCCATATTCTCATTTGTCCTATATTCAGTGGCGGAACAAGAAACTTGGGGGCCCTAAGCGGTAGAACATTTTGGGGCCCTCACACACAAGATAAAAACTGAAGTAAAAAATAAAAAATTTATGAACAAATTTTTAAAAAAAAGTAAAAATATTTATTTTTATTTACACATTAATATAAAATGTTATTTATACTTACAAAATCTTCCTTCTAACTTTCATTTTTGCAAAATCACTAATTATTTTTCCAGAATCTACATTGCTTAAAATGTCTTGTTCTATGTACAGTAATGCTCAGTTATTTAATTTCTCCTCCCCCATGGTATTTCTTAAATAATTTTTTACTCGTTTTAACAGAGAAAAAGACCTTTCTCCTGACGCATTGGGAATTGGAATCGTCAAAAAAATCGGCATTTCCAAAAGCCACCACTCATAAATATTTCATTAACTTGGAAGTTGGCAGTTTATGGGGGATTCAGAGAGCACAATATATTTATAAATACATTGTATTTATAAATAAAAAAATTTCATGAAAAAACAACTAAAAGAAAAAGGGGAAATTTTCGGGGCCCCTTTAGTCGCCCGGGGGCCCCGCGCCCGCCTAGTCCACTTACTGTTAGATCCGCCACTGCCTATATCTGCATTTTTATTTCACGTAGGAAAGTAAAGTCGCTTAAGTGGATTTTGTTGCTGCTTTCCAATTTATACACGGAAGAATGTGTCCAAGAAATGGCCTTACTTTGCATAAAGAAGCAGGCAAAAAGCAGCACAAGCAGTAGCAATGCCGTGATAAATCCAATTTCCTGTTAGGAAAGCGACAAAGGGCAGCAAACACAGCCCACTGGACCAGGCAGTAGTTGTCACACCGATCATATGAGCCCGGCACTCTGGTGACACGACTTCTAGAACTAAAATTGTCAAATAATGGGTTTAGAAAACAACTGATTTATAAAAGTGACATAGAAACAGTAAACAAAATGTAAAAAAATGAGATATTAACAAGAAGTTCCGTCGAGAACTATATGAACTTACTTTCCCGTATATGCATACTAACATCAAATTTATAATCTAGCTATCTCTCTCTCTCTTTCTCATTCAGCTTTAGTTCTTAAATACTTCAAATATGCCTTTTCCAAAGGTTAATACATATTCATTCTTTCACTCACTCATTAATTCATTCTTTCATTTATTCATTCTTTCACACTTTCGTTCTCTCAATCATATTTATTCTTGCACTCATTCAGAAATATGCTTAACAATTCAGAAAGCTTCATGAGAAAATAGCCTCGTTTAATGTTGGATGAACTTCCTATCGGCACATGTTCTACGCCGTAAGCTCCTTCCAACAAAGTTTGTTCCGTGTAAATCCGTCCGTTAGATCAGGGTTTATGTATTGATTAAATTTCACCGTAGTCGCTAATGTGAAATTTTTTGAAACATCAATATTTAACAAATAGTAAAAAATGAAAATGAGATTTCCTTGCCGAGATCTTTCGAATGCAAGGAAAAAAATCTTTCGAATCGCAAAATTCCCTCAAAAGTTATGGGGGGGGGGGGGGGCAACAAACTGACAGACCGACAGATAGACGAACTGACAGACATACATTTTCTCCATCTCAAAACCCTACTTTCCATTTTTTAATTTTTCATGTTTATTTAATTACTTCACTTATTTTTGACTTTTTTTATTTTTAACGATGTCTTCACGATACATTAAGCCTTCTTTCAAACTTCCCCCTTTTTTCCCTTTTTTTACTTCTACGGGGAACTAGACTAAAAATTAAATAAGTTAAACTGAATGATAAAAAAATAATTACGTTTTCTCTTAAATAGTAAAATTTACGAAGTATATTTCCAGCATTGAATTTGTGAGACATTTTTCTATACTTTTAACAAATCGTAATTCGCTCATAACACCATTCAAATAAACTTTGATTCCACCCAATTTTTTCTTTTTTACTACACATTTTTAAATAATGTCTTTAACTTTATTTCGGTAGAAATAAACATGGCCTAGAGGTTAGATATGCAGTAGCCTCTTGCACTTTACGCCTCTGGAACAAATTATGAACTTGGCTCTAAAATGCTCTGTAATTTCATGTCTATTTACCTTACCTTTATAATAACAAATATTTGCTACTAATTAAAACATCATTCAATATACATTTTCTATTTACCGTTTAGAAATGTGTAAGTTTTAGAAAGATTTTGTTTAAAATATATTGTATATATTTTAACAAACGTATATTTTATTTTTAACCCTTTCAGTTCCAAGCCATTCTAAAATATTAAACTTATTAATGTTCATTTCATATCCGATGAAGCTTTAGAAATTAATTTAAAAAAATAATGAATTTGATGATTCTGATAATTCAATGATGTTCATTTGGTATCAAAAGCATTTAGATAGCCGAGCAGAAAAAAAGAAAATTAAAGAATATAAGGATTCCAAATTGTGGGATTGAAAAGGTTAAGAAATGAACTGGTATCATGTTTAATACTTAATATGAAAAATCAATAGAAAGGAAAATTGCATTTGCAGTAAAATAGACAAAGTAAACATACAAAACGTTTCAGGGCTGCGGAGGGTGGCCACGTGCGGAGTCGCAGTAGGAGTCCCATAAAAATATGCCGAATAGCCGTTACATTCCTAATGCATAAAGGAGTCGGGGTCAGAGCCGGGAATTGGAGTTCCTGAACTCCAGGGGTGAGTCGGGAGTCGAAGTCAGAGTCTTTAAATTCCAGAAGTCGGAATCGGTCCTTTTCCCAGCAGACTCCGCAGCCTAAGACTGCCACGTTACTTCGAAATTTATTTATTTTAATTTCGAAAAGAACGTGTATAGTAATAAATGATACAATGACAGAAAAAAAAAAGAGCGCGGTAGCTTCTGAAATACTATATGTTTGGTTTTAGTTTTCGTTAATTTTTATTTATTTTATTTAGTTAACACTTCTATCATTACTAAATATGAAAAATAAAGAACGTATTGTAGCAAATGTATAACCTTCTCTCAGGTGCGTAGGAAAAGGGGGTTGCTCATGGGGCTTAAGCCTCCCATTAGAAATCAGGAAATTTTCAATTAAATGCCAAATGTCATTAAATGTTAATGCAAAATAAAAATATTCATTTATTAGTGATTTTTTTGTAATTAATATTAATAATAATGAGTGAATAGTAATTACTTTTTAGTTGTTAATTGGTTTTTCTTGGAAATAATTTTGAGAATTTGGAAATGAAATTGTTTGAGGGGCCCCCTCCCCCCCCCCATGATTTTTAAATTGCTACTAAACCACTGCCTTCTCTCCTTTTTTTTTTGGTGTGGGGGCGTTCTATGAAGCATGTTTATTTGTTTATTTTTGCGAAGAGCACAGTAACAAGTCAACGAAGGAATGTAATTGAAAAAACAAACGAATGAAAATGGCAAATGTCCTTGCCCTGAGGTTGATTCTGTAAATGCGATTATAATTCGATCTTGTCATGCGAGTCAATATTTTGCAAGAAATTGTTTCGTGCAAAACACAGTGAACACTGCTTCGAACATTACTCAACATTTATCGTCCAAAACGTCAAAACAATCTTCAAATCCTTTATCTTTCAAAAACAGTAAAGAAGAAATAAACAAACGTACTTTTCCTGTAATTGTGCTTATTATATGACAAAATATTTGCATTCATTTTTTGTATTTTATTGCGTTCAGTTCGTAGAGAATCTAGAAATACCACATAGGCATACACTTTATTTAACGTTATTTCTTTTCCTCTGCATTTAAAAAACATCGAAGAAAGTTTAAAGATTTTCGATTTCTGAAATTTGATAAATTTACATGTTTTAAAGGCTGATGAACATTCTTAAACCATTATTGCCAATTTCAATTTTCAAATAAATCTTTTCAATATTTTCAACTTCCCTTGCCACGGGCCCATTTTTCAAGTGGAGCATCGTTTATACGAGGTTTTAATATGGACCCAATTCCTAGATTTAGCCAGAAGAGTAAATCGATTGTGCGACTTTATACGACGTTTTTCTTCAGCCCTTTCGGCGTCGTATAACCGATGGTAAGAAAATTGCAATTTTTCCAAAATATTTGCTTACAAATGTGTTTTTGATATAGAGGTAACAATACCTAATTAATGCATATTTTCACATAATTAGCTGCAAATGTTCAAACAGGTACGCCGTAAGAATCAATTAGAATTAGTAGAGAATCAGGCAAATCATTAAAGATAACGTGATGCCATTTTTCCTTTAGCTAAAATTGATAAATTCAGGCAGAGATGTTAAGAAAGTTGCTCAAGAAAACAACATAAACTTAATTTTTTTAATAATTAAATTTTAATCTGCAAGTCATTTATAACAACTTTTTAAGATAGTTTCAAGAAAGATAGCGTTTTCTGTTTATCAGGTGCGCATCCAAGGGGTGGTTTTGGAGGCCAAAACTTCCTTCCAAAGCCCTTGGTTTAAGCCGTATGTCTGACCCCCTAATGTGTGCATGTAAAACCATTCCCCCAACCGTCTTACAGTAGAAATTTCTAGTTGCGCCACTACTGCTTATAGTCCAGACTTAATTTGCGGTGTGGGATTTTACCACCCACTTTCCATCACTTCTTTTAGTGCGGGACCAAGGTGGAAGTTCGCAATTAGGTATAAGAATTATGTTTAATTTTTTTTAATGAGCACAATTTTCTGAAAAATATAATAAAACGGGGCTTTATTGCCTAGAAGTTTTACTGAGTTTTCCTTTTCAGTTTTCCTACACCGTTTTCAAACGCGGCTGTTAACGAACAGTCCAATGCAATAACTTTTGTTTACGGTATCTATTAATGTGTTTCTTATAAATATCAAACATATAAAATATATAAGTTATTTTTATAAATAACTGCACACATTTGATGCTGGACTTCAACAGGAAGATACAGATGTATAAATAAAGTAAATGGCTACTTTAGAATTTTAAAGCAATATTTAACAATTAGTAGTTACAAGAGCAATATTTACTAGCATTTCTGAACAAATTGTACTTGTACGGCATCTTTTTTTCGACTTGCAATTCTCGGTGTTATGTTGTTGTCACTTGAAAGAGAAATCATGCGCGATACTGTTAAATACTTTGTACCACGCTTCGAACATGTGAGTAGGGACCACATGAAATATACATTCAGCAAACTCGGTGATAAACTAAAATTTTTTGTTTCCAATTTCTCTTTTGTCATTCATTCTTCCTCTCTCCATTTGGTGGGAAAAATCGGAACTAGTATTTTCTTATTGCGGATTTATTTCCCCCATGGTTCGTATAACGTATACTGCCGTGATAAGTAGGGTCAGTTGGGGTAACTGAAAACGCTTTTTCAATGTTTTAACTTTTGATCCTTTCCTACCTCTTGAATTGAGAGATAAAATTGTGAGCACTGTAGTCAATGCTGTTCTTCTTGTGAGCAAATGGGTACAAATTTTTTTCACTTTATGGCTGTTTGTTAGCAAATGAGCTCGTGTTTACATTTAGCCCAGTGTGTTTACATTTACCCCATGTTTGTAATTACCCCAACTGACCCTGTATAAGTCGATCTGCACTTTTTTGCTAAATCGAATTATTGCCACCAGCTGGTTTTTTTGCCACTTATTTTGCCTAAATACAATGTCTTGTATCGTCCCATCCACATACTTGTGTCTGTATGTGGATAGGAAATGCTTTTTTAGAAAGTTCTGAAAAAGTGGTATCTGAATCCAGTACCCACATTTGTGCTTAGCACATTTTAACGACATCCATCCATTAGAACGAACTCTGCGTAGGCATAAACTGATGGGTTAACTTTATTATCACCAACTTGTATGATTTCAAATCAGCGCAAATGTGTATTACTTACCAATCATGTAGGCTACGTTGTATATTGTTCCTAAGCAAGCTCCATTCATGGCCTTCAGTATCAAATACAAATATAGATATGGACTGAATGTCGATCCTATCTCAGTGCATCCGATGGCAGCGGCAAGGAGCAGAAACGTTGGGCGTCGTCCCAGTCTGGAAGAAATATAAATTGTTGTCTAAAGGTGAATGAATAAATAATTTAAATAAATAATAATAAAATAAAATAAAGCGATGGAATATTTTTTATTCATAAAAAGGGTGTTTTTTTCTTTTTAAATATAAGTATAATTTATTGTAAAAAAGAAAAAAAAAAACGCAGAATTTTTTTTATACAAATGATGAACAATGATGGCTTTCATTTTGAAAGCCCTGAAAATTATTCTGTAACACTGCTATAATCAGTCCTGTCATTTTGAAGTTTTCCCGTAGGGAAGAGACAATGGGCGTATGCTTAATGCATGCTAATAAGAAAAATCTACAAATTAATACACATATAAAGGCCCTCCCCTTGAATTTTTAAAATGGAGGGGTTCACAAATACTTTTCGACTTTGGCATATTCCTTAATTTCTTAGATGTTACTTTTGGGGAGGGGGATTATAGAAATGGAAAGGTAATAAATAATAAAAAAGGAGATGTTACGCTTTTTTTTTAACTTTAGCTGTAAAATTTTAAATTGCATGTACTATATATAGCATTTTTTACCCATTGGTTAAGCCATAAAACACCCTCGCCTTTGGAAAGTCCTTGAAAATCTATATATATATATTTCTCTTAACGTTTACCAGTTACGATTAAATTTTGCGGTACGATACGATACTGACGTCATGCAAAAAAACAAGCTATGGTGAAACGATATTTAAAAATTTGTTTAATGATTAGTATATAAAAATAACATATTTGTTTTTATTGTCGTAACTTACGGACTTTAACCAGAGTCCCCTATACTAAATGCCTTCCGATATGAGAGAAAAAACGGCCGTGAAAAGTTCTCCGCTAGGTGGCGCAGATAACCTGTTTTTCAGCTTTAAATTTCTTTTAAGAAACTAGTTAGATTTTAATCAACATTATGGTGCATTGCGTTTGTGCCGTATTGCTCTTCAGATTCAAATTCTGAAAAAATAAGTTTTCATGAATTCCCTTCCGACGAAGGACTACGAACAAAGTGGATAACAGCTTTGTCTAGACAAAGTAATTATTATTTTTTTTACTCCAATGTGTTTTATTAAACTTTAAAGGTTTATTATTTTCAAATCGCTGCCGTTTTATTCTTTTACATGCTTTATTTTCGATATCACAGATCATGTTTCGTTTCCGTATATTAGAAACGTTCATGTTTCTTAATTGTTTATACAAAATTCAAAAATATGAGGTTGTACAGATTCAAATAAACATTTTAACTTCATACCACTCTTTAATTTCTTGGCTAATTCAATTAATGGAATCAGTGCTACTATTTCCTATTTTAGAGTGGATATGTCATAAATGCTTTTATTCAAGAATAAAAATACGTTAAGAATTTCAATTTTTCAGTAATTAGGATAAAAGTTTGCTATCGGGTGGTACCACTTGATTTTTTGGAGATTTTTTTTTTTTTTTTTTGACGCCAAGATGTGATTAGTAAGATGTCCGCTGCCTAACCAGAAATAAAATATTATCGCCAAAATATAACGCCAAACTAAGGGGTACCCGCTTCTCACCGAAACGGTAATCAGTTCAATTTAATTTAAATTTAGTACACATTCTCAAATGTACCTAAATGGTAGCCTATTGCCATTGATTTTCGCCAAGTTCTGGTCGCGGTTGATCGCCAAGCTTAGCGGTGTTGCAAAACTGCAAACAGGAATGCCGTCCAACAAAAATCGCCAATTTTGCGAAGGGGCACACGAAAGTAAATTTTTACCTAAAAGATTATATACTATGAATTAAAGAACTAATTCCAAGAGAAGATTATTAATTTTTTTGATATAATAACCGGCAAAGTGAAAAAATAAGGATTCCAATATTTTATAATTTGAATCACTAGAAAAATATTGTACTGTCTTCAATAAATTCATTAAATAACAAGTCAAAATAGGCTTTTTGGAAGATTTTGTTTGCTGATATCTTTAAAATCAAATAGTTTATGCAATTTAAACACACAGTTCATTAATCTTTGCCATATGTATCTACTTATAGCAGTATAAGCAGTATTATGAGTAGGGAACTAGAGCCCTCTATATAAAAAGTTGCGGCCAAAATTTGCATGGATTTAAAGCGCTATCGGAGGGCAATTAGTATTATATAGGGGGCTCTGCTTTAACACATTTGTTTCTATTTGTTAAAAAGTATTTTCATTTATAACTCAAGTTTTAATTTTTGATTCTTTGGAATGGCAAACCTTAGTTTGTTTATGTCTAGCGATTTTTCTTAAGCCTTTAAATTTTAAAGCGTTTTTTAAAATGGCTAATATCCCGCAGATGTTCTGCGGGGAATCAGCTAGTCTATATTAATACATTATGTTTCTTCAAACAAGGCGGACAATTGCCCGTGTCCGGGTCTAAATGAAACTGCAATTTTAGTCTCATAACGGAATTCGTTCAGAGATAAACGTTCCTAGTTCCCTTTCTAGCAACATGATTTTTGTGGCAGTAGTTGTGACAAATATTCAGCTCTCTATTACTTCATGTGGGCGTTTTCATCTGATGAAATTATCATTTCGAAACAAAACCTTACCCGGTGATTTTTCATTTTTTGGTTGTGGTTTTGTATTCTTCTCGTCAACCAACACAGTTATCTTTATCATATTCTATTCCCTCGGAATCTAGAATCTGACAATTTTAAATCTATGTCATCACCTATGCTGCTGAAAGTGTCACATTTTGGTTTGTCCTCGGGTTTCTTTTAAGACTTTTTCTTGGTTTTAAGATTTGTTTTAAATCAACTCTTCTTGTTTTGCAATGTTTTCTGGGGATGTCGGAACTATAGTTGGCCTGTTTGGCACGTTTTGTAACTGTTTAGATCATGGTATACCAAAGACTGGTGCAATATCACAAAGTACTTTTGTTTGTGATTGTACATCATGAGTTTTTGATGTGATCTGGGAGTTCTGAAGTATTGATTAAGAATGATCATAAATCCTAGATTTTATGTGGCCATCTATCCTAACATTGAAGGGTTGACGGCCAACCAATTTATAGTGTCACTTCGCCATTGTACTTCTTTGTTTCGGGTTTAAAAGCGAAGTTTGATTCATATATGGAGGGTTCAGAATACAAATGAACCAAGTCCACTTTTTGTCATTTTCGAGTTAGCAGCGCAATAGCATGCACTTACTATGTAAAATTTCAGTGAAATAATGAACCAAGTCTCTCTTTGAACTTTTAAAATTTAATTTATAATTTAAAAATTTTTAAGAGGTAACTTTGTTATAGAGATTTAACTTTAAAACTCTGTAACACAAAGAAAATTTTTATGGGCTTGGTTCACTTATATTCTGAGCCCTCCATATGTGCCTTAAAAGTCCGTGTAGTTAAAAAAAAAAAAAAGTAACGTATTGAAACATGTTCAGAAACTTAACTCAATAAAAATATCCAACCACTAAAATAAATAAATATTATTCTTTTACTTTCTTTTTTGTGATCGATAAACAAAGCTCCACGTCGCAATGAATGCCTCGTTGGACTATTTCCTTCCAACAAAGTTTCTGCTGCCAGCTTTAATTAATTCAGGAAATATTTAGACCATCAATCCTTCCTCTGTGCCCATCTTTCCTCGAGTTACCTTACTTAAATAATTTTGATACAGCACTTGAATATCCCGTAGCAATCTTGGCAGTTATCGCAGCCCTTGATATCGAAGAACCATCAGCAGTGTCTAATTTCTGGGGGCAAAATGTAGCTTTGACATTTGTAAATCGCAAGAATGTATGTTACAAGAAAATTAAAATAAATTTAAAAAAAAAAAAAAAAGAAAAATCAGGGACTTTCTTAACTGTGTTTGTATTTAAACTTAATACCGGTTTTAATACAAAAGCATTTTGGGGTTGCAGTTTTACCAGATTGGAGATTCCAGAAAACACCGATTTTTTTTTTCATCTTGTAATTTATGATCTTGTAAAAGCTAAGGCAGTAGCACTGTCTCAATGATGAGAACATTAAGATGACACTGCAATTGTTTAGTAGTTATTGTTTAGCATAGAATTTCTTAAAAGTGCATCTCTTCAGTTTTTGCAGCTCCACTGTAAATTTGTTATTTCACAATGACCCTTTGAATCTTATAAAGTTGTTTATTTTAGTGTCCAAGTTCACTAAAATAAAGAATTTTACAGTGGAGCTAGATTTTGAGGCAACTTGACGAATTATGACGAATCGTATTTGTGCCTACACACTTGCGTGAAAATGTGCATATATACATGCACATGTATGTTTATGTATATATACAGTCAGGTCAGACCTCGATATAAGGTCACCCGCATAAAAGCTTATAAGGTCACTTTTCTAAAGTCCCGGCCTATTGAATATTAAGTGTGTATGAATCACTTATAAGGTCACCCCGCTTATAAGGTCATTTTCGTGAAGTCCGAAGGGGTGACCTTATATCGTGGTCTGACTGTATATATATAGTATATCTTCTCTACTAATAATAAAGCAGCAAGTATGTCTGCCTATGTGTGTGTGTGCCTGCGTCCGGCGTAGGGCCAAGACCGTTCAGCGGATTTTCATGAAATTTGGCACGAAATTAGTTTGGAGTATGGGGGTGTGCACCTCGGAGAGTTTTTTTTTTCTAAAATTCGAATTTGTTCTTTTTTAATGCAATTTATAGCCGAAAATTGCATAAAAGGGTTCTTTTCTATAGGAAGAAATTATCGCATCGTTTCGAACTTGGTACCATTGAAAAGCCCGTAATAAACTACCTCAGGGAGAGTTTTGCTCTTTGGGTATTTGGGTTAAAATTTGAAGCTTTTAAATTAACTAGAAAAGAAGTTATAAGCGTTTTTCTCTGCAGTTCGAAATTATTTTTTCACGGTAATTAACTTTAATTTTATTTTCTGAAGACATGGCTGATCCAGACGATTGATAAAGCACTTGCTTTTTATTAGCCTACTTTCCCGTAAAAGTTTTTTAAAAATTAATAAAGCATGAAAAAAGGCTTAATATTTCGTGAAAATATCGTTAGAGCTCAAGAAAAGTCAAAAACATGTTAAGTAATTTTAAAAAGATTCAAAAATAAAAATTTGAAAGTAGGGTTTTGAGATGGGAAAAAAGTACGTCGGTCGGCCTGTCGGTCTGTCTGTGCGTCTGTCCCCCCCCCCCCCCTAATAACTTTTGAACGAATTGTCCGATTCGAAAAATTCTTTTTGCACTCGAAAGATCTCGGTGAGGACATCTCATTTCCATATTTTACTTTTTGATTTGAAAAATTTTTTTTTCAATTTTGAACAGTTCAAAAATTAACATTAGTGCCCGTAGGCAAATTATGTGAACTCTGGGAGCAAGATCTAAGTTCCTAGGAGCAAGCTTATTGGAAGAAGCTCTTCGCGCTAAATATTGATTTGAACAATTTTTGTTCATTTTTGAACAGTTCAAGAAAAATCAACATTAGCGCCTTCGGTCAATTTTCAATTCCATATAAATCCTAATCTAAGCGACCGATTTGTTTGGAGCAAACTTTATCGGCTAGCTCTTATAACGTAGAACATGTACAGATAGAAAGTTTATCCAGAACTAACGAGCCTATTTTCCTGTGAAATGTTTTGTTCGGGATTTCCAAGGATATTTCTGAATTATTGAATAATTAAATAAATAAGTGAAAGAGTGAATGAACAAATGAGTGAATAAACGTATGAATAAACGAATGAATGAGTGAATGAGTATGTATTAATCGTTGAAAAAGGTATGTTTGAAGCAATTAAGAACTAAAGCTAAACGAGAAAGAGAGAGTGAGAGAGAGAGAGAGAGTTGGTATATACGGGAAAGTAGGCTCGTGTAGTTCTAGACGGAACTTCGTGTTTTATTTGAATTGTTACTATGCCGACTGGCTTATGATCCCTTTTTTTTAACGTATTAAATTAAATTTTTTTCTTGCGGTGTTTAGCATTTTTACCAGCAGCCGATTTTTAATTAATTTATTTCTTTTTTTGGAGTTTGATTATCCATTTTTTAAAACGAATTAAGCTCATAGGCGATCAATAGCTTTATTTTGATTTCCTTATTTTGACATGTATTTTACGGGACCATTTTCCATTACTGCACAGATGTTTTTTTCAAGAAAAGTTATCCTTTTTCGCGATTTTGTTATTGAAACTTATTATTACTATTTATATTTTCATTTATTTCATATTTTTTTTTCTTAGCACATATGTTATTTTCCTATTTGAGCTCGGATGAAATTTTTTTTTTTTCCACTTTCAAAGCTTTGCTTGCTGTTGTTTGTTTCTGCAAGCTACAAAATTTCGTCTTTCTGTTTTACTGTTAATGAATGATAGCTAAAAATTAATTATATTAAAAATTTATTAAGTTAAACTATTCTAATGGATTGTAATCGTCCTTTTTTGTGTGGGTTCTTGAACTAAACAAAAGAAATGCGTTTTCTTTTAAATATTTTCTTTTTTGTTTTGTTTCGTTTCTTTCTTTCTTTTTCCTTTTTTATTGTGTGTGTTTCGAAGAAAAAAAAATGCTTAAATGGTGTAGGATCTCTGGTTGATTGCCGTGGGCGGCTAATTTTTAATTATGTGCAGTGCTATAAATTTTAATAAAACAACATAATTTACGCATAAAAAAGCGCTATTATCACTGTATACACAACGGCGAACCACCTGGTTTTTTCATTTTTTAATACGGGCATAGCCATGCGGGTACCGCTAGTATATAAATATATATATAATGTAAAGTGTATATGTAGGAGGCCGCCGGCTTTTTAACTTTTAAAAATGGGATCGCGACGTGAAAAAGGTTGGGAACCACTGGTTTGAACAATAGAACGTGGGATGAACAACAACATTATAAAATTGCAAAGTAAGTTGTGTAGTAACTTTTGTTTCCCATATTAAATTTCCGCATAAAGGTTACATTTTAATTTCAAACAATATTTTAACCTTCGTTAAAAATTTATTTAAGTAAATTTATAATGGACTAGGCTCTTTAAAAAATAGCACTGAAGTTTTTCTGTTGCCAGAAACTTACTTGTCAGATACTAGTCCCAATAATGGTGTGCCGACGAGATTTCCAAAAAATGTAAGACTGAAAACCAATGAAGCATAGGAAGCATCATCACATATTAAATTCCACTGCAAATAAAGATTAACAGAATTTTAAAGAGCAGAAACTTATATAGCTGCATAGAAGCAAGTGAAAACATTTATAATTTTCAATTTATGATTTCTTGAGCGCTGGAGAGTCGCCCAGCAAAGTCGTGAGTGAATGTTCACTTACGCTTTCGTTGTAAATCTGTTGACCGTTACCGTTAATTTTGACCTAATTTATGTTTCAGTACGAAGAGTTTCTCCTATTTTTTCAAACTTCATTTCAATTTTTCTTTTTTTAAATTAGTCATATAGAAAAATGATTACTTGTTGAGAGAAGATGTTTCATTTCGCTGCTTACTTACACCTTCCTCTAGCTGCTCCTATCATAAACTAATAATAACGCTGCACTGCAAAAATTTTGCGTTCAGTTGGTACCATTTTTGGCGCTACTGAACACGAGTTTTGCTGTTCAGTTGGGGTAGAGTTGAAAATTAAACATTTTTTGATGTATTTTAAATTGTTTGTAGGGTCTGCCTAAAAAAATACAGACAGCAGAATGTTTTTTTAGCATATGATGCCCGTTAACGCATTTAATTATCGAAAGTTCATTAAGCATTGCTCATTTGAGGCGGTGAGAAGCAAAAGGATGTAAAAGTGCCTGACTACCTTCGGAAGCCAAATTTTGAAAATTTTGATTAACATTTTTCAAATGTGGACTTATCTATGTATTATGGACTAAAACATTATCTGAATGCATAAAAACTGGAAAATTTTTTTTTAATTATTTATAGGGGAAAAATTGGTGAAATTCCGTTAGAAAAGGACTATTTTTTAAAAACTCATAACTTCATAACAAACAATTATTTTTTCATTTTGTTTGCTTTACCATGTTCATAAATATTCAACTTAGAGAATAGACTACAAGTTTGACATAATATTAATTTTTGAATATTTTACAGCTAATGTTGTAACTGATTTGGTAAAAACGGCCAAAATTTTCAATTAAAATTTTTTAGTTTGGCTGTAAAATGTAAAATAACGCTTCAATCAATTAGTTTTTAGTCTATTCCCTAGACACATATATATAGAACATCCATGCAAAATTTAAAGAAAATCGAACTAAAATGTCATGAGTTATTGCATTTGAAATGAAAGAAAATAACAAAAATTTATGTTACGAGTTATAAGTCAAAAAAGGCAACATCATCCTTTTATCAGAGTTTATGGCGATCTTTTAAAAATCGCCATAACTTCTATTCTATTTGACGCAGATACAAAATTTAAACGGTTTTAGAGGGCGAAAATTGTATTATTTTACTTTATATAAAAAACAGAAAATTGAAATTTTAGTCAAAATTGGTCTAAAAAAGGTAGTCGGGTACCAAATAATGAGTACAAGTCAATTAAAACTATCTATATTCTTAAATTAAAACAAAATAATGGCTTTTAAATACTTTCAAAATATAATCTTCTAAAACATATTTCATTCTAACGCTAGTTTTTTTACTTTTGAAATTCTAGAAAAAGATATTTAATGTGAAATGGTGATTATTTATAGGTATATCATAAAATTAAGGAAATGCATTCAAAGGGATTTCGATGTCACTAATAGAAATTTTGGGTTTTGTAAGTGACTAAAGTATCATTTTAGTAAAACTCGTTTGAAGTTTAATTCCTATACTAAATTTCAGAGGTTCTTCATCTAATTTTTTTTTATTTTCGAGTCCTATATGTATGTGTCAGTTTAAGTATGAAGTGTGAAGTATTTCTGATGATTAGATTTGGGGTAGGATTTTTTTTTTTTAAATATAGCTTATTTTTACTTACACCCCTTTGCTTCCAACTAGTTAACTTACATCCCTTTGCCACTAAATGAAAAGCGTGTCTTGTTCATTAGTGATATAAACTTTATTAAAAATTGCATAATATACATTTCGAATAATTATATTTTCCAACAAACTAAAAATCATTGTCATTAGACGAATTGCCGCATCAAAACATGACAAAAATAAAATCTGCAGACGATTTGAGCCTTGTTTTTATTATTATTATTCAACAATTCGGAATTCTTTTCCTATTTTTCTTCTTCGCCGCTTTAAGTTTCGTAAATGGAACGTCTGCTTCGCGTATTTAAACTAACTGAAAAATCAAATAATTTTATTTAGAGGCAAACGGATGTAAGTGCACTTGCATCCCTTTGCCACCAAACGGAATGCAGCTTTTATTTAGTAACTTTTTTAAACCACGCTTGTTTGCAGTATCTGTCAAAGCTAAAATCTCTTCCCCGCAAAACAGAAGGGTGTTTAATGTATCACTTGCACTAGCTATCTCAAAATTTTCATTTTGGTCATTAAACACCCCTTTGCTTCTAAGTGCCTGATTTGTCCTATTTTCATAGAAATCAGGAATTGGAATGACATTTCGATATCTTGTTGAGTTTACAAACTTCATGTGCTAAGAAGCACTTTACGGTCTAAGGTAAATGACCCGATAGTGGACACTGCTCTAGTAGTGGACACTTAGATGTTAAAACTCCTAAAATAAGCAAATGTAACATTAAACTTGAATGAAATTATCCGAATCCATAGCGAACGGTTCCTAGTGTTGGTTAATAGAACTAAAGTTGGCGTGGAGCATCCATGCTAATACATGGATCATAATATTTAATAGCTGACTCCACAACGGTCCCATTTGCTGCTCTTTACTAAAGCCGCTCAATAAGAAGGTTAGGGATTTGGGGAAAATGTATGGGGAAAAAGCGTGACATCGTTTATGAATGGTCCCTTAGTCATTTTTAAAATTATTTCTCCAAGTTAACAGCATAAACTAGATGATATTAATTTCTGTCCACTACTAATGCAAATACGTGTCTTATAAATGTCCACTATAGATACAAATTTAGCGTTTAGTAAATGTGACGTAAAAATCCTAATTTTTCATCAAATGACATTTTATAGGTAATTAATTTTTAGAGAAATAGTTGGCGATTAAGCTAAATATGCAAATATTGATATAAGTCCCTTGAAAAAATTTTGCCACGTAAAAGAGTACGAAAATTTTCTTAACTGTGTCCATTACCGGGTCATTTACCTTATATGGTTTTAGACAGGTAGGTGAAAAAAAATATTTTTTCTCAAAAATGACTAAATTTCAACTTTACACCAACTGAACACCAAAACTCGTGTTCAGTAACACCAACGGTGGGAATAAAACACAAAGTTTTTACACTGTAGACTGCGTTCCTTTATACGAAAGGCAGAACCTAATATCAGCCAAACTTGCATAAAAAGCATTTGGTGCCTTCAGTGCCATCATGGTGAAATTAAATTACCTCTGTTCCACACATTTTGTGAGAAACACCATCGCTGAGAACCCCACTCGGCTAAATGGTTGTTCGTTCTGCTTGCCAAATGATCTTGTGATTGTGGACAGAATCTCCATTATGTTGACACCATAAATGTAAACCTAACGCTCAGTCTAATTTCACCTTTAGTCTATGGTTCCTATATCTATTGTAGACGATAAAGGAAGTGCTTATTGTTACTTCGTATTTTGACCGTCTTTTCAAATCTCAAATCTATTCTGTTCACTGTTCTGGGAAATTAAAAAATCAACATATAGGGTGAGTGCACCAGTAATTGACACCTTTAGAGTGATTTTTCATATTTTTAATAGTTTAATCATCAGAAACTACTATTACACAATGTTCAAATTAATATAGGTTTTAATAGACAGTCCGGGACATATATATGTTAAAGTTTATCCATTCAGAAATTAAAATATTTTTAATGAATTTTTATTTTGTACTCACTCGATGGTCCAGTAATTGACAACCAATGCACCAGTGTTTGACACACTGTATTAAAAATCCAATATCTAACGCCAAGCTTCTGACACTGCGTAAAATTTATGTACATTCTGTTACAAGAAATGTATTTTTGATTCCAAAGAGTCGTGTGCAATATAGAACGTTATTTATTTCTGACAGAGAACCGATTCCTTTCCATAAACGCTACTCCAAAATAGTTTCTTTGTAATGAGCTACCGAAGTGAACTTGAACTCGCGAAGAAATCTATCTGAAGGAGCTGCGTAAGCAGTTCCGGGGGTTGGCGAGCGAGAGCGAGCAGCGGGGCGGCGGAAGGGAACCCTGTAATAAAATTATACATTCGAAAATGTGTTTGAAATGTACCTACTGATATAATATTCTAAGGAAGATGCTCCATTTTAATACCAGTCTGAAAAATATATTTTGAGAAAGGTCAGTAAACTACACATCAGAACCGCAAAAAGAATGTTGTAGAATTAGCAGTAAGAAAATGCATTAAATTTGTGAAAAAGAGTACAATTTATTTTTGAAAATGCCTTATAATTTCGAAGGATTTGAAATTTCTTACTTTTGTAACGGCAGTAGCCTCGAACTCGGTCGTGTCAAACTGATAGCCTTTGTCACATTTTTTTGTCCGCCAGGAGTCAGTTTCTGTCCAATTTCCAGATGCGATAGTTTCATTATAATCAATATCATACATATAACAAAATGGGTCGTCTGGAGGTCTGATCAGTAGCTTCTGGGCTTCAAGTGAAATGTTAGAAGAAGCAACTTCAGGAACAAAACACCAATGATCAGGTGTACTTGTCATGAAAATGGAACTCATAAAGAACCAAGGAACCACTAGGTAAGTTGGAATTAGAAAACAGGTCATCAACAGTTTCTGATACAATCCAAATCCACCAACATCTTCCAGTATATCTTCGAAATTCATTGCTGAATGAATTTTTCTTGCTTGACCGTGAACAGTATTTTTGGCAATAAAAATCAGTTCGTGAAAATCGGCGGTTTTTATTCTCATTTTAGGCAAATTTTAATTTTCCAGCTGTATGTATGGTAAATAAGAATAAAATCACTGACATATGCATTTTACCGAATAAGCAGTCTACGACAAAACATGTGACATTCCATCATGTGTTGTTATTCCAACGTTGAAATAGAATCAATGTTCGGTAGATGATGTTATTGTAGAAAAATCGCGTAAGTCGTTTAAAATCAGGAGTAAACACTTTTGGCAATAAATGATACTAAAACAGAAATGTTTGCTTATGAGATTATTGAATGCATGACGAGGGAGAAAATGTTTTGTTTTTCCAAATTTTAACCGAAAAAAGGAATTTACTGTTGTAGTGTATTTTAACAACTGCTTATGAAAACAGACATTATGATCTTTTAAATATTTGATTTATTAAAAATTTATTTTAAATCAGGAATTTTACTGCCAATTTTGAATACAGTGAAACCCCGCCATTTTTCCGCCTCGTTATTCGTACAACTCGCTATTCGCCCAACTTGTTCAAGTAAAATTCAACTCGCCATTCGTACTTGTCCCACGATTCGTATGGCGACAGGGGCCAGCTGAGTTGCCAGCTTGGCTTTTTTTAAGAAAAATTTTGAGAAATTATGCTCATTTTGAACTCGTCTGGAAATAATTTGTTTGGCGTTTTGGATTTTTTAAAAATTTTAATAATTTTTTAGATTTTAATGACAATTTTAACTTTCTAAGAGGGCAGCAAGAGGAAGTTGAAAAACTTTCTTCTTCACCGGAGTAGTAAGGAAAGCATTTCCTTTGCAGAAATTAGAGCTGCGTTACCCCTGCGAGAAAACACAGAGAGTGGTAGAAAAATGGCATCCCAACACTGCTGTGGTCAACAGCATTAACTTGTTCAACGACAATGTTATTGACCGTTTTAGAAAAATTCTGAACAATCGTCAAATGCAGACAACGTTGGACAGGTTTTTAGAGAGAGAAACCGAAGATTCTTCTAGTGCAAAAAGACAGGAAAAAGAAAGAACAGCAGAAAGGGAGAAAACATCAGAAGGGATGTTACCTGATGTTTTTATGGAAGGGGACTCCTCTTCCAACCATTTCTCTTCCTCCTCTCAACATTCCACTTATGCCCTCAGCTCACCTCAGTACAAGCAAAGTGCAGTTAAATTTTTATTTACCTATAATTTCATGTACAGTACTGTACATTTGTTTTTCGTAGAGTTAAATAAGCAACCATCTGTGGGTCTGGAACGGATTAATCCAATTTACATTGTATCTTATGTGAAAAAAATGATTCGCCATTCGTATAAATCGCCATTCGAACTGCCTCCTGGAACGAATTATGTACGAATAGCGAGGTTCCACTGCATTATAAAGTCAAGTAAAATGTATGTGTGGATCTGCTGCGCCATTATGTATATTTCTACAGAATATGACGGTTTTTGTTGAAATCAGATCACAAGTTGAATTTTAGACGATTTTTACTTTTCGGTTGTTGTCAAATCTGCTGACCAAGTTTTAGTAGCAACTTTAGAGGTACGTCATAATTTATTTTATTCACATATAATTAAGGCTATATCTTTGGAATGATAGTTATTTCTTCTCCTTTTCGTTTGGTGTAAGTATTTAGAATTTTTTTACTTCAATATTGTGTTTATTAAGAAACCGAGCTGTGACAAAATATTTCATTTGATAACTTCCACTTTTACGTTTTCAAAGCACGCATATTGTATTTTCTATTGGTCACAAAACCTGGCACTGCACATGAAGCTATTGCAGTTGTGAACTTATGCATGTATATATAGATATATATGTGTGTGTGTATGTACTAGGGGTGTAATGAATATTCGGCCACTATTCGGGTATTCGGTCTAATTCGGCCGAATAGTCACCTCATGACTTAACCGAATACTCGGCTTGGCCGAATGCTGGGTAAGATCAAATTCGTCCTGGCAGAATATTGATGATACTATTCGGCCGAATAGTTCTGCTACAGTGGAAATGTAAGAAAAAAAAGAAATTAGTAGATTTAAAAGATTTAAAATTGTATTATAGTTATTGCAAAAGAATGCATTAGTATATGGTTTTAACAAATAAAAGTGATTTCGAAAAAAAGTACTTTTTTAGAATTGTTTTTAGGTTTGACTGAACAAAAACGGATTTTTAAGTTATAAAATTGTATTTTATACTTAGCATTTGCTCCCAAAAGCTGGCAATAGTTACTTATGATAGATTTTATTTTGTTATTATTAACAAAGTGGAAGTCAGACTTTGTTTGGGTAGACTGATTTATTGTGAATTTTGGGCAAGAGAGAAACGTGAAAAGCGTAGAATATATCATGAACATTAAAATAGCATAAGTTATTAGGGTTTTTGAAAATTAAAATATATTTCAGTTAAATGCATTAAATTTTAATGTATCTTTTAAAAATAGGTATATAAAAAACCCATAAAATAAAAATATTAACTCCTAATAGCTTTTAAAATATCTGCATAAAACTATTTTGAGCAAGGTAAAGTTCACTAAACAATAGTATTTCTTTAAGTTGAATTAAATAATTGCCAAAATAATGGTAATGCTTACATTAAAACCTCTCGTTTCTATTCCACTTGTGGGTGAAATTACCAGCTTTATTGCACTCAAGACAGTACATTAATTTTAGATATTTTTATATTCTTAACAAACAGAATTAAATCATACATCATAGATTAAGGTGTGGGATTGGTGTTTGACTTGGTATACTTTTTAATATGACTAATGCTTTCTATTGCAACGATTTTCTAGAATTTTTAATATTCGGTGGCTGAATATTCGGTATTCGGCCTAAGACATTGGCCGAATATTCGGCTTCGGCCTAGTGGAAATGGCCGAATATTCGGCTTCGGCCTAGTGGAAATGGCCGACTATTCGGCTTCGGCCTAGTGGAAATGGCCGACTATTCGGCTTCGGCCTGGAAGGAATGGCCGAATATTCTTTATTCGGCCAAATCACTATTCGTTACACCCCTAGTATCAGAGTTTTAAGTTTAAAAATGAAGTCAGCACGTCAGCATATCATGTCCTTTTTATAGTTCGGCTCTGGTAGTTTTACGATTGACTAGGTAAATGTTTATTAATTCTCGGGGAGTTCAGAGAAGAAGAGGAGTCACTATTACAGGCGTTGAATTGAGATGGGTTGTTTTTGCAGCGGTATTGGGACGATAACAGAACTCAACTGAGCGCCAATAACAGTTACCACTTTCTGTGAGATCTCCCAGGAGACATAAACACTTTCAAGGTCAACATTAAATAGAGTATCTTGTTTGTCAAGAATATGAGGGGTGTGGAAAACAATTTGAAATGCACCGCTTTAAAAGAAAGGAACGTAAATCTATTTCCAGATTCAGAGAAAGATGGTGGGCACTGGAAAATTGTTTATGTGTAGCTGTTCAACTTATGTCTTGAAATTTTATTCTTCACGAAATAAACGGCACCTTATAAGACAAAATGATGACGTTTTGTTTAGTTCAAACAGCACCAATATTAATTTTCAACCACTATGGTTAACGTCGCACTGCGATGGTAACCTAACTCAACTCTGTGTGCGACAATAAAAATTCTGCCACTCATTCACCTCCCCAGAAGGAAATAAACTCTCTCAAGGTCAAAGCTCTTCTTATCAGAGACAAGCAGCGTTATATTTCATACCGATTTCACTACAATGTAATTTTTATTAAGCGAAAATTTATTTGCTGTATTGCTTTCTGATACATAGAAGCTTTAAAAAAGCTGTATATTTTGATCTCCTTGAAAAATTGTAGGTAAATTGAAAACACAGTAAATAATATACCACTCAAAAATGTTTAAGTCACCTTTTATTATAATAACATTTTTTCGAAATTTGTTTTGAAAAAATATAATTATCTATTACTGTTATTATTTTGACTATGTATACAAAGTCTTTCAAAAATTTTTAAAAAGAGAAGTCATACAATATACAAAATACTAAGTTAAAATGCGCAATGCATAGATACTATAAATTGCACAGAATCCTACATTTTAATTTCTTGCAGTTCAAATGAATGATGCTTTAAAAACTTTAGATACTGCAAACAATTATTTTACACAGATACAAGCATATATAATAATACAACTTTCTGATCAAGGACGATTTCGCAAAAATTGCAAGGATCTTAAATACAAGCTCTTAATTTCTCAATTAAAATGTATTTTCTTCATAGGTGTTTTTAATCTTAACCTCATTTTTTTTTTTAATTTTGTTTATTTTTATTTTTATTTATTTATTCATTTATTACATTTTGCTTCATTTACACCAGAAAAGTTCAAAATGCTGGATAAAATTTTAGGAATAAATTCGACATATTTCTGTCCTAAACTGCTGTGAGAGCTTTCTTAAAATCAACCACAGAATTAATTACAAATAACTGCAACACTTTTTATTGTTATGCACTTAAACGATTATCATTATGTTACAAAATTTTAAATAAAAAAGGCAAAATGTATTGTTTATGTTCTAAATTATTTAACATCATAGAAGACTATGATAACGAAAATCTTTCGTATCTCCATTTATATTTTATCATACTTTACTATTTTTTACTTTTTAATCCAATTCCACTTTAAGTGGGTTTTAAAGCAATTTGTTACAATTAAAAGTAATTAGTTTGAGTTTAAATGCTTGAATGTATACAGTTAAAAAAAAAATAAAAAACGTTAAAAAAAGTCATTGAAACCTTGCTTATTGAACGGAGAAGTAAAAAAAAGGCATTGAAACCTTGCTTATTGAACGGAGAAGTTTACCCGTAGTATTGCTTTTCGCTTATTGCTTTGACCGAGAAACAGATCGATTGAGATATCAATCGGATTATTTGCATTATTGCTCAATGAATGTCTTTTTATTACAAGTGAAAAATATAGTTTTTAAAGCGGATCTTATACAATACATTAATTTAAATCTGTGGGTTTGAACAGGCTGCTGCGGCAACGCCCCGTTTCTATGGTTCCAAATTTGTTCCAATAATAAATACTTCTGCCGAAAGACCATTAAAAGTATGAGTGCAAAACTCTGATTAAGTTAAATAAAACATTCAAAACTATTCAAAATTAAGTTAAAGGAATTTAATAAAAAAAGCAAAAAGAGTGCACAGATAAATTTAGAAACTTGATAGATGGAGAAGAAAAATTAAAACATTACAAATATTGTAAGGAAAAAAGATAAACTATTTAAAAATTATTTAAAGTGCATCGAAAGAATAAAAAGTTGAAATGCTTATAAAAAGTGCTTGTAAAAGTGAGAAAAGAGAAAAGTACAGTGGACTCTCGATATCTGGAAAACCTTGAAATGTCGGAATGTTATTAACTCCCCCCCCCCCCTCTTCATCGGTATTCCATAGGGCGCCTACACACGCTTCAACATGCTTCACAAGCTTGCATGTGCAAACATGTTTGTGCAAGCAAACTTGAACGTGGGCAGTAAAATTTTGCATAAGCGCGATGTTTGCTCAATTATCAACGTTGTTTGCGAAATTATAAACGATGTTTACGCAAATATCGCGCTTATGCAAAATTGCTTGCACAAACATGCTTACACAAATATGCTTAACTAAGCAATTTTGCATAAGCGCGACGTTTGCGTTAGCGACGTTGGTTGATGCTTGTGCAAACATCGCGGTTATGCCTTTAGACTGGCCTTTAGACTTATTATCAGCTATCTAATCAGGCCTCTAATTTTTTGAATGATATTCGTGCATGTTGCGTGTTTAGATGAATTTTTATGTTTCGGCTGGGACGTTGTTCTCTTAGAAACTCAGTAAGTATCTCATGTCTTTTTCAGCGTCCTTTTGACATGAAAAATGAAGATATCGAGAATGTACTGCACCGAATAAGTACCCTATGTACCTAATAAATAAGTACATTAATAAAAAATGCAAAAGCTCAAAAATGTTATAAAAGCTCCTCTGTAGAAGACCTATTTTGAGACTTAAATAGCAGTCATATTTAAATTTTTATTACATTGAAACCCTCATCATCTGTTCGATTTATTTGGTTTTGGAGGAAGACCCAATAGTACAGCAACTTCGTCGTATTCAGTGGCTCTTCTGAACCAATCAGACATGTCGTAATTCTGCAGATAGCCGCCGTACTTAGTCGGAATAACAGGTCGTGGAAAAAACTGGAATAATTCTTCCGGGTTGGAGTGGAAATGTGCCTTGGGAAAATAAAAAAGAATTATTACAACAAATTTTGCGAATAAGCTATACACGCACTCAAAATTTTGAAACAGCACCAGTAAGTCAAGTATAAGCATTTTCCAAGAACTCTAACTCAATTTGGGTATCACCTCCAATATGTGTGTGTAAATCTTTTTGATCAGGTAAATGGACAATTTTAAAACAAATGCAAGGATCTTACACACAAGTTTTTCTTTCTTTCTATTTTTTAAAGAAATTTTTCGCTCATTTATACTTTAGAAAAATTCAAGAATCTAAAATAGGAAATTGTAGCGATAGTTTCGATGCAATGCGCTCTTATGCTACTGCAAAGCGGAAATTTTAAAATAAGTCATATTTTCCGTTGCCCCTATCTCCCCAAAACTGATGAATGCACATATTGTGGAACTGTGTTTAAAACGTAAATTAGTTTAAAATGTTGATAAATTTGACAAGCTCTTACTGCCTACCCTTCTTTTTTCTGTAAGATCTATTTTTTCACCTCTCTCGCTCTTTATTCGTAATTTTTAATTCTAAATTGGCATAAACTCAATGTTTAGCACATATGTAAATGCTTTAGGGCACCGGAATAAATGAACTGAAATTGAAAAAAAAAAGTGCATGCATTTTTACTGGAAATGAAACGTTAATGAAAACAAAAACATGGGGATTCGGTGCTGAAGTGAAGTTTTGCATTCAATTTTCGCTTGAAAAAAAAATTAAAAAATGACACAGTTCTAGACACACACATAACGTTACATTTAATGCCTAATTAACAGTACAATATCTACTGAATTTTTCAACTTACGTAGTATTATCAGCCATGAAAATATTCATTTTTCTTTTATTAATGCTCAATTCAGTAAATATAGTTTTTTACACGAACAATATAATGATATATATATATATATATATATATATATATATATATATATTGCAAGAGCATTTGATTGCACATCATTTGCTCCAATGCAACAAAGATGAATGAGATTGCAAGAATAAAACATAATAAAACTACACAAGATTAAATCAGCGTGAAAAAAAAAAGATGTAATTCATAACACTAGCAACATCAGAACTATGATATACACAAACAAAATTTAATTGGTGGTTCTCGACTGCATCAACTCCCTGGCAATATCGGCTATATATGATTTCTTTATGCAATGAAGGACAGCTTAGTAAATGGTTTTTGTCCACAATGAAATAAGTACATTGTTGTTTACGTGTAAAATACAAGGCTGTTGCATATCTCTTGTGTAGATTCTTCGTTGCAACAAATAGTTTTTAAATATAGTCTACGTACTCTACTTTTTATCTTTTCAGGTAGAAAAGGTTTCATCATGGACCATCCTGTCTTGAAAGTAACAGAATTGTTCAGAATATGAATGGATTTAAAGCGACCAGATGACGTCTCCTGGAAGAGAATAAATATCACTACTGATTAAAAAGAAGAATGTAAATGGTAGATACAGTGTTATTAAAGCAAAAAAAAAAATTGCAAAATCATTGCACACACGTGTTTTATGTTTACAAGGATTAACGTTTTTAATGCAGCAAATGTTTTGAGTTTCCTACACTTTGCAGCAGCCGCTAAAGAAGCGCTTGGTGGCTGTTGTTTAGCGTTGGAAACTCAAAACGTTATTTCACATTGAAGAATTGTAATTCCAAAACATGCATGAGATAATTTTGCAATTTGAACGTTTTAACAATTTTGCTTTTATTATTTCAACTTATTACAAAAAGGTAATTGTTTGTATCTCTGAATCTGAAAAACAAAGAAAATGAAAATTGTAACTCCTCTACCATATTATTAAATTTCAATTTTAATAACAAGTCTAAATGAATCTAATTGTTTATTTCGTGATAGTAGATGTAAACTAGTCAAGAAGAGAAAATTGAAAAATTGCCCCCAATCACGGTCCGACTGGCTGCAAAACCTTCTCAGTTTTACCTTATAGGTACCGATCGGGGTACTATTAACATTATTGAAAGCGTCAAATGTTCATAAGGAATACAGTTTTGAAACAAAACAACTCAAAAAACAGAGAAAACAGAATGATAAACATTTTCAGATGAGAACAGACAATCAATACATATATACAAATTTACAATATAATGAGTCATAAGATAAATAACAGTTTTGAAAACAAGGTAATGAGTAGTAGCGTTTAATACATTAGTAATATAAGAAAGTGAGCAATTATTAGAATAAAATACAACACTTAAAAGCTGGGCAAGTATAATGCAGAGCAGAATAATATTTCTCAGCAGTTAACCGAAAAAAACATAGCCAAGAAGGGGTAAAAAACACGCGTGCTTCGAGTTGACGGTTAAGGACCCCTCGCACGCTCACCACAATAGCAATGGCAACGTGAATTTGCAACGCAGTGTCTCTTTCATTTGACCAATGGCCCTCTTTTTGCATTGATCGACAGGATGCATCAATCTCTCAGTACCGAAACCACGTCTTCTGCATGGGACTCTTCTTTGGACTCACCTCTGCCACCATGGTACCCTCATCGAACTTTCCCGTCCAATTAGCCTTGTAATAATACGATGATACACCCATTCAATTTGGAAGAATTCTACCGTAGGACCCTGCTCATATTTACATGCCTGCTTAAATCCTGAGCACTTTCAATGTTAAATCATAGCAACTTCTTCACACTTTCTGAAACAGCCCACAATTCAACGCTTGACTGCATTAACTTAGCACTGCATCTGCTTACCATCGATAAGATCTAGAAGTTGATGGTGTGCTTATAGCATGCGCATGCGTGAGCATTAATAAATTTGGAAATTAACACCACTAATTGCATGTGCACCTTTTCCTGATCATGTGGTTTCATTCTTGGTGCTCTTGTTCCAATTCCAGGCAATGTACATAAACATGTGTGTCAGTACTAATAGAAGAAATGATGAATACCAATAAATGTAAGATGGGCGACAAAACGACGCATTGTGTTACCTATTAAAACCAGTTAGGTTTTTTTAGTAGTATCATTAGCAACTTGAAATTATGCATTTTACTTTCGCATCGCAATGTGCGATGAAGTACATTTTGTCAGATAGCTGTGTAATTAAACCAGCCTGTGTAATTCTTCTGGTTAGAAGGCATTTCCGGATAGAACCGCTTTTTAATTTTATCAGGAAGATCCACTCGTACTAACCTGAGTCCCATGATAAAGCTGGTAAAGATTGGAGAAAGTGCAGTACTTTAAGTGTTTCAACGGATTGCTTCGGACATCGACGATGACCTTGAATCCTGTGATTTGAGTCAATGGTTCGCGGATGGATTGGGAGAGCAGAATCATTCCTCCACTTCTAAAATCTTTGAATTCCAAATTCTCTGGATCCCAATTGTCTGCAATAAATCGTCACAATTTAAAAAAATCAGTTGAGTATACGGTGTGGTTAAAAAATAAAAAAGAAGACGAAGAAAGAAAGAAGGAAAAGAAGAAGAAGGAAAAGGTTCGTGAAGTGATTTTTTCTTCTTCGGTGTGGTACAGAAGTGGACATGTTCCAAATTTGTAAAAAGGTTAATTGCCGCCAAGCAGCTGTAAAACGTACCACAGGAGATGGTCGGAAAATAAAAGGAAAACCTCCAAGCGAGGATTTAAAAAATGCGTCAACATTAATAGCCTTTTAGGATTAGAAAGTTTTTTCTAGCTTATTCCCCCTAACCCTTTTTCTGTCTTAGAACGTTTCCCCCCGCATCCTATAATACCATAAACCACCGGTATTCAATTTATGTTTTTCGCCTGAGCACACACATAACAACTATTTCACACTGATGGTAACATAAAAATTAATAAAAGTTGAAAAAAAAAGAAGAATGCAAGTAGTTTATAACAGTGATTCAACCAGCTTGAAGTGAAGGTATGAGCTATCAACCGTAAGAGAATTTTGTAAAGATGTCACTTACCTAATTGTATGAGCATGATGGCACAGCCTTCAGGACATCTGCAGGGCAGAACTGTAACTATTTCTTGGCTTACTAGTTTGATGATAGCGCTAAAGTTAATATTTGAAAACATATCTCTGTATTTTCTTCGAAAGACCACGAATCTTTTCAACACCGAGAGTGCTTTGTCTACGTCATGTTTCCTAAAACGAAGGTACTGGAGAAGGAATCTGTCATCGAATTCTTCACCAACAAAAGTTTCGTCTTCTAATGGAATAGAAGCATTTATTAGTAGTGTGTTTTATTTAAATCCGAAGAGTAAAACATTTATTCTTACTTTTCATCATGTCCCTGAGCATTCTTATATTATGCATCCGTTTAGCTGGGGTTTCATTCAGTTCTACTTCGGCTTGCTTCAGGAAATTATCTGGAATGTATTCGATCTCGAATGGCAACAATCCTTGCTTTTTCCAAATTTCTCCCTTCTGATCACACATCTCTAATTTTCTGTAATTGCGCAATTCTTTATTCTCACTTCTACAACATATTTTTGATAAAAAAATGGAAAAAACTCTGAATTTTTAAGAATTAATGTATGCAATATTATATGATTATGTTTACAGAATTATTATTTTCTAACATTAATGTACTATTCAATGAAGATAGTCACATTTTTATCACATTCACTTCAAAGCGAAGACTTCCTGAATAATTCTGTTTAAAATTTTCCATGTAAAAAAAAAAAAAAAAAAAAAACAAATAACGCACTAGAGTGAATTATTAAATTTTGGGAATGACTAGAAAATTTACACGTGATCACCAAACAAAATTGCAAAAATTCTAAATATCTTCTTAATATAATATAATCTTAATTGTTCTGAAAAATAGGAAAAAAAAAAGAAGAATTTCTCTGCCTTCTTTTTTCTTCTTTATTGCGAGAAGTCTCCCTTTTAACGATGAAAGTTCCAGTCTTCACATTGAATCGTTAAATCAAAAGTGACGAATTGACTGAAGTTGGATTCAACTTAAATAGTGTGAAATTTTGAGACTCTATTTTTTCGCGCTAAAGAAACACTCCGCAAGAGTATTTTTCTTTAATGAACACCAATTGTATTTTTTTATTTCTTTCTTAATATTTTAAATAATTATTAATTTGTTTACTTTGGCAATGGCAAGTAAAACACGTTGGGATTTAAAATTAAGGATTGGAGGTTCAATATATATATATATTGCGCTTTTGCTTTCACTTGTAAAATATATATTGCATAAAAATTGTTTCTACTTTACTTATTTAGTTATCATCTTTTACTTGTTCAATTTAAAAAATTTATTTTTTCGGTATTTTTGTGGTAATTAAGTATTTCGTTTTTTTCCCCTATATTTGTGTGGTTGTTTGCTAACAAATAAACATGTAATTCAACAGAAATCCATGTTTATACATTGTTAGAAATCTCATCATGAAATTACGGTTAAAATGACCGGCAGCAGTCTGTCCATCTAATTCACCTTTAAATTTACGGGTTGGAACATTTTTCTATCTTAATGGCACCTAACCATTTCCAATCAACTTGGTTAAAAAGCCATAAATACAAAAGTTTACGGTTTTATAACCATTTCAAAATGATTTCAAAACAATTTTTTTAACGTTTTTGAACCATTTCGAGGCGTAGAAAGAGTCCGACAAAAATGCAAAAATCTTAGGAGCCAGGGGAAATTTTTAGGAGCCAGCTATAATATTTTCATTTGCGAACTAGTCGCCACCTGAAAAACTAGTCGGCAAGGCATTTTTTTAGTCGCCCGGGATTTGTCGGACCCTGGATATAGTGTAAATAAAAATCTTAAATAGCTGCATTTCTACTTGAAGAACTACAGTAATTTTAAAAACTGTGACAGGCGGGCATGAAAGTTCGATTCAGAAAATGTAATTATTGGAAGCAATGGTTACAGTTATTTTTATTATTATTATTATTTTGAATAACTCTGTAGCATATAAATTCCTTTACTACAATAAGAATCCAAATCGTCCTAAGATTTTTTTTCATACAAATACGGTAGAATCTTTTTTTTATTTCACATATGTACGCAAAAAAAAGTCTTCCTATTCATAAGAAACGAATAAAACATCTTGGAAAAACGAAATATTTCTATTAAAAAGGGGAAAATATATTGTTTAATTATTTAGTAAAACAGCATTGGAGAATTAATTCTTTATAAGTGATTTGCAATTTAAAACATATACAATTTTCAAGAATTATAACTGTGTCGAAAATTTTCCAAGCACAATCGTGTCCTTATCGAATATTATAAATGGTAAGAAGAAAAACAGTACTAACGAAAACTTAAAAATATAATCTAATATAACAATTTAATGAAAGAGAATTAGAAAATAAATTTATCATAAGACGACATAAAACAGTTGCGTTTTTCAAGAACAATAACCTTGCGGAAATTTTTCCAATCATAGTCGTATCTATATCGAATATTATTATTTTTGTTAAGGTAAATAGCAATAACGAGGACTTATATTTATAAAGTAAAATAATTTTAGTACTTTATAAACATAAGTTTAAGCTTTTATAAGAAAAACAACAGTAAAGAAAACTTGAAAAGTTATCTAATCTAACAGTTTAATAAAATATTAGAAAATAAATTCATCATAAGTTATTGGCAACATAAAATAATTGAATTTTTCAAGCCTTCCGGAAAATTTTCCAAGCTAATCGTATCTGTATCGAGCATTATAATTCTTGAAAAGATAAACAGTACGAAAGAAAACATGTTTATGAAGTACAAATAGCTTTCGCTACGAAAACAAAAAAATATAAATAAATAAAAAGCTTATATTAGATATTATTGAGCAACTAAACTTATTATTGTAAAATCTGAGAAACAATGAGCACATTCTGAGATTTCAAAACAGATACAGCATATAGGGCTTTAAGTAGAGAGCAAACTACCGTTTCCTGTTGCCGATTGCATCTTAATGTAGTTATTCCTTTTTATTTTTTCCCTGCTTAGAAAGGCGTCCGATATTAAAAAGCGTTTTCATGAATGAATTAACATTTTCGAGTATTACATAAGCGGTAAAATAAAAAATAAAACTTAAAACTTCCGCTTATTTGTTTTCTCAAATTTAATAATTGTGTCATTGATCTTTTACTCACTGCAAGAGTTTGCGCTAAATTGAAATAACCAGCTTTCAGAATAGACCTCTTTTTTCGTACTGACATATTTATGACACTGATTTCAAAACATATAACTCAGTAAAATAATGTTATCGTCACCATTTAACAGTTTTCCCAATAAGCTCCGATATCAAAAAAAGTAAACACCAATTAAATACCAGATGTTCAAATTTAATAATTTCGTGGTCCAATAGGTTGAAGTAAAAAAAAAATCATTAACAGCAAGGTATACTTCTAAATTCTATATTTCTATTCGAATTTTTCTGTAAAACATCGCTACGGTATCACGAATAAAATTTTATTTTACTCGTATTAATTGATAAACAATGTTTCCATAAAAAGCTTTCAATATTTCGATCGTAAAAACTATCAAGTTTTGCCATTCCCACTACGAAAACTAAAAAAGAAAATGTTAACATTTCTTAAACAACACTTAAATCATTTGTTTTAAAACAAGTTTTAAAATTCGCACCTTTTCAATCTCGAAATGCACACCATCAAATAAAAGTACTTATCCTATGCCCCCAAAACCTAGTGAGTTCTTTTAGCTCGAATTTTTGATTACTGTGTGAAACCAAAAACGTTCTATTGTTAAACTTTTTACCAGATTTTTTATTTTTCTGTAATGTTTATTATAATTTCTGTGCAATGCATTTTTAACACACTCTCGAAATGGCTGCTACCATTGGATACTCGTTTTTGTACAAACTATCAACAAACGAGATTATTATTTTTTAATTACAAGACTATTTTTGACAAGAATTTTGGCCTTTAAAAAAAATACTGCGATTATTTTGTATAGTATCTCATTATCCATGCATTTGTGTAGAATGTTCTTATAATTCTGACACAAGGGCACGAAATGTTTATTGCAAATTTGCACTTTATAACCGTGACGGTCTTTTATCTACCATCGACTTGAAGATAATTCGTTACAACTGAGTCGTTTTTTCAGAAGACTTTTAACAGACATATTTATGGAAGTTTTTTTGTGTGTGTGTGTGTAATTAGTATTGCATGTTTTGAATAAATATCTTTTTGTGAAATATCAACAAAACTTATTTGCTCTAATATTCATGTTTTTAAAACCACAAATATGGAATCATATCAAAGACAAAAAATTTCGCTTTTTCTTTAAAAATTGCAAAATTAACGTGCTTTTGAAATGCTCAATTTAGTAGTCAAACAGGCTACGAGATACTTTACACGCACAGGTAGTAAATAAAGAGTTTTGCTTACCTTAACTTTTGAGTAATAATTTTAAATGATTAAAGATTCGATTCCAAGTCAAAATGTAAACTAACCCAAAACAGAACAACACTCGTTTTCATTTAGCATTTCAACCGAGTTCATTACACAAACATGTTTGCTGTCCCGTTGAACTAAACGGGAAATTAAGTTTGCCACCTTTGCAATTTCGTTTGCTCCGGCAAAAAACGAAACCATTTATTATTAAAAACTTCCTCTTAAACGTCATTTAGCAGAACTTATTTTCCACCTCAGAATGACGTCTCAAACGCAAACAGCTTCTTGAAATACTGATGAAGGTAAAATAATGGCTCTGTCTTTGTCAAGGTAAAAATCTCTTCAATTATGGTTGGCTGCATGCGTCAAAAAGAGATCATAATTGGGTAAATTAGTGCAATACCTAGAAAATGTCAGCTTAATACGGTAAATGGACTTTTTTATGTCTATAACTAAACAGAACTTTTTCCTTGTCAAAATTTTCTTACAAGCTCTGAGTCATTAGAAAGATTGTTTATACAACATAATGCTTTAGTGAAGAAATTCAAAAATCTCACGTGAACAGACTTCACTCCAAAATTCCTAATTTATTTTTCCAGTTTTATTTTTGTTTTATCTTTTATTCTACGCTATATTCTTTAATTTAGTTTAAATTTGTCAATTTGGTCTCACAACCAGGCATTAGAGTTTTTAAAACCAAACCCCGAATTATTTGCATATTTGATACAAATAACCCAAAATCTACTTTAAAACCATTCAGTATAATATATATTTAACTTTAAACACCTTTACATATATTTGCTCTAAACATCCATTGAATATAATAAGCATCTACTAGTAAGCATAGTGAAATACATAAACGTCTTTGAATATCTTATACAGTTGCATTAAACATAATGACGTAATAAATATTATTCATATTTACTTACGTCATTACATTACATACATACATTAAATGCTATTGAATATCACACGCGAATTTTTTAAAAGCTATTGAATATCGTATACAGTTGCATTAAACAACAATAAATATTATTCACATTTACTTACGTCGTTACATTACATACATACATTAAATGCTACTGAATATCACACACGAATTTTTTAAACGCTATTGAATATCGTATATAGTTGCATTAAACAACAATAAATATTATTGTTGTTTAATGCAACACACACAATCTTTCTAATGATTCACATTTACTTACGTCCTTACGTTACATACATACATTAAACGCTATTGAATATCGTATGCAGTTGCATTAAACAATAATAAATATTATTCATGTTTACTTACGCCGTTACATTACATATATACATTAAATGCTAATGAATATCACACACAGACTTTTTAAACGCTATTGAATATCATACACTTTTGCTTCAAAAGTGATTGAATTGTGGAAAAATTGCAGAATAGCATGATAAACATACGGTACAAATTCGTAACTTCATCTGGCTCCACGTTGGTTTCGAAAATTTGTGAAAGTGGGTGAATAGTACGTAAATTTTTAGTAAATTTTCAACATTTTTTGCTATTTCTCTTCGTGCTTGCACGGGAAAATGGAAAGTACACTTGAAAAATAAAAGTACACAATTAAAAAATTAATCACTAAATACCTTCTGTTTTCACATTATTGAAACTAGAAACCAGATCTCGTTTCACAGTGAAACCACAGGTCTAAAAATATGAAATTAGCTGAAAATTATGTATACTGGAGGTCAAAATTGGGAGAATCGGTATATTTTATTGCATTTATTTATTTATTTGATTATTCATTTATTTTATTTTATCATTGAGATTATTATTATTATTATTTTAATGTTTCAAATCCCCCCCCCCCTTTATATCTAAACGTATGTTAAAACTATATTTCTTTAAAAACATTTCATCAGTTCCGGAGATAATCGACCCAATGTGAAGATTCTCGTAATTTTAAGCATGAGTATACATTTCAGCACATCAGTGAGCTCCTGTGTTTTCAATGTTTCTTCTTTCACTAGAGTGGAAAAATTCTGGAGTTGTATGTGAAAAAAATTGTAACCTATATGCTACCGGATAAAAGTATTTAATTACATTTTACATACAAAAACGAGCATTCAAAAAAAAAAAATCACTCACTCTCTTTGAGCAAGGCTAAACTTAACGATCAAGTTCAGCCTTGCTTTGAGGAATATCAGTTGTTAGGTTTATGTACCTGCACACAATGTAATGATACATGAATAAAGTACTGAACATCTAACCTCTCCTACCATTAATTATATCACCAGGACGACCAAGTTTACAGTCCGGTAGTATTTTTTGTTTTTTTTTTTCCTTCTTTTTTTTTTTTTTTTTTTTTACGAATAAATATCTATGTATATATATTTGGAAAAGTAGTGTTTACTAAATAAAAATGTTCATTGATTCCGATTATTAGAGCTGTTTCCGAGATACGAGGATACGATAGATATATAGTGTAGATACATACAAATGTTTCATCAGCATCACGATGGTGTCATCGGGTCTTTTAATCTCTTAATGTAATACTTTCTTCGTACTATGTGTGACATAAATTGTTTTAAGTGCGGAAGACTAACTGTAACCGATTGTAACTGTAACTGTGTTCCGATACATTGTGTTTTCGTTCTAAGCTGTATGTTGTTGTGCTCAGTGTTTTCGTAACTTGTACGATGTTCTTAACGTAATAAAAGTTATTTAAAATGCTCAATTTGAAGCATTCACTTGAAATGTGACATGGTGGCAAGCGGTGCAGTCAAAATGGATCTGAAAACTCCCAGTTGTATGAAATTACAAGGAAATTTGGCCGAAAATTGGTCAAAGTTTAAGCAGCGTTTTACTCTGTATTTAGAAGCGTCGGAAAAGACAGGTAAATCCGATAAGTTAAAAGTTGCTTTGTTATTGAATTGTATGGGAGATGAATGTATCGATATATTTAATAGCTTTAAATTAGCTGCTGCAGATGCTGAGAAATACGATACAGTTATCCAACGGTTTGATATTTATTTCGAACCACAGAAAAATACTGTAATTGCACGCTACAAATTTTTTAACTGTGTACAACAACCAACTGAAACTGTTGATTCTTTTGTAACCAACTTAAAAAATCTCGCTAAGGATTGTTCTTTTGAAAATCAGGAAGATAGTTTGATAAGAGATTTATTGATAATTGGTATAAGGGATTGTTCCGTGAAAGAAAAATTACTTATGAATTCAGATTTGAAATTAGAAAAAGCAGTGGAATACTGTAGGGCAAAGGAATCAAGTGAAATTCAAATAAAATACATGAAGGAAGGGTCTGATAGGAAATCAGAAGTAGTGGAAGTTATCAAAACTACAAGAAATAATACTGAAGTAGGGCATAATAGAAATTACAAAAACGAAAGTAAATTAAAGAAACAGGATTATTTCAAGAATAACTGTTGCTCAAGGTGCAAAACAAAACATGCTTTTGGAAAGTGTCCAGCATGGGGGAAAAGGTGTAATAAGTGCAAAAAACTTAATCATTTTGCGATTGCATGCAAAAATAAAAAAGTTAATGAAATAGAACATAATTCCTCTGTTGTATCGACAAATAATACTGATTCTTTTGTGTTGGAATCTGTGAGTGAAGTAAATACTTCAAAGTTTGAATGGAGAGAAAATATTGCTATAAATAATTGTGAAATACCATTCAAAATTGATACCGGAGCTGAAGTTAATATAATTCCTGTTAATTTGTTAAAGAAAATAGATGAAAGCTCAAAAGTAAACAAAACAAACAAAAGTTTGAAATCATATACAGGGCACAATCTGAAAGTGTTAGGAACTTGTAATTTGTGCTGTGAATTCAAAAATAAATTACATGTATTTGATTTTTATGTTGTAAATCAAGAATCAAATGCTATTTTAGGGCTGAAAGCATGTGAACAGTTAGGTTTAATTGATAGAAATATTGCTAAAAATGTAGATACAATTAATAATCTCGATATTGTTCACAAGTATGAAAATGTTTTCTCTGGTAAACTTGGCAAACTGTCATATGTATATGATATTAAATTAAAAGAAAATGCTCAGCCTAAGATTGCTTCTCCTAGAGTTATACCTGCATCTTTAAGGGATAAAGTCAAAACTGAACTTGACAGAATGGTTAAAGCAGGAGTTCTTGAAGAAGTAACTGAACCTACAGATTGGGTACATCCGATTGTCATTGTTCAAAAACCCAATAAAGAAGTTAGAATATGCATGGACCCAAGGCCTTTAAATAAGTACATAAAAAGAGAACATTATCCAATTCCAACCCAACAAGCTATATTTTCAAAAATAGATCAAGCAAAATATTTTTCAGTTTTAGATGCTTCTTCTGCATTTTTGCAAATTCCACTTTCTCCTGAAAGTTCTAAATTATGTACCATTGCTACACCTTTTGGCAGATATAAATTTTGTCGCCTACCATATGGATTATGCAGCTCACCGGAAGTGTACCAAAATACTATTGACAACATTTTTTCCAACTTAGATGGCATAGTTGTTTACATTGATGATGTATTAATTTTTGGAAAGACGGAAGCCGAACATGACAGACGACTTTTATCTGTCTTGAAGAGAGCTCAAGAATGTGGTTTAAAACTCTCACTAAGAAAAAGCCAAATTAAGAAGAAACCTGTGAGATATCTTGGTTATAAATTAACAGATGAAGGAATCTCGGTAAATAATGAAAAAATTGAAGCAATTCTAGATTTTAAGGCTCCAACCAGCAAAGCCGAATTACAAAGATTTATAGGAATGATAACCTACTTGGGAAAGTTTATTGCCAACCTCTCCAACAAAACAGGATGTCTTCGTAGATTATTAAGTAAAGATACTGAATTTCTTTGGACCAGCAATGAACAAAAGGCATTTGAAGAGCTCAAATTGTGCGTTACTAATGCTCCAGTCTTGGCTTACTTTGATATAAGGAAACCTTCAATTGTGTCAGTTGATGCCAGCCAATATGGTTTAGGAGGTGTTTTGATACAAGATGATCACCCCATATCGTATGCTTCCAGTTCTCTCACAGAAACACAGCAACGGTACAGTCAAATTGAAAAGGAACTGTTAGCTGTTTTAAATGGCTGTAAAAAATTCCACTATTTTATTTATGGAACTGAGTTTACAATTGAAACTGACCACAAGCCGCTAATTGGACTATTACAAAAACCTATAGAGAAACTTTCTCCAAGATTACAACGAATGGCTTTGGAACTATTCAAATACAACTTTAAAATTGTGCATGTTCCAGGAAAATATTTGTACATAGCGGATACACTATCACGGTCTCCAACTGATGCCAATGTGGATACAAGTTTCTTAGAAGCAGGAGCCGCTACTGTTCACACTATTTTGAGCGCTAGTGATGAGAAAACCGAAGAACTTCAAGAAGCTACCAAGCTAGATGAAGAATTGCAACAGCTGAAATTTTACATACAAGACGGATGGCCTAATGAATACAAGAAACTTTCCGAAAATCTAAAGCCGTATTGGGATAAGAAGTCGGAATTGCATTACCATGATGATTTGGTATTTATTGGAAATAAGTTGGTCATCCCTAAGAAAATGCGTGGTGAAATTCTACAGAAATTACATGTTGCACATCAGGGCATAACATCTTGTCAAAATAAAGCAAGAAACTCTATTTATTGGCCAAATATGACAACAGAAATCAAGAACTTTATAAACAGTTGCAGAATTTGTCAGAAATTTCAAAAATCAAATCCAAAACAAGTGATGATACCATACAACATACCCAAGCATCCTTGGATTGATGTGGGAATAGATTTTATGTATTTAAAAGGAAAAGATTACTTAGTGGTCATAGACTATCATTCAAAATTTATTGAAGTGAGAAAAGTCGAACAGAAAACTGCAGAAGCTGTCATAAGTGCATTGAAACAAATTTTTAGAACACATGGAATAGCGAAATGCCTGCATTCAGATAATGGACCGCCATTTGACAGTTATAAATTTCAAGCTTTTCTTAAGGAATATGATGTGAAACATGTCACCTCTTCACCAAGATACCCTAAATCCAACGGGATGGTAGAACGTGCAATAGGCACAATCAAGAATCTGATGCTGAAGGTATTGGAAGATAATGGAGATCCAAATTTGGCACTGATTGAATACAATAACACCCCAAAATATCATTTACCATCGCCGGCACAAATGCTTATGGGAAGATCATTGAGGTCTCTACTGCCTACTAAAAAGAATATATTAAAACCGAAATTTACAACAGCAGAGACTTATAAGAACTTACTGAGTAATCAGGAGATGCAAAAGAAATACCACGACCGATCACATGTAAATCTAGAAAATTTAAAATCTAATCAACCAGTGTACGTTCAACTAAATCGCAGAGACTGGACACCGGGAACTATTCTGGAAAAGCTAGATGCTCCACGTTCATACTTAGTGAAAACTGCTGCTGGAAGTGAACTTAGGAGGAATAGAATTCACTTGAGGCCAGATCAAGGTAATCCTTCAAATAACCAGTCAACAACTGAAGTTCCTATTCAGCCTTCTAGTGTCAAGTCGCCGAATCCTGATCCTGTTCCTGTACCAGTCCCGCCTGATCCTGATCCGGATGCTGTCAACAAGCCCATTATGACCACACGATCCGGGAGAGTTGTTAAACCCATAAAAAGACTTGACTTGTAAATAGTGTATATATGAAACTTGTTAAAAAGGGGAGATGTGACATAAATTGTTTTAAGTGCGGAAGACTAACTGTAACCGATTGTAACTGTAACTGTGTTCCGATATCTTGTGTTTTCGTTCTAAGCTGTATGTTGTTGTGCTCAGTGTTTTCGTAACTTGTACGATGTTCTTAACGTAATAAAAGTTATTTAAAATGCTCAATTTGAAGCATTCACTTGAAATGTGACACTATGTTGCGGGTATGTCAATGAATTTCATTTTGGAGGAGTACTTTTAACATAGTTAGTCGCTTTACTGTGGGAAAATTCTGCAAACAATATGCCATGGATAAAAACTGATGATCGTAAGTCCACTCCAACAAATTCGAAAGTTTGACCTTGAGATGTGTGTACTACCATGAAAAAGGAACAGCTTTATTATAGGGACCGAGTGGAAAATTTATTTTGGTTGGCGAAGAAAGATGTCGCCAAAAGGACTGATACACACAAAACTGACCGAGTTCCACACATCAAACACGAAACTAATTGCAATTGTAATCAACAATTTCTTCTCCAACCAAAAAAGTCGGTAACAGGCCCCTACACTAAAGTTGTACTCAAGAAGTGAATATAGGTACATGTAATGCGTACTTCCTTGCCAGATTGTTCACAATAACGATTTTTGCCTTTATCGTGTTATTACTTAGACTTGTCACAATGAGTCTTGCACCGTTTCATACACTTTCTGATACATTAAGATTACGAGCAGCATTATTAACGCTTTTTTTCAATGGGTTTCCTGGGTATTTTAAATTGTACAAACGGTAACAACAACAAATTTCAATCAACAAAGGGTAAATTAAAAATTAAGTGTTGCCACTCAATATATTGCAATCTCAATTGAAATAAAATATCTATAGCAAATGAGGTTTGTTCATTGTTACAAGTACTCAATTGCGTTATTAAAAAAATGTTTTTTTTTTTTTTTTTTTTTTTTGTGCAAAATAGCGTTTTTTCTGGGAAGACACCTACATAGGTAAACTTAAAAAACAAAACCTGACTTAAATACCAAATTTGATCCAAATCGTTAGAGCCGTTGTCGAGAACTCAAAAAAAAATATATATATATATATATATATAAATATACAAGAATTGCTCGTTTAAATATATAAGATTTTCCAGCTGAAACGTTTTTAAGAAATAAAAAGTATGCATGCGCACTAGGGCGGAGCGTAAAAAACTTTTTTTGGAAATTGTTTTTGCGCGAGATCTGAAAAGTTGTGGGGTGGCATGAGGAAAATACACACAAAATTTTAACCTAATCAATTAATATCTTCCGGTTTCAGTTTCGGGTCAAAAAACGCAAAAATTAAGGTAAAATTCAACAATTTCGTACAGTTTCAAAACCTTAATTTTCTTTTTGTGATAATGACGAATATTTAGCAGAATGTACAAGAAACATAAACAAAATATTTTAAATTAATCCATCAATATCTTCCAGCTCCACTTTCAGGGGTAAATGTACGAAATTATCCGAAAATGAAGGAAATTTTGACATAATATTTAATTTTCACGCTTCCGATTTTTCCATAGCAAAAGTGTGGAAAAGTTGTGTAATGATATGAAAAAATATGATTAAATTATAGACTAATCACTACTTATCATTGGGCTACACTTTTCGTTCTAAATCACCAAAATCTGACGAAAATAGAAAAAAAATCACGATTTAATAACAAACGGCAAATTTTTGCTAGAACATTAATTTTTGAAATACTTAAACATATATTTTAGGAAAACTCAGATGTTTGAAAATAATAATTATGAACATTGAGCAGTAAATATTACTAACCCCATTTTCGTCAAACTAAATCAGTCTTCAGTTCCAGAGTTTCACACACACACACACACCAAAAGTACTTTATAATAATTCTCCAAGATCTGTATTTTTCGCTTCGTACTGGCTTTTGGTTTCAAACGATGGCCTGACGCGCCTTGATTTCATTCTCACGGAGAGCTCAAAAAATTATATGGCCTTCTGAGAATTGGCATCTAATAAAATGAATGTTTTGCTTTTTCTCCCAGTTGTGACAGATTCTATTTTAGCAAGCAAGACCTGGACTGGAATTATAAAGGAGGAATAGGAAATCACTTCTTAACTTTGACAATTCGGAAACAGTAGTTTATTTGTTTACAATATGGCAAAGAACACGAGTCAAGTTGGAATTCGGCGCTCTCGCGGTTGTTTTGATTGTCACATTATTTCTTTTCTTTTGTAATACTGTTCTAGGATTTTTATACAAGTTTGATCTCTTTTCTTGTGTTATAACTAATGAATAACATTTTTTAAATATATTTTTGTGTAAGCATCGCACAGTTCTACTGCAGTTATGACCTCAACATACATTCAAACGGATGTGATGCCCCCCAGAAAAATTTAAAAATTCAAGTTTATTAATTTTTTGAAAAACATCACTTTTAATGCCCAATTGTTCAGAAAAACTAATAGTTGAGAGAATATGTGTATTTTATTTTGCTCGGGTCTCAGGAGGGTATGGCAGGAGAAGCTAAATTTTGTGGGGATTCGTAAGATGTTGGGGAGACTGGGGTAAAATGGTTCACGGGGTGAAATGGACCACTCCCTATTATCTATATTAGTAGTTCCTTCTAATGTTTCATATTTTGGTACATATATGGTAGCATTAAAATAGTGATAATTACTTTGCAACTGTGTATCTAGGTGACAATGCAGCCGTTGTGTTTTAGAAAGTTGATTTGGATTAGCAAAAGTAAATATTTTCATCGAAACTTATTCTTTTCTTCATTCAAGAATTATGATTTGAAAGATATTACGCAGCACAATAAAAAGATAAGATCATATATTATTATATTCAATGTAACTAAATTAATTTACTAAAATATATATGTATATTTTTTTTTTTGGACAATTTTTGTTAGACTTCCACATGGGGTAAAATGGACTACCATGAACTGGGGTAAAATAGACAATGGTCATTTTACCCCATTTCTGCATTCCATGTACTTTTTCCAGTTGATATCATGTGTGGAATTAAAAATTGATAAATTATTTATTTTTAATGAGTAAATTAATCAGTGATTTATGTAATGTGCATTTGAAAATGTTATATGAGTATTATGCTTTCAAATTTAATCCTAATTAGACCTGAAAGAAGAGTAAACATTTATTTAATTTTAATCCAGTTTTCATCTGATTTAGATTTTATTCATTTGATTTTGAATATACTTGTACACATATTTAATTATAATACGCTATAATTAAATATTTCTGTAAAAAATTATATGTGTTTTAGTTTATAGCTACAGATATTATACATAAATTGAAATAAAATTAATTTTAAAAGGTACAACTGCAACACAATAATTACACACATCATGTACTTAAAGTAAACAGCTAATTTTCAAATGATTTAACTTAATCATAATTAGGGCATTACGAAGAACATACTTTTATTTTTTAATTTCATCATCATTTAAGTTATTACAAAACATATATTTTTTATTTTTCATTATTTCATCATGTATATGTGTGACACATGAAGTTATATATGTAGAAGGCAGTAAAAAGTGCTCAGGCTGATAAAAAATCCATTCGTTCACTCTGCAGCATTCAGTCAAACATTACACACAGGCCTACTACGTTATATACAAAAGAATAAAGTTTTTTAATTAATGGAACTAGAAAGTGGTAATAAATCAGCCATTAGATTCGCTCCAAACTATGCGCATAAACAGATATTTTCTAAGGTAGAAGAAATGAGTTCCAGACCCACGGTGCCACAAGAAAACAGCAGACTTTCAGTGACTCAAAAACCTTTTGGCGTATCATTTGCAAATTTCAATGTGCGTTAAATGTATGCTTTATATGTGTAAACCAATATAATATTCCTTTATGTTTTGTACTGTTAAAGAATGTACTACATTAATTAATTTTCAAAAAAATTGCTTGTGGTCCATAGTACCCCATGCCATGGACCATTTTACCCAGTGTACGGGGTAGAATGGTCCACTTTCGCACTTTCTATTAAAAAATTACACTAAAAAAAGTATGCACAATAATTAATTTTGATTGAGCATATTATAAAAATTAATATATAGGTAATGTACTTGGATATTTTCAGGCTTAAAAAATACTATTTTGAGTGTAAGCACTAAAAATTATCAAAAGTGGTCTTTTTTACCCCAGTCGATCTCCCTTACTTGGTATAAGGAGGTGTACATAGCGTTTTCATGTTCTTCGTTTGTTTGTTTTCGTCGTCCAGTGATGTATATTTTGCCTTCCAAATATGAAGTGGCTTCAAATAAAAAAATAAAATAAGTTTTTGATATTTCGGCTGCGACTGACTTCACAAATGGACAGCAATCGCCAAAATGACGTTGTCGCATAGGTGATGTTACACACACACATAATATTATATATATATATATATATATATAATATTGTGAAAAAGTTTTGCCTGGCGCAGTATATTGCCCTTTGACTTTCTTGAGCCATTATGCCCAAAACAAACAAATAAGCACTCAATTTACTTACGTGACTTAAAAGTTTATGCGGCTGTTTTAGAGTTGGTCCAGTTTAATAACGCTTAAAAACTTCCTTTTAAAACATCATTAGTTTTTTTTTTTCAGAGGTTGCGTTTGTAGTAAAAAGAAGATTTACACGCATGCATGACGAAAAGCAAAGCTGACTTAGTGTAAAAACAATGAAATTAGATTTGAAGGTCAAAACAATTTTCCAGGCGACATTTTGATGTAGATCAGACGCTTTGCAAAAGCTCTAGTACTTCCCCGTAAGAATTAAAATAATGGCATTAAGACGAAACATTTCTTACGCTTTAAAGGAAGAAAATACAATCTCTCTTTGCTATCCATATCTTGTTGATAAATGGTAACTTTGAAAATAGATGTCATTTATCTTAAAACATGCGCAATTTAGGTACTTTTTACTTTAAGAACATCGTAATTATCTTTTTAATTTTTATGCAGGAATATTAAACGAGAAGGTAAATTCAGTATACCTAATTCTGTTTTTACCGGAAATTCCTTTCCTACCCGAATTTGATTCAACACAAATCCTTAAAAGAATTTTCCCTTTCAACTCTCATCATTGTAGTTTAATGCAAAAGGTCTAATAAAACTTCTAACTCCCCCCCCCCCCAAAAAAAAAATTCCAAGAAAACCAAGTTTTATTCGTGGCGTAGTAGATCAATTTCTATTTTCTATGTGCACAGGCCTGCGCCGTCCATATGTGCAAGGTCATGCGGCGCACGGCGGTGCCGAATTAAAAAGACACCGGGTTCTTGCTTTAAAAAAAGAAAACCTTAAATAAAGCCCAACAAAAGCCATTAAGCTGGGTTTTTCAGAAAAAAAAATCTGTTTTTTTTCTCTTCTTCAACCCCCTCCCCCCCCCCCCCCAAAAAAAAAGACGCACACGAGGCAATCAACTCCAAGCTAACTACATCCCCCTCCCCAAGAAAAAAAAAAAGGCGGAAATTTGAAGCAAACCCTCCTAAAAATTTCAGCAGCGCAGGCTATGTCGCCATGACCCGTTTCTCGAGTCGTGTGCACCCAATATACGTTAAACTGTTTAGTATGGTGTTTGATTGAACGTTTTCCGCACATTCTTTTTAGAATATAAAAATTTATCATTATGTTTTCAAGGGTAATACAAATTTAACCATGCACTCATATTATATATTCAAGACTTTATTAATAATAATAATAACAATTTAAATAAAGATAATAATAATAACAACAACAACAATAATAATAATAATAAGAAGAATGATATAATTTGCCATCCCTAAAAATTAGCTGCCTTAGGCAGTTGCCAACTCTGCTTACTTAAAAATTCAGCTCTGAGCACCACAACTGTGCTTCTACCACTTTAATATCTATCGCTTCGATAATTTCCACTAGCCTTTCTTTTCCAAACTCCCTCCCTTCGAGAGTGGATCGTTCCATTTCTTTTGCCGGGGGGGGGGGGGGGCGTAAGGACCGCACATCTGCATTTTCCCACTCCTGACCACACACAGATATTGTGCAATTGTCATTTGTTGATGTTTACTTTTTCCTTCGTCGTGTTTGACTGCTACCTCTGATGGTTTGAATCATAGCCCCCTTAACTAGATGCCTAGCGATTTGCGGGGAAAGTTGGCCGCAGATTTTAGTTACCTTCTCTCCCACCAGGAACGCTACTTATCTGCTATTACAAACCGCGCTCTTTGCATTAGTTTGAAGGGTAGAAAATTGGTTTTCCATTGCTATTTCTTTTTTTTCCCCCTAATAATTTGATTATTTGGGTTAAAAACGGTCCTTTTCAGGACCAATTTTACTGTGTTCTTCCATTTTGCACATCAAATTCAGTAAAAGAAAAAAATAATTTCAATCAGGCATTAGTTTGCGTGAAAAATGGATCTCCGCTATATCAAGACAAGGGAATTATTCTTCTTATTATTATTATGTGTGTGTCTTTCATAACGTCTATTTGGCAAAAAAAATTTTAAAAATCAATTAATTAATAACAATATAGTGAAAAACTATTTTTATATAAATAAACATTATTTATTATGTTGCCAATCTTTACTGTAGCTTGTCCTTGGAATACGGTTGATTATATATTATATATTATGATGCATTTATATTATGCAAATATTAATTAAATTGAACTTATTGATTTTTTATTTAAAAAATGTAACTAGTTATACGAAGACATGTATGAATCAATAAGAAATAATCAAAGTTAGAAAGGAAGGAAATACAAATTATTATTCATGCATAGAATCGAATTCTAATCATATTTCAAGAACATATTTAATTCTATGGATGTATTAATGAGAATAATTTGGAAGTAATATTTGTCCTATTCTTCATACCTAAAATATCACTTCAGTACAATGCATAATAAATTGTAATTATTCACATATTTCACCATTTTTATTTTATTTATGTATAATTTTTATTTATTTATTTATAATTTTATTTATTGAAACCAAAAGTACTGGTTTATTTCTTTGGGGGGGGGGGGGGGAATAGAGCAGATTCTATGATAAGATTAAATTTGATTCTATTATAAGAATAAAAACTTGACTTTTATGCAAAATTTTTATAACTTGCCTAAATGAAGAATTTGGTTCCAAGTTTCCCAATTTAACGTCCTCATCGTTCTGCTCGTTTTTTGAAGCAATGATTTCTTGGAAAATATTAGATTGAGAGAAAATATATCTCATACTCTAAGTACATTTAAAAGCATTTCAAAACTTTGAACATCTTTTCAGAGCCTTTGCAAAACTCTTGACTTTTAAAATTCAGGGAAAAAATTTTAATTTTCAAGATCACTATAAGTAAATAATAAATATAATAAGACATTCTTCTTTTCTAAAACAAATGAGTCCATATAACTATCTTCTCAAATATATATCACATGTATGGCTTTGTTGTTAATCGATCATGGAAGTGATGCATTACATCTTCTCAAAAAGTTTCAAAATGCTCCAAATAAATCTTTAATTATTTTAACCATAGCATCGTTCTGAAACAAATATTAAAATTAAAAGTTTTAGTCAAGACCTGGATTTTTATTTGTTTCCTTACATCGGTAAAAATGCCATTTGAAATTATGTGTATAAAATTCTTCACGTATGAATTGCATAAATAATTATTCATTTAAATCATTACTTGAAAGAAAATTCTGTTAATTTGTGTAACAACATTTTTCTTTTAAAATACCTACAATTAGGAGAAAACTACTTTAATGAAATAAAAGTTTTAAGTTGATGCTCCGTTAAAATGCTCCTAGACTAACGAGATATCAAAAATTAATAATGTCACTTAATTTCCCACTGTTTTACTGCATCATATAAGAGCGAAAAAAATGTAATTATTGAGTCATATGATTAAATATGAAAAAAAAAATCAAATGATTTTTCTAAAAGAACAATTTTTACCGGTTTTTTTCGCAATTTACCAAGCGTTTACAAGTAAAACACCGTTTTCCAATAGCAAATAGGTAGTGCCCTCTAGCGGTGATTTCTTTGTCAACGGGAGAAAATCGTTGCCGGTAGGGTAATGGGTTTAATTTAATTGCATGAACTTATTAATTTGAAATACCTATTTTATTTATTTTTTTTTTCCAAACTTGATCGATTGTGCAATTGATTTTGTTCATTGAGTATGAAACTGATTATGGCTTATTAATTATCCTTTTTAAAGAAGTTGATTACTTAAGTAAAGTATCAGTATGCTTTTCTAAATCAAGATAGTTCATTGGGTCAATAGTATGATACTTTAAAATCTTGTATAGTTTAGGAACATAAATCAAGAGAATGATTTTTTTCTCAAGAAATAAAAAGTCCAAACATTAATCTATAAACCTATCAAGATTTATATATATAAATTCAGCTTACAAATTTATTTTTTAAGAAACAATAGTATGGTGTCTTAGTTAATTCTACACAACTGTAACAATTTATTTTTCAAAAAGATTTTACTAACTGTAACAATTTTTTAAAACTTTTGATTCATATTACATTTTTAAAAGCAGGTTTCTTAAACATAATGCGTACATGGCAAGTTGGCTAATGTGGCTAACTTCAAGTTGTAACCAGTGTTTATGAACAACACAATGATTTATTGTAATCTATATTATATGAACTTAGAATACATAAATATCAGTTAATCCTGCATTATTGTCATACTTTATATTCTTTTTTTTTTTTTTTTCATTCTAAACAACTCTTAAAATAAAATGTTTTCTTTAATATGCCTAAATCTGAAAATATTCGTTTTGCTACTTACTTTTACCTTATTCATGAATACAGCTAAATTTTACTGAAGAATTTAAAAACTACATAACACTTTTTTTAAACTGTAGAACTTGAGAAACAGAAATTAATAGCAATTGTTTGCAAGTGCTAGATGTGTGGGTATTTGCGGGGTACCAGGTCCCCCCCTTTTCAAAAAAAAAATCCATGCATTCCCCCACGGAGTCGCTCTCTCTATCAATATCTTGGCCATCCCCCACTTTTTGTTCACCCACTTCTACCACTGAATCGGATTTAAAAATTGCAGTCATTCATAAATTTTTGTGAAATATATTTTACAGCCTTGACAATTTTATTTAAAAATTACTTAATGTTAAAATTCCTTTATTTTCCTTACGGTTTTGTTAGAAAAATTAGTTTCAAGGAAGATAATTAAGTTAAATAATTTTAGTTACTCCAACAAAAAAAAATATTCATCTATTTTTCTTGTTAATTTTGTTAAAAAATAATAAAAGTTTTTGAAATAAAGTAAAACCCCGTTAAAACGCGGGTGTTGGGGGACATGTTTTGCCCCCGCGTTATAGTGAAACTATACCGCAGAACCATATTACGAAAAATACTTGCTTTTGTTGCATCATTTTGAACTTTATCAATCACTCGTAACTTTTCTTCTATAGTATATTCTTTTCTTTTCTTATTTGTTGCTATTTTATTTACTGTAATTGCTGTGCATGAAGCACACATCTCAACTGCGCAGTCAGTCTATCGAGCGATAGGGTTTAAACCAACTGTGTTCCGAGAAAAAGGGGGCTTAAAAATATTTTTAATGTTATTAATATTGGATTGTGAGAGGTCCTAAGAAAACAATGGTGATGAGGAATGATTTATAATGAGGAATAACCTTTAAATGACAATGTTAAAGGGTGGTTTAAACGTCGGGGGACATGATAGTCACCGCGGTTTACTGAGGCGCGGTATAACGGGGTTTTACTGTATATAGTTTTTAGTGTGAAGTCGGTACATTTCGCCGCCATTTCAAATGCAAGACGGGAGTTTACTTTTTTCGTTTCCCACCTGCAACAAAAATGGAACAATCCACTCTAGTAGGGAGGGAGTTTGGAAAAGAAGGGCTAGTATAATTACCGATAAAGAAAATCCATCGTTCTGTTATAATAAAGTAAAATCCTATTAGAGTTCGCCCAGTGATAGAAATTCGACCGTTATTCATTAATTCTTTCAAGTTCAGCTTCAAACATTTAGACATTTTTCTTTTTCTGGTTGACAACAGTTTGTTTTGTTTAACTATTTCAATTAGCGTATTAGCGATAATCTCTCTAAAGTGTGACTGATGGACCATGGAGTTAGTTCTTTAATTTAAAACATTTGTGACACATATGCATAAATCTCATCTCTCAGCACTCTTTCTCTTGTAAAGAAAATGTAAATAAACATTTTCATGCCACCCTATTAATACTGAACAAATTAGAAATACAAACACTCATTTGCAATTTAATCAAGGGTGAAAAACACTAATGAAAATCTACAAACCCGCGAAGCATTGATTCGAAGCAAAATAACGCGCCATCGTACTTATTACCTCACTTTATATTATATTAGACATTGTCAGTTTCAAATTGTTTTTTTACTTTGTTTTATATTGTACTGGGCGAACAATCTGATTGACTTGTCATAAAATACTTTGGAAATAGATTAACTGACACCTTAAGTTAGTATTATTTTGCATTATCATTTATTCAACCGATTAAATTTTCTCTCTCTTTTTTTCTTTTTCTTTGAATTAAATAATATATATTAATAGTAAAAAATGGATCGAGTACTGTACAAATGTTTTGATTGTAGATGTCAGGCTCTGAACAGGTTTTATTTCGTAATTTGCTTCCGTCAAATCCATTTATATTTGCAGAAAGTGCAGAACTACAACTTTCAGCTAAATTTCTAATGTGGCCCTCTTCGTGTCACTGTGGTCTTTCTAACCATGACTTACTGAAAATAATTTTATGTAATAGTAATAACTTGCTTAAGGAACCCCTGACATCCTTCTGCGGAACATACTTCAGGAATCATTGATCTATAAAATGAGACAAAAGGTAAGACAAAACAGTTCTGAACCATTTTCTGCTCTGTTTTTCAAATCGATTTTCTTAATTTTTTTGTTTAGTAGCTATTGACGTTTTAGTGATTTAATTTTAGTGATATCAATAAAAAATTTTTGGAAAAAGTTTATTGTTAGTTAATTATAAACTGCCCTTTTCTTTTGTCAGGAAAGCCTCATTTATAATTGTAACATTATATTGTTATTGAAGATAGTAGATGGCAACATGTCTTGGTTGAGTAAATTATTAGTAACAAATATAAAACTTATTGTTAAATAGCGTTTGTTGCCATTGAGCAGTAATATTAAAAGCAATTATAATAAGACTTTGAGCGAAGGCTTCTCTGAATCAATAGAATGAAAAAGGAGTATAGTGTATGAAAGCAAACATTTAAGTTTTATTCAACTGCCCCGCAACTTAGTACGAAATCGGCAGAAGTAAAAGCGGCTACACTAATGAGCGCAATTGGTGCTACGGCGACAATGATTTACAATACGTTTGCTGTAAGTGAGCTGGAGCAAAATAAACTCGACGTTATAATCGCCGAATTTGATCAATAATACTTTTATAACTACACAAACAGCAAAATGTTTTCAATGTTAAATTTAATGATTACGGTCAAATTTCGACTGTTGGACGAATTCTAGTTTAGTTTATTATAATACGCAAGTTTAAGGTAACTACCTGCGAAAAACTGTGGTTTTGTTTAGATTTCTTTTACTTTTATACAATATGTAGAATCCTATACATTCAGAAGCGGTATGCGGTCTCTAAAGCGCCAGCAAAATCTATTTTTATGCACAGCATGAAAGCTACTCCATATTTTGAGCTGAAATTTTGGATACCCAAATAAAAGCTCGATTAGAGTGATTTTTCATCAAAATATAATAAGGTTTCAGATCCTAGTTTTAATAAGTTAATAATTAATAAAAATGTGAAAAAAATATTAGAAAACTTTTTAACATTACGAGATGCGATTTTGTCAATTTAATTCTGAAGCAACGGGTGAACGGAAATTGGTGCATAAAATCAAATTTTAATGCTGAATACAATCTTAAAAAGGGGGGTTGTCTTACAAAATTTAAAAGTTGATGCTCATTTTAATTTTAATATGAAGACTACCGCCTAATAATATTCTAATAACAGAATTTTACAGAGTGCATTATTCCTAATGACATATTTCATGGGTCTCTAGCGTAAATAGTATCCAAACACGAAGGTGTGCCCCCCCCCCCGATTGTACCTTTATAGGGTTGTAGGTAGTTGCATAGGCGTAACTAGGGTTGGTGAAAGGGTGGGGGGTCACCCTAAAAATGTACTGACTAAACACCAATAAGAAGTGTAAAAGAGTTAAAAATTTACTAGTCATAAATACTTGTCTCTGAAGAAATACTCCGTGTTTATTTCAGGCATCTCCCGAGGGGGAGAGCTACCCCCTCGGAGCAAGTCAACTCCCCCCCCCCCCCCACAAAAAATTCAGATCACAAGTTTTAAAAAAAGAAAGAAAAGAGAAATTACCCTTTTAAGACACTTTACTTACTTCTTACTATCACGAGCGACACCAGAAGTAACTAAGAAGATATAAGACTTTATTTTGAAAACAATTGCTGGGTTAAAGTAACCGAACTCCTTTCTGTTTCCTCTAACATCAACAAAATATCCCGAAATTGCATTGCTATGAAGATTTCAAAATGTTTCCTGGGGAGAGCCCTCGAACCCTTGCCTCCAGGTTAGCCTAAGCATTATAGATGTAAGACCAGTTACAAAAATTTAAGTTGCAGAAGCCACAAATCAGTGGTGTAGTCCTGAAAAAAAAGTTGGGGGGACGCGTATGCACACGAAGATAAGCAATTGATATCAAAAGTGGGAGGACGCTTAGGTTAAAATGTAAAAAAATTGGGTGGACGCTTGTATTAAAATAAAAAGGTAGGGGGACGCCGTCCCCCTGCGTACCTCCTCGACTACACCACTGCCACAAATACCCACTCCTCTAGCTTCACCAAAGATCTAAACATACATCTATTATATATACTTCAAAAAGCTATCATATATGTAAAAAAATTCATATTAACATCATTTCTAGTTATATATAATCTAGATATATGTATATATGAAGAGTATGGTTTTGAAGCATACACTCCCCTTCCTAATTCTTAACATGCTCCCCCTGCCCCGGAGCGAAGTCAGTATCCAGAATTTTTTTTCGGGGGGGGGGGGGGGGCAGACTTCGACACACTTATGTTAAGCAAAGTTTCAGGTAGGAATATTATACATTGCAAAAGATTTTTGGGGATGGGGGCGGCCCGTGGGTCCCCCTTCCCCTGTGGATACGGCCTTGATTCAAAAACATTAAACATTCATTACTAGATCTATTGGTTTATATTTTAAATCAAACGCAATATAAAATTCAATATTTAGCGATAAGCAATCTTCTATGTCCAGGCATTCATAATATTAAAACTGTGAAATAGTGGAATTTTAGAGAAAAAAATCCAAATTCCCTTACAAAAATGCTCATCCCCACAATAAATTTCTAAAAATTTTGTTAAATTTGTAGCAAAACATACCTCAGAAGTGGAAGCGTCTGAATCAAATTTTCTTTTCTTTCTGGATGACGAACGTGTCCATCGCTGGAGTGCAAACATTATTATGTATCGAAAATAATTTAAAAATTAGCTAAAATATAAATAAAACTTGATTGTAAATTAAAATGCAGCATTAAACCGTAGCAGTCAGATTGGAAACATTGAACGGATGATTTTCAGAGTTGTAATGCAATCAGTGATGGACCATAATAAGAAAAAAAAAACATTTAAAATATAAGAGATGAGAGAACATCTGTAAATGAGAATGCAGTGCAAATACAGTTCATCAGTTTTCCAACAGGCCCATCTACAAAAAAGATTTTACCAAAATGGGTGTTTGGACAGGAAGCAAGGGCGGATCTAGAAAATCTTCAAGGGGGGGGGGGGGATTTTAGAAATCTGGGGGTTCAATGTAAGGATGGATGGAGGAGATTCTTCATTCCTTTTCAACAGTCCCTCCGCCACGCCCCCCCTCTTTTTTTTCAAACAGCAGGAACAAAAAAAAAAAAAAAAATGCTAGTGTAGTGATATTTAAAATTTTACTGGCACATTTTTTCAATGCATATACGTTTATTCAAAGCCCTTATAAAAGGAACACAAGCTGACGTTTTTTTGCTTTCGCAAATCTGTCTATAATTTTTTCAACGTCCAATCTTTATGGATATGCAATAACGCTAATTCAGTGAGTCTACCATCACTCATTCTGCTTCTTAGCCAAGTTTTAACCGAGTTAGGATTTCCTTCAAGCTTTCTCAAGAAAAATGTAGGCTTGTAAATACATTTTCTAAATTTGAATTGATATGTCTAAATTACAAAATAATAGCAATTATTAGTAATATATTTTCTAAAATTTTCAAAATGTAATACTAAATATGTACTAAAAAAACCATCAACGAGTATGTGCAATTTATATAAACATCTGTAATTATGAATGTTCAATCAAATGTTTCAGACTCCAGGTTTTAGCGTAAATGCTGCAGGAATTTACACCACGTGCTAAGGGTTCGCTAGCTGTCACCAGTTTGATGGGTAGAAGAAAAGAGCAAGGAATCTCTTTCCCATTACTCCGAGGATTAGCAACTCAGCAATACTAAAGGACAAAGGGACAGGGGGAAAGCATAGAACTTGAAGGGCTATTAGGCTGGGATTCCAAGAACATAAAAAAATGGCTGGTCCCGGGGCACAAAGAGTAAAAACTCACTTAGGAGTGTCGTTGTAGTATCCACTTGAATCAGCCCAAGGGGGGGGGGGGGCGATCGCCCCATCGCCCCCCCCCCCCTTAGATCCGCCGTTGACAGGAAGTCATTAATAAATACAAACTGCTCTTTAAGTTTCTTGCTCAGCATCCCTTCCTGGCTTGAGAGTTTAATCCATTAGGGTTGGCTAGGGGGTCCTTCATTTTCAGACCCCTGCACCTGCAACACCGGTTTATCAAAAAACAAAACTCCATCACAGTAGAGAATATTTTCCACGAAACTTATTACTTGTGCGATTGTATTCCCAAATTGCTGCCTTTGGGTAAAAAAAACATCAAGGAAAGAAAACCCTCTGAAATGATTGAAAGGATCTCTGTTTGTCTGTGTGTGGTACGGTGATTGAAGCTACCTTTAGCGCTGTAACCCCCCCCCCCCCCCCCGGTGATAAATGGATTGATTATAACCAGATGAAAAGTCCTCTTTATTATGAGCTGCATACTTTGGTCATGATCACAACTCTTCAGAGAAAGAGGACCCCCCCCCCCCTGGTTACGCCTATGGGTAGTTGGAATAGTTTACCGGCGACTATTAACTTGCAGTGGGGTAAAAACTTTAAAGAAGGCTCTTGATGTGAAGTTCAGTCGGCTGTTAAACTGACTAGGACCAGCAGAGCTTTGTGCCTGTTGCTGGTTGTCACAGAAGAATTTGTATTTAAAAATTAGCAGCAGCCAATATAGCATTAATTAAAAGTTATATTTGTATGACATCATTAGCATTAGATTTAGTTGTTAAAATGCGAATGAGCTTTCTGATTTTTCATGGCAGTCCATTCCAACAAATGAATATCGGGGAAGCTTACAGATGCTAACTTAAAACAGAACGGGACGCTTAACTTACAATAATAATAATAAAAAAAAAAAGCAGGGGACTTTTGAATTAAAGTAAAAGGAAAAAAAAAAGTGGGGTGGGGGAGCCTCCGTTCCTTCTCGACTACATCGTGCAAGTGAATGGGGGTGAACTTTGCGAGATACATTTTTAAATTTGAGAATTTCTGTAGCTAAAGTTCCTAAATTCCTCAATTTTATAAGAGAAAATGATCATATCTTTATTTTCAAATTATTAATTAAAAGTTCCAGCTTTTGAAAAAAATATTTGCTTTTGCTACACTTTCCTCCATGATGCTTCTAAATTAATCGTTTTTAAACGCCCGTTTGGGCCTCAGTGGCTGAGCGGTCAAATCGACTGGCTCCGGTGCCTCCCTGCGCGGAGAGAAAGAGGCGTGGGTTCGATTCCCACCTTTGCCCTGGGTGTATTTCCTTCTTTGTATATTAAAATCTGTTGTGCTGTCTTGTTCTATCTGTCATATTAGACGAGAGTTTGAGGCATATCCTTGAGAATAGCAAATAAACTCGAATATTTATGTGACCTGAAATGGTTGTAAAAGAAAGAAAGAAAGAAACGCCCGTTTGTTTTGTTGGTTTTATTTGAGCTGGCAACGGTACAAGTTTGATTGCAAAATCCTTTCCTCACCGGTTTAGCGCACGTGTGTTTAAATTGCAGTGAATGTTGTGTTTACTATTTACATCATAATTTCTTCATAAAAGATTAAATATGAGTTGGTTGTTTGGGTTAAGGCAGAATCCTATGCCTGATCTATCTTCTACTGGCTTTCCGCCGGATGGAGGTTCTGGAGAAGGTCAATCGTCCGGCGGTGGTAAATCGGGTTCAGGAGGATCTAGTGATGATAATGCCAAACGCATGGATGCCTATAGATTTGATTCCTCAGCATTGGAACGAGCAGCAAAAGCTGCTCGAGAATTGGAATTATCTCGTATGTAGCACTTCACCCATTTATGCATTGTTTAATTGCAGCTCAAAAACGTAAAAAAAAATTTCGTGTTCACTTCATTGTGATCAATACATATAATTGCTAAATTGATTAGCTGCCATATACTTGGTCGTATTTTTCAGTTGAACTCACTTAGGTAAAACATGCAAAAGCAATCAATGTCACTGCAATTAGTTATTTTGTTTTATTTGATAAAATTATCTACTAATGACGGGTGATGCTTGTTGCAACTGTAATATAATAACTCACAATCATCCACTAATTAGCTCACTCTGTTCCATTTCTAGGGCAATGTTATCAACAAGAATTTCAAAACTTTGCTTCAAGATGATATACCTGGAATAAGTTTTTCAGATGTTAAAATAGAAAATTTGGGTGCCATATTTGATAAATATAAGGCATAAAGAATGGCATTCAATTAAATTACACATGCAGGATGTCACCAGAATATATTCAATCAATTAATCTTTTCCCTAAGGAAAACAGCTATCCCTTAGAAAATTTTCTATTTACCAGTAAGGCAGATGTTACAGTCCTGACCACCAGATACATAATATTGCTCTGACCACTACCAATAAATTCTTAAAGTGGCACTTTTTGCAAGGATCAGATCTGAATTAGTGAACTGACCTAGTCAATTTATAGGAGTTCAGACACATAATATCCGGCAGGTTGAAGTGCATTAGGCGTTGCATACGTCGAAACAGAATTAAATTCAGAACTGAGTAACTTGTAATAAGTTTTAGGAGTAGTTTGGGTGGATATGTGGCCTACATGCAGAATACTAGATTGAAATATATACCAGGAGCTACATTCATCAGAAGAAAATAAGAGTAAAATTCGAATAAAAATGAAATGCATTTTGTAATTCAATAACTCAGTAAATTATTCTTGTGCGTTTTTGACGATATTTCAAAAACTGTCGCCCATCTCCGAATTATGCGCCACTACGACACAATCTGATTTAATAATCCGACTTATTAATTAAGGAGTTTTTCTCTTAAAACTTGTGTTCCTTCATGCATTTGCCGATTTTCAAGAACAGCCATATAATGGAGCACCGACCAACTGCGACCCATTCACAAAGCCCATGCGCAAACTTATAGGTGGGATCCAAAATGCATTCCAGGTGGTCAGAGCTGTAACCACTGCATTACTGTAACACTGTTGATCTGTATATATATATATATGGTACTCATAGAAGATTTTTCTCATAGTATGATATCTATATTAGTATAAATTTCGTTATTACAGTTAAAATATAGCAGAAATGTGACTAAAGTGCATTAGATTCCTTATGGATCTTCAATTTACTTTTAATTACAATTAATAGCATTTAAAAACCTATAATTCACACTTATACAAAAGGCCGCAATAGTCAAAGTTTGCTATTTTTCTCCTTGCCAAAAAATTGTAATCCTCTCCATATATAAAGTTTGGGTGAAAGTCTCCCTTCCACTTGAAAATTTGAATTTTAACCCTTGTAATATATAGAAAGGTGAGGGGATGCTTTAGTTAAAAAGTGGTAGAAATGCCAAAATAGCCCCACAGCTTCACCACTGCTCTTTTTGTTCTATGCACCAATTGGCAACCAGGATTACTCTCGTACTTGCAGCAATCAATCTTTTTATTGCCAATTATGTTACATCATACACGTAACGAACACATCAAGAAAAATCTCTAAAAAACACTATAATACCAAAAATAACAAACTGTATCTTACACAAAATAGCAACACTACTATACTAAAATGCTATACAGCACGTATAGCGTTTTTCAACAGTAATTCAATACATTAACGAAAATGGAAATAATTCGAAAAATACAGGTACAGTCCACTCTGTAAAATCTGCACAGCTTGGGACCAAGGATTGTGCAGATTTCAGGTCATTGATCTGTGTAAGCATTTTGCGAGGCTGTAATGTTGCATACACATTTTTACTTATTACTCAAAAAATGTTTTTCTAAATCATTAATTATGGAGACAGGAATATATAAAAGAGATTGATAGAAAAGAAAAAATTTATAAAAATTAGATTCAATATATATATATATGTGTGTTAAAGGTCAAGATTCGCGGTCGCTACGTGGCGACCTTGTTTGAAAAAGTGGCGATTCAAAAAATTAGGAGCGATTGCTACCTTTCCTTTTTTTAAAAATTTTCTAAAGTAAATCCCTCCCTTTCAAATGGTAATTCTTCTATTCTAATTTGCAAATGTTTTTACATCATAAGTTCCATTTTCTATTACAATACATAATCTAATAATTACAATAGCACATTGATTAGTATATTTTTAATTCTTAAATAACTGCATGGAAAATAAACCTGATGTATAACTTGAACATTGGCAGGGTCCCGCCAGAGGAAATTCAGATCCGTTTTGAGACCCTTCACAAAATTCCAATTATTAAAACAGACTCTACACAAATTTCTAATCAATCAAAATGGACCCATTACAAAATTCCATTCAATCAAAATAGAGTCTTCTCAAAATTTCATTCAATCAAAATGGATTCGTCACAAAATTATCAGCTACCAAATTGTACTTTTCACATAATTATTTATTAAAAAAGTGGCAAATAATAATTTTTTAAAATTACTATGTTTAATTTTGAATTTTTACAAAACTGTTTGATTTATTACAAAAATCTTTTTTAAATTCACAAAAACCGGACCCTGTTAAAAATGCTGTATTCACCCTTCGTTGGCATATTTTTAACACAACGAACAAGTTTTGAAATCACATATAGGTGCTATTGTCAAAACGAAAAGCAATAAAAACAGTATATATTTGAAATTATTCTTATATTTACAAAAATTATATACTATTGTGTTCTTTTGCAATAACTATTGCAAATTAAAAGCTTAAAATTAACAGGTTTCTTAATTTTTCTACGTTTTTGCTGTAGAGCAAGTACTCGGCCGAATAGTTGGCAGCATTCCGCCCGGCCGATTATGATTTCGCCCACTATTTTGGATGAATATTTGGCTGAATTGAAATTCCCATGTGGGCGAATAGTAAATAATCGCCACATATTAATTACATCCCTAGTTATTTTATGACATTATAATGATTTAGGTTCATTTGTTCCAACTGGCACTCATTCAGTACTTTTGCTTACAGCTAATGCTAAGCAGTATTTGGAGCTTGCCAAACTTCAAGAGCAAAATTTGATAACGGAAAAGCAAGCCAAAATGAAAGAATATGAAGCTCATATTGAAAATGCAAAATCAGAACAAATTCGTGTACAGCAAGAAGAAAGGCGAAAAACTATCGCTGAAGAAACAAAACATAATCAAATGGTAAAAATATCTGTTACATATTTTTAACATTCTGTTTATTTGCATGAAATGTTTTACCCATATTTGTTTTTGGAATTCAATAAAAGTTTCTTACCTCAGAAATAGTACAAACTTTCTACAAATATAGTCAACTCTCTAAAACTCGCACTGCTTGGGACCTAGGGTTCTGCGGATTTCAGATCGTTGATCTGTGTACGCATTTTGTGAGGTTATACTGTTGCATTCACCTTTTGACTTATTATTTGAAAAATATTTTGATAAACCACTATTTATAAAAGCATGAATATATAAAAAAGATTGATAGAAAAGAAAGAAAATTTATAAATATATATATATATATGTATATGTAAACTTTAAATGATGTTTTTTTATTCAACTACTTTGTAAAGGTGCAGATTGGTAGTTGCCACTCACCAACAGGCTACCAAAAATTTTTGAGTGGTGACCAAAAATTTCATTGCTGATTGCCAGGTTGGGGACCAAAATCGTCTATATTAACTAGATCAAGGAGGAAGAACATTTGCACCATAAAATTTATGCAAATAGAAAATTTATACTAAAAAATAGCTTAATATTTTTGATGAGTACGATTTTAAGTGTGTACTAATGAAAAAATAGTAAGAAATATCACAAACCGAAGACAGATGCAAAAAGATTGATGTCCAATCACAGCAAAACTAATATTGTGCATGACATGTTGCTATAAAAAACCCCCATAAAGATAAGCTAAAAATACGTCGTTTTCAACGTATAAAAGATAGATGTGAGTTATTGTGAACATTTCAAGTTAAAAAAATGCTTTTTGTTTTGAAAATTTAAGAAATTTATAGTTTTTTAGCTAAGTTTTTAAACTAGTTTTTTTGACTAAGTTTCGCTTTACATTGGAAATCTTGCGTGGATTTTGGGTCAGCGGATTTGAGAAAGTTGACTGTAATACAAACTAATCTTTAAAATGTAGAATTGTAATTTAAGTTCCACTTTCAAAAATCTATAAAAACTACTTGTCTGAATAATCTGAAACTTTGCCTGAATGTACAAGGAAAAAATCATAAGAAAAAAAATGGTCCAATAACGTAATGGGTTTGTGAGACTACCTGTGACATTTGAAACTCAAGATAACGGTGCATGAGTTGCATGTTAAACCAAGTGTACTGTTCAATGCGTATGACTATTTCTCTTACTGAAAAATATGATTTCGAAGCAAGGGCTTAATTTACATTGGAACTTTTGGAAGTTCAGTTCCTATACTTCTATTCAATTTTGTATGAAATTTTACATATTAGATAAAATTCAGAATTTTTTAGATATGTCAATAAATTCTAAAGACTGCTATAAAATACAGAATAAGAGCCTTCCTAAACTTTCCCGAATTAGCGAAAATATGGGATGCAGAGCTTAAACCGTACAAGTGAAAAAAGTATTGCATAAACGTCCCCTTCTTGATAAATAAAAGGCATTAATGCAGTAAAAACTCAAAATAACAGCTAAAATCCCTCCCCAAGAAAAAAATATTTATTCTTCAGAAAATATATTATTGCATGTAGGTTATGCTTATAATGTAGTTTCTAATTGTTTCTTTACTGTGTTGTTACAATGCTGGAATTAATTGAGCTATCATTCATTTTAGAGGGCACAATATGCAGATCAGCTAGCTCGAAAGCGGTATGATGAACAACTGGTTCAGCAAGTATGTTTGTTAGTTGTTTCTTTATTACATATTATTGATATCATACAGAAAGTAAAATCATTCTTTTTTTGTGAATCAGATTTGTTTTTCTGATGTAATGAGAGAAATTACAATTTTAGCAAAGAGCTAATGAAGAAAACTTAAGAAAGCAGGAAGAATCTTTAGCAAAACAAGAAGCAATGAGAAGAGGTAATCTTTTCCTTTTAATTACTTTATTAAAAATTGTTTCTACTTATAATTGAGTAGTACCTTCAACATGTTTAAATATTGTTTCTTTAGTATCATTCCCTGGTATAAAAATTAAAAGAAGTCACTTGACACATACTGAACATTCTCTTCTAAAGAATAAAGATCAAGCCAGTTTAAAATTCCTATTAGAATATGGGCAACTCCTTAAAAATCCCAATCAGATTAAGGACAACAATGATTACGATTTTTTAATTTTCATTATTTGATCTGAAGGGCTTAATTTTCTACTTTTCAGCTACACTTGAGAAAGAAATGGACATTCGTGCTCAGAGTGACATGAAAAGAATTGAAGCTGAAATGCGAGCAAAAGCAAAAGTTGATAGAGAGAATCAGGATTTGTATTTAGAGCAAATACGTTTAAAGGCTGCAGAAAGTAGAACTACGGTATTAGAATCCATCAAGTAAGTAAATTTTAGCTCTTAAGAAATGGTTTTATTTATCTATTTCTGTTCTGTTTAAAAATGTCTATTCAAGATTAAATAATAATAATAGCAATAATAATAATAATAATGAGCTTTTGTGAATTTTTTGGGGGAGAGAGGAGAAAAGGTTGGGATAAAAATTCAAAATAATAAATCAAGAGTGGCTCATAATTAACCACTATTTTTTTTTTTTTTTTTTTTTGCCATATATTTACTATAAAAGGCATTTATCATTGAAATATTTCTCAGTGACCTTCAAACACTATTTCATTTGCAGTAGGTATTATTTTAGTCAACTTAAACTGGTATTAATGTTTACATTGTTTGCATATTAATATAATCAAAGTATTTTTAATTCTAATAATATTACGTATTCCTTTACACTTTAACTTGCTTTGTTTTTAGCATAATATTTGCACTTGTCAGCAGATAAAGTCCATCATTTAATCTCAAATTGAATCCAGAATTCATGTTAAAGGAAAAAATCTAACATGTCTACCTGACTACAGATAAACCTAATAAACTATGCTAAATTGTCTTGCTTGCTATGGAAAAAATGCTTTTTTAGGTTGGCATTTTTGTACTATCATAGTTTTGCGCCTAATTTTCTCCTCGAACCTCTTCAGCTGCTATTGCTTCATTCCATATAAAGTAAATGATTGACTCCCATTCCCCACTCCAAGTGTTATGCAAGATTTGATAAAATGATGTGAGAATTTTTAATGTAAGGCATTTTTCTATTTTAAAATGTCAAGATTAACAGGCGGTAGATTAGAACATTTACTCATCAAGGGAAAACCATTTTTCTCTAAAATGCTGAGAAATAATTAGAATTTTTTGAGAGAAAGGATTTTTAAAACAGTCTTGCTTTGTAATAATCAGTTTAACTTCATTATATTGCGGTGTAATCTGTTTAAACATTCAATTCAACTTTTCTAAATTCAATGTCAAATCAGTAATAGTATCATCATTAAAGTTTGATTTTTTTTAACACATCTGTAATTTCATTATGCTACAGTGTATTTTGTTTTTAGAACAGCTGGATCTATTTTGGGCACTGGATTCAATGCCTTTATTAGTGACTGGGGTAAAGTTACTGCAACTGTAAGTGCTTCTTCTTGTATATAAATTAGTTATTTTCACTTTGAACAAAGTAATTCTCTTCATTTTTCTTTTCCCCTTCACTTCTTGTTCTTTATTATTATGGTACATGTTTATGTTTCTGAAAGTAAATAGGGAACAAACCTCAACTCACATTAATGTTGTTCAGTAGACTTGTTGCATGCCTAACAAATCATTTTTTGATTTACACAGTAAGGAAGCTAAAAGTATTTTTTAGAAAGATGGAAAACTAGGTTATTTCAGCTTTCTGCTAAAGATTCCAAGTGCTGTGAGAAAATAGTTAGTTATGATTAGTACAAAAATCTTGCTAAATATTAACCTTTTCCCAACGGCTGGGATCCTTATCGTTTCACAGCTGTATGAACTGCTCTGGGGGTTCGGGACAATTTTACCTAGACATGGCAGGAAGTATATAGAATTTGTGTTGTTAATCTGTAACTGTCCCTTTTCCTGTCCTCTTTTAAGCCACAGCGACTGAAAAGAATTCTTCTAACCCTTCTGAAAATGTTACACTGTTTTAAAGAAATTTTAATTATTGAATATTTTAATAACTGCAACCCATATTTAAAGAATTATGTGCCTTGAAATTAAAAATTTCCTGTTGGTTTAAAATTAAGTGAAACCTCTGATATCTGCCTTTTTAAATAGAAATAGCCAATTTTGCTTCGTTCCAGCCTCCAACCATAAAAATAACATGGACCTTAGAACTAGTTTCCTCCCAGCACTAACTGGTCACTGCAAAAAACCCCTTTCAATGAATGCATGTGCCAATGTTTGAAGGGGGGGGGGGGGTATATATATGTAAAATATATCAATAAAGGAATTTGCTGCATGTTTTTAACAAATCAGATTCATAGTTTTCACTTCTTAGGGTCATTTATAAACAGGAAGTGAATTGTAATCATTTCACAATTCACTATGCACAAATAATTGCGGCACCAATTTTTGGTATTTTTAATGTATTTTTTCCTCACTTGTTAACATGTTTACTGATGTTATTAAACTATGCAAATCTCAAAAAGTTTAGTAGTCTGCATTGCATGATCAACTAATTTGTAGAGTTAGAGACATTATAATATGTTGTGAGCTATCACTATCAGTATATTTTATGTAATATTCATTTGTAACAGTACTCTTTGTTTTTTTTAATCAAATCATTAAAGCTTTTTTTTTTACTATACTTTAAATTTTTGAAATTTCTTTTTCATTATAGGTGGCTGGCGTTACTATGCTTGCCTTTGGCTACTATACAGTAAAACAAGGTACTGGTGTAGCCGCAAGATTCATTGAAGCACGTCTGAACAAACCATCACTTGTGCAAGAGACATCTCGTCTGACTCTGTCAGAAGCACTGAAACACCCAATCAAAACAAAGCAAAGGTTGTTGAACAAACCTAAAGATGTTTTGCAAGGTGTTATATTAAATGTAAGTTAAGAGTGATAATGTGAATTTTTTTTTTTTTTTTTTGCTGACTATTTCTTTTAACCCTTGTTATGATTTATGTCTTGTGGAGGCCGGCTGGCCTCGGACGCCCAAGATCGCGGGTTCAAACCTGGCCCCAGTCGGTGGATCTTCAAGATGCAGAAAATTGTTAGCTCCCATGTCATATGATTATGCAGGATGTTAAAGATCCCTTAAGTATCTGTTTGGCTTCAGTATTCTCGGCTAAATTAAATTCCTAGTGCAGTGCAGTTTTGCATCATTTAGAGCTCAGGTGCCACCAGCTGGGGGGGGGGGGGGGGAACTGAGCGTCAAAATTCTCAAATAGTAATGGCATCTGCCAATGTGGTGCTTCGTGAAAGAATGGATGCTCGTTTCTGGGGAGTGCACTAGGTCTGCAAAGGTGAGTGACCATACACAGCCCCATTAGAAGGAAAAAAAACATTTTGTGGAGTGCATGCTCATTCAAAATGTCCAATCCAGTTGAATCCCAGTTAGTCCATTCTTAAAAATTAGCAATAATAAGGCTTTTATCTTGAACTTGTGAATATTTTAAGAAATTAATTTAATAAGTTAGGTTGATACGATTAGGATGGCGATAAATTCCAGAAATCGGGGAATTCTATAATGTTCTAGAAAAATCAATCAAAAGGCTAGACATTTAGTCCAAATTCCGGAATTATTTTCGGCTTTTCTTAAAGTTTTGGTGATTTTCGGACGATGTTTTTTTTGGTCACTAATAATAGTGTTGAAGTTAAATAAATATTAAATAAAAACAAAATATGTATAAAAGAAATTTAAAAGTTGAACATGTGTTTCATGCAGTTAGTAAAATTTATAAAATTTGTTTACATGTTTATTGTTGAAATGTTGAAATTATTTTACATATTGAGTTTTCTCAAGTTGGCCGGTAGCATAAACTAGTAGGACAATGATTAAAATTTGCACAATATGAATACTATTTTACTTGACCTATTTTCAGTGAAATTCAAATTATATTTAAAATACAGATTTTTAGTTATGCTCATTGCTCATATATAAGTTTTGAAAAGCATAGTTAATATTTAAGCATTTAATAATAATTCTAAGAACAAATATGTACAGTAGAGCCTCGATTATCCAAGGTAATGTGGACCTAGGTTACCTCGGATAACATGGACTCTGTCCAAATCGAGAGGTAGAAGGGTAAAATGAATGAAAAGGTCGTCACAGATGTGAAAAAGGCATTTACTGTACAATGATGAATCTTCCACACCTAAGTCTGAAGCCGCTTGTCTCTCCTTTATCAAGTCTGTTGATGGCTTATAATTTAGTCTCCGAAGACACAACATTTCATTTGCATATAGCACTCGTCACTTAACCGATACAGTACGGTACAAACGAAGATAAACAATTCGTAAACGAACTGTTCACTAGCAAAATAAAAAGCAACTGACGTCAGTCAATGGCAGTCGGTGATGCCGCCATCAGTAAGGGTGCCATTTGATCGCCATAGAAAATGAAAAAATAATTTAAAAATGGCCTAAACCAATGGCGTTTTTATCAAAGGCTAATGTATCTTGTTTAACCTGGAACTCTGTTAATCGGGGCTCGAATAACCAGAGCTCGGATAACTGCTGCTCTTCTGTATATGGAAGATCTTGAACCGCTAAACCCAAAGAAAACCAATCGACCAACCAACCAAAAATGTACACTGTTGTGTTTCTCCCTTATACTCTTGATTACAACTAAAAGAGGATTATGAGAAGATAACTTAAAGATGGCTAAAATTCAAAAGCTTTATCTGGATGTCTGGTAAATATTTAAAATTAAATTTTCGGTATTTCATTTTCAGCAAACAAGATAATTATATAGTTTGGGTGGCATAATGTAATATTCTAGAAAAGGTGAAATGAGCTACATAAAACTTTTTTTCTCGAATTAAAATTAAGATTTATTTAGCGAAAATGGTAACATATTTTAAGAATTACTTGTTTTTCTTTCTTTCAGCCTACTTTAGAAGAGCGTCTGAGTAAAATCACAATTGCTACTAGAAATACAAAGAAGAATAAAGGCATGTACAGAAATCTGTTATTATATGGACCTCCTGGTACAGGAAAAACTCTTTTTGTAAAGGTAGGTAGGGGGGAAAATGCACTCTACTGCTAAAATAATGCAGATCTATGTTTTATTTGTATTTATTTCTTTATTTATTTTTTTTTAAATAAAAAATTAGAAAAAGGAAATGTTTTTTCTTTTTTTTTGGAATTTATTTTCATATTAATTCATACTTCTTCACATGGGTGCAAGACTTCCGTCCACGGGACGGATTTCCGTCTTTTGAAAATACTCGAGGACGGAAAAAAAAAAAATACGAAAAGATCGCAAGGAAAGAAGGGATTTTTTTTCCATCCGCAAATGAATTTTCCACTCGCTCTCATCAATTAAAAGTCACAAAAGCAAAAACGAACCCTTTTACATAAATCGCGATCGCAATCTCAATAGAGCATTTACAAGTACAAAAATTGCAAATTTCCGCTATTAAATTCCATCATTAGCTTTTATTTTCATTCTTTTCAAAATCTTTGCTTGAATTATCGGACTATTTTTAAAACAACGGGTTTTCAAAATGGCGAGCTTCGTTTTACTTTACATATGACGACTTTGTGGGGTTATCGCCGTCGTTCCTTAATTTGACTAGCTGATATGGTAAATATCCTATTTGAAATGCATGAGTTGTACCATACTAAGTTTCTTTGAACAAATTAGGGATGACTCAATAAGTATAAGATTAAAGACCAATTGGTTGATGAATCATTAGAAGTATGTTTTACACGTATTTAGATTGCGTAACGGAAGTTTCTCTTCCTGGTGACTCTTGATGTTATTTTTGTTTTAATTTGCACTTATTATTTTTACTTCATTTTAAAGAGAAAAGCGAATGAAAAGTAAAGCAGAACTGTATTTAGCTCGATCAAAAAGCTATCGGACTTTTTATTTTTCTTCCGTTTTTGAAAAAGTGAAAAAAAAACTTTCTGTCGGAATTCCTGTTTTATGAATGGAAAAATTAATAATTTTATACCACATTAAAGCCTTCAACTAGTCATAAAGAGTACATTCAATATGTTCTTTTTCTCGGTTTTACTTTTTTAAGCCTTCCGAAATTTTCCAATTTCTGCAGGAATTAAGGGGGTTTATATCGGTATTTTTCAGATATTTTCGCTATTATACTACGGAAAAATGTTTTTTTTTTTAAATTATTATTTCGAACAGATACCCCTTTTTTTAATGAAGGAAGCTTAATATTTTCTCCGAAAACGACGAAAACTTCCAGGAAATTAGGCGAGCGAAAATTTTCCCGGTTTTCCTGGATCGGCCATTAAATTTTGGTGGGAAAATACGCATCAGGCAAAGGTATTTCCTTTAATTTCTTAATCAACCATAATAAGTTGGTCACAACTGATCTTTTGCCTAAAACCCCCCCCCCCCCCCTTTTTTTTATTAAATTTGAAGTCCTTTTTTTATAATCAAGCCTCAGTTTTTCCTTTACTTTCGTTTCAAAAGTACTTCTCATTATTTTTTATTTTAAATTCTCTTGATTGATTCATATTCATGTGTTCATTTATTAATTATTGTAATTGTATTTTTAGTGCATGAAAATGATACATGTACGGTACCGAACCCTAAATACGGAACTTTTTCAAAAAAATCGGCAGCTGGAAGAAAAACAGCTTTTGTTTTTCGAAGAAAATTTCGAAGATTTTGCACCGTTTTTTTTTTTTTTTTTTTGGAAATAGGCATTTTAAACAGAAGGAAAACAAAATGTAATAAACATTTTTAAGATCGGAAATGTGCAGTTTTCAAAAAAGTTATTTCGCGATATTTGAAAATGGTTCGTTTTTGCGGTTAGGAGATTTTATTAATTGTTGCTTTAATTTTAAGTTAATATCATTCAATTTTGCTTTTTTTTTTCATTTCTCGTAGTTTTATTATACAGTCCAGAACCTCTTATCCGGGAACCAGAAATCCGGGAATTTTTTCGCGAATTTTCCCGCTATTTTTGAATAGTTCGCGTTTTTTTTTCTTTTGTTTTGCCAATTTCGTAAAAATACGAATTTTTTAAAAATACCTTTATAAATACGAATTTTTTCGTTATACGAGTATGTAACATATTCAGTGTTTATAAGTCGACAATTTAGTTTAAAAACGTTTTCTTAGGGGATCAACTTACTTGCAGAAGAAATTTTTTAGAAAAAATTTCTCCAATGAAAATTCAGAAAACCAGACGTTTTCTCTATTTTATTTCAACAATTAAACACGAAAGAAATATGTATTTAGATTCTTATATATTTATTTAATTGTCTGGTGAGTATTTGAAGTCGAATTGCAACAAAAGTCGGACTATATGAAAGTTCGCAAAATTTCTAATACTGCAGATTCGCGAATTTTCCGTAATAGCTGATCGTGTGAAAACTAGAGCTCGTTTTATTTTTATTTTATATATTTTCTCATTTATTTAAGAGCTGCAATAAGGTAATAAGAATTTAAAATTGCTATTAAAGCAACATAAATTGCGACTGTGAAAATGAATTCTTTATTAAAATCGAGTTCGCGGAAACGAAATCGTTATACACGAGTATGAAATTTGCGCGTTTCTGCATGTAAACATGCTTCTTACATTTCGTTTTCCTCCTTTTTGAAATCATTTATTGCTGAAAAAGATGATTGATGATCAAAGTTTACGAAATTGATAAGTTAATAAACGAGATGTCGGATTCGGAAATCATCCAAATTGTGCTACACCCGAACGATGACAAAGAGTAAGATAGCGATGAAATCGAAAATAATGACATTTTACCTGCTATGTCTAACGAACGTTGCTTTGAATTAACTAAAGAACTTACAGCAGGAATGGAACAAATAATCTTTTACGGACGAACCGCATATAAAAATGGCTGTTCGAAAAATTCAGCAATGCGGCAGCTGAAAATAACCAGCTTTTGTCTTTTGAAAAAAAAAATCTAAATATTTTGCGGCATTTTTTTTCTTTTTTTTTTCTGGAAATAGGCATTTTAAGAAAGAAAATAAAATGTAATGAACATGTTTAAGACCGTTAAAACGTTATTTTGCGATTTTCAGAAAAGGGTTCGTTTTTGCGATTAGAACTTTTATTAATTCTTTCCCTACTTCAGAGTTAATATCATCAAATTTTGCTGTTTTTTTATTTCTTGTAATTTTATTATATTTATTTCTTTAAATGAGCTCTAATTTTCGCGTGATACAGAATATTCGCGAAATTGGAATTCGGCGTTTCTCGCATTTTCCCAATAGTCGGATCCTTTACTGCAATTGAAAGTCTTCAAGCATATAAAATCATATTAGAATTTAACGGAATTCTTTTCTTTTATTGCTTAATTAAAGAGGTTAAAATAATATCGGAAAAAGTTTAGATTTTTCGATGTTTGCCTCGAATGAGAACAGACTCCAACTTTGTTTTTTTATTTTAATTTTTTTGTGCTAAATTCCGCGACTTATAGGCGGGTATATACGATAATAAAAAATGCTATAAATGAGCAAAATGGTAATAAAAACTTCCAGAGCAAATTATATGGGCCCTGATGTTACTTACAAAATTTTTTGAATGAGGACTCAAAATCCGGAAAATTCCGAAATTCGGAAAGATCGCGGACTTGAGCTTTCCGCATTTGATTTCTCATACTGTGTTTGAATCATTTAATGTCATTTTTAAACTCCCCTCCCCCTCTCTCGTTTTGACTTGTGAATGTTATTGATTTTTATCTTTTAAATATAGTTCTTTTCTTTTTTAATATTTCTTAATTTAGAAGTATTTATTTACTATTTTCCACTTATTTTGAAGTATTATTACCATTTGTTATTGTAATTCGTGTTCGATAAATCTAAGATATCGGTATTTTTTTAGCGATCCAAAAAACCGGGAAATTCAGTTATCCGGGATAGCGATGATCCCGAGCATGCCGGATAAGAGGTTCTGTTATTTACTTTTTAAAAATGAGCTCTAATTTTCGCGCGATACAGAATATTCGCGAAATTGAAAATCGGCGATTCTCGCATTTTCCCGCTAGTCTGATCTTTTACTGCAATTTAGTGGCTAGAGAATTAGAGTATACAATCATATCAGAATTTGACGGAATTCTTTTCTGTTATCGGTTAGTTAAAGGAGTTAAAATAATATCGGGAAAAGTCCAGATGGTTTCGATGTTTTGCCTCGAATGGAAGCCGATTCCAACTTCGTTTTTTGTGCTAAGCTTCGCCACTTATAGACGAGTATATACGATAATAAAAAATATTATAAATGAGCAAAATGAAAATTAAATCGTTCTGATGCTACTTACAAAATTCTTTGAATTAGTATCCAAAATCCGGAAAGATAGCGGCACCGAGCGCTCCGGATTTGAGGTCCACTATGTATTTCAAATTTTAACTCACTCACAAAGTATACTTGAAAGGAAAAGAATAGTGGCATATCAATGAGGTTATATCAGTAAAAAAAGTAGTAAAACTTACCATGTGTAGGTATGTATATAATCTTATTGCTTATATCTGGTCGATTCAGCATTTTTAACAGGGTCATTTTTTGTGAATTTTAAAGATATTTTTATGAAAAATCAATAATTTTGTGAAAATTAAAAATTTAAACATATAGTAATGAATCTAATAATAAATAATATTTGCCACTTTATTAATAAATAATGGTATAAAAAGTAAAATTTGGAATTTTGTGAAGTTGTGTGTTTTGATTGATTTGAATCTTGCTAGGGGTCCTAAAGCAGACCCAAATTTCCTCTGGCGTTACGCCTGTGTATATATAATAAATACCCCCCCCCCCCCCATAAAAAATTTCCCGTGAGTCAAACGCAAAATTTTTTCAGTCCTGGCAACTTCCAGGACTTGCACCCATGCTTCTTCATCGGAAACATAATTTATTCAGTTTGAATAAAATATTTTTTAAAAAACTCTTAAGGGAACTAAATATTTTATATCCACAACAAATTGTTACATTGCCACATGCCACTCAAGTTTCAAAATGCTGTTACTGAGCAGAATTATTTTCAAAGCTGCTACTTTGAGCTGAAGCTTTCAAACCTCAATAAACAAATATTTCTTTTTTTTCCCCTGTTTTTTATTGCTATCATTCTTGATCTCCTGCCCCTTTTTCTTTTTTTTTATTATAGAGTTCATACATCTCTTATACTTCCCTATTTGTATATGTTTAAAAAGTCTTTTTTTCCACATTTCTTTTTTTTTTTTTGCTTATTTTATTTATTTGTTTTCTCTCTCTTTTTTAAAATTTTTGTTTTATCAATGTTGTATTTGCACTGTGATGTCTTGAAGTTTGTCATAGCTGAGAAACCGAATTCTAATAGGCTATGACAGGAAGGAAATCTAAGTTTAGATTTTTCATTTGATGCCATAACTGGCATTTGAAAACTCTTGTGGAGATGTTAAATTCTTAGTGGCAATCCTTTATGGAATAGTCATACTATGGTTGGAAAAATTCAAGGAAATACAAAAATGTGAAATATATTGGAGGAGTGAGGAAATGTAAAAAATGGGTTGCATGCATTAAATTGCAAACGCTAACCAATTTCTGCAAAAATTAGGAAAAGTCAAGCATGTAAATAGGTTATATCAGTTGGAAAATAATTTTTGTAACCTCCATATTTTTTCCTCAGTATCTATTCAGGGTGGTAATTCTCTTCTTAAATTTGGATTTGTAATTTTTATTACAGATTAGTGTAATTTTTATAGTCTTTATTACAGTTATATTACTGTATATCACACTTTTCGGAGGACAAAGAAAAAGCTCAATCTATCTAAAAGTGAGGTCATTAAAAATAATTATTCATCCAACCTAAAAATATATCATGCGTGCACATACAAAAAAGTTAACTTATTCTCATATTAGCACCGCTTTCTTAATTAGAAATATTGAGATTATTAAACTTACCATTGCTGTTGTTATATTCAAATATTTGAAAAATAATAATATTAAAAAAAAGTGAAATAAATTCTTTTTGTGATGAAATATTTCCAAGTCATTTGCCATGTTTTATCTTTGAATACTTGTTTCCTCTTGCAATTAAGAATAAAAAATCCTCTAACTGCATTTCATTCATTTTCAGAGGTTAGCCCAACATTGCGGTATGAATTATGCTATTATGAGTGGTGGTGATGTTGTTGCTATGGGCAGAGAAGGTGTTACTGCCATCAATAAAGTTTTTGATTGGGCCAACAGTTCCCGAAGAGGGTATGTTTTGTATCTAATATTATGAATGGATATTAATATAATAACATCCATTGAATAAAACATAATCCTAACATCCCTAAATAAATATCATCCATTATATCTCTTGAAGCTTTCAAAAAATAAAAGTCATAATTTCTTACTTTGTACATTTTAAAACCTTTCTGTTTATTCATCCTCCTCTTGCTATGTAAAGTAATCATGGGAGAATCTATCTGAAAGTTTTAGAAATTGTTGCTGGGAGGGGGGGGGGGGGGGAGTAAAAAAAAATGGTTTTCTGAAAAATTTTCAATTTATTTTTAGATTTCTTTGACAAATAATGGTTATGCTTTTCTTTCTTGAGGCAAGCAAAAATATTTTTTGTATTAAAAACTTACAATAATGTTTCTCAAAGAAAAGAGAATTATTTCTGGTATTAATATTATAAAACTTCCGTTTTCATTGATTTTGCAAGCCTCTAATTTACAAATAGTCATGATTTTGCAAACAGATTTCCATTCCTAAAACACCTACTGAAAGAATGCTTTTTGGTTTAATGAACATTTTTTTGAGCTCCCAGAAAGTTTGCAAAATCAAGCGTCAACTGTATAAATACATATACGTATGCATTATGGTGGGGGGGGGGGGGGGGGTAACTATGTGTAATTTTCATTTTAAAAATGTGGTACATATTTTTTGAGAGCATTTTGTGAAGTTCAGAACTTTTGAAGGAAGGAATTCTTTCTTTTTAGTCCCCTCCTTTTCCAGCCTTTATCATTCAAATTAAAAAATATCTTTGAACATTTTTCAATGAAAAGAATGTACCAATATATTACACATGTACACTGATTATAGCTTGGAGGCAACTTTTGTTTCCAGCCCTTGCACTAACCAAGTAATAATGTATTAAACATCTAATATTAATCTGGTAGTGTCATGTACTTATTTCCATAACATTACAAAATAAAACCAGTCAATTTGAAATGTCTTTTCTGCTTTAGTTCAGTTTTCATAGCTTTTGTTTTTTTTTTGCTTTATATACAACACTAAATATAATAAATGATATCGGTTAATTTATATATATTAATGTTCAGGTTGCTGTTATTTGTTGATGAAGCTGAAGCTTTTCTGCGAAAAAGAAGTTCAGTAAGTCTTGCTTTTATTTTGTTGTTTTTTTTTTACTATTTTAATACTAAGTGCATGAACCAGTGTTTTTTATTTATCCATTAAACATGTATATTATAGATGTGTGTTTTCCAATCATATATTTTAGATCTAAAATTTCCCTTTGCATTTATTACTAAATTGGTATATTGTTATTAATATAGTTTTCATTATAGGAAGCAATTGGGGAGAATGTTCGAGCTGCTTTAAATGCATTTTTATACAGAACTGGAGACCAATCTGACAGGTATAAATAGACGTATGGCAGAGTTCATGCAATATTTAAAGCTTGAATAATTGTTTATTTTTAAATGCATTTTTATTGCCTTAAAGGGTTTTTTTTTTTTTTTTTTTTAACTTTATTTTGAATTCTTTTTAAGGTAAAACTGAAGACTTTGTAAGCAAAAGCAACTATGATTCTTTCATGTGCTAAAGTGAAAGATTATGAAGATAGTTTGTTAGGTATTTATTAGAATTGAGATCTAACTGCAATTGGGCTCTTTTGAAGCACTATAAATAGAAATATCATATGACTTCAAAGACATTTTGTCAGTACTAAAGTATTAAAACTTGTTAAGTTACTTTTGGTCAGATTTTTTATGGATAATTTCCTAGTTATACTAAGGTAATTTCAAACTGTGTATAGTGATTTTATAATTAGCCTGATTGGTACAGTTAATTCTTGTTAATTCTGGAGAGAAATCTTTATTTTCTGTCACTCTTTTAAATGGGGCATATATTTCAGTTTTGAACAGAATTCTTCATTACCTTTAACTTCTTTCAGAAATACTTTAATGGTTTTAAGAAATAAACCACATGTTCTGATTATAGAAAATGGCTTTGCTCCCAGGCCGTTGCACTGCCCGAAACAGAGTACCTTGTCTAAGATTAACTTGAGTGGTCATCTTCTTTTAAAATGACCTGAGGGTTACTTCTCAATTGGTAGCAGTTCTCGGCAAGCTGCGTATTATAAGATGTTTTTTGTAGTAAACTTTTAAACCTAGATTTTTCAAGAACAAAGATCAGAAGCATTGCTGATACTTACTTTTTTGTTATATAAAGGAAGTCATGTTTTATCACAAATCGCACATCTAAATGAAAAAGTAGCATTCTTCAAAATGGCGGAAGATGTTGAGCTTCCTTTTAATGCAAACGAGTAAACATTTTGTTAATCAAATTAAAAAGTTTTAAGTTTTTGAACTTTTATCTTCAGAATTAATTATTACTATTTATATTGTTTTTTTAAGTAATTTTTTTGTACTACAGTAATATTTGTTCCAGGATCAAACACTTTCATGATGAGAAAGAGAAACAATAAATGGCGCCATATTGCAATGTTGATAATTTTAACTTTCAGTGCTAAAGTTTTCTTACTTTCTTTTTTAATTTTAAACGTTTAAAACCACTCACATTCAGCTCTTATATATTAAGAATCGCAAGTTTATCGCTTATTTTTATGTTTTCTCCATTCCATGTGTTTGCGCAATGTTACCGTTTTGCTGAAATTTTGCTGTAATCCTTTTGCATCTGCTTTCAGTTTAATATATTTCTTATTTTCTCATTAGCGCACAATACAAAGGCTACTAAGAGAATATACAAAGCAATTTTTATGGAATATGATTTTTTATTGCATCGGCACATTACCAGGGTGCGTAGCGGTGCTTACAAGTGGGTATAAGTTCTATTTGAAAATAAAATGTAAGGGCCCTTATAAGTGCTTACTTTTCTTTAAAAAGTTTATTTTCAAAAAAAAAAAAATTACGAATGTTTAGTTTTCCCCCTAGCAGAAATCGAACGTTAGTTTACTCATCGGATACATAAAATAGCGTTCCGATTGCTCCGAACCAGCTGGCCCAGATCGCCATTCATAGTCAAAATGAAAAAAAACATTTGTCTATGAGTGAAGAAAATATTGCAAATTTGGCGTAAAAAAACGCGTGTCACCGCCGAGATGCTTCCGAGACATTCTTGGTTCTGTAAATCCGCCATGTTTGGTCGTGTTCCAAAATTCTGCATAGTGTTGGTGCTGAGCTTGCCAAATTTGAGATCCGGTACTGCATACTTGCCAAGTCCACTGTTTTTAACGGGAGACTCCCTTTTTTTTGCGTTTGTCTCCCGATTTCCCGTTTAACACAATTTTCTCCCGTTTTTTTGTAATTTTCGCTTTAAAATAAATCAATGAAGCTTCAATATTTTTTTGCTCAATAGACAGCGCTCGTAATCAAAGTTACTCGCCGAGAGTTTTCATATAATTTTCCCTTATTTTGCCGAAATTCCGTATTTTTGGTACTTTTGAAAAGTCAAAATTTCGGTTCCGCGAATATTCGGAATTTTGGAAATTTTTTTCTTCTTTAAATGAGAAAATCTTAAAGTAGCATGCGTAGATACTTGCTTTACGAAACTTTTACAAATTAGCAGTAGAACTTTCGCATTTTGTCTTTCATATGCTTTCAAGGCTCAGTCCCGATTTTTTTTGAAATCCGATTGCATCCGCTTCGGTAAAAGTCCCTAGTTCTTGTGTACTATCTCATTCCATCTCTTGGACATCAATAACTTCTGGTTTACCATTATTTTTATTACTTTTTTTTACGATTTAGCCTCTGTAATAGAGGATTTGCACTTCTCATTTTGCCACACCCACTCGAAATTTCAGTGAAAAATTTTAGCCTTTTTAAAAAATTTTAGTGATTCTATTAGTTAGTTATAGCTATTAATATTGCATCCTTATTAATAATCTTGTTTTAAAAATTTTTTTGCATAGAATTATTATTATTATTTTTTTTTCCTTAAACTTGGGGTTTGGGTTTTTTTCTTTTTGGGAGTCATTATGTATTGCTACAAAATAAATAAAGAACATTTCTTCCTATTTTTATTCAATATATAACTAAAAAAGGGCTAAATTAAAAAATATATATATTTTGGGATAATTTATTTGTTAAGTGCACACCAGACGTGGTCATGATATTTTGTTTGAATTACTGTGGTAATTCCTATAAAGGTAAATTCCTATTTTTGTAAGAACATGAGAACATCCTGTAAAAAATATATCAAAGAAAATCAATACAACAGTCTCATGAGGGGAAAAAAAGATTGAGGGAAAAAATACTGTAAAAATTAAAGCATTATCTAAAATGGCAGCAAAAAAAAAAACCTGCTAATGCTATGAAAATGTAAATGAGCAAACGCATAGACAGAGCAACCAAGTGTAATTTTAGAATTGTTTCGTATTTCATAATTTTTTTCTAATTTTTTAAAAAATTATATGCTTTTCAACTTTTAAGATCTCCACTTAATTAATTTTTTCTATTATGCATAACCAGAGTACCACACCCCCATTTACAAAGTAAAGCCAAATAAATTATTATGTAGCTTTCTTGCTTAAAATTATTTTTTTAAATATTCCATTGTTTTGAATATGCACCAGTTATGAACTAACCGATGTCTGTGTGCCCTTTGTTGTTTTGTACCTATAAATGCATTGAATATATGCCTCTCCACCCCCTCAGAAAATTTTGAAATGATGGGCCTAACAATTAATGTACAACAACCCATAAAATCTGTTCTGGTGAAAATCGTGAAAATTTAAACTTTCGTATAGCACTAGGTTGTTTATATGTATGAATTTGTTTTATTTACATACCATTGATTAAATTTGATGATTAATGAAATCATATGAAGTCTATTTGTCTAACCTAGGTTCATGCTAGTACTTGCCAGCAATACCCCTGAACAACTGGATTGGGCGATGAATGATAGAATGGATGAAGTTGTTGAATTTCGCTTACCTGGCTTAGGAGAGAGAGGACGCATGATTTACATGTATTTCGAAAAATTTGTTCTCATCCCAGCCACTGAAGGAAAAAGGTAACTTGGTCTTTCTGTAACTATTTCTCTTTATAAGTATGTATCTGAATTAAATATCTTAATTCAGATATATCCTGGATAAGAAGTTGTAGGTTGCTACTTTTATTAAAAAAAATCATTAAAAATGAAAACTACTATTACTTAAATTGCTTTTAAATAAATAAAAACATTAAAAGAAATTTTGTGTAAATGACCAGGGTGGCAAATCTGTGCCGAATTGTGCCACTTTTCAATTCCTGATGCATCTGATACAAAACAGCTTAGATTTGCACTTTTCCCACCTAACTGCCACAATTCTGATTTTAATGCTCTAAAATGTTCTTTAAATCATAATAAATTGGGGTTAATCGAACCTTTTGTCACTAAAAGCTACATAAAAAAATTAAGTAAGATGAAATTCAATAAAATAAGCATTTTAAATGATTTTTAAGGCTATTCATTGATGAAGTATCATGACAACAGCATTCAAATGCCATTTAGCATTTGAACTCCTTTCTATCAGTGCACATGTGTTTTCTCAAGTGCTTTTAATACATTTTCATTCATTTTAAACTATTAGTAAAAACCCAGGATTTTTTTTGGAAACGTCAACACTGAGCCCCAACTTTACGACCCACCTCCCCCCAAAATGTAAATAAATAAACGAATTGCGCCAATAAGTTATAAATTTTTATGTGATAAAATTCCTGAGCATTTTGGGACATTTAAAGCCAACAACTTTGCATCTTGCAGAAGAGATTGAAAACTATTTTTTTTATGAAATAAAAATCTCCCGACTTATCACGTTGTAAACTTCACAACCCAGGTCGTATCTCCCCTTCTCCCGGCCATCCTTTTCTGTAAAGGTCAAGATTCGCGGTCGCCACTCGCCACTTGGCGACCTCGTTTGAAAAAGTGGCGATTCAAAAAATTAGGAGCGATCGCCACCTTTCCTTTTTTTAAAAATTTTCTAAAGTAAATCCCTCCTTTTCAAATACCTTCTATGGAATTTTCAACTCTTGCTTCTTTCATGTATGCAAGCACAATAAAAACGCATCAATTCGGCATTCAAGCTACCGAATTTCGGCCGATAGTCTTCATTTCCCCTTTCACAAGAAAAAAATTGCGAAAATTTTTCCCGATTACGCTTTTTTTTTCTTTGAATTCCTTCTATCTGCCATATAAATCTTTTAAATATAGTAGGAAACAATATTAATCTTGATTTTTTTTTTTTTTTTCATAACTTTCATTTCAAACTTACATTTCAGATCGGCCATTTTTGCTTTATAAAATCGGACTCAAATGTCGCGCCATTTTGAAAATGGTGTGAAAGTTTTAAAAAGAGTTTTGAAAAGAATGAAAATTAAATGTACTGAACAAAACTAGAACTGGAAATATACATTTTGTATACTTGTGTTCGAAAATGGTTCGTATTGGTGATCGCGGTTTTTGTAAAAGGTTCGTTTCTGTGAGGGGGATTTTTGTTATCTGTTGCTTCTATGATGAAATAAGTAAAATTTTGCATTTCAATCTTTTGTGCTCTATAACATTAAACATGAAAAGCTGTATTGAAAAAATTCATATTCCCTTAATTTACCATCGCCAAGGAAGCAAGTTTTTTCTTTTTCCAATTTGAAAGCCATATACATTTTTTTTTTTTGAAGACTTGATGGTTTTAACAAAATATTATGTCTCTTCACTGAAAATATGACATAAGGAATTGTAGTGCACTGATGCACCATTTGTCTCCCCCCCCCCCCCCCCCCCCGCTTTGCACTTTTGCTTTATGATGCATAGGTGGCCACCAAGTTAATACTGGCCACTTGCAAAATTTCTGAGTCTTGACCTTTACTTTTCTGCTATCAAAAATAGCGAAGAACTATATTTTGAACTTCAGTTTAGACAAATTCCAGAGAACACCTGACTGTGCACTTTAAACAGGGTTGTAGATCTATAGTCTCTCCCACTCCTCTCCAGTAATGAAGATTTTTCTTTTCAGAAGTACTTTCCTTTCCATAAAATAATAATAGTACTAATAATAATAAAATATACAATAAATGGAAAAATAAGAAATGCATCTAGTACTCCTTCTTTCTTATGCAAAACCAATAATTCTGATAGAAAAATGTATAAGTTGACCTGGTACAAAGTTTAAACAAAATTGAATTTTCAATTTTCCACCCCTGAAATGAACTTTTTTGTGCGTGCATTTGTTTCATGGGTGATTCTGATCCAAAATTTCCGAAAATTTGAGAGAACCTGCTTTGAAAATTAAAAAAATCAATTTTTGACACAAAAGAAATGCAAGCTGTTCTGGTAATTTTTGTTGTCGAACAACAAAGTTCATCTTATACTTGATGCATTTGCAGAGTCAAAACCAGAAGACAAGTTTTAAATAAAATAAAATGCTTTATTTCAGTTCTAACAACGTAAGCAAAAATACATCCATACTACACTCGTAACCCAGACCAACAAATCATCTTTAAAATGACTAGATAAACGAGGTTTTCATACTTAATATAAGACCGGTGTGGTTTTTACTGGTATAGAAAAAAGGACACTCAGAGCACATCAACTCAGAAAGAGCCAAGTCTTTCTTACAACGCAACCTCTAAAACGTGCTGGTATCCGAGCACCTTGAATCGGCAGACAGACCGCTTAAGTACCCTTTTATGCATTTACATAGCTTTCTGATTCCGCTAAGGCAGGGGTCTCCAAACTACGGCCCGAGGGCCACATCCGGCCCGCGGACAGATTTTGTCCGGCCCGCGGAGAGCTAGCATACTTGAAAGAAAACTCCTTCTAGAGAACATATTTATTTTTTATAGCAAATTAAATTAAGTTTACTGAAGTAATCTATTTTTATGTTGAATAATTATTAATATGACATCTACATTGATATGGTCATGGGCTAACTACTCATAACATTGTTGTAGGTTATTATTTACTAACTAACAAATTATTGAAATGAATCCAACTAACATTTTATACATTTTAAATGAAAAGATAACTTATAACAAGCATAACGACATATGAAATACTAATGAGATTTATGTAATTGAGATTTTCCACTGACAATAGTTTGTAGTTGTGGACTAATTTTACTTGTACGAATTATTAAAAGAGATTTAAGATGCTCATCAGTTAATTTAGATCTGTAAACATTTTTTGTGTACTTCATTTTGGAAAAGGTCTTCTCACACAAATAAGTAGTACCAAAAACAGAAAACAGCCCACGAGCAAATTTATGCAAATTATCAAATTGTGTCAGTGGAAGACACTTATAAAATTCCAACAAAGATAAGTTTTGATATTTGTTCTTAATTATATCACTGCACTGTAGATCAATCATTTCCATTTGAAGTTCCGGGGCTAGGGTTTCAATGTCAGTATCAAAAGGATTCTGAAAAATCTTAATTTGATTCGCAATGGCATCAAAGTCCGAGAAACGAGTATCAAAATTTATTTTCAAAGCACTCAAAGTTTCGATTGCAAAATCGATAGGAAACTCGGTCTCAGTGGTGTGGCTAAATATTTCACATGTTTTAAAATGTGAAAAACATTTACTTCGTAGTTGTGATTGAAACAGTATCAATTTCTTCCGGAATGATTTGATATTATTGTATAAATCAGGAAGATGCTGGTTTTCTCCTTGCAATCTCAAATTCAGTTCGTTCACATGTTTTGTCAAATCAACATAGAATGCTAACTTCCACAGCCATGCGTTGTTTTGCAATTCAGTAAGAGGGCAATGCTTTTCGTTCAAAAAAAATTCGATCACTGCTCGAAGTTCAAAAAAGCGCTGAAGGACTTTCCCACAACTAAGCCAACGTACGGCAGTATGATAAGGTAAGTCATTTTCTCCAATCTCTTTAATAAATTGTACGAATTGTCGGTGATTCAGCCCAAAAGATCTGATAAAATTAACAGTTGATATGACTGGTTTCAGAATTTCAGACATATCCAAACATTTTCCGCACAAAGACTGTTGATGAATGATACAATGTAAGACTATTGGTTTTGAACCACCGTCATTTTCTACAGCCTTTGACACAAGAGCGACCACTCCTTTATCTTTCCCACTCATGTTTTTGCCTCCATCAGTTGTAATACATTTCAAGTTTTTCCATCGAAGGTTCTTTTGCTTAATGGCCATTTCAACTCCTTTAAAAATATCTGAACCAGTAGTTGTGCCATGAATACTATACATATCAAGAAGTTCTTCATGCACTTCATAGCTTTTATCTACTCCTCGAATATAAATCAACACCTCAGCAGTATCTGACACATCCGTTGACTCATCCAAGGCCAAAGAAAACCACTCAACATGTCCATTTTTGTTGAACAGTTGAGAGGATATATTTTCAGCGATGTCTTCTACCCTTCGAGCCACAGTGTTTGCTGACATACTGACAGTTTTTAATAAATTTACCTTTTCAGGGCACATTTCTTCGGCTACTGCGATTATGCATTCTTTGACCATTTCTCCATCGGTGAATGGTTTTCCACGTTTTGCAATTTCAAGAGCCACACGAAAGCTGGCACGAGTTGCAGCCTCTTGTTCAGTTTTGAGTTTTGTAAATAAAGATTTCTGCGATTTCAATCCGCGCTTCATAGCTTCGAATTTTTCTGTCCGCAAACTTCCTGTATATTTTGAGTAATTTTGAAAATGTTTTGCTTCATAATGACGTTTAATGTTATATTCTTTGAGAACGGCTATGCTTTCATTGCAAATCAAACATAGCGCCTTGTTACTGGACTCAATTACGAAATACTGAATGTTCCACTGATTTTTGAATTTTCTGCATTCACTATCAATTTTTCGCTTCTTTTCCATTCTACTAAATCACACACAAAAGCAACAATTCAAATAAAAATATTGTTACAAAGATGTCTTAAACTTAAACACGCACAAACACGTTTTAAGGAGGTACGCACTATTTTATTTCACAGCAGTGTCATAGGAACTGACTTGTGGTTGCGCCACTAGCCTTCTTATATATTTCACTTACTGCCATCTAGAAGTGAGTGGAAGACACCAGAACTTTATCGAACCAACGAGATTATTCTGTAAGTGCTATTAGCGCCATCTGTTAGGGATAGAAGGTACTACCTATTTCTGCTTGTGTCCACCAGATGTCCTGTCACGTTACTCCTCATGGCTCGCTCGTACTCTACGACTAATCTAGAAATTACAGATAATGACAGGAAAATTAATAATATGCAGTGTTGCCGTTTTGCGGACTTTAGTTCGATTTGCAGCCTTTTTTAAACGTGGCGTACTTTTTCGGACTTTTTTTTTCATGTAAAAAAATACTCATTCGTTACTTGAGTACTCGTTTGGAACCGAAGTAACGATTACTGAAGAAAAAAGTAATCAATGATTACTTGTGTATTTCATTACTTTTGTAATCAATGATTACTATGGCGATACGATGCGGGTACCCCATTATAACGGATACCCATACGATACAGAAAATACATCAGCTTCCCCGTCGCTAATGGCATCTGGCAAAAAAGTAATCATATTTTACACCACTAGTGGACTGATTCAACTTTTTACCACCGGCAACAATTAATGATAATATGGTTTTGGCCCTTGGAATTTACTGGAGTAATCAATATGGCCCTAAGGCTGGAAAGTTTGGAGACCCCTGCGCTAAGGTAACACCCAACGCAAGTGCGATCCGTGATTGGGTCAGGAGCCGGTGATGTTGTACTTGAGTATGTCACTTCCCGTCACCACCCATCTGTTACACGTCTAATGTAGCACATGTGTTGGGACGCTAGCGGAACATTTCCTAAGCGATCAAACAGCCAATGCCTAAGTTAATATTTGTGAGAGGTGAGATACGTTTCATTTACGGCTATCAATTTTTAAAGAGATATAGCGCATAGAAGGATTCAATTTTTACTAAGTTGAAAATAGCTTGTTTTCCTTAACTAAATCTTTTCTTTGTATTTTAATTGCATTTTACTTCCTTGTATTTGTATCACTTTTTTTACGTGTTCAATTATTTTATAGAAGATTTAAAGTGGAGCAGTTTGATTACACAAAGACTTGCTCTGACATAGCTACATTGACGGAAGGTTTGTCCGGACGAGAAATAGTTAAGCTTGCATCAGCATGGCAAGTAAGTACAAGTCAGCTTTGCTTGAAAATTTTGTTAAATTAAAATTTGAAATGAAAAGGGGCCCTAAGACACCTATTATCTTTTAATTTTTAACGTGTAGCAAAAGCTTTGTTATATCTCTCGTGGTTCCAAAGACTAAACAATTTTAATCCATCTAACATATTTAGTTTTATAAGCCAAGCTGCTGTCTTGAACTTTTCATATGTCTACTTAAAAGAAGCAGAAGTATATCTGGTTAATTCCACCTTTCCATCAACGATCTTGTGTTAGCCCCATTCATTATTCCTTGATTTTCATTTAAATTTATTGTCAACAGTGTGTGCTTTATTTTGTTAGGAATAACAAGGTAAAACAAAAATGAAATTTCTTGGAGATGAAAATATGTTATTTGAATTTACTTGAACCGGACCTCTTGAGTCTAAATTGTTTAATTAAATTGCTCAAATCATAAAATATAGTAATTATGACTGAATAGACCTTTCACTGAACTAAATTACTTTTGATTTTTTTCAATGCATTCCAAAGTTCTAGAGCAGATAAAACATTTTAACCCCTTGAGGCACTTGAGGTCTTTTTCGTTTGGGCGCACCAGCAGCTTGAGATAATTTTGGCTATATTAGGCAGGGATCTGGAGCAGCCATTTTTTTTTTTTTTTTGAGTTGCTCCAGTTCAGCTTCAAGCTTCGAATAATTTTAATAGATATTAGTCATCTCCTTTTTTTTATGTTAATTTATTTTTTAGAGGAAAACAAATTTAAAAAGTAAGAAAAAAAAATAGAAGTAGAGGAGCACAATATATATCTTTGCTCCATCTCTGCTACAGTTTTGATCAAAGTCTCGTTGCTCCACTGCTCCGGGCTCCTGCGCCACTCTGATCCTGATCCCTGGTATTAAGGAAGAATTTTATGGGTGCTTTAAAATTATTTTATGCCTAAACAAACATATACAAATAGTAATAAAATTTCACCAATTTTAAAATTGATAGTAATTTAAAGATTTAAGTAATAGAATTTTACTTCCCCCTTCAAGTGGAAAAGTCAAATTGGCTGAGCGCCACTCTAGTGCAAAAGGTTATACAGTCAGATCTTGAGAAAAGGTCACCTACATACAAGGTCACCCCGCATATGAGGTGACTTTTCTAAAGTCCCGGCTCATTGAATATCAAATGTGTATGAATCGGTTATAAGGTTACCTCACTTAAAAGGTCATTTTCCTGAAGTCCTGAGGGTTGACCTTATATCGAGTTCTGACTGTAATAGTTTTCCTTGATTTTCCTCAAATTTTTAATTTTATATTTATCTTGTGTTGCTATTCACATGCTTATATATAACATTTCATTCAAATCTCTTTTCTTTGTTTTCAGTTTGCTGCGTATGCTTCAGATACTGGTCTGTTGACTAAAGATATGATCATGACTGAAGTGCAAAATGCTGTGAAGCAGCATGAACACAAAGCCAGCTGGCAGACGATAGAAGAGACAAAGAAACAAATATTAGAAGCTTCTAGACCAAGAGCAATACCTCTGGAATATCCAAAAACTTCCCCTAGTTAATCAAGACTATTGCGTAGGATTATTAAAATTTAATCATTTCATCTGGAAATTAGCAATGTTAGTAAAGAACGAAAGAAAATTTATCTTAGTGTTAAAAATAATGAAACTTTAGTAAGAAATTTTTTGAAAAGAGATTCATCAGTTCCACGATATCAATCTGCATTGTAGATACTGAAGTTTTTTCAGTCATTGTGCGTCAGTGTTAGTTTATATTTTGTATTTATATTGCGAAAGGTATTTTGTTAAAAAAAATTTATTGTTGAACTTAATCATTATTTATCCTCCCAATTTTATTGCATTTTGACCCCCTTTTTGTTTTAGTATTTGTTTTGTATGAAGTAACATTCGTATACTTTTGTATATATGACAGTTCTATGATTGGCACTTTTTGGATTACAACAAGGCATTAATAATTCTATAAAATATTAAACCATGAATGATTTGTTGTGTATACCTGCAGCAATCCAAGTTTAGTATGATAATCCTCTGGGTTTAGATCAAAATTAGATCTATCAAGTTATTGTTAGAATGACAACTGAATTTTATATACTATCTGCATAGAAGGAGCAAAACAGAAAGTTTAGTATGGCTGATAAAAAAGTTTAGAAAGTGAGGAGATTATTGTATGAGTCTAATATGGCATGCACATGAGGGATGCTAGTGTTATTGTACTTGAATACAAAATATTTATTCATTGCTTAAATATTTACAGGCCTAGATCTACATGTAAGGAAAGGGGGAAATATCACCTATCAACAATCTTCAGGGGTGAATATCTTCTGAGGTTTCACAATTTTCCCTGTCCTGTTCTTCAGCCTTATATTTATTCTATATTTTGGGTGGTTGAGACCTTCAAGAGGACTCTAATAGATTTATGCTTTGTTGTATATGCCTCTCCCCCTTTTTCAATTTCAAAAAATGGTGTACAATCGAAATTGTTAATAGATGTTAATTATTCTCTACTGATATATATTTGTGTGAAAAATCCATGTTTGAATTTTCATTTTTTTAAAAATAAATGTAATCAATTTTTTGAAAAAAGTTTTTTTTCCTATAAAAAAGCCGCTAAAAATATAGTACATCCTTCCAGTTTTTGATTGTGTAAATAACTCTCCATAAAATGAGTGATATGAAAGTGGTGTATGCAAAAAAAAAAAAAAACACTAGGCATTTATGACCAATTGTTTTTGTTGTTGTTGTTTCTAATGCCTCTTGGATATCCAAGCTCCCCTTCATGGAGCGACAATAGTTTTATTAAAAAAAAAAAAAAAAGCTTTTCATTTCACAGATCTGCAAAAAATAAATAAATAAAAAATAATAGTAAAAGTTACAAATTAATAAAATAAATACTATTTGAAACTTTTTTTTTTTTAAGTTTTAAATATTGATTTGAAATTTGGCATGGTCTTTCTACAAATTTTGCTGCTCTTTGCAGTTTACATTTTACTCCTTTCATCTCCTCTACCAACCATCAACAGAGATGCAGTAATATTTTAAATATCATTATAAGCATGAACTGTTCAGCTTTTATGATAAAATTCTATGAGAAACCACTTTCTTTACTATTTTTGAACCCTGCTAGTCATCAAAGTGATGCTTTGATATCTTCTGCAATCAAAGTGATGCATTGATGGTTAGCTTTGACATCATCTGCTTTTTCTATTCATTTCTGCTTGTCTCCTTTTTCTTGAGCAAATTGCTGAGAACAAATTAGAAAATCCACAGCTTCAATACTGTTTTCAGCCACACTTTTGGAAATTGTCATTTTTCTTTTTTTTTTTTGCTAAAATTTCAAAATTTTCTTTTCAACTGCAAGATTTTCTAGAAAATAAATTTTCATCATTTATTTTACTTTTTCAGTTTTTCAAATAAAATATCTCTTAGATTTTAATTTAAAAAAATAAAAAAGAAAAATCTATAAATATTGTCCTAAAAACAACTAATTTAAACTTAATGCTTAGAATTTTTTCATCTTAAATGCCCTATCAGAAATTTTTGACTGTATATACATGCACATGCATATTGTGTTCTGAAATCTGAGTTTCAATGTAAAAGATTCATTTTTTTTCTTGCCTTGCAATGCAGGCATATTTACTTCTTCTATTTTCTGAATGAGAATTTTTTTAAATATTATAATTCCAGGTTTGTTTATAATTTTTTTACAATGGTATTCACTTTTTCTTGAGTTAATGCTACAGTAAAATCTGTTACCATATAATATTTATGCCATTATATTTCAATATTGTTTGCCATATTTTATTAACAAACAAACTCTGTTAATATGCCAGTCATGGAGGAGGAAAAGAGGAATGTTCCTTGAATATGCTTGTACAAACAATACCATATAATCCCAAATATCATCTGCTCCCAAATATGACCCACATTTTATTTTTAAGAGTACAATTTCAAGGGAAAAAAAGGATGAAAATTTTACTTATTTTCTGCATAAAACATTTCCATAATTAATTCAAAAACTGCCTGTTAATGGCAGCTTTCTGAATGTTCCCAGAAGAGGCCGGACCTTGAAGTGCTGTAAAAATAGTGAACACCATAGTCTTAACAATAATATGATGGATAATTAAATCCTTGATTAAGATCCACACTCAATTTTACACCTTTTTTTTTTGTTGTTGAAAAAAAAAATAAACAAAGTGCAGGTGGTCTTTGGAGTTATAATGGTAAAATTGGCTCTAGAGAAATGGTCTTAAAAAATGAATTTGTAAGGTTTTTAGCTTTATGTGATAAATATAAGACAGCTAGCAAACAGAAATTCAATAATACATTACAAATATACATATATGTCTAAGAAAAAAATTAATTCAAGGCAACAATTCTGCTGCTGATACGACAGAAATTTATTAAGATATTTAGAATTTGTCATAAACCATACTAATGTAAAAGAGTAGAATATGTTTTGAAAGTTTAGTTTTGATCAGACTCATGCAAAATTGAATGCATGCATCTCATAAAAGTGCTGGGAATAATACAGAAAAAGTGTTTTAGGTTCCATATGATTGTAGTCGGGGCTGTGGAGTGGGTTGTGAGAAGGACCAACCCTGCCTTTACCTTTAACTCCTGCAATTTTAAAGCTCCGTCTCCTTTGTAAATGTATATATTAGGGATATAACAAATATTTGTCACATTTTTACATGACTCCCAACTCCTCTACCCCGAAACAATAAGACTCCTCCGTTCCAAAATCAGCCCAACTCTGACTCAACAGTCCTGGTTGTAGTGTAGTTTATGTGCAGTGGTAGGCTCGTAGACTCAAAGTGACCTTTGACTTGAAATATCTACAAATAAAAATATCTTTTTTTATGCTTTTGTATATATGCTGCTGGCAATTTTTGAAGCATGCAACCGACAATCCGTAGAATGCCTAAGATGAGATGCAGTCATATTGCAGAATGCTTGGTATAGATTGTCGGATTTCATGCATGCCAGTGACATATGTATAGAAAGCACAAAAAATAGGCAAAATAACAATAGTAATGTGTAATAATAATATGTAATAACTATTAATTAAGAAATAAAGCCTTTGAAGGTTCAAGTTTCAATCAGAACTTTTTTTTATTATTCAAGTTGGAACATACAAAGTTTGCTTTTGGACAACATTTCCCTCCAAAATTTAGGCATGAGAACTGAACTGCTAATAACATCCATTGTGTTACCTTAAATGAAATGTATATGCAATAACACTTCAATAACAGCCAATACCTTGTATGGACTTTCAGGGTGTGTTTAAAGATTGTATGTATATATTTATTTATATTCAATTTCTTACGTTATTAAGGGAGACCATTTTTGTAAAAATAATTAAAAGTTTTACTGTATGTTGTCCTCTCAGCTGGAATATTCCAACATAAAATCTTAGGTATTTAAAAGTTTATGTAGTTTTTACAGATTGATGCTTTTGTTTCAATATGAGTGTAATTTTGAAAAATAAAGGTAATTTTTTTAAACTGAAGCTAAAACTTTTTTCACACCTTTAAGAGTCAGTCTGATGAGACATTTTCAAAATTTTAAAGTTTGAGGTACACACAATTTAACGAAGTAAATAAATATATACAGACGCACACAAAAATGAGGAAAAAAAAGTGACCTTTGAGACTCAATAGGAAAGTTTCAACCTATTAAATAATCCTATTTTTACAGCTAAATGTGGTTAAGTTAATAATAAAACTAAAATTGCACAATGCCGGATTCGCAAAACAGGTTATTATTTTTTAATAGTTTAAAATCCCACTTGCAAACAACGGGGTGACCCTTAACTCGTCAGCTCTGGACTCGTACCCTTCAAGTTTCACTGTAGATTTTACTTTGCTCTTTACTAATTTGCATTCTTCTCATTTTTAAAAACTATTACATTGAAATAATTACTTCATTCTACAGCCTGCATTTGTAAAATAATCAATGTCGCAAAAGTGATCTCGATGATTTTTTTTTTATAGAGCGAAATTTCTTACTTGGTGACTTTTATCTTTTGTTAAAAATCGATATCTTTTGTTATCGAACGTTTTTAAGTCAACCCAGATGCAGTTGATTCTTGTTTTACCAGTTCTCTATGGCAGACATTCGCACTCAAAAAATTGTTTTTGCCATCGCTTACTGCGCTTGAGCTTTAAAAATTATTTTAAAAATGAAATACTTATCGCAGAATAATTTTTTTTCAAGGATTGTTTATAATAGACGCCTATTCCATTAAATAATAAACATAAAACCAAAAACTTCCCTATTATACGCTTTCAGGCGTGAGCACATATCTGCATTGCGGGCTAAACTTGAGCTTCTGCCTAATTTATGACACTAATGATTGATCCCTGTAAGCAATACAATTCACTAAATTTCAATTAAAACCAAGAATGAAAATACTTATTTGAGTGAAGAATTATGGGGGGGGGGGGGGGGTCTTTTTTCCATTGGTAGGAAAATCTATTGTTTAAAATATGAAAGAAGAAGAGCTATTCTTCACATCTACACATTGCACTGTGTTTTAAACAGTGACTTTACATTAGAATCTCCGACAAGAAATCAACCGTTAATCAATGAATTTTTATTTTTCATTTTTGAAGAAGATTGTATGCGCAATGTCACAAAAGAGGGATAGTGAATATAAAGCAATTTATTTAAGTTTTTACAATCAATGTTTTATTTTGTGAAGCAATCATTTCATCCGTTCAATTGTTTAAATGCAATGAACCTAACGATAGCATTGTTTTCCAGATTATAAAATATTGGCTAAGGTTGGCTGGACTATAAAGGGAGGGACCCTCCCCATATAGTCCAGCCAAAACGTAAATAAGAAAGGATAAAATCGCAAAGAGTGATGTGTTTCTGAATTTTTTATGTATGATTTTGTTTGGGTCGGTTAGGGTAGTACAAATGTCAGTTTGCGGCTTCGAAAAACCTGTGCTCGTGGCATTTTAGTTTTAGGATATTTTATTGCCTTTGATTTAAACAAAAAATAAAGAATGCAGGTCCAACAGTTCTTTTGTAATCGTACAAAAGCAATTGAGTATTTTCGTTCAATTCTTTGGAAATCAAATTTCTCTCTTGCTGTCTTTTATTCACGTTTACAAAAGAACTAACTGAAGGGTGTACAATGTACATGCTTAATTTTATGTTTAAATGAAAGCCAATTAAATTTCCTATAACTTAGTTTTTTACTACTTTTGTTGGATGAAAAAACAGGGTTCGTACGGTCCTTAAAGGTCTCAGGGCCGTCTTCGAAGTCAGCAATTTCTCCCTTTCTCCCGGGCCTGCTTCAAGATTTGATTGCGCAATCCAAGTGATCCCACTTTCTGCAGCGCTTTATCGTTTTACATCGCATTTTTTTGTTTCATACCGACCAAAAGTTCTCAAACTTTCGCTGCCTGTACTTCATTTTGGTACATTTATAACAGAAAATTAAACACATATATTTTGTTTTTTAAAGCAGAAAAATATACTAAAATGTTTTAATCTTATTAGATTGTTGATAGGACTTCAGTTAAAACTTACAGTACTTGGTAGCTTTTATTTTTGGAAGTCATTTTTAACAGTAATTATTCAGTAAAGCATCAATAATTTAAAAGTTAAAAGGCAATACTTTTAAGTGAAGTTATCTTTTTAAAAATTATTCTTAGGAAAACAATAAATAAATAGCTATGAAAATAATTATCAACTTTCATTTCAATTTTCTTCATATGTAATTGATGTTTTCATTGTAAGTGTTCTTTTAAACTATAAATAAATGTGTTAAAAGATCAAAATTTATATTAAATAAGTATAAATTTGTTTTCAAAATATAAAATTCATTTTATTCTTAAATTTTGTAGTAGTAATTTTAAAACAATTCTTTAGAGATTTAAAGTGTTCTACATGACAAAATTTAGAATTTTTCAGAACTTTTATATATTTTTAACATTTTTAAAAAATATATGATTTTAAAATTTACATTGTAAGGTAGTAATTCAAACAATCAGAAAAATTCAAACATAACTTCAATGAGAGCAAATTGAAATAGAAAATATTGTTTCTAGTTTCAACTAAATTGTAAAATGGCGAGTATTACCGTAATTATCTGTGTTATGGCCCGCGGGTTATCTACGAAAAAACTTCTTCTTTTACTATCTGCGGGCAATACACGGAATTTAAAAAAAAGAAAATTAAATTGATTGTTAAATTGAAAGAAATAAATGATAGGTTTCCCCATGCAAGCCTTTGCTTCCACACCAATTAAATCACAATAGGATAGTAGGACCAGAGCACATGTCCCTGTATAAACAAAATGCGCAAACAAAATAACCATCTATAAACAAAATATGGTAAAATGTAAAATTTTTACAATATAATTTAAAATGTTAAGTCTTAAGTGTTCTGTAATTAAAAATTGTTTCCTTATAAACTGTACCTTACAGAGTGATTTGTTCATGTAATTGTTTTTGTTTTGGGTGCGGGTTATACACCGAACTTGATTTTTTTAGGATGAATTTTGTTTCCTGCGGACCATACAACGATGCGGGCTATTTACCGATAATTGCGGTAATTGAATTTACTCAAATTAAAAATTCGGATGACTAACAGGGACCATGAGGGCCTTACCCTTAAGACCAATAGTTAGACAAGCACCCGTCATTGTCAGCTAAAAGGAATACATCATTGGGACAGTTTTATGGTTTTATTGCAGAAAAGGGGCATTGTGACGCATTTGCCTTGTTTTGTATCGCTACTTCCAAGGGGCCTTCGGTCGCAGAATCCTTCTTCGAGTAGGGTGATTTTTAGATAAGATGTAAACATTTAACATTGGTTTCTGAAATACAAATACATTTGCACTACTTACTGAAACCTCCTACCCCCTCTTTCTTTCTTCGTCCATCCCATCTATTCTTTATTCGCGTTAAACCAATACTAAATTTGACGCAGCATTTCACTTTTTTCCCTTAATTATTTTAAGCAATTTGAAACTAGAATTTTTTTTTTCGGTTTTTAGTTTGAAAAAAAAAAATACATACGCACACACACTTAAGCTGCATTTCCATATCGTCCGTCCGTCGAAGTTCCGCACGATTTTTTCACCCAAAACCGGTTTCCTCTAGTCGTTGCCATGACAGCAAGACGATTTGACGGGACCCGTTTTGTATCAGGAAATCTTGATATTTGACGGACGTCCAGAAAAGAACAGCCAATCAGAGAAAAGGTGGGCGCTATTTTGTTATTTTGAGTAGCGGCGCGGAAGATTGTTTCTCTTTCTTCAATTTAAATTGCAGCATCTAGTCTTGTTGATCTATCATGCAATAAAAATATTTTTACACTTAAAATAGATTACAAGCAATACATACTTATTTACTCCCAATAAATTAAGAGGCAAGATAAACTTTTGTTTCCGCTTTCATAGAAAATTTATGTCCAGTATGCATAATTGGGTATGGTGACATCAAAATGTTTGTCAACATAAAATGTAACTAATAGATTTAATACAAAATAAATGCCAAAATTAAATTTAGAAAAAAAAAACAGGTAAATACACCCTTTTGAAGTTAAAATATATTTTCCCTGTAAAAGCGTTGTGGGCAAAATTTTTACATGCTTGGGGTTTTTTTTTTCTTTATTTAAAAAAATTATTTATGTTGGCTGTTTTTCCCCTTGAAGGATATATTTTAAACTAGCAGTGAAATATGATTGAGTTATAAATGAAAATAAATAAAAAGTATTTAGATGTATATTATTAAATTAGGTCATGTTAAATAAGTTAATGGTATATCATTAATATGTTTATTATTGTTCATTTATTTATTATTATTAACTTATTATTTATATATTTAACTTATTTTTTATTGTATTTTTCGGAGCAAATGGTATTTTACATTTCTCTTTTTTATTGGGGGGGGGGGGGGGATTGGGCATTTAAGCAGCTTTTAAAATTTAATACATTTAAAGGTTTTTAATTATTAAACGCCTTAGTTTTTTGAGTCCATCCTGAAGTATGTGAAGAACCTCTCCTGGTCTTTGGCTTTTAAATCTCGGACTGAAGTGATGAACTCGCCTCGTGATGCGAGTTTGAAGGGACTCTGTAACCCAAATCTTCCACATTCCAGACATTGCTTTATACTCAGTCAGAGCTTTCGCCGTTTCTCTAATTCTTTTGTTTGTTATTAATATGCCTCTTTCGTTGTTTTGTTGTATATATTTTCTTAAATTTGTAAACAATTTAATGTATCGAATTCTAGAAAGATTTATCACTTTCTTGTTATACTGCCGCCCTATCTTTAATGCTTTGCCTAGCACATGTGCATCATTTCCACTAAACATCAACAATGATAGCCAAGCAATCTTGATTGCAGTGGCGTACATAGACTTAGGTGTGCCTCCCCGCAAGATTTAGAAGTGCGCCCTATCTTTGGCTTATTACAAAAGATTGAAACAAAAACACTACGGTGAAAGTATATTCGAGTATTTATAAACATTTGTTTTACTTAAGATAATTAAAATCATATTTATCATTAAATGGCGGATTTTTGAAAAAGTAACGAATTGAAACATTGCATGCACTTACTAGTTTGGAATGAAATTTATCTTAATAATACGGAAAATAACACACTATCTTAAAGTACTAATATTTAAAATTTCGTTAAGGGTTCTGTTATTTATTTATAAGGTGAATTAAGTAACAGTAATGATACAAGGGAAACTATTTGTTCTCAAAATTAGGCACTAATTGGACAAAATAATCAATGTTATTTTAATCTGTGCTAATAGATTTCCCTCTTCGTTTTTTACGATTAAGAAATTTTTGAACAAGTTCGTCGATGTTTAAATTAGGAATCCTAACGCTTTTTATGCTTAAAACAGCAAGACCGCTCAATCTTTCTTCTTTCATCGTACTTTCTGAGGTAAAATTTGATTAGCTTCTGTTTGTATAATGATCTATCTGATGATGCTGATGGTTACTGGTAAAGTAAGAAAGATATAAAAGGCAATGCGAGACTTGTCTGGGAGACTTGGATGATAAAACATTGTTCTCGATCATTACTAAATGAGCAACGTCCGCTATATTTATTTGTCAAGTTTCTCTCTCCTATTTCACTTTCCAAAATGTTTCGCAAAATGATAATTTGTGATGCAATTGAGATTGCTACATTGCTTTGGTTCTTCTCGCAAAATTTAGTCACTGATTCCACAAGTTCTTTATTTGTGCACTCGAAAGCGTTAATAGATCTGTTAATGCTTTGGGAGTTAAAAAATTGAACATATTGTTAATTGAGGACATGCTCTCAAACCTTTGATGAATTTGGTTTACCATTATGCCCAATAGCAGCATAGAAAACTTTTACTTTGAAACAGTAATATGAGGCCCCTAAACTGAGAAAACATTTAAAACAAACTTTTTCTCTAAAAGATCAATTAATGCTTTTTCGTAGCAAATAATGCTATCATAGCATTATACTTTTAAATCGGAGATTATTTGCATGGGGGAAACTCAACTCCTGCACTCCCCCCCCCTCCCCGCTGTGATTTTTCTTCTTCTTTTTTGCCGGATTTCAGATTGTTCTAAAGGCAATGAGATACAGTGAAAAGGGATTCAAAATATCATTCATTAAAAAGGTGTCAAAACACAAAAATAACTCGGAAGGCAATCCACACTCGGAAATAAATGCGAGTGTGTACATATCAGAATCGCATTTATTTCCATCCCTCTTCAGTACCAAAGCTTTAAGTACCAAACATTTGTGAACCATAAATTAAAAAAAAAAAAAACTTACAAGTATTTTGTATCAAAGTGAATACATTCATCACAAGAAACAAGGTATACGGCATGTAAATAGTTTAAAGTTAAACTGGCGAATCTTAAAAACATATTAAAACATCAGTAACAGAAAAAATGAGTATTTGCAAAGCTATGGACTTTAATTTAAATTCCCTTGGAAAAAAAATTGAAATTTTCATTTTGGATCTCTATTTTTTCTTTTCTAATGCATTTCGGCTAACAGAAGCTCTCACAAGGGGGGGGGGGGGGGCGAAAAATCTTCAGTTGTCACTGGCCGCTGAAAACCCTAGCTACGCCTCTGAACGAACTACAAGCAGGTCAATTCTGAAAACGATCGAACTTTTCCCGCCTTGATGAACTCGAATAACTTTTCTTAAAAATTCACGAAAACAAAAACAATGATCGATTGTAATTTATTTTGTGAGGGAGTAATATTAAGTACAAAATGATATCTGGGTACAATTTCATATTCTTATAGTTCAAACAAATGTACAGTACTTACGTAACTTGCATTATACGTACTTGCATTTTGACACTATGTAATCTCTTTTCCTATTTTTCACTATGATTGTATGCATAATGTAATATTAATTAACAGTTACTGTGTACACTGAACTGATGGTTTACTTTTAGCTCCCTTTTGAGGTTTTTCCCTTTGCGCGCTTTTCACTTATGCGCGTTTTTCACTTATGCGCGTTTTTCACTTATTGTGCGCGTTTTTGGGCGCTCTCTTGCGCCCGCGCATAAGTATGAGAGATCCCTATACTATATTATGCAGATACACAGGAAAAAGGAAGTGAGAAGGGATTAATTGTGCATTATGTGGCCGTAATAGCAAAGAATTTTACTCAGAAAGCTTAGGAGTGACATTGCATTAGTGGAAAAGAAATGCTAAAAAAAATATGTGTTAAAACATTTTGGCATATATGTTGTAGCTCGTGAAGTTTTTTTTTTTTTTTTTTTTTTTCTGGAGCGGGCGTTCTACAACCTCGTGCGCCCCCCCCCCCCCCCCAGTGAGGGCGTTATGTACACCACTGCTTGATTGATCTCTTAACTAACGGGGAATGCAAATTATTTGCGCTTAGCACTGAAAGTAATGCTACCGCGTTAAATAAATCGTGTAGCTTCATTATTAATTAGTAGCTTCAATATTGAACGAAAAAATTTGGTGGGGAAAGAGCGACGCTGAGAATAGCAATGCGCGTAAAAAATCTCATTTCATTGGCTTCCGCCCGATGGGCGCTCTTTCTCTCTAGTGGGTGAAAATTATCACGTGTTTGATGAACGGACGCTGTATGTGAATGTCCCTATATCTGCGTCGGGTGCCCGTCCGTTCGGAAAGAGTGACGAACGGGACGGACGGACGATATGGGAATCTACCTTTAGTCAACTTAGCTGTCCATAAAATTTGGCGCCCGGGGCACAGGGCCCATCTGATCCCCCGCCCCAGTTACGTCCCTGGCCACACACCATACCAGCTAGCTCGTATACCATCCTCGCGCAGTAGGAACTTGGAAGGAACGATTCGCATGCTTGAAGCAGGCCCGGAAGAAAAGGAGAAATTGTTGACTTCGAAGACGGCCCTGAAGGTCCTTAGAAAGTCCTTAATGTTCATTTTCATTTTAAGGCCTTAAAAAGTCCTTAAATAGTCCTTATTTTTTATTCCAGGTGCTTATTTTTTTTTTTGTTTGTTTGTTAAACTAAGAAGGAACCCATGCGCTCTATTTGTTTTGCTATGTTTTGTATTCTTCACAAGAATCAAACTTCTTTCATTTCAACTACTTAATCGAACCTCAAATTTGGTTTGCTCGGGTCCGGCACTATCGCAGCTTTCGGACAGACCCAAAACGGTGGATTGACAGGACCAAAAATGGCGGACTTACATAAACATCATCGCATTTTTACTACAAATTTCAGTGCTTTCTGAACTGGTAAATAAATAATTACCTCTTTTTTATATATTTTTTGAAAAGTTATAAGTAAATTGATGTGTTATATATTCTGACAAAAAGAAAAGGTTCATGGATTTTGATAAAATGCTTCAAACTACAACACCCAATTCAGTTAAAATTTACCTGTACCCACCCACATGGCAGCTCCCAATTTGCTATTTCCTGCAATTGTATGAAAAAGAAAATCGAGCTACATCTAAAAAAAAATTAAATATTAGTAAGAGAAGTCGAATCAAAACACGAGCATGTGTACAAAATGCAATGGTGCTCAGTAACTGGGCACTGTTTAAGACCACAGAAAAATAAATCCCACAAGTTCCCTCATTTTGCTTTTAAAAGAGAAAAGAAAAAGGAATAAAATTTGAAAAACGGACTTTTAAGGACTCAAGGAGAAAAATTTTTATGAATAAACAAAAATCGGGAATTTTCGAAAAAGAGCCGAATTTCGGGATTCGATACTATTTATTAAATTTAATTTCAAAGTAAATAAATATTTTTTTGCATGAAAATTGCTACTAAATGATCTACATTCTAAACAATTATCAATAAAGCAAGTGGAAGCAGATCTTAACAAGTAATCAGTAAATAAATATTGCTTTTAAAACTTTTTTTTTTAAATTTAAGGGGCCGTGGGGGGGGGGGGGGGGTTAATACTTCAAAGATGCATATTGTTGACATCTAGCTCAATAAAAGAGATACATTTACAAAAATGTAGGCAACAAAAAAAACTTTCAGCTTTTTTTGCGTTTGACCAATCGCATGTATGATTATCACTTCTTTTTAGCTGATCTTTCGCTAAACAGTTTGTTCTCCCATTGGTTTTTTTTTTTTTTAAATCAAATAAAAAATATATATCTAAAAAATTAATTTGTTTTAAAGTAATGTTTTAATATTTAGTAAATTTTGGGAGATGATGGATATTTGCTGTGTTAATCAAAATTTGTATCTCGTGAAATTTCTTAATTTGCAGTAAATTGAAGGAATCGACCTCTTTTTAAACCTATACACCATAGTTGCCAAATGTTTCGTTTTCCCCTAGTTTTTCTGTTTTTTTTTATTTATTATTATTATTTGTGAACTTCGAAAATTCGATTTTTTGCAAAAAGTTCCGATTTTTCAAGCTGTTATACAAGTATTTTTATCTAAAGTTATTGTACTACAAAACAAGAAAATTTTTGAAGAAACTTTTTAAAAAGACATGTATTAATTTACATGAATTTTCATAACGCGAAAGTGTAAAAGCCTATTTTTCGGAAACTTGCTAACATCTAGCACGTGTTTCGCCGAAAATTGCACACAGCTTTTGAGACTTCTATCTCTATGCGTCCTGTAAATATATCAATTATTTAAAAAGTTGACCATTTTTTTTTGTATTTGCAGTCTGTAGTCTGCTTGTTTTATTTTTTATTTAAAAATATTGTTCAATTTTTTGAAACTTTATTTTGGTTAAATTTTGGTAGTTACTATTTGAAGGTAACGTACAAAGTTTTAAGCGAATAAGCTCCATTTTTTTATTTGTATGATGTTTCCAAAATGAAATATTTTTCTCAAGTTGAAAAAGTTTTTTCAGAGTTTTTGTACGCTCTTCTAAATAATTTAAAAAAATTATTTATATCAGATATAAAAATTTAAGTAAGCCTAAATTGAGATGCTGGCAACATAAGTTAAGTAAAACGAATTCTAATGAAAGTGAAACGAAAATCTAAATTAAACACAAATTTTGCAACACAAAGTGCAGCGTTTTCTTTAACAATTTTTTTTATTTAAATTTTTTTTCATTTAACTTGTATTTTATAGCATTAACTATTTTTGATAATTTTTCACTTTGCTTATATATGATTAATACTTGTGCTGTGTGCTTCTTATTATTAGCTCCAATAATTATTTAACTCCCTGACTGTATTGGACATTAAAAAAGCAACAAGACAAAGAGAGCTCCATAAAAGTGTTTCTGTTGTGTTCCTAATAAAAATGCGATGTTAAATCAATTTCCTCTTTCAATAATGCTTCCTTTTGAAATAAACATAACAGTTTGTATATTGCGAAAAATTTGCGGTCCTTAAAATTTTTTGCAGGTCCTTAAAAAGTCCTTAGAAAGTCCTTATTTTTGGTTTTGCCAAAAGCGTACGAACCCTGAAAAACGTTTTTGGCCAAAAACGTTTTCAAAACTCAAAATTTTCATTTTTTGGAAAAGTCCTATTTTTGAGATGTCATATCTTGGAAACTAACAGTCGTGCATCAATGCGGTATTGCTTAAACTTCTGAAAATTTAATGTATTTCAAGGTTGGTATATAAAATTTACATTAAAATGGATAGTTTAACAGCTATGTGGTAATAAGTGAAAAAAAATGTTTAGTTTTTCTTGCGTTACGCATCGAGCACAGGTTTTTCAAAATTGCAAACTTGGATTTACACTACCTACCCTAACAGGTCCAAACAACGTATAAAAAATCAAATCTATATCATGGTTTTTGATTTTAATGTCTAATTTGACTGGGATGATTATATCCCCCTCCTCTATCCAGATGTTTTCTTTTGAACTCTTAAACAAAAACTTACCGCGAGACGTTCTTACCTGATGGAATATTCATTTTACAATTTATACAAATTCTACAAAGAGGCTACTCTACCGTGGAATATCTTATCGCGAACTCTTCAATATTTTTAAGTATTCTCGGATAAGAATGAATGGTTGTAATGGATGTTTAAGATAAGAATAAAAGGAAGAACCATTACCAAAACTATCTATATAGATAATGTCTAATGTGACAATCTATACTTCGTAATTAATTATTTTTTTTATATTCTTCACAGACGAATACTTTATATTTCTTAAATTGCATACCCTTAGTAACGACAAAAGTCAATCCATGTGAAATCATCCAGAAATAGGGAAAAAATTTGCTCGATGTTTTTGATTTTCTTGTTTTTTTATAAATTTACTGTTAATTTTTTAAAATCCTTTATTTTTGCTAGCTCAGATAAATGCTTTAAACGAGTTTTTTTTTAAATCCACCTTTTGCGTTTTTATTATTAAAAGCTTTTTTAAAAACTAGGACAATTTTCCTAAAACTGTAATGAACTTTTACAAGATATTTATTTTTGATAAGCAACATTTTTTTTTTTTTTTTCATTTCTTTAAGCCCAAGCAACATCTCATAACATACTGACAAATCATTTATTTTAATCACTTCCTTGGGCTTGGGAACAGTTAATAACCTTATTTATGTCAGTTCCCACTAATAAAAAAGGAAGTGCCCCAAAAAGTAAATGATTAAAAATAATTGCAATAATTAAATCTACAGAAAACATGTAAAAATACACAATCTTTTACTAGAGAAAGATCAATTTAGCTCTTTTGATAATAAACCTTAACTTGTAGTATTAAGTAAGTTAAAACATGATACCATCTTCCACTGACTCACTATAAGTGAGCAGGATATAAATCATATTTTGTTAAAAATTTCAATTAATTATCAGTTCAAGATATAATATTTATGTTTACAAAAAAGAAAAAAAAACAATAATTATAACAATAAATAATAAATAAATAAATTCGATTAAATTAAAATAAATTAAGATAAATAAGTGAATAAATAATTAAAACGTCAGTACATGAGAAGTTTTAGAAACTCATCAATGAAACAAAACAATTTAAGATCTGATACGCTTATATGGTGACAGTACGTACAAAACAAGCATGGGTTTGGACGTCGTTATAATGGTTATGGAATTAGTATAATTGAATACAACTATACTTTAAGTAAAAAAACGTTAAAAGTTAACTTTGGATGAAATTAATAAAGTTAATTTGCAGTATGATGACTGCAAACGAATGTTTACACGTGAAAACAATATGGAAATACATAAGAGTTTTCTACCGATTTCGACGCTAAAAATTTCTAAAGCGACATCAATATCAATTATAAAATTTTTTCTACATATTTATGTCGATAAAAAGATTATTCTTATAAAAGTTTATAAAATTTCATTCAGTCTTTTAAAGATGTGTTATAGTTAGCATTTTGACAACCAGATGCCAAGTTTGGCTAAGTGCACAAAATGATCGAAAGGCTCTCCAAATGTTTCATACTTCTTTTGTGAAAAGTATTATAAGATACTTATTCAAAGAAAAAAAAAAATATGCATCAGTTTCACTTTCTTCCATTTAAAATGTTAAGGTGAAAAATCCAAAATTTCGTTGTCAAGAGGGTAATTTCCAGCTCTTCATTTTGGTACATTTTTAAAGAACCATCAAAATGAAATCCATAATTAAAATCTAAATCATTTGTTTCAGAATATAATGGTCTTTAAATCATTTTAGTACATTAAGAAATAAAAAGTTATAACGATTTTTGTAAAGTAGTATTTTCACGAAAAATCACTTACAATGCGACTGAAAAGCGGCTGTAATAAAAAAAATTCAAGGATTTAAAAACTTTTTAATGTTTGTTTTGTGGTCTCAAGGCAACGATAAGTTAACCCTCTAATTCGCAACTCCGCCTCACGGCGGACGACGATAACAAAACTTGGGCATTAGAGGGTTAATTGGAAAAAAATGAAACAAACCTAAAACATTGAGCAAGATGGCCTGGATGATTTCACATGGATTGACCCAAAAATGAGAATAAACAAAATTACCTGCAAATGTCAATCCTTTTTATCAAAATAAAATGACATCATGTGTATCTACCTATTGATAAATCTGAATCAAGGTCATTTTTATTTCCATCGCAGCAATGTCTTTTATCACTTTCAAGCAATAAGTGATAAGACATTATGAAAATTGAAATAATGCGATTTGGAATTCTCTTTTGAGAGGACTAGAGATTTGAAAGAAGTTGTAATGGATGTTAAACACTCTAGCATTGGACTATTACTTTTGGCTTGTGTTATAACTGTCCTACTCATTCAATTTGCGAATGGATTTACAAATGAAATTGGCCACATCGAAGAAATAAATGCTAGTAAGTTTTTTGTTTGGTTTTTATTTCATTTTAGTTTAGTATACTTCAGCAAAAAGTGTTACTCTATTTTCTAATCATTTAAGTTTATTTTGCTAAAATTGATTCTCAATCACTGTGCCTCGGGATTTAAATTTTCGTATGCTGGGGATCATTCATAAATGATGTCACGCTTCGAAGGGGGGGGGGGGGGTTCGTGAAATTGTGACAAGGGGAGGGGAGGGGGTAACAAGAAGTGTGACATCATGATGTCACAACAGAGCGTGACAAAGGGGGGGGGGGAGGGGGGTCAAATATATGGGGAAAAAGCGTGACATCATTTATGAACGGCCCCCTGCCACTGAGTAACAGCAATTCAACCGGTTCATTTTTCGTAGCGATTGCGCCAATGAGCAAGACTTACAATTCTGGATATCACCTAAACCCCCCTTGGAAAATCTATGCAAGGTAAATGTATGGGCCACACTTAAGCTATTATTTTTTGCATTTCCTCAAACTGTATATAATTATTGCCAACGTATATTTTTTGTGGTTTTCTAAACTCTTATCGAGAAAAAAAGTCATCTGAAATATGAAAATAATTGTAATATAATTTAAAAAAATATTAAAACTTAGGTCGCTCCAATGCAGCAAAAGTAGGCATATCGGCTTTTTGAATACGCTAGTAGTGGGCAAAGGAAATTTTGTCCCAGTAGTGGGCATAGCAAACTTTTGATGTACTACAAGAAACACATTGTAACCCTAATGGAACAGGACCATAATTAAAAAAAAAAGAGCAGTAAATCAACAATTAAGTTTATGAGTTCTCTCTTGAATTATTCAATCAAATTCAACTCATACATGGAACTGAAATATGAGATAAAAAAAATTCCATAATTTTTCACAAAATTGTACATGCATAACAATAACATCTACATAAAATTACAGCAATAAAAAAGGTTAATGTGAATTAAAAAGAATTTTAATTTTATTCTTAACATTTTCAAATGATGCGAAATTTCTTGAAAAAATAGTCAATTTTAAGTTGCAATCTTGCATTTCTGGTATGCAAGTGAGTCATGTATATACTTATTTCTTAATATATAATAATGCTTAGTAAGAGTAACAAGAAAAAAATAATGTTAAACGGTCTAAAAGTTGATAACTTTGAAAAAAAAAAATCAAATTTGAAGGTAAATTACTCTGTAAACAAAGAGTCAATCATTATGAAACACGTATGTACTTATCGTCCATGTGGTGTGGTTTTAGACGCTGGTTAAAAACCTATGGTGCGTGTAGAATTTTTTAAAATATAGGCGTGTGTTTACATCCTCCATCATGCACTTTACATAACGCAGCATTATATGCACGTTTCACCTATTTCTTATGTTAGTTTTGGCTTTATAATGATCAAAAATCAACAAAATAAACCACAACTAAACTCAGCGGCGCGGCTGCCCGGGCCAAGGCCTGCTGTGCTCATCTCAGCGTAGGAGACCAAGGGCTCTCGATCTGATTTCAAAGGGGACAGACATCTCTTTTTCTTATCACAGTTCCACTGACATATCCTGAAAGTTTTAGGGAAATTGATGGCATCAGCAGCCACAAGTCGTTCAACTTAAAAAAAAAAAAAAAAAAAAAAAAAAATTTCTCTTAAATACCAATACAAAATATCAGTAAAATGAAACAATTTCTTTGGCTGCCCAAACTGCTTTGAATATTAAGTTTTCGCTTCATTTGTTCCAAAATAAGGAAGTCCGATTGAATAAATAATGAAAAATAACAATAGCTCTGATTAAAATCCGTTACTGGTGTATATTAAACTGTCATTAATATCAAAAGATTGATTCTTAACATGAAGATTACAATCGAACTCATATATTCGTCACTCAATGAAGTGTTAGCTCCTCGACTATCTCGACATAACGCATTAGCCCTTGTAAACGCAGAGTCATTACAACGGCTAGTCGATTTTATTATACTTCAATTATTTCAACGTTTATTTTTTTGCTTCCCATTTCTTTTATAAGTTTTTCTTGAAGATCTTATACGCACTTTCTTCAGATTTCTTGATGAATCTACTTCTTGAGCATCATTTCATGACAAATGCATTATATTCTTAATATAATTTCTTTTTCTGACAGCATGTGACTGTGGTAAATACGGAAAAAATTGTATCCACAACAATGGTGCAAAGATTTGCGATTGCCAACCGGGATTTAAGCAAAATGGTGATCTTTGTGAAAGTAAGTATAATATTTTATAATATTAATTTAACTTTGTGCAAGTAAACAGTAATAAAAAATAATTTCACGTTATTTTAAAGCACAAATGAGCATTATTTTAATGCTCATTTGCGCTTTAAAAAAACGTGAAATTATTTGTTATTACTATAATATTTTGCTCTAACTGTCATATCTTTGCACAACCTGTTCTGGTAACACTAGTCCATAAAAAGATTTTATTTTTGTTAACTTCTAATTTTGTTGTAACAAGTTTTATCTTCAAAAGCTTCAATAGTGCAAAAAAAGAAAAAAAAAAAAGAAAAGAAAGAAATTCTCTTTTATTTATTTGGTGTAACGTTCGATAAACTACATTTATTTTTAGTTACGTTGAAACAGCATTAGTAAAATTGAAAATACAAGTATATTCATTTTTAAAAAACTCATTACCTAATTTTTGGTGTCGCCCGGAGTGGACCCCCCCCCCTCCCCCCACCGGTAGTGACGCTATCGCTTTAGTTACTAATCTTATTAGTAGGGGTAAGGTGGGAAAATGGAATACTTAAGATTGTTCTAGCCCAAAACCCCCTGACAAACAAAAAGAAATTCCAATAACTGACATTTATTTGCATTTTACAATCTTCGTGCTTTTTTTGCAGCTTTGGAACTTAAAAAAAGATGCATATTTTAGGATCTACTCAACATTATATTTAAAGCTACAAACTATTCCAATTTGCCCCATGTGCAGGACTTGTTATCATTCTCGTCAATAGCGGAGTGTAAGTCATGAGTTCAGAAAAAGTGATTGCAATATCTATATTACCGGTATTTCGTGTTATTTCACAATTTCGTAAAATCGGTGTTTGCAAAACTAAAATATCGGTATTTTCGGTATTTGTTTAAATAATAAATACTTTTTCAATACAAGAGATTTTAATTTTACTTATTACATATCTATTGTTTTAAAATCAATCATTTGAAGCCAAAATTTGGCTTTCATTGGTCTCAATGAAGTTGTTCCATTTCACCCAGCGAAATTTCCTTACTTGGTAGCTTTTAGGTCTTGCGAACATTTTTAAGACAAAACCTGATGCAGTTGATTCTTGGGGAAGGGGGGGGGGGCAGTCTTTCTTGGGGGACATCAGCGAAACTCAAACCCCGGAGCTGTAGCTCCTATTGTAGCCAAGCATAGAGCTTATAAGCTCTATGTAGCCAAGTGTTGTATCACCACCACAATGGTGATATTTTTCCCTAAAGTGTGGCTCACATGCGCAGAAAATTGTTTCTGCGTCGCTGAACTTTATTGCTTTGAACGTGCTTAATTTTATATTGCAATGTTTTGTTTTATTTGAGTATGATAAGTGTTAACTGTAACTGTGTTACAATTAAGTATTAACTGTAACTGTCATAGTTCAGTTGTTGTTCTAAAGATGTTTTAAAAGTTATATGCTTTTTGGTTCAGTGTATTTTGTGTATATGTGTTGTTCTGTCCATTAAATGCTTTTGCTCATTTAAGTAGTGCTATTATTTGCTGGGAGCAATTTACTGCCTACTGAGGTAATATCATTTTATTCCACAACTGTTACTTGCGTTTGAACTTTAAAAATAAATACTCATCGCATAACAAGTTTTTTTCTTCAGAGATGATGTTTGTAGACGTTCTAAATAAAAATAAAAAAAAAAAAAAAGAAATAGAAAACTTCCCTAGTGTATCATCAAATTAAGTCTGTACATATGTTTTCTTTACAATACAACTACTTTAGCAGTGAAAACCTTACTGGTACATCGCCTCATATAGCTACTGAGAGTTGATTAATGTCTGCTGACATTAATCGATTCTCTTATTATTACTATTTTTATGCTGCGGATTTTTTATGAGGACATAGGATTTGGAATCAGTCTAGATTTGGAAACGGTACAGCTGCTCAGTGTCCTCAAAAATTTTGTGAACACTTAACTATAAAACACTAATAAACTTAAAAGTATGCTCAATGTTTCAGGTGACACTAAAACATATATAAAATATTCACAACTCCGCGAAACATTCGAAAAGTATTAAGTGCTAAAAAGTTTTCTTCGCAAGTTATCAGAAGGTAGTTACTGTTTATAATCACTTTCGAAATTAAAGGCAAATTTATTATTGCTATCCTTTTCGATGACTTTCAAGTGACTTTTTCAAACGCAGTGATAAAACGATTTAAGAATGTTTATAGATAAGAAATGTGGAATATTATTGACTTCCAGAACTTTTATGTTTTTTAAAATTAGTTGAATAAATTTTACATGCTAATGCGACATTATATTTCAGGATGTGATTGTCGAAGGTTTACCAAAGACTGCCACTTTGTCGACGGCAAAATGAATTGCACTTGCTTTTCGGGATACATCCAAAAAGATGATATTTGCGTTGGTAAATAAATTTTACTGTTCCGTCTGATAAATTTCAGGATAAAATGTTTTTCTTTGAGATTTCAGACAGCCTTTTCCAACTTTAACATACGTTTGGTGTTGAATATGAAGGCCTGATTTGAATTGTGGGCTAACTCCCTGTTTGTCTATTTTGAGATACATAGCCTTAACGTCTGATGATTGTTGAATTTTCTATGGTTAGATGTACGTCAAATACTATCTCTGTTGGCAACATACATAAACAGGAGCTGTACTGTTGATAGAAATATGACTCGTATGCACGTAAAAGTGAGACTAAAGTAATTTTTTTTCTTTGAAGTTAAGTTGACCCACTGTTCAAATAAAGTCTTCACATAATATGTATATTTCATGCTAAACTTCAGCGTTTTTAAACCAAAAGTCCACAGAACCTTAAGTGTCTGCGAAACATTTTTAAAGGCTCTATGGAAAAAACGAGAATTCGGAGTGTACTAGTTCTCTGTACAATAAAAACATATAACTAGTGGTAACTTTTATTGGGGTTAACAGCGTGGCTTCCTTACTTTTAAATGTCACATGCATTAAAAGTCAAGAGGCAACAGTGTTAACTCTAATAAAAGTAGTAAAACGAAATGTTGCATGTAATAATATTTATAAAATTTATTAACCGTTAAAATTAACTGTAAAACTGTTAAAAGTATTTTAACAGTTAATAAGCTGTTAAAATACTTAAACGAATAGTGTCGTGAAGCGAGAAAGAATGGGTGCGTTGCACGTCAGAGAAATGTTCATCTTCGGTCTCAGTTGTTCATCTTCGGGAGGGCAGTATCTGTCGTCCATCTCCACAGTTTGGCATAGTACTTTTTTCCACCAGAATCTTACCTGTTAGCCGCTTAGAGGAGAAGTTGGTACCCTGTACCTTCTCAAAGGTTAGCCGAGGCCTTAGGATTGCTTTTGCAAGCTGGTGAGTTTGGCATAGTACTGAAAGTTTGTCTAGTACCCATGGTAAAGGCCACCAGCTCCGTGCGAAATCAATCCTAAGGCATCGGCTAACATGTAGGGGTCTGGTGGAAATAAGTACCTGCTAGCCTGGTACTTGGTAACTGCTAGCGCCGAACTGGGACGTTCGGATTCACGGCAGAGAGGATCAAACAAACCCTTCTGTCCGGAGTCCAAGATCGAAGAACTAGGATATTTTGAAGGTTATTTGCACACATTTAGATAATTTTTTACTAAGTGATTCAATCCTTCCGGAAAGGGTAAAACTATTTTTCTGAACTTTGTCATCATTACACTGACTTCGGACTTAATAAAAACATGTGATTTTTAGCATTCATTATCCTTAGAAAAAAAGGAGCTTGGAAAATATGGGTATTGTCAAAACGGGAAACTTTGCAATATTATACTACTATTTCTAATCCACATTGCTTGGGAATAGATTATTCTGATGATGACATATGAGATCGCCGAAATTAAGCTTCTTGTAATTAGATGTGATTCCCTTTTCTTTGTAGCTAAATCAAACATTTTGCCCCTTTTTAGGGTTACTGTAAATAACTCACCAATTACGGCAAAAGTTATTCGAATCGTATTTATACCTAAAATCGAAAAATGATCTCTAAATGATGCGAAACTGCACTTGGAATTTAGTTTAGCCGAGAGCATCCACGCCAAACAGATACTCAAGGGATCTTTAACATGCCGCATAATCATACAACAAATGCGCTGACGATTTTCAGCATCATAAAAATCCACCGATATTATTATTATTTGTCAGATTTCTCCTTTCTGTTTTGGGTTTTTACAAAGTTCCCGTCTTTCTGCGTCACCCTGTCTCTTATCTGAGTTTTACTTGATTTATTTTATGCACGGTTTTGAACGATTCCTTTTTTTAGATATGTATAGTAAGAAATATTATATTTTATCGAAATCAGTTCTATTGTAACAGAAATGTAGGATTTAACTAAAATTACTTGTTTAAAATATGTAAATGAAACTGTTCTTCCCTTTCTCAAAAATTTCAGATGCTTGTAGCGAAAATAAGCCTTGTCTTAACGGTGGCACCTGTTCGAATGGCGTCTGCAGCTGTAGAGAGGGTATCGGCGGGAACTTATGCCAGATCTTAATAGCATGCGAATACGATCAGCTTTGTGGAGTTGATCCTGATACCAACTGTTCGTACGATGTGGAAGGAGAGAAATTCATTTGTGGATGCAAGCATGCAAATCAAGTGTTTGTCAAAGATGAGAAGAAATGTCGAGGTAAGTTCTTATCAGCCAAATGACATTTAAAAAAAGGGGTGGGGGGGGGGGGGGTATGGCTGTGCCATGAACTCGACCGTGTGTTGTACGTGAATACGTTTATGTAACGGGTCATATATTTTAAATAAAATATTTTTATTTATGTATTTAGAATAAAAGCAAGGAAACAAATAATTATTGTGTTACAATATAGCTTTATTAATTAATAACTTTATAGTTTTGGCTTTTCGACGCGTATAAGCCGACATTATCTATATATTTTTTTTTATTCTAACACCTTATAATTATTGTCACTACTTTAAACGAATGTTTTATATACAATCGATAGATTTTGAAGACAGCTGATAGTTAAAACCTATCGTAGCTTCTACGAGTCAAAAGCTATACTAATTGCGAATTTCGATACGCAGCAAAATAACTTCAAAATGGCGGCGCTTCCCTCTTTACCCCCCGCGATGCGTCACTGTTCTCGCTTATCGTAATGAATTCTTTGATCCTTTAGCTATCCATTGATGTTATTTAATTTTATATGTAGATGATAGATTCGAAACTACAACGCCAAATTGTATCCTCCCATTTTGTTATCATTAGATTTTTTGGATTGCTCCCGTATGGTAGCAAATTTAAAGACGTATTCACGTCAAAAAATGCTGATGCGTCTATGCAAATGTTGTTTAACAGATGATAATGACACTATCGTTCTACCCAGTGGTGTACGCAAGGAGGGGGGGGGTAGGGGTTTAACCCCCCCCCCCCCTTGAGCTCAAATCAAAATTGTCTAGCTATCTAAATTAGGGAAATAATAGTGCTTATTACATACTCGATTTTCTTTTAGTAGTTTCAGAAAATTATGAACCCCCCCTTGAAAAAATTCTGCTCACGCCACTGGTTCTACCATCAACCAAAGCAAGGCGGGTGGCAGAGTGCCAAGAAGAATCCATTCATGTTCAAGGGAGGAACTGCTGGCATAAAAAATGTGCCTCTATCTTCTCGTTCTAGTTCCTTCAGCATGCTTAATTTCTTCCAAACTGATGCTTTATATGCCGGTTTATAAAGTTATTTACTTTTGACAAACAGAGAAGCAAACATTCTGATTCGCGTACTAAATAAACGCACCTGCAAAACAAACTTCCCAAAAACTCGAATGGATTCTCTCTTTTCTACCATGCGCAGATGCGTCCAACTATCAAAATTTCGTGGGCGAATTGTATGCAGTGATGTGGCTCCTCTCTCTTTTGATAGCTTTAATTTTTATTTATACATTTTAAAGTTAAACTAGGCTCCCTTTTGAAGTTTTTTTTTTTTTTTTTTTGCATTGAAACATTCCTGTTTTCAACTATTTTCATCTTTCTTTTTTGGGGTTTTCAAATCTTCTTCGTGTTCACTTTCAACAAGTTGGTCCGAAAGTTCACTGCCCGAGAGATATTTAATAAGTGGGTCATTTTTTAGTAAACTTTGTTACTATTTTAAGCTTTTTGCTGAAATTCTTTACTCCAACTTAGATGATTTTATTCAACAATAACGGTATCGTCTAAGGATGCTTTCCCACTAAAGGTGACAAAGACAAAAAAACAAACAAAAAAAAAAAAAAAACAAGTCTATTCTCATTTGCGCAGGCGCAGAGCATAACATTGAAGACGAAAATATGCCTTGCGGTTGCGCAGATGAGAAATAAATTGTCTATAAACAACTGTTTAAATGTTTAACTTCCATACATATCTATTACTAAATTAAACAAATAAATAATTAATAGTATAGGTCTTATTAAAATTACTCGGAGCACGGACCGGACAAGAAGCGGAACTGGAGTAACCCCCCCTCCCCCCACAAAAAAAAAGCAAAAAAAGCAGGAGAACGGAGTAACTGAAAAGAAAGAAAGAAGAAGAAAAAAAAAAGTGGTTGCTTCATTTTTCACCTGAATTTCCCCACTGGAGACAATATATATATATATATTACAATCTCTTGTCCCTGTTTTCACTTTTAATGGAAAGTAGACTTATAAAAATTGTTGCGATTGAATTACTTTACCGAAAGAAAAGTAGCTTGCACAGTTTTAGTGAAATATTTATATTTTAGTTAATAAATATTGTGTCAGATTTAAGGATAACATTATTGCTTGCTTTGTTTATTTTATTTCAGTTGAATGTAAAAATACACGTGAGTGCCAAAACGGTGGAGAGTGCGTCAAGAAAGAAGAAGGCTCCTTTTGTCAGTGCAAAAAGGGTACAAGTGGTGACTTTTGCGCTGATGCAGTTTGTGACGAGCCCTGTTTTGTTGGTGCTTACTGCACGTATGATTCGAAATTAGAAAAAACTCACTGCAAATGCAAGAATGACGACGAAATGCCAGATCCAAAGCTAAAAATGTGTAGAAGTAAGCACATTTTATCATGAACTCCTATAATATGTAAGAAAAAATGTAAAATGTCGTCGGCGTTCTGGTAAAAGTCAGTAAATCCACAAAAAAATTCACGAACAACTGCAGTGAACTAGAGTTTTAAATCAACCATTTCACGACACAAAGGAATCACACGATTTAAAACTTCGTGTAACTTTTAAATCGTGTTAAAAGTTACACGGATGATTTATTTCTATGTATTTTTAGAAATCAATTATTCCGTACGTAATAAAAATCCTTTTACAGAGCATTCACCCTTACAGTAGTTACTTCAGAAAACCTGCTGTAAGGGTGAAGATTCCGTAAAATGATTTTTACTATTTTTCGTGACAATTTGAAAGTTTAAATTGAACAAGAAGTTCCGTCTAGAACTATACGAGCCTACTTTCTCGTATACACCAAATTCAAATTTATAATTTAGCTATCTCTTTCTCTCTCTCTTTCTCCTTTAGCTTTAGTTAATTTTTTCAAATATACCTTTTTCAACGGATAATACATATTCATTCACTCATTCATTCTTTCCTTTATTGAGCAGTTAATTTATTCATTCATTCGTTTACTCATTCATGTGTTTATTCCTTCATTTACTCATTCATGTATTTATTCACTCATTTATTCATTCATTCATTATTTTCCTCATTCATTTGTTCATTGATTCATTCTTTCATTCTTTCATTTATTCCATTCTTTCATTCTTTCATTTATTCCATTCCTTCATTCTTTCACTCATTCATTTATTCATCAAGAAATATTCTTAAAATTCCCGATAAAAAAATTTCATAGGAAAATAGGCTCGTTAGTTCTGGATGAACTTTCTATTTGTACATGTTCTACGTTATAGGAGCTTTGTTCCAAGCAAATCGGTCCGTTAGATCAGGATTTACATAGGATTGAAATTTCCTCGCAAGCGCTATGTTAATTTTTTGAACTGTTCAAAAATGAACAAAAACTGTTCAAATTAATATTTCACACTAAGAGCTTCCTCCAGTAAGCTTGTTCATTGGAACATGGATCTTGTACCCAGAGTTCACATCATTTGCTTCGTTTTCGTCCATAGGCGCTAATGTTGAATTTTTTTGAACTGTTCAAAATTGAACAAAAAATTGTTCAAAATCAAAAAGTAAAATAGAAAAATGAGATGTCCTCGCCGAGATTTTTCGAATGCAAAAAGAATTTTTTGAATCGGACAATTCGTTCAAAAGTTATTAGGAGGGGGACAGACCGGCAGACACATTTTTCCCATCTCAAAACCCTACTTTCAAATTTTTTATTTTTCAATCTTTATTTAATTATTTCACTTTTTTTTTTTTACTTTTCTTTATTTTTAACGATATTTTTACGATACATTAAGCTTTCTTTCATGCTTCATTATTATTACTTTTATTTTTACGGAAAAGTAGGCTAAAAATGACATTTAACCATAACGGTGACGGTATTGTAAACTGAAACTTTCATTCTTATTTCTTTGAGATAGAGATAACAGTGTTGATATCTAATGAACTGCAATTGGGCAAATCCGATGAACTAAACTCGTAGTTTTACTTTTATAAGTTTAGGGTTTTCGAATTGATTCCAAAGCGCTCTGTTTAATAGATAATAGCTATAAGACCAACAGAACATACGTGGAGTTACATTTTAACTTGCATATTTCTCTATCAATGATGTGTAAAGAGGGGGCTAGTTTCTAGAGACACCTCATTAAAATTACTTCAACTTAAAACTCGCTAAAAAAAAGATTAGTTTTGTGGCAATTTTCATCAGAAATTAAAGGGATCATCAGTGAACCCCTCGCAATTTTCCTTTGACTCCTGACATGTTTAGACATAATAATGCATAGTATAAGACCAAAAATGAATGAATTACTAGAAAAGAATTTTTTAAGTCTGGCTTAAAGTCGGATTTTTCAATTTTTTTTCAAATTTTAAATTTGAGATTTAAAAGAAAAAATAAATAAACAAAGAGAAAAATTGGGATAAAATGAAGGTCATTTTCGGAATCAGTGCTAAGATACATAGAACTCAATTATTGAAAAGTAAAACACGTGAAAAAGTCAAATTTCCCAGGCTTGTGTAACTTTCACAGATCGTCTAAAATTTGCTCTGCGATCGACTTGTTGATCAGCCTGACACTTAGACGATGCTGCCTGAATATTTTTCATAAAAATTTTAAGGCAGCTGCTACTAAATCAGGAGTTCTTAACTTGACATGGTACATAAGAAATGTTACCTAATAAGTCCTTATTGGGCAACAATCTACTTTTCTAGGTTGTCAAATCACAGGAAAAAATGACGGTACACAACGACATTTTTCTGTTTTGAATTCATCAACTGCAAAAACTAGCCTTCAAGAACGATAAACAACTTTTTTTTATAATAGTAAACTACAGTGAATCTTTAAGAAACAACACTTACTGTAAAATAAGATCAGTAGTAGAGTGTTGTCAAGACTACCTTGACAACACTCTTCGATACGTTTACTGTTGCCTAGGGATAACAAACTGCTTGCTGATAACGTTTTGTCATCAGTAAGGGTTTTTGGTGACGAAAAAAAGCCACAATGTGGCGAAGTTTTGTTATACTACATAAAAAAAATGAGGGGATGGCGGTATTGGTCTGCATGGCCTTATTTGGCGAATCCGCTTTATAACCAAACTTATAAAATCCAAAGCTTTTGGGAAAAAAAAGACAAAAGCTGACAAAAAATCAGCCACTGGTTATAAATCCTGTCACATACGTGATTAAAAATGCAACTGGAAATGATTGAAAGGGCCAAAAGAAAAAAAAAAAAAAAAAAAGAAATAAGCGTAAGACATAAGACAATTAGCCATTTTTTTATGAATATTGGTAAATGAATTGTTAGAAAGAAAATTATTAACCCTATTAATACTACTGCAAGTAACTAAGAAATTAACAATAGTTTTTGTAAGCATCAACCCCTGAGCGATTGAAAAGGAAATTCATAAAAAACAACCCAGTGTCATAGGTGGTATGGAATCAGGCTTGGATCCGGGCCCATGATCTGTGGTTACATGTAGCCACATTACATAAAATATTATCAGAATTAGAAAGCGTTAAAAAAAATCGAAATATTTAAACTTTTCTCTCAGTAAAGTAAAGAAGCATTTATCTTTCACAGAACCATGTAAATCAAATGTCGAATGCAAGTTCGGAGCAAAATGCACCGAATCCAGCAATACAAAATTTTGTGACTGCAAGAATGGGACCGTAGGCAGTTTCTGCGAAACGTGCGAGAAGTGCGGCGAAGGCAGTGACGTCACTTGCGTGCCAAGCGTGGATGGAGCAATTAACTGCGTGTGCAAAGGAAAGGAAAAGGAATTCGACCGTGTGACGAAAACTTGTAGAAGTAAGTTGTGAATGTTAGAAACCAATACTTACATCGAATACTGTCTGCAAAAAGTAAAAATCTTCACACGAAACATCTGACGAAGTTGAATTCTTCCCATTTCATGGCAAAACTGCAATTTTAAGATTCTTCGTTATTAGAGTATTGTTGTGTAGAAAGTCAGTTATTAAAGTATTGTAAATCTTACTAACTAAAATATCTTTCAAATAGACGCGAGCATAAGAATTGTCTGCATTTTGTTAAAGGCAATAAAAATAAATTTTCACATGTCCTAAAATCCTTATTCATTAAGTACAGTCGAACTTCGATAACTCGAAGTTCCAGGGGACCCATTAAAGTATTCGACTTATCCGAAGTTCGAGTTATCGAAGTTTCCTCCCATTCCTCGGCACTTGATGTTCGACATGGTTTAAGTGGTTTGATATGTGCCATAATGCTACAGTTGTACGCGTTTCAATTTTTTGATAGCCTATATAAACAACAAGAGAAGAATGGGGTGAAAAGGTTTATTTGGCCTCTTACATATTAGTATACATACCATGTAAATCTCATTTGAAAAGAGCAGTTAATTTTTGTTGTTTGCATTTTTTAAAGTTGTTGGCATTCACAAAGTCACCTAATTTTTGAACACAGTTAAATAGGGTGTTGTCTGTACCTTCGGTGGTCTCCAGGTATTGTTGTAAGATGTGAACAGCGTCCTGTGCTTGCTTACTTGTTGGAGGTGGGTGGATTTCAGCTTTGTCTTCGTCCTCATCTTCTTGGGGCTCTCCGCAAATAGCATTAATTATTGCTTCGTCAGACAAGGGTTCTGACGTTGCAATGTTGTCATCGATGCAAATGAAATCTTTTTCCCAGTCCATATCACGCATGCCTTCAATGTTGTCATCGATGCACATGAAATCTTTTTCCCAGTCCATATCACCCATGCCTTCTAAGGGATCGCAATTGTCTCCTTTCGCTACATTGTCATTTGAACTGAAGAAACCACAGTTCTTGAAACAGTTCTCGATCACCGTTTGAGAAACATCACTCTCCCAGGAGCGCGAAATGAGGCGCATGGCATCTAGCACATTGATTTTGTGCTCTACGCCATTCTCCACTTCCTCGATGGATTGGCGCACTAAGCGTTTTCGATAGGCATGCTTCAGGCACTTGATGATTCCTTGATCTGCAGGCTGAAGTTTTGCCGTTGTGTTGGCCGGCAGGAAGAGCAACTTAATCGCGGACAAGTTTGCGATATCCCCGTGAGCAGTACAGTTGTCCACGAAGAGTAACACTTTTCTGTTTTGGTTGAAAAACTTTGAATCTAGTTTCCGTATGTACATCTCGAACAAGTTCAAAGTCATCCAAGCTTTTTGATTTGCGTGGTACTCCACGGGCAGTGATTTTACATTCTTTAAGCACCGGGGCTTCTTTGCCTTTCCAATGACCATCAGGTCAGTTTTTCAGTCCCATTGGCGTTTGCCCCCACCAGAATTGTCAACCGTTCTTTGCTGAGCTTGCTACCAGAGCACTTCTCATTGCGAAACATCATTGTCTTGTTCGGCATGCATTTAAAAAAGAGTCCGGTTTCATCTAGGTTGAAAACATCTTTGGGTTCATATGACTGTAGAAGCTGTGGTAAACTCTTCCTCCAGTTCTCGCATGTTTCATCTGAAACATCCTTTGCTTGTCCGTGTAGAGTGCGGAACACGAACTTGTTCCTGGCTTTGAACTTGTCCAGCCATCCTGTACTGGCGTTGAATCCATCGACATTCAGCAAGCGAGCGAAGTCCGTGGCTTTTTCTTTCAGTAACACTCCGCTGAGGGGAATGTTCTTGCTTCGGTGGGTGTCGAACCATTTCAAGAGTGCTGCTTCGACGTCAGGAAAAGCACATGTTTTTGCGCGTTTGCTCAAAGAGTCGGCACCCGATCCATGGCGGCTCAAAATCTTTTGTTTATCTTTCAAAATCGTAGATAAAGTGTTTGGAGGTATGCCGTACTTAGAAGCCACATCTTTCTTTTTCAACTGAGGATTTTTTTCAATCTCCAAAATAAGCTTTGCTTTTTGATCTAAAGTAAGCGTGATCAATTTCCGTTTAGACATTCCGGATACAAAATGCTGATTAATTCAACGAGCGCAATTCAAAGAACGCAACTGCAACGTCACGGAGTCAAAGAAAGAAGAGCAGCCAGCTGAGAATCCTTATCAGGAATGTGCAACTCTTTCTACATGCCGGGGCGGACCCAATTTTCACAAAACAGGTGAAAACCTACCCAACCTCACAAAACAGGTGCTCTCCCCCCCCCCTACAATCTTTAAAGGGAACCCACCCCCAAGACAGTGACCATCTTTGTTCAGTCCACTCCAACCTTCCCTTCCCTCCACAATCTCTTATCTCGGTTTATCCTCTCGGACAATGGAGGGGAGGGGGTGAAGGGTATTCCAAGAATGTGCGACATAAGTGGATGCCATTGCAATTCACAGAAGGAAGACATGAGTGGACTGGCATTCGAACTTTTGAACGGAATCGTTTTTTTTTTTCCGGGGAAATCTATCGCAAAAACTTCGACTTAGAAGATGTTCACTTCGAGTTATCGAGACAGTTTTTTAAAGAAAAGTATAGAAATGATTCTGGACTTGATTAAAAGTTCGAGTTAGCGGATTATTCGACTTATAGGAAGTCGAGTTATCGAAGTTTGACTGTATTACAAGAGAAAAAACTATAAGCACTCAAGAGTTTTAGAATTGTAATTTTGCCGTGAAATGAGAAAAATTCCGTTTCGCCAGAAATTACCAGCCAGAAAATTATTTCGCCAGAAATAGTAAAGGTTCATACTTTTTGTGAAACTGAAAAAAAAAGAGAAAGACTTCAATAAATAATAAGACATATCAGTTAATTCTCCAAGGCTTAATTAGAGAACCTATGATATTATTTCACCCTATCTCTTTTCTTCAAGATTAATTCATTTGAGCATTTCTCTCTCTTATATATATATAATTATTAATATTATTATAAACTACTGACTGAATCTGGTTGCATCTCCAAAATTGTGCAATGTTGTAACAAAATTGTCTTTTAAACTTTTGAACAAGGCTTTTTAGGAATGAAAACTTAATGAACTTCTTTTACTTCTGCGGCCTTTAACGTCTCTTTTTTTTCTCTTGATGTGAACTATTTATTTTCAAAGTGGCGCAAATCCATTTTTTAAAAAGAAGGTAATGGTATTTATGGATAAAATTTATTATGATCATTTTAATTATTTTTTAATTTGTAAACAATCAGAATCCGAATATTTGGGAGGTGGAAATTTTAGCCCTTAATAGTATTGCAAACATATTGAAGTATAAACCTTTAAATGTCTCTCACTAACAAAAAGTGGACTTGCGCTACTTTCGAAATAAACGGTCCAAATCATGTTTAGCGTAAAAAGAAAATTTTTCATTTTAACCTAAATGTTCATATATTTAATTTAGCGAAAATATAACATGTAAGACACAGCATAGCCTATATGTACTCTTACGCCACTAAATCTAAACAAACATACAAGACTTTACATCTGGTGGATCCCTCAACTCCCCCCTTTCAAGGGATTCTGGGGCTGTGATGGCGAACCTATGACCCGTGGGTCAAACACTGACCCACGCAAGATTTTTAACTGACCCACGACTGCTAGGCAACCATTTGTTTGTTTACGCTGGTTTATTTAGATTTTCTAATTTGTGTGGATAATTTATGTTCTATTTCTCTTTTTTCAAGCATTGCATTGACACAAAATGCAATTTAAATGCTGTCTACAACCTTTAGTTTTATCAGTACTGCAGTTCTTAAGTTACGTAAATGACAACAAAAGCGTTTGTAGCATTTCAAATAAGAAATTTTTTTTACGAAAAAGAAATAAAATGTATAAACTTATTCACATTTTGTTTGTTGAAAACAAAATCGACAAATCAACACACACAAAAAAAAAAAAACATATTTAAAGCACTTTCTTCAAATAAAATGTATGTCATTTTCGTTACTCTTTGTTCATCCAAACACTTATTACCATTTTACCCATACACTTAAGAATTTTTAACCCCGCTAAAAAATTTTAAAACGTCAAACCACGCCCATTTTACCAGTTAAGCCAATTGAATTTTAAAGATATTTAGTTTTAAAAATACTCAATTGAAATTTTTTAAAATAAACTCTAGTGCAATTGGGCATTAGTGACCCACGAGCTAGTTCTGAAAAGCACATGAACAAATAAATTTGACCCACGTCTCAAAAAGGTTCGCCATTCCTGTTGTAGGGTTTCGGAAATTCCTGGCTGGGGAAACACTAAATGAAATGAGTTTTAAAAATAAAATATTATGTTTTATTTTTCAGAGCCATGTGAATCGAATAATGAATGTTTATATTTGGCTCGTTGCAACGAAAAAGCGAAATGGTATGATGATACAGAAATTGTTGAGCCGGGTGACAGGAAATATTGCCGATGCCCCAAAGGGACCAGCGGTGATCGATGCGAAATCGTGGAGGATTGCTTGCCGGAAAAGGGGACATGTGGGTATGGCGACGACGTTGAGTGTGAGTACAATGGGTACTCTGAGCGATCCGAGTGCAAGTGCCTCGATGGAGGAAAGGCATTTGATAAAACAGATAAAGTGTGCAAAGGTAAGGGGAAGTACTGTGTTTTTCTTCAATTATCAATAGTAAAAAGAACTTTTGTTTGCTTAGAAATAAAAATGTTTTGTAGCATTAAGTTTTATGAAGCCGGCATGATGGCATCGTGCCATCATGCGGCTCGTACGTCGACGCTCGTGCGTCGTAAAAGGCGCGGAGCTCGTACGCCCCAGGTCTGACGATCGAGCCTGATAGTGTCGGTGTATTTTTAAGATGCAGAAAATCGTCTGCGCCCATGTCCTATGACTATGTGGCCTGTGAAAGATACCTTGAATAGACATTTGGCTTGGATGATGTTCTCGGCTGAATTAAATTTCTAGTGCAATTTCTCATCAACAGAGCCCGGGTGGGTATTCGTCCTTTCAGGTGGAGAAACCGGACGTCAAAATTCTCAAGCTGCGATGGTACACACATTGTAGTGCCGCTGAAAGAGATGGTACCAGTCTCTGGGGAACGCACTAAGTCTGCAATTGGCAGAAGCTAACAGCAGCCTATATTAGAAATAATAAAAAAAGAAAAGATTTTAGAATGACATTTTCGAATATAGGTACGGAAGTGAGTTTCCTTTGATTGGTATTAAAATAAGCCAACATTTATTATTAAGGGTTATAAACCTTTATAATTTGAATCACAGCACTTAGCTAGTAATATATTAAAAATATGCCTATGTAAGTTGACAACTTGCGGTGCAGCACTTTAGTGATCAACTTAGACAGGTGGTCAATTTATAAACGGTGGGGATTATTATTATTATTATGTCATTTTTTAAAATATGCATTTATTTATTTGAGCTAATAAAAATTCTCTTTAGTACTGATTCATACATCAACATTACTTTAAAACAGTAATTAGCTGTTTTATTTAACAATTATCTAAAGTGTCATTGGTGGATTTTTACCCGAATAATTTATAATGTCTCCCAGAAATTTCAAATTATTTAAATAAGATAAATATCTTTTTAAATCATGAAGATAAATATCTCATCAATTATGAAAGATACGTATTTGATGTAACGATTTCCTAAAAATACATAATCATTCAAATATCCTGAAGAGTTACTTTAGTTATTTTCATCTTTTTAAAAATAAATAATTTGGTGGTCAACTCAAAGAGGGCTTTCATCATGCTTCCAGCCAAATTTCGGGACTATAAGAGGCCAATATAGACAGGTGGTCAAGTTACAAAGGTTTCTATACATTTTATCATATAGGTCGATTTCCGTTTCTTACAAAAGCGGTCAACTTAGGTTGTCCGCTTTTGTAAGGAACGGAAGTTTGAGGCGATTTCTAGTTATTCTGCAGTGCATTTATGAATCTTTTATGCAATAAATTTTAATTATTTATTTACTAACTGCTTCTGACGTCTTACCTTTTAATTCTAGCTACTAATCTTAATCGGAATATTTTCTCATGGAGACATAAGGCACCTAGAAGTAAAGGGATGTGTGACAAAATTGAAAATTTGCAGATACCTAGTGCAAATGAAGCACCATTCTGTATTGTGGAAAGAGACGTTAGTGATAGCTCTAACAGATGCTGCGCCCCAACCTGATTTAGAAAAAAAAAAAAGCATAAGATCCGAGCTTTGAACTGTTTTGCTCTGAATCGTTTTTTGGTCTCTTTCATCCCTTTGCTTCTCATCACCTTATATGTAGATTCATTTATACAGAAATGCTGTAAGCAAAAAAAAAAAAAAAAAAAATCTGCGAAACCAAATTAGGATTTATTTGTGACTGAGAAAACAAATGCGAAGAACATAAGCTATATTTTAACATTAACGACATTCATTTATTTCCCTTACGTTTATTAAAATTATTTTATGTAATTTCTTTTTTTCCCTTTAGATTGCAACTGCGGACTATATGCGAAATTTTGTTTTTTTGAAGAGGGTATAAAAATTTGCTACTGCGATAAAGGCTACTACCAAATCAATGGAACGTGCGAAGGTACGTTTAAAGTTATTTCAGCTAAATATGTTTCTGAATAGAACTTACTTTTTTCCCATTCACAGGCACGCGGTCGTTTTTGTCATTGAAGGGAAGATCTTGGATTATGCGTGTTACGTGTGAAGCTATAGGCACATATCGTGTTATTCTAACATCCCAGGAACAATTTTGCGAAGTACTGCAATAGCTCCTTATAAAAATATTTTTTCATACAGCTTTACAGTTTTACCATCAACCAAAGCGATCTGGCTGGCAGAGTGCCAAGAGGAATCCGTTCATGCTCAGGAGAGGAACTGCTGGCGTAAGGAATGTGCCGTTTTTGTTCTCGTTCTAGTTCCTGTAGCAGACTTGATTTCTTCCGAACTGATACTATATGCCAGGTTTTTAATTTAGTTGCTTTTAACAAACAGAGAAGCAAACATTCTGATTCGCGTACTAAATAAACGTACCTGCAAAACAGGCATCTCTAAAACTCGAATGGATTCGTTCTCTTCTGCCATGCGAACAAGCGTCCAAATGTCAAAATTCCGCGGTCGAACTATACGTGCTTTGCGGGGTGGCAAAACACGAGCGTAGAGGCACATGAAAAAAAAAAAAAAAAAGAAGGAAGAATACTAAGGCTTGTAGCGTGCCTGGGTGAGATATATTGTATGACTTTTTGGTTTCTACTGGAATTAGTGTATATGATATGACAGTTGCATGCTATAAGAAACGCTTCTTGCTATATGGTATGATATCTCTCTCTTTTTTTTTAAAAAGTTTCTTTATTTTTTTCCCCGTCTAATAATTTAAAATAACAACACAAAAAGGATAACGAAATAATATGATTAAATTTTCCTTATTGTAATAAGAGATATCACTCACAAAGATAATTTAAAGAACTAAATATTACAATTAAGGAGAAAAATATGTTTCTGATGTACCAAAATTAAAATAAAGAGGTAGTTTTTTTTTCACATTAGCTTCATTTGTTGCGAAAAAATAAAGAGCGAAGCCTCATTGATTTATTTTTGAGAACAGTTAATTTAATTCCTTCATCCCTCCATACGCAGGTGGAAAACCAAAATAACACAGAAGGTTATGAATAGTTAAAGGGAAAAAAGTTTCTATAGCGGTGACGTAATAAAAATGTGGTGGAAAACAGATTATATTAAAGGCATTCTACCCATGTGAAGTACAATTCTTGGCTAAAAAACATTTCAGTTGGCTAATTTCGGAGTGGGCTAAAGTTGGCTAAAGCCCTCTTATATACATACCCCCATGATCCATATAAATTTCAGTTTGCTATTTTTTCAGAATGCCGATGTGGTCCCGCTTCACGAGGTTGTACGCTTTGGCAAGACCAGAAACACTGCCTGTGTGAAGAAGGATACGAAGACAATGGATCTGTGTGCGAAAGTAATATTTTTTGCCATTAATTTAGTTGTTTTTACAAGAAAATCACTCTTATTTGACATCCATTTATTTTTATGAATCCATTAAATTATTATTAAGTTTAACTTGTCAATGCTCAAAACATCTCGTCTTTAAAAGTTTCCCAAAATGTCTCGAAAGTCAGGAATACTAGGGATTTCGGGTTATTTGTTGGAAGTTCCGGTTTTCTTTTCCTTTTCTCTTTTTCCCTGAAATCGAAATAGTTATTCGTGCTTTAATGACTCGATTCAACGTGTACTTTCGATGATTGTATTAAGGAAGAAGAATAGGTGAAAAAATAAGTTTTGCGTTAAAAATCAAAAATTCTCCGTGTAACTACAAAATTGCTTATATTAAACTGCAAAAATACTTCGTTGTAGGTAACACACATATCTTAAAGTGTTCTTATTATCCATTCGTAGTGGGTTTTCATGGGGGAACACTTCCGATCTTATTACTTGCTCCATCCATATCAAGTTAATTATATTTTTTATTTAAATCTGACATCTTTAATAAAATTTCAGATTTTGATGAGAAGGGAATGCATTTACTTCTTTGACATGTGTTTATTTAGTTATTTCTACTAATTTTAATGTTATTTTCCAATTAACGCTCTTCTTATTGTTTTAGAGACAATTTCTTGTAAATATGTGTGAATTTCATTTGTTTCATTAAATTCTGATTTTAATTATAATGAAATGTTTTAATTTTATTCTTTAGCAAGTTTTCGTTTTGCGTAAAAAGATATATTTTTCGGAAATATCCCATTGCTGTAGATTTGAAAAGTTTGTCAGTACATTTTCTGTTTTTTCTTTTTCCCCCTCTCCGTCATAGAACAATTGCAGTGTTCTTCAACTGTTGCATGATGAGGAGTAAATTTCTCTGCCTTTGTCGATAAGTTTTTGCTTATAATTAATTGCTTCTTGTTAAGACTTTTTCTGTAAAAATTATTTTACCTACTCAAATACCAGAAAAACCATTTTTGAATTTGGCCCTAAATCTTTGACAGCCAATTTAACCTTCACAGAAACCTTCGGGTAAGCTGCGGGAATACTCATGCTTGAAAACTAATATTCTTTCAAGCATTTTTCTTAGAATACACATTTTTATTGGTGATAATGAAAATTAACATCGAAATGGGCCATGTTAAGTTTTAGAACATACCATAAGAAATTTTTCATTTAAAATATTTATCAACAGATAGAGTTAAAAAAACAAGTGAACCCGTCCAACCCCTAAAATTTTGTTATTAATAGGCAAGTACATAGTTCTTTGCTGTGAAAAGTGGGAGAACGATTTTTTTTCACCAAATAAGCTGTATGACAATATTCGTCGTATTTACGATGGAACTAAGTTTGTATTCCCCTCTGAGTCTTAAGCGAAAATTGAGGTGTCCAGGTAAAACTGTCACTCGAGCAGACCTAGTTCATTCCCTGGAAACCGGCATCTATTCTTTCAAGTAGCACCACTATCGGCGGATGCCATTACCACTTGATAATTTTGGCGCTCAGTTTCCTCCTAAATGACGGCACTTGAGCTCTAAATGATGCGAAACTGCACAAGGAATTTAATTAAGCCGAGAGTATCCAAGACAAACAAATACTCAAGGGATTTTTAACATGCCGCATAATCATACGACATGGGGCGCTGACGGTTTTCTGCATCTTGAAAAACCACCGACTTAAGCCAGGTTTGATCCTGCAAACTTGGGCGCACGAGGCCAGTGCTTTACCACTACGCTGCCCTGCCGGCGTTATATTATAAGATGCACGAACCATTTATTGGAATGAAGAAAACAGTCAAACTCATTGCTCAAAGTGGCGTTCCACAATCCACATTAAACGAATGAAAGTCATGTGTACTGATAGTGATATGCTATCCTAGGTTCAGAAGGAAATACTGTCCAGTGATATGCTATCCTAGGTTCAGCAGGAAATACTGTTCAGTGATATTCTATCCTAGGTTCAGTAAGAAATACTGTTCAATGCTATACTAGGTTCAGCAGGAAATACTGTTCAATGCTATCCGAAGTTCAGCAGAAAATACTCTTCAGTGATATGCTATCCTAGGTTCAGCAGGAAATACTGTTCAATGATGTGCTATCTTAATTTCAGCAGGAAGTACTGTTCAGTGATATGCTATCCTAAGTTCAGCAGGAAATACTGTTTCAGTGATATGCTATCCTAGGTTCAGCAGAAGATACTGTTCATCCTCGTAGTAACATCAGCCTTTGTCAAAATGCTTGTTGAACGACCTGTACAATAGGGTTGGTCATTTACTTTTTTTTTCTTCTTTACTAGAGGGCACAGGATAAAAAGTTGCTAAATAGTCCCAAACTAACATATGGGAAATTTTATTACATTCGGATGATTCTTTATCCCTCCGGATTGATTCTGAAGTTTCGATTTCTTCAACTATATACATGTTCTGTATTTAGGAAAAAAGGAATTGCCCTTACTACGCCTGCCATATTACCACCCACTAGTTGTTGAAAGTGCAATCAAAACAGTGACGGAAGTTTCAGTCACTTTGTGCAAAAAAAAAAAAAAAAAACTGAAAGCGATAGCTTATAGATCAAATAGAGTCTCGAAACGTCATGCCCAAATTACTAAGAAGGATACTAAGAAGGATTTTCATGATATTTCAAGATCATTATTTTTAATATTTCAAAACGTGTTTGTAATAATGAAATGATACTCTCACATTTTTAATTTGTTATATATTACTAGTAAACCCGGCGGTCATACGAAATGACCACTGTTCTAGATATTATAAATTGTAATCAAAATGATTTGTGCAAAGGTATCTGCTTATTCAAACTGAATTACCCAGGTCAGGCGGCGAGGACGCCCCTTCGCGTACTGCCCCACATTACTATATATTTATTTACTATATAATCAAATTGTTTGTGAAAAATATATATTTATCATCGAAAGAACTTATTGAAAATTTTGTTATGCTTTTCAAAACAAAAGTTTTAACGAAACTGGGAAAAAGAGCGCTGCCATTCTAATAAGAAAAATATAAAAGGGCAAACGATAAATAAATAAATTAAAAAGAAAGAAAATATTAAATTAAATTCGCGTATGCATTAACTTTTAACTGAGTTTGCAAATACAGTGAAGCCTCACTCAATATGCTAGATAAACGTTTCTATTATTATTAGTATATTTGTTATACATTTTTACAACAACAATGGCAACTGCATTGATTTGTTTGTTCATACGGCAACTGTAATTATACTGTTGGAAACGACGGCAACAATGCAAAAATAAAATAAAACGGGTCAAGAAAATCATTGAAATTTTTTTTAAAAATTAATTAAAAAAAAAACTAATTGAGTCACAACTTTCATTTTTGCGGCGATGCGTTTCTCGGGTCGTAAACATTAACCGTGCCGAATGTAGTCCCGATCGGTAAAACGGCCTGGGATTCTATAGCGGACAGACAGACAGAATAAGCCGCTTTTATATAAGATATTGTGTACTCATATTATATTCGTAAGTTGGTTTTTCAATTTTTCAAAAAAAAAAAAAAAAAGAAATGTTACCTAAATATGAGTTTTTCAAAATAAATCCGGGGACAGAAATTGATATCTTATTCCCAATAAAATTTTATATTTAATCATGAAATATCATTTGGCACTTTTTCTTGCTGTGCCTGATAAAAATCAGGAACATCTTTTTTTTTCACCGTCGGGTGGAGACCCTTCGCCCCCCCCCCCGCAATTGCTGTCTGGCAAACAGAGCACACATGGTATATACCATTATCTATACTCTCAGTCAATGCTTGATTTGAATTTTTTTCTTTCAGAAAATGCTACGTATTAGTTTTATGGTGTTATTAATTCTTGCTAAATCCGTATCATCCAAAATTTCTTTAGAATCCCAGCTGAGTTCCGATAAGGCCTGCAGGGTGGCATAGTGGTTAAGGCGCTGGCCTCGTACGCCCAAGTTCGCAGGATCCAACCTGGCCCAAGTCGGTGGATTTTCAAGATGCAGAAAATCGTCAGGGCCCATGTCGTATGATTATGCGGCATGTTAAGGATCCCTTGAGTATCTGTTTGGCTTGGATACTCACGGTTAAATTAAATTCCTAGTGCAGTTTCGCATCATTTAGATCTCAGTTGCCGCCAACTGAGCGTGAAAATTTTCAATTGGTAATGGCATCCGCCGATAGTGGTACTACTTGAAAGAATGGATGTCGGTTTCCAGGAATGCACTAGGTCTACAAAGGTTAGTGTCCATAACGCAGCTCCATTAGAAAGAGTTCCGATAAGGCTTGCTTGCAATAGTTTTAATTTTTGGTTTTGATGAAGAGACAATCAAAGTAGCATTTTATATCAACATGACTTATATTGTGCTTTTTATTTATTTATTTATTTTTTAACCAGAATGTGATTGTGGGTCACATAGCGACAGCTGCAGTTTTGTTGATGGGAAAAAGATTTGTAAATGTCATCCTTTGTATGAGGACAATGGAGTTTACTGTGTGCGTAAGTACTACTTGAATCACTTTCCTTATGAAAGGGGATATGAGTTCTTATCCTCTCTTCTCATTTCGCTTGGTTCCATATGAATACATATGTTTTGTATTTTACCATGTACACACTTGCAATCAAATGCAACATGTATACCGGGTGGTTATAATTAAACTTCCCCTATTCAATTCATCCTACAGCTAAAACCGTTCAAGGGATTGACACCAAAATTGGTATGTGGACTATATACGAGATGCGCTCAAGGAATCATGAAAAAAAAGTTCTAAAAATGGCCGCTAGGGGCGCTGTTTAGCCTTATGACAGGGTTTTAACGTAGGAAATGACCATTACAGCATAAAAATAATGATATAAGTATTTATGAAAGGAGAAAAATATTCATTTCATTGATAACCTAAACTTGTTTTGTTTTTTTCGCCACACAGATGAACTGCTATAGCTTTCTTTCTTTACTTTCATTTTAAATGGCAAGGTGATAGATATGGACGGAAAAGTGTACAATAAATGTTGATATTTTTATTTTTATTCCTTGCTGGTCATTTCCTACGTTAAAACTCTGTTATAAGGCTAAACAGCGCCGCTTGGGGCCATTTTTAGAACTTTTTTTCTTCATGATTCCTTGAGTGCATCTCGTGTATAGTCCACATACCAATTTTGGTGTCAATCCGTTGAACGGTTTTAGCTGTAGGATGGCCCTGAATAAGGGAAGTTTAATTATAACCATCCTATTGGGGAGACAGGGGAGAGTTCTGACAGGAGGAGATTACGAACAGTCCTATTTTCACCTTACCTATAGGTTTTTCCGCGAAAGAATAACTCTGTTATGTTGGTAGCATTCTGCTATTATTGTCATGTGCAAATGGCGGCCCGTCAAGTCAAAATACGGCCATGAAGTGAAAAAAAGTCATTTGGCATAGCCTGATCTAAAATTTTGCGGTAAGTAGCTAAGCTTTCATTAAGTAAATTGGCAAGTCATGTTTTTTCTTCGTATTTATCATGAAAGTAAGGTATTTAAGCTACTCTTTATGTGTGTTTAAACTGGCGTGTGACACATTGCTTGTGTCAGATCACATTTTCTCAAGAATGTTGCTTAGGGAGACTCAGGACATTTGTCCCGAGTCTCCCCTTGTATTATGTTTGTACTTGTACGTTTCACGTATGCTGAATCCAAGGAAGAAAGGGAACAGGAGTTAGCACTCAAGCCCGAAACGCACACTGACTTTCAAGCAAAAAAACAAAAAAAAAAAAAAAAAAAGAAAAAAAAGCAATAGTTAAAAAAAGGAGACCCAACTGTGACACGATAAGCTCGGATAGCGACATCGGCATGCCCTCTGAACCATCTGATCTTGACATTTTGGAATATTCAGGAGGCGAAGAACATCAAAAGGAAGTACCAATTCAAAAATTCGTAGGAGAATATGTCGCAGTTAAATAGGACGGCAACGTCTTACCATGCGTGACTGTAAATGTGCTAGATGGCGGACTAGAGGTTAAAACCATAATAAAAAACGGTTTATTGTGGAATTGGTCCGTTCATGATGACATTGTGTTTTATGAATGGTCCTCAGTTTTAAGGCACCTTGAACCTCCTCAACAATTCAGCAAACTCGTCAAATTTTCACACTACCCGTTTTATGAAAATATATTTCTTGAATCATTGCTCATTGTTACTTAAAACTTTCTTATTAAACATTTAATTCTTAGGTCATTGGTCATATTCTTATATTATATACCCAGCTTTCATTGTTTACCTAGAAGTAACTTGAGTGTCAACTTCTTGAAACACTGATCTCCACTTTCCCATGTGTCCTGAGTCTCCCCGCATGGTGTCCGCGGACACGTTCCCTCTTTGCACTAAAATTTCTACTGTCCCTATACAGGGCGTCCTAGGTAATTTTAAAAAATCTCATATAAATCTGAATCTTCAGGTCACAAGAAAACGGTCTGAAGATTTCTAGCTGTATTGGCAACTTAGAAAAAAATTGTGAAGAAAAATTGTCCGAACTCTCCCCGTTTTCCCCTATATATATATATATATATATATATATAGTTTATTATAACTATTTTGTTCAATGATACAGATAAATGTGATGACATTTTTCCGAAGTGCGCAAACGGTGGCGTGTGCAATAAGGACACCCAATTATGTGAGTGCAAAAAAGGAACAACTGGACCTTTCTGTGAGGATGTCACCGACTGCGATCATTCTAAAATATGTGAAGGAAGCACCGATGCCAGATGCTTGTACGACGAAAAATTAGAAGAAGCCGTTTGTAAGTGTTCTGATGATCTGCATGAATTTGATGAGCAGGATATGAAATGCAAAGGTGAGTGTAAAATGTCGTCTTTATCCTGCTTTGTTGGAAATTTGCTGCACGATAAAAATTACTTGATTTGCAGTAATTTAACTCGAAGCGTAAATTCTTCCCCTTAATCCCTTAACGCATTTGCCCGTGCATTATTTTATTTCTAATGCCCGTCTGAAATCCGTTTACACTTTGTTTGTATAATAAATTTTTTTCTATGTAACTTTTACTCCACCCACCGCTCCCTAGTCACAACCTGAACTTGTGAGGAGTAACTTACACTATACTAGTTTACAGAAAAAATCTCGTGCTTTAAGGGGTTAAAGCCAAACAAATTTACAGAATTCGAAAATGCACTCCAGGTTCTTGAAAAATTAAGTATTATTAGTAATTAAGCCAGTCAGTGTGAACTGAGCTTCAATCCACGTACCATTAAAACAACCGTAAGCATTAATTTATTAGTTTTAAAGGCATCAAAAAACACATCAATCAAAAGTAGTGTCCGATCACGTTTGACGCATTATTAGTAATACCAGCAGTAATAATTAATAATAATAACTACCAGTATTTTTAGTAATTTACTGTCAAACAACTTGAGCTGAGATTCAATTCACGTACAATCATCCAAACGAAGCAATTCGTACCCAATCCCAATACATAAATAGGAACCAGAAGTACCCCTACCCGGGCAGAACCTGTCTGCTCAACTATGATTCTCTCAGTACTAAGCATAATCCTCTTCCAAATCCTCAGTTAGACATGCTCTCCTTGAGATAGTCGTTTTTTTGCTATTCATTTACTTATCTTATATATGTGAAGAAAAAAATTAAAAAAGAGAAAATCCAAAAAGAAAAAAGTATAAATTAAAAAAAAAAAATGCTTAAAAGAAAAAAAAAATTATATATATATATATATATTGTCGTCTTGTATTTTTATGTAGCTTACTATTCTAACTCGTCCGAGACGCGGACCCCCCCCCCCCCCCCTCTGCCCTTCGGGGACGTGATGTAAGCCTTAGGGCGCATTGATCTATCTCCTAACGACGTACGCTCACAAAGGAGATCTGGGTAAAAGGCCCCTCCCGGGGCCTAACGGCCCATCAACAAATATAAGTGATGATGATGATGATTCACGTACCATTAAAAAAAACTCGCATCAATTCATTAGATTGAACTTGAACCCCTTGAAACACGAGTTTTTTTCAAAAAACTTGCAAAAAATGATCGCGTTTTTTTTTTTTTGACAGAAAATGAATATATAGGAGCAGTATAAACTGTTTTTGGAAATTGCAGTTGTAGATGACGACTAGAAAGCGAGAAGTGAGGTAAAAGTTATATAAAAATTCATTATACAAAGTGCAAACGGATCTCAGAAGGATATTAGAAATAAAATAACTCGAGATACAAGGTCGCCCGTGTGAGACACGGGCATGTGCGTTAAGTGGTTAAAGGCCTTGAAAAGTATGTCAATCAAAAGTTTTGTCCCATCACGTTTCGTGTGGAGAATTGAACAGCGAAACCAAATGAATTGTTCCAGCCGATAGAAGGGCTATTCTTAGTTCATTTGATATGATAATATCCTTCTGAAATTTGCGAATTCGATTTATTAACGTATTATAAAAAAAGGGAACAATATGGTTGAAACTTCCTGTAAGAAACCATTTTGAAGTAACTATAAACATAAAATTTATATCGTAACTAAAACTTGTGAGGAAAAAGCTGGCGCCCCTTCAGCTAGTGAACGCACCCACTTCCACCTACAAACTGGAAGTTTAAATTTCTACATAATCGGTTGTAGAAAGAACATGCTCCTGAAGTTTTATGTCTCACAAGTGAAAGGGAATTTCATTTGAAAAATAAGAACTATAAAATATAATGAACAAAAATGTTTTGTCGCAAATATATGTGACATAGTCAGACATGTATGTGTGACAAAATATTTTTTTTGGGAGGGGGGGGGGGATCGTGTGGCATCACAAATGTGAGTTCATAAGGGAAAAAAATCCGATTAGAATATAAACTTATTATTAAAAAAAAAAAAAAGAAATATAGCTGTCCCATTAATGGCGCTTTTCTGACAAAATGGCCCTTAAAGTTACGAATTTTGCTATAATTTCCAGCTGATATGTTACAAATTTTTGAATATGTGAAACTATTCGTTTAATTGGTACTGATTTGATTTCTGTTTAGGGGAGGGGGTAAGCAAAGTAATCATTAAACTACATTTCAGTGAACTAGTGTTCAGTATCTAGAGAATACTTACCACGCCAGCCAAAGTATAGAATTTTTTAGAATTCTGAATTTCCCCCCAACTAATTCAAAAGTTTTTTCAATATTGTGCAATGAACCATTATTTAAATCTACATTTGTATAGATTTAAATTTCGTTTTCTTATGACGCTCTTCCCAATTCTTCCAGTTTGAACATATTAAATACTTTAAAGAGGGCAGCTACTTTTTTTAACTCTTCATCGATCGCATTAGAAGAAAAAGATGACTAAGGCTGTAATCATGTGATTTACAAAGCTAATTTTAAGATATGGCAAGGACAAGAGGTAGAAAAACAAAAGAGTAGTAATACATATCCGAATAACAAAAGATTTCTGGTAAAAAAGATATGATCGGAGTAATAAATAAATAGAATGATTTTAAAATATTTTCGTTTAAATTTTAAAATCTAAACAAAAGTTTATACGCAAATTAGAAAGAAAAAAAATTCTTACCTTTTTTTTTCTTCTTATTTTTTCCCCTAATTTAAAGGCAAAAAAAAGTAGTCTCTTGTAATTCTAAAATTACAAGGGAGCAGACCGAAGTATATAATTCTTATGTTCTTCGGGATTTTTCTTATTAATACGACGACTGATTGCAACGAACCTTTTTATATAGTCCAGTAATTCCTAACATTTTTCTTCTTGCGAAGCCCCTTCTGTAGCCTTTAGTAACAGCTAATAAAACAAAATTTAACAGCACTTGATTTGGTTGTTTTTATTTTTTTAAATTTCAACAGTACAGCAAACATATGCTTTTCCCCCAAAACATTTTCAGAAATTGCTTTCCCAATTGTGATAAAAGTTTTAGAATGGCATGAGAAATATACATACACAATTTTGAAGCAATCAATTAATATCTTTTGGTTCCACTTCTGGTTTAAAATACACAAAATTCGTTTAAAGTTATGGAAATTCACAGCGATGTTAAAATTTACATGCTTCTAAATATTATCTCATTGCGATGACGCAGAAAATTATGGCTAAAGTAAGATAAATGTGGATACAAAATTTGAAATTAATCATTAAATGTATACCGGTTCCACTTTGGAGCCCAAATGTGAGAAATTAGCCGAAAATAATGCAACATATAACATTTTAGTATTTTTTTTCAAATTTCCGACACTTCCTTTGCTCTAGCCAGGTAAAAGTGGAAAATGATTGAAGAAACATACGGTTCAAAACAATAAAAGAACAGTCTCCCGGTACCACTCAGTAATCCAAGTTTTTGAAATCAGGCAAAAGTAGAAGTAAAAATGTGGCAAATTTTGTACGACTGCTTCCTATGTCAGTTCACAACTGTTCTGCATTATTTGGAAAAAACATTTATAAAAAAAATCATTTTTACGCTCCCTCTATATATATGTTAATTTATTATTTCTTTTCTTCTTAGTAAATGAAAATAAAACCATTTCAATATATTTTTTAACCGACTTCACAAAGGAAGGAGGTTATACATTCATACTGTATGTATGTCGTTTTTTTTGTTTGTTTGTCCACTCATAACTTCTCAACGGCTGAAACGATTTTCATGATTTTTTTCCAATCGATCGTGGGTGGTTTCCCATAGGTCCCGTACCTTCGTTTGACCATATTCGATACATAGAACAAAAGTAATGGGCAGAAATGTAGTATGTTTTTCGTTTTTTCATCTGTAAATTTTGACTAAATGAACCGATTTTGACTATTTTTTCTTTAATTTATAGAGGGTCGTCTAACTCAAATATCGTACATCAATCTGACTACATTTGTATTTTAGAAAAAACGTTGCGGGTGAAAAATAAGTATTTTTTATTTTAATTAGAAAAGCTTAGCTTGATATTTCTTTGTTGGGAAAACTATTAATAAATATAAAAGTCATTGTTTAAAAAGTGCTTGTTGCCATTGCGCTATAATATTAAAAGCAATTACAGCAAAAGTTTGGCTTCTCTGAGGCAAAAATTAATCCAAACAGTTTGTTTGCTAAAATCGACTTCAAAACGGAATTTTTCATACAAATGATTAGTTTTTAGTGCTATTTATTCAAAGAAGGTTTGCCCTTTGATATGGATTTAAAAAGAAAAAGAGTATTATATAGAAAATGTATTTACACTAAAAATAATAAAATAAAATGATTTTTATAAAAAAATAGAACCGTCTTCAAATTATAAATTGCGCTAAAAAGTGAAAAATAAATTAATTTTTTAAACAACATCGATGTGACTTTTAAACATAATTTTAGAAGTCGGTGAAAAATTATGATAAATTAAATCCGTTCTAATCATGCATTAATTATAACTGTAAATAGCCCAGAGTCTTATTACCAATACACCATTTGCTACTTCATGATGGAAATGTTGCTACTTCTGGGAAAAAATATATATTTGTAATTGGATTCTTGATTACAAAAGATTTCATCTATTCTAATTTTTTTCAAATTCTTACAATACAATACAATACAATTCAAAATGTACACCAACAACAGGCGCTAGGCCCAACGAGGTTGGTGAAAAGATGTTTTTGTAAAATATTTTTAACAGAATAATTGTGTGATTATTGTATCATATTCGTTTTATTAAGGCCCATTAAAAAGAAATTTGTCAACATGTCCGTTTAAAGGCTTTAAATCTAAGGTTCCCAAAGTGGTCCAGGTGGACCCCCAGGGGTCCATAGGAGACCACACGGGGGTCCACCTATACGTGAAAAGAAAACAGGGGTTTACAAGTTGTAAGAGGGGGTCCACGAAAAATTTTCCGATTTTCATAATAAAGGTCAAAAATTTTGGCTTGGATTTACCTATCAACAGGCAGGTAACATCATTCACTAGGTATGTAATCAAAAATGTTCGAGATTCAGTTCAAATACAGAATTGAAAAGAATGATAGATAATAGTACAAGTGTACACCACATGTCAAGACTTGCAAAGTGCCGCCCGTGTGTCCGCTCGTCCGGGATGCTTGTTTAGACCTGCAAAGGGATGAAATGCGACTTGCGCTGTGCTTGCAATTTACATTAGTATAAATACGAATGTCAAGAACAAAAACAACTAAAGCACCAGATTTAAAAGAAAATCTGATCAATTATAAGGCGGACATTGCGTACTTAATAGATTTGTTCATAAAATTCAATGACGTTAACTTGCAGTTACAAGGGGACAGCCTGAATTAAATAAAAACAAACGGTGTAATTTCGGCTTTTCTTGGTAAATTGAAATTAATGAAGCAAAATATTAGTCGCCGCGAATTCTCCCAGTTTCCTCACTTGTCAGATAAAATGTCTTGATGAGGATATTCAGACAAACGTTCAACATTTAAATACCCTGCATGATGACTTCAAAAATAGATTTGAAGATATTCTGGCGATGGAAATACCACCATGGATCGTAACCCCATTTGATGAAACGGAAGAGGCGAATGTGGTATTACAAGAGGAGCTATTAGAGCTCAGCACCAACGAGGAACTGAAGGTGAAATTTAAAAAAGGCTATCAAATATTTTGGCTGCAGGCAGAAATCCCCGAAAAATATCCCGGACTGTGGGAAAATTTTTGATAGCTTTTCCCTCATCATATCTCGTCAAAAGAAGTTTTAGTGCCGTTACCAACCTCTTAACAAAAAAAAGGAGCAGGTTGAACATCACAGAACGGGGAGATTTGAGATTACTTCTTACAAAACTGAAGCCAAATATTGATAATTTGATGTCGATTCATCAAGTACATCCGTCTCATTAAAAGTATGACTATTTATATTTCAGAGTTCATTGTTGATTGTTTGTAATGCCGTAATTATCTGTGTATAGCCCGCGGGTTATCTATGAAAAAACTCCTTTTTTTACTACCTGCGGGCAATATAACGATGCGGGCAATACACGAAATTTTTTAAAAAAAAGTATTATTAAAAAGACAACTACCGTACAAAAATATCGAAATCTCTTTTCCTGTAAAACAAAATGCAGAGAAATAAATCGCAGAACTTTCGGAACAATGGTCCAAAGCAGATTGGGGCTCGGGCGCTACAGCCGAATGTATGGTTTTCTAGGGGTGTATCCCAGGTTTTTTTTTCTGGGTGCGGGTTATACACCGAGCTTAATTTTTTTAGAATGGATTTTTCTTCCTGCGGACTATACAACGATGGGGGCTATTTACCGATAACTACGGTAATAAATGTTTATAATTTTGTATAACCACAAGTATTATTTTAATAAATACAACACAAGAAAATGTGCTACTTTTTTTTTTCCTTCTTAACACCCCCAATTTAGGGTTATATTTTTTAGGAGTTTTGAGAATACAGTAGAAATGTAGCAGTAGGGGGTCTACCGAAAATAGTAAAACTTTGAAAGTGGTCCACGAGAAAAAAAAGTTTGGGAACCTCTGCTTTAAATGATGCGGGGCGTGGGAGTTCATGAACTACCAATTGGGAAATGTTAATAGTCTCTCTCAAACGTAAGTCAAGAAAAACTTGAAGGAATTTTTATTTAAACATTTTCTTAAAATTGTGCCTCTATCTTTTATGTATATATATATATACTAAAAGTCATAAATCTTACTGGTAGTCGAACAAAAGTAGGGCATTTCAGACAAAAATTGGTTTACTATCATTAGTTGCAACAAAACCACTGGATTGTTAAGGTATATATATTTTTCTTTTTTATAAATTGAAGCAGTTTGACCTATTAAAAAAATAAATATTAAGATTGAAGCGATTTAACAATCTAGTTAATCAGTTATTTCATAGGAAGCGCAAGTAAAACGCTTTTAAAACGAAAAGAGATTTCAGGTGTGCCATCTGTGAAGTAATAAATTAACTGATACGAAATTCTTTTTGTTACAATATATCTATCTACACCCATTGTTTACTTTTGTGAAAATTATACCTAATTTATTCCATTAGTTTGTAAGGCGCCATAATTATGTACGTCCAAATTGTTATCCACACAGCGCCGGCCCTAGCCCTTGATCAGGGTAGAGCGAGATTGTCTTTCGGAGCCCTTTGGTCGACGCTTTCACTTCACGCAAATTCGACTTTGATTTTATGTTAAATAAATAATAATTCAAATTTTCAAAAATCAACTTTTATTGCAAATATCAACACTCATTGACACTTTAATATTAAGAAAGCTTTCACTGCTATATAATAAGATTAGTATTTGGTGTGAATTTCAATCAGTCACTAAATAAATCTGTTACCTATGTAGGTACTGTAATAACTAATTAAAAGAAAACATTCCTTATGTCGATCCAGATTTACATTAATCTATACAATTACCTTTCTTGCTTTTGCACCGACAAATTTTTCAATTAAATTATCTGTAGGTATGGATTGAGCAATATCATTTTCAATTGATAAAATTGACAGGTTTGACAATTTTTCCTGAGCTAGGGTCGATCTTAGGTAGGTTTTTATCAGTTTAAGTTTACTTTGCTCACCTTTTGCGACACTTACTGGAATAGTTTGTAGTATCCGAAGGGCACCTCATCCAGACATAAATCTGTGATACCCTGGCCACTGGAGTCCGATACTTGTGTTATATGTAACAAAACATTCACGCGTGCAATTGTGATCAATATCAAAAAATCTAAATGTGACACTTTACTGTTCAGTGCGGCTGATATCAGGTGTACAGTCTAAAATGATTGAAAAATACTTAGATTTCTTTATTTTCTTGATAATAGTATTTCTTACTTCATTTCCAAATAATTCAATGAATTCATCTTGAATGTTTTTGCTGAAATAATAGTTTTTTGCTTCCTTACTAGAGATACTGCGTAAATGTTCTATCATGACGGGGTCAAACTTGCCCAATAGTTGAACCAAACCTAGAACATTTCCGTTGTGTGTAGTATTTAAGTTGTCGGAACATCCCCTAAAAGCCAAATTATTTTCTGCCAAGAATAATGTAATTGCCATCATTCTCTCAGTATTGCTCTAAACTTCTGTTTTTCTTCATCTATTTGTTTGAGTAAATGTTGATCCACTCCAGTTTGCGTTCCTAATCTTTTCGTAGCTTCCAACCACATATATGTTGCTGAATGATGATCCTTAGCAGTCTCATGGTTTCGCAAGGCTAGTGCAATATGGGCCCAATCATCATAACTCTCATTTGCTAAAGTTGATATTAAATTTCGGTGAAATAAATAACAATATAAGCAAAACGCTTTTGAGGAAGATTTTGAATAAACAAGCCATTTCCTGTCATATTTTTCTCCATTTCGCACAATTCGTTGGAAATGTTTGCTTGAAAAATTGCGACCTTTTTCATTGCGCGGAGAGTCTTCCCCCTTCATTGCCCAGTTTGCTATTATTATTATTATTATTTCAGTACTATTTCATCAACTACCCTATTTGGCAGAGGATTTGGCCATTTCGATATATCTTCTGAAACTTTTAATGGTAAAGCAGACTGATTAGTCATTTCTGTTTGCCAATTGGAAAGTCCTATTTATATGAATCATCATGATGCTGTGATTATGGATCACAGTTAGAGCTAGAGACCTTACAAGCTGCAGGCGCAACAGCAACAATTGACGTTGATGAAGTAGGAATTGAAACATCTTCGACGGCTGGTGTTGGACTATTGTCAGTATTGGCACCTATTAACGTGTGGCTACGGTCTGTGATGCGTTTGACAAATTTTGCCATTTGTTTTGAGCAGCCAGGTTTAGCTTTAAAAATGTCAGGGATTTACCTGATCTGGCAACACTGTTCCAGCGCCACTCAAAAAGGAGCGATCAATTTTTTTTTTTTTTTTGCGCTGAAAATTGTTTTTCGCATTTGGCTTTTTGGCGCCCCTTGCCATCTGGCGCCTAGAGCTGCTGCTCCACTCGCTCTACCCCAGGGCCGGCACTGTATCCACACACCCACGCACGATTTTAAAGAAAACTTATGTATTACTGTTAGAAATTTCATCATGAAATTACGGTTAAATGACCGGCAGCAGTCTGTCCACCTAATTCACCGTTAAATTTACGGTTTGGAACATTTTTCGATCTTTACGGGACCTAACCGTTTCCAATTAACTTGGTTAAAAAGCCGTAAATACAAAAGTTTTTGGTTTTATAACCATTTAAAAACGAAAATTTCACCGTTTTTGAACCATTTCGAGGCGTAGAATATTTGAGACGTAGAAACCGTAAACGAAGCTTGCAGGACTCGAACCCCGAATGCTTGGTGTACAAGTCTTGCTCTCTATCCAGTCGGCCACCGTCATAACGTAAAGCGTCGGTTTATTTATCAATAAATCTTCTTTTCCAACAGGCAAACAGCCCTAAAATTGAGATTTCAGTTTTTGATTGGATCCAAATTTATTTTTAGTCTAAATTTACTGTATATTGACGAAAATCATTTTATTTGCTGCAAAAATTAAAATACAAACAAGCTTCAGTAGCTCAAATTATTGGTTCGCTCATTCGCAAACAGTTCGGGAATTCGATGTCTCCAATTTTTCATTTACGTGTGTATGTGTTTCTATTTAGTATCCACTGCTTAAGCCAATTTTTCTTCTTCTTTTTTTATATACACATGCAGATTTTAACTGATAAATCCGTATTCCCATTTTAAAACGACGTACGAGCGGTAAGGTTTCGCAACCAAGATGTACGCCCGATTCTCATTGAGCGCTTGAAAATTCCGGTTAGTTAAACGTTTTTTAGGATAAACAGAGGATAAACGATTTTTTTCGCAATCAGCGGTTTGAGTACCATCTTTTTAATGGTTATTCAACTGTAGTAATTAAATATGGTAAAATAACAATCAAATAAATGGTTATTTTACTATTTTCTTACGGAAATTTTTAACAGTGTGTCAGCCAATATAATTTTTATTTACTTTTTATTTATTTGTTTTTTATTTCATATATAAGTAAAAAATAACAACTGCAGTTTGATGATTTAGTGTGAAATTTTTTCAGGTAACAAAATAACAACTGCAGTTTGATGATTTAGTGTGAAATTTTTTCAGGTAACAAATTTTCACTTATATGTTTGTACTTACTTTCAGAATGTTATTGTGGTAGATATGGAACTTGCAGTGTTGTGAATGGCGAAAGAAGCTGTAAATGTGCCAAAAATTATTCAATTAAGAATGGAATATGTACAGGTAAGCAAAAAAAAAAAAAAAATTATTAAAAAGTCTATTTCATATTTTTATCGTGTTTGTTTCATCGTTCGCTTAAGAAAAAGAACCTCTTGTTTATAATCCGACCGATAATTGTAATTATTCGTCTTCTAAATAATATACGTACTTTTATTTATTTGTATATTTAGTATAAATACTTATTTTTTCTGCACTTTTATACAAATTTTGACAAAAGGAGTGACTACAAAGTATTATGTTAAAACTTTAAATAGAAACGTCTATTTAAAATCAAAATAAAGACACGAAATTCATGAATGAAAATGCCACTTTGTCTTTTACTGGATTTTTTATAATGTATTACCTTTTGGATTGTTACATTAGAAAAATAGTTAAACTATTCAGGAGTAAAAAGAACGTAACATGGTTACGCGCGTTTTATTATTATTATTATTATTATTTTTTTTTGAAATTTCTATTAGGAAGTCCTGTGATATATCCTGTGTATTCTTGAGGCCACTTAAGTGCAAAATGAACAGTCCTGAGGAAAAGCTTGACGCAACAGCCATTGCACAATTCGACCACGGAATTCTTATAGTTGGACGCTTCTGCGCATGGCAGAAAAGAACGAATCTAATCGATTTTTAGGGAAACTTGTTCTGCAGGTGCTTTTATTTAGTACGTGAATCAGAATGTTTGCTTCTCTGTTTGCTGAAAGCAACTAAATTTATAAACTGGCATACAGCGCCAGTTCGGAAGAAATAAAGTATGCTGAAGGAGCTGGAACGAGAAGATAGAGGCACATTCTTTATACCAGCAGTTCCTCCCTTGAACATGAATGGATTCTTCTTGGCACTCTGCCAGCCGGATTGCTTTGGTTGATGGTAGAACTGTAATTAACGATGTTATCATGGAAAATAAAATTGAGGCTTTCTTTCATTTAGTGATGTAGAATAAAAGTTAATTTTTTTAATGTAAATTTTACAACTATAAATGTTATGCATTTATAATTGGAAATTATGTTATGACCACATAAGAAAAAATTCGCGACCCGAAATGGGGACGTGACCCATAGGTTGTAAACTCCTGCTCTAGACGGAACCTCTTTTTTTTTGTTTTATGAGAGACAGAACATAAAAAAAAAATTGAGGAACAATTTTTAAACTTAAGCTGCCATTTCACTTTGAAATCTGTTATAGAATGAATTGCTTTGGATAAAATATAATAAACTTTCCCTTTAGCGTTAAATTTTTTAAAAATTATTAGTAAATAATTTAACAATTTAAGATCAAGTATTTAAGATCAATTTTGCAATGAATATATTTTACGTTTTTCTGTTTATGCCTGCAGAATGTGACTGTGGAGAATTTGGATCATGTTACTTTACTGGAAATGATAAAAAATGCAATTGCACGCTTGGATACGGAAACAAGAACGGCCTATGCGTGGGTAAGACATGAAAGAAATAAGGTCCTTGTTCGTCATTTCTTATGTATTAGTTCATGTTATATTGAAAACATGTGTTTGGAGAAACAGGGAATCTTCATTTCGAGCACGCATCGATGTATTATAAAGATTATATTAAAAGAATATTTATAAAACTGCAATAGTTCTTTTGGAAAAGAAAATTAAAATTACTACAAACATGAAAGGAAATAAAGTTGAAAACATTGCGTAATTAAAAAATATTTCATCCTAACGAAATTATTTTAGAATATTAAATTAATCAACAAAGACTCGCCTATTTTATTTACTTAGACAGTCCGATACGGTGAAACGGCATTGTTCTTTCTACAAATTCTTCTGCGCATGAGTTCTACATATAATTTTTAACGTTTGGCACTGCAATAGAGTTACTTTTTAACCCCTCCCCCCCCTCTCCCGTCAAAATCACGGACTGGAGTGTTCAAAAGTAGCGCCCCAAAACATTAAAAAAAAAAAAAAAAACCCACTGCTTAATCTAAAAAAATTATTATTTTTTCTTTTCTTATATACTAGGTGATAGTATCAAACTATTTATAGTATAATTAGAGATTAAACACTTTTTTAAATGTTTTTCTTGAAAAGACTAGGTGCTTCTGTTGTTGTTCTCTTGAAAATTATCCGACTGTTAAGGGGTTAAGAGGAAAATCCCAGACTTTTAAAAACGTTCTTGGTTAATTTGAATTATTTATCTGAAAAAGGAAAAAACTTCAACGGAGTTTAAAATTAAGAACTTCTAAAAATGTGCGTAAATTTCAATCATTTCATGACAACTGACGTTTCAAACATGTGATACGTGAAATTTAGAAGCTACTATTAGCATCTGAAGTTTGTGATACAAATCACTTATTAAAGTGTAGTTAATTTTTAATTCAAGACTTACACGGAAAAAAAAATCCACCGGTATGTACGGCAAATACCAGCGAGGATACTTTGTTTTACTGATCCTGTAATTCAAGTAAAAAATTTTCTTCAAAAGCGAGAGGTTTTGAATGTGTAGTATCAATCATTTCACAGTGATTGGCATTTGAAATGTTTCCAAAAACTCGTTACATTAATATGTATTTTAGATAGTTTATTTTGAAAAGTACATCTTGTGTGAAGTGATTTATTGCACTTTTGTATGTTTATAGGTATATTGAACTACAGTATCATATTCAACTTATTTTTCAGCTTGCCCGTGTCAGGATAATTCTAATGGCTGCTTTTATCATGGAAATCAACTTGTGTGTCAGTGTAAGAAAGGCTTTGAGCAAAAGGGAACTAATTGCGAAAGTAAGAAAATTTCGTTTTTTAATGCATATCATTTAATTATGAAGATATTACTTCATCTTGTTTATCATCTAAAAACCTCATTTCGCAATCTTCTATCAAAAATTAATTTTAAAATTATCAAACACCAGAAGAATGAACTACAACAAGATATACCTTACGTACTGTGCGTGCAACTCAGACAAGATGGTACTTGTTGTTGAGAAAGTTTTATCACAACAAAACATAAATGTGAAAAAAGGGCCAAGTTCGATAGAACAAAAAACGGCATTCGGAGTAGTCAGTAGATAAAAAGAATTGATATCTAACGGGTGCAAGTTCCATAGCACATCTTTTAATCATAGCTGTAAAAGTGTGCAATGTTCTTTAATTTATTTAAAAAACTTTTTTTACCGGATTTCTGGCTTCGCAGGTGTCAATTAAGGTAAATTACATTCAAAAAATTTAACGCATTCAATTAGAAGTTTTTAATAGTTAGTAAAATCATATGGCAAGCTATTATAGTTAATTTCTAATTGTCTTCTTACCGTCTTCTTGAACGTATTTTACTTTAATTAAAACTTGCCAAGTTATAAAATGTCAATCCGATATGCCAATCCGATAAAAAAATGTTTTTAAATAAATCCCGTCCATCTTTACTTAATTAATCTTTTATTTAAAACGTCGAAAAGTTCTATATAACTACTACACTGGATTCTATTCACACAGCTTGAGTTTAGCCTTAAGGCGAAAAATTAAAATGGAAAGTGAATTTCACTACATCAATTATTTTCCTTTAAGCGCGAAAGAGTATTTTTTATGTTAACGGCAGAAAAATATGGCCGCCGTTTGAAGTGGTTAGGTATGATGCTACTTATGAGTATGCTAGTAACTTCGAAGATAATGTAATTTTTTTAAGTTTCGGATTTTTTCCTTTATATATGCCAAATTGTCTATCTTGATACCAAGTTTCAAGTTTCTAAGTCCCCTAGAAGTAGGTTAGGTTTTTGATGAGTGAGTGAGTGAGTGATAAAAATGACACTTTTCATACCTTAATAATCCCATAACCATAATAAGAGGTGCACCAATGAAATTTGATATTCTAGGGGTTAAGGGGATCTCTATTAGAAGTACAAAATTTCAAGTATGTAGGTCTATTAGTTTTTGGGTAACGATGGGGTCAAAAGTAGCTCGAAATAGTTCGGGTAAATATACACATTGGCCGATGTCGCCGTTTCTGAATTTGGCTGACTTTCTAAACTTGGCGGACACACTGCCACTAGATTTCTTGTTGGGTAGATAATAAAAGCGTATTAATATATAGATGGTTACATAAAGTTACTTCATCACTTCATTTTAGTCGAATGTCTGTCTGTAAAGCAGTAGTGTCTGACTTCAATTAATCATGGTTTATTTCTAGCGTCTACATGGTAAATAAACACGATCGAAGTAGGATTTGCCACTAAGAATTTTCGTGTATGTGGGTACACGAATGTTTTAAATATGTAAACAGTATTTATACTTCAGATATTTAAGACAAAAATTACAACAGTATACGTATTTACTTAAGCGTGTCGGTGCTAATTAATAAAGTTAATTACAAACCGTTATAGTACAGTAATAAACATTAATCAACATTGCTTTCTGAGAGAGGCGAAGAGTCTTGTGTTTTTGGGAGCTTTTGAGAGCCCGTGGTATATACTGAGTCCGCTCATCTCTTTGTTTGACATGCAGAGATAGTTCTCTCTCGCGCATCAACATGAAACAACGCTCCTTTCTACAATGTGGCTGCCGACATGGTTGTATTTTTTCATTTTTTATTTTTGATGAATATTTTGGAAAACCCCGCGAAGTATTGAAGCCGCGAAACATGAAGCGCGAATTGGCGGGGGAACACTGTACTATATACAATTATTTACAGCTTACGAAGTCTACAAAATCCCTGCGAATCATATAAAAATCAGTTTCTTCTCTCTTAAATAATCTTTTGAGCTCTGCGGTCACATGACTACGTACGTTTTTTACTATTGGCTGATTTCTGCAAAACTTACCTGGGGCTCAAGTTATATAATTTCGTTCGTGCCATGAACCAAGGCTGAACGTGATCCAGTTTACATCAAGTTTAGCCTTGCATGAACAAAGGGGAAGGGAAAGAGGAACGTATATAAAGTGCCTACAATTGTCTGTATGACACTTTAATTTTTATGTTTTAAAATCGAAACTGAACTTAAGAAGCGGTTAAAAAGAGTTAGTTGTTTTTAATGTTATATATATGTACGTATATATAAAAACAAAGAGGTTAATCCATGATCTTAATCAAGTTTATTTATATAACGAAGTGTGTATTCGAACGTGTTGAAAGGGCACAAGGTATAGCATTTGCTACACATTACTGTTTTTCTCTAGAATGTGACTGCGGAGGGCACGGACGTTGTTCTTTTGATGGTCGTGGGAAGAAAAGCTGCGATTGTTACGATGGATATTTCCTAAACAAAGGAATGTGCCAAAGTAAGAATTAATTAGTGTAACCGTGTATAAACATTTAATTATTACTTGCTTTTAACTTGAATATTAATATATATAAGTAAATAAAATAAATAAGTAATCAAATAAAATAATAGTAAAACATTAAGGAACAACGAATAATAAGGATGTTAAGGCAAGAAATAATAAGGATGATTAAGGTTTTTGAGCTGATATACGTTAATATAATTTGAAGTAAAGTTGATTAGCAAGTTAAATTAATCTCTACCGTGGATGGCTTTGTGGTCTGTATATCGGGCTTGGAATTGGTGGATTCCGGGTTCGAGCTCCGTCACCGTAAAATACCCACCGAATACACAGGGAGCACTTGCTTGTTAAATCCTTGGGTACGTATATCCTGTGGTCGGTCTTTAGCAGTTACCATGGGTGCAGGGGACTGGAGACTTGCCCTTCTCTTCAGTACCAAGGTAAATTGGTGTTACCATTGATCGGTAGAGGTTAAGCTCCTACAGCTCCTACCTTTACGATGCCTTTTTTTGCTAGCGCCTTTCTGCCTTACTTTCCGATCGCTACGCGAGTGGAACTCGGGTATTTAGATGGTATTAGCAACAACAGAAACAACAAATTTATTAGCGAATGTACTGAATTACGAGAAGTTGTACGTCCCCAATGATGGCTAGTTCACTCAATTATTATTCCAAATTATTCGAACGATTGAGTCATCAAACGATAGAAAGGCAGGAAGAAATGTTATAGAGCAACCTATAAACGAGCTCCATAAATATATTCGTTCTGCAGAAATAGTTTGGAGAGAAGTTAAGGTGTGAATCTGAATTTTTTTCTCGAAATTTTGTAAAAAAAAGGAACAAACTTGCGATTTTTTTTTTGAGTCCTCCCTGGTGAACACATCGTTCCTGATGGAAGTGAAGGCAGGGATCTAATTATGCATTGAATACAGAAAATTTTGAAGCTGAAAATTTATACAGCTGATTTATTTATACAGCACGTAATACGAATAATAGTATCAGTATTATTTTTATTTTATTACTCAAACAAAATTTTTTGTTTAGAGCAATGCGATGATGACTGCATGAACGGTGGCACGTGTGAAGATGTCTCTGGGAAAAAGTTTTGCAAATGCTTGCCTGGTACCCAAGGAGAGAGGTGTGAGATAATCAACGATTGTTTAAGCATTTTTCAGCAATGCAGAGGTGAAAATGGCATCTGTAAGTTTAAAGTAACGGAACGGCAAGCTTACTGCCAGTGTAAAACAGGAACGAAGTATGACGGAAACCTGAAAATGTGTCGAAGTAAGCAGCTTAAAAATTTGTTTAATCAAATATTTTCTCCCCAATGTAATTTATATCTTCTTTTACAGAGTAGCTTTATTTAAAAATTTCGCAAGCGATATTTTTTTCATGATTTTCTTATTGTGTCTTGTAAACTTTTTTTTAATGATATTTTTCTTTAACAGTTGATGTTGTAGAGTGTAGATTTTTTTACTGTACTGAAAGATTAAAATTATTCCGCTGAGCTAAATAACAATATGCTCTTATCATAGTATAATATTACAAGAGCTATACTGCCCATCTAAGCAAGCCATATGTATCTAATGAAACGTCCTTTTTAGCAATGAGCAAATTTGTAAATGTTTATTTTGCCCCTTTAATATTTGCTGGGTTGATCTTGGCAATAGATATTTCCCTTATTTCTTCTTCGTTAGCTAAATATAATATGTTTATAACTATATTGTAAGCATTTAAAAGTATACAAATGAAAAATAAATTGTCTCAAAGAAAATTGAGAAACTTCCGTCTTGCTTAGGCGGGCAGTGTAGCTAACATCAACTTATATCGTTGGTAGGTTGAAAAGTAATGTACACGTGCTTATAGAACACAAATGAAAACAGATAGAAAACCTTACAAAAAGCACGTTGAAGTATAATTCTTAAGCTTCAAAAAGCCATTGTCTAACAACATATTGTCTTTCTTTAAATCAGATGTCTAACATAAAAGTGAATATCATTCTTTATTACCTTCAAAAAGCAATTAATTACTATGGAAGTATGTATATGCACTTTTATACTAAGTGCGCAACTTATTGAATGAAAAGAACATTCGCAAATAGACAGTGCAATCAACAATTCAACTAACTGAATCTGATCGGATCTTTCAGGGCTATGTTCTAAAGATGATCAATGTTCTAATGGTGGGACTTGTCGAAATAAGGTATGTAAATGTCCGGAAGGAACCAGCGGTGATGACTGTAGCTCAGTTGACGGTTGTAAAAGTTTAGAAGAAACTTGTAGAAAAGGGGGAGCCACTTGCAGTTTCGATTCGGAAAAAGATCAGAAAGCTGCATGTGTTTGTGAGAATGAAGACTTTGTCTTTGACGAAGAAAGGAAAATTTGCACTGGTAAGCAGTTTCAAAACCTTTTTATACATGTACAAAAGAACATCTAACTGTAGAATCGAAAATTAAAATTTCCTTGCTAAAACTTCACAGGTTATTTTCTAGAGATTCCTGCTAAGTCATATATTTGATTACGAGTTTCTATATTTTCTTGTGATGCCTTAATTGGTTTAGTTAAGCCATTTACCGTTAAGAGTTTTATCTTCTCAAGTCCAATGCAATACAAAGCTCCGTAAAAAATGTTTTGCATAGTTTTGCCTTTTTATTCGTTGATTTGTTTTTGTTACATTTAAAAAAAAGAGGGGGTTGGAACCTTTTTTTTTTTTTTTTTGTAACTTAGGGACACATTTTCAGTTTCCAGGAGAATTTCGTACCTAAGTTTTGTGTTTCTGAAACTCTAAGTCAATGGGAAATTCCAAAACTATTCTGTTTTGAATTTGGGATATCATTTAAGAAAAAATAATTGCCTATATTCAAATATTTCATGACAAACTGACAACATGTAATAAATTCACGTATAGATCCATACATTCTTTAACTCTCATTACGTTTTTCAGTACTGGGAAGCATATAGTTATTCTTCAAAGTCATAAAAAGTTGTTACGTTGTTGATAAAGTAGAAATGACTTAAATCGAGACTGAAATGAGTATGTTTTAATTTTATTCAAAATGGCAATATGCAATTATAAATCAAAGAAACTTTTTGAATTTTTCTTAGCAAAATGGTGTCAGGAGAATCGTTGTAATGACAAAGCTACTTGTGAATTTGATGTAGAATCTAGAGCAGGGTATTGCAAATGTAAAAACCCTCGACGTTACTATGACTACATAGAAGGATTATGCAAAGGTAAGTATTTAAAAAGTTGTGTTGTTACTTTTTTTTAAATTTTATTATGAAACATTCCCATTTCCTTAACCCCCGTAAACATCATTTCTGTTTTAAAGACAGATGAACATTACCTTAAAAAATAACGTATGTTATCTTTTAAGCTTCAGTGTCCCAAAAAATCCCATAAAGTTAAATTTTAAGGTACCAATCGTTTTTATGGATAAGAACCATAGAAAGTATACAACTCGTAGTTAAATCAGTTTTTAAGTGCTATTAATAACGATATATATTGGTTTTCAAAAGTACCATTTCTAATTATTTTTCGGCGGTGTAATATCGCGGCGCACTGCTCGGATTAAAACCGTAGTCCACTGTTTTAAAAAAAAGCCAATCTACAAGTTGTTCTTCTACGAATTTGGACAGAGCTTGAATAAAATTAATTATTATCGTTAAGAATGTGGAGTTGGTGGATTCAGAAGATAACGTTCCTACTAGTTGGGAAGCATAGGAGTGTCGTGAGCAGTAGAAATTGTACTACAGCATGAAGAACTTCAACGAAATATTTAGCACTTGCTTCCCCACGATTTGTAACAGCGCAATTTGTGCCGTCTGAAGTACAAGGAAAATTTTCAAAGTTTCCCTTAGCCACGGTATTTGACTATGCCAGAGATGGCGAACATATGGCACGTGTGCCAGTAGATGGCACGAAACAGGAATTTCAATGGCACGTCCACAGATGCGTATTTAATTACTTTTATACACTCACACTCATTGAGCAAAACAAGATAGATAGAAATGAAAAGAAAAAATCTTCCAAGACTGAGGCCATTTTGAGAAAATGGATGATCTTTTAAGATGTTTTTAAAATAGAAAGATAACGAGTGGCACACTGGACACTTGAAAATAATTAACCGTAATTTGGCTTTTCTATTTTGGCGACCAATTACGCCCCCAACCCACAAGATATTCGTAAGTTGCCTCCAAAGGGGGGGTATGGAGTTGCTTTCAGTAATGCCTTTGAAAAAAATCTTGATACGAAAAACTACAGGAAATTTACATGCAATTGATACAAACTAGCCCTAAACATCCATTCTGAAACCTCAGATTGCAACCAAAAGGGGAGGTGCGCAACTAGATCTTGCACAGGTCCTACGTATACGAAATTTCAAACTTCTATGACGAACTGTTTTTGAGTTAGGCGAGATAACATGTACATATATTCGCACATCGTAAAAAAAGCAGTCAAAACTGATTAATTTGCGATTAAAATGTAAATGCAGGCAGAAATTTGAGAAGGAACTTTTGTGCGGTTACAACACTTCCTGTACTTCGTACGAGGAGGCAAAAATGTGTTTTATCATAGATGTCTTATATGGAACTAACCCTTTGTTGAAAAGCCATCTCCCTGAAAGGGTGTCCTTTCAGCTCGTTCTCATGTGGACAGACTAAAAGTACCACAAATACTCAGTCTAATTTATGTTAGGTCCGTGAGCCCATGCACTTATCCGAAGCCTATTAATCGTGTTGCTACATTTCAAGCGAATGACCTCTGCCACTCTATATGAAAGATTAATTTTTTAGCAAATCGTACAATAGAAGTATTTGCTCTAATCACTCGTTAAATCAGTTCACCTTCAGTTTATTAAAAGTAGCTCTGATATCATGCGGTATTTTATGAAGTTTCAGTTTGGATGCCTAGCTTTTGCAAAGAAAACCAAAGATAGGTGGATTCAGTCCTACTGAATAGAATGAATGTACAATATAGGATTTTAAAAAAGTCGAGAGGGGAAATAAAGCATGCATAACCATTTATACTTCTTTTCTCTCCTTAATGTGAGTTGCCTTTTTCTTTTGAAAAATTGACTTTACTCTGCTGCTATACTCTATCATTGTTATTTTACAGTTGTAGATCCTTGTCAAGTGAAAACATGTGGTGAAAATGAAGTGTGTATTAAAGGAAAGTGCGTTAGTGGCTGTGAAAATTTAGTGGATAATGTTTGTAAACGTAAGTCTTGATTTCTTGCAGATAACCAGATTTTCTAGCAATTTTAATGACTGTATTCAGATCAGTGTAACTTACTACATTATTTTCATTAGAAATTTTCAACCTATTAAAAATTATTATTTTTATTATTCTCGTAACTTTTTATTTTCTATTATGATCACGATATTTGTTGTTAAAAACACCGTTCCTTGCAAATTTTCACATCATATGTTAATTTATTGCGTCACAGGCGGTAGAGCACGTTTTGGCTTGTGTCCTGGGTTCAAATTAATGGCCACATTTTCTGATCATGTCCGCGTGGTTCGGATACCACTTAAATCCAGGTCCAAAATGGCGAGGGGGGGGGGGGGGGCTCGTGGTGCATACTGGATCACGCTAAATCTCCACCAATCCGCTTCCGGCGGATGTGAGGCTTTCTTTGTAGAGGCCTGTGGCACTGGGATGGTAAAGCAGGTAGCAACGTTCGCCAGTCCGGTCCCTATGGCTGAAACTGGTTGTCAAATAGTCTGAGAGTTTGTATGAAGACGAGGGACGAGTTTCTGCGCTCCGTGCCTTTCCGGGCTTAGACCATATAGTAACTAGACGAGCCCTTCTATTCACTCGCCATTGTTAGTTCCTAAGCAGGAATGGTGGGGACCAGTTTGACTGACAGGGGGCGGAGATCAAAGCTTTTCGCCGTCCCATACCACGTGGGGGAGTCTTCTCAATTTCTGAATTTGCTTCTGATCTGTAAAAGAGCTGAGATTGCTTTCAAGCAAACGATCAAGACCCATTCTGTGCACAAAAGCACAAACCTGATTTATTAAACATAATAGCAATATTAACAATGAAAAGCGTAAATTTTAATTTTATTTTTAAATCTCTGGAGTTTTTTGATTATGAAGAACAAGAAAGTCATATATATAAATTAACTAAAGCAATTGTTGAGAAATACTTTAAAATATGACTACACCATTTCTAAAATAATATCAAAGAATACCAAAAATGCGTAACAAATACACAAAATTAATTTTATTTAAAAATCAAGAGCAATTTTCAATAGAAATTAAACCATTTTTTCCAGTAGTTAAATTCCATTCTGCTTTATTAATAATGCCCGCCCCCTAAATAATAAGTGCAACTTTGAAATTAACATTTCAATAATATTAAATCTTAAAAGACATGAACGATGCTTGAAATATACTCGCAGAAAGGCCGAACGTTCGTTGCATCACCAAGTATACATATGTGTGTGTTCGCTCCAGTTTATTTTTTATTCTCTACTTTTAATAATGTAAGTAAAATTGTTAAATTTTCAGAATTATGTTTAAAATGCATTTCATGCTTCCCCCTTACCAATATATTACATATATATTGTATTTCTGACTGTATTGCACAACACTTAGATAAAAAATTAATTTATTCCGTTTGTTTGCAATCTTCGAACAAACTTCACCTTGTATAATTCATTAAAAAAAACAATCGCATTTTAATTAAGGGTACAATGGGACCGTCCATAAATGATGTCACGCTTTTTTCCCATTTATTTGACTCCCTCCCCCCTTTGTCACAAAGTGTCACACTTCAACATACCCCTTCCCTACCCCTTGTCACAATTTCCCCTCTCCCTCGAAGCGTGACAACATTTATGAATGATCCCATCCGATGTTTCCAGTCCTACAGGCTAATGTCGCATGACTATCAATTTTAGATTTACGAACTGTATCGGAGAAACATTTAAGTTTTAACTGACAATTTTCTAAAGTAAACAATTTTCAGAACTTAAAAAATTTTAAAAACTATTTTCAAAACTAAAATTTTTTCTTCATGCTGTTGCTTTCTTTAAATTTATTTCAGATTTTGAAAAGAAAAACAGCTTAAACACTTTTGTTTTTCTTTCCTTATTTTCAATGAACTGAAAAAGAAAAGAATAGGTATATTTGATGTTTGGCTTATTAACGTAATATTACAAATGTGTTTACTTTTCGCATTGATATCTCAAGGGCAAGACATAATGAGGTTGAAGTCAGTTACAAACCTTGTAAAAGCAATACGAATTGTATTCAATGCAAAGAGCTTTACTGTATGACATTAAGTTTCACAAAAGGGGCAAGAAATTAACTCCTACTCTCAATGAGCTCAATATATAAGATCATTTTCAAATCACTATTACTAATTAATTATTGGTAATACCAATAAAAAAAACACTTGTCCATTAATCTATGAACTGTTTCCTTGCGTGTGATAGAAAATAATTGTGCTAAAATGTTTCTGTCATACAATAAGAAATTAAAATAAATCACTCTTCAAATCTCTACGAGAATTAACATGGCACGACGAAGCCCTCTCTTACCGAAGGACTCCGTCACCTGTTTTCCGGGGAAAGACTCCTGCTTACCGACCACGCCCCCAGACCTCGTCTATCTAGTTTATGGTCTAAGTTTCCGGGGAATCGGGTAAGGGCTCCATGCTATAGAATAGACCGTAGGACGCAGTTAGTATTATGTACCACTTAAATCCTTAGGTTTCCTAGCGATCCTTAGAGGCACATCGTGCTTGGTCATATACGACTGAAAAGTGCATAAGAGGTTGGTCGTCTTGTCCTTGAAATAGCTCGGCCTCTTAAGCCACGGCCATTTTGTCAGGACTTTTCTCCTAGTAATCGTATTGAATTACCTACTGGAATGAGAATCGTGAATTCATTAATTAAGAATACAATCTTACTTTTGAACTGGTGGCAGAATCCTTACAAAACGGGGAGTGCCTTAACCTCTTCAGACCCCAGAACTAAGCACAAATAATTTTGACACAATTTTTTGGTTCTCGGATTTAAAAAATGATTACAAACCAAAATAACTGATTTTTTTAAAAATTTTAATTAATAATTAGTTTAAATAATAATTAATCCCTAATTTCCATGTTTAAAACGAAGTAAACTATCTGTTGATTAATTTCAAAAACCAATTGGGGGTTTTAGCTTTCAACTTGCACAAACAGTTGTTAATAAACAGTATTTTAAAATGTACTAAATTGGGTGCACTTGGAATGAAGAGGTTAAGGGCGTACGAACCCTGTCGTAGCCAATCAATTGAACATTGTTATTCTTTTCGTTTCAGCGAACTTCTGCGACAAGAAACCCTGTTTCACTCTTGGTGATTGCAAGGAAACCGACATACCAGGAGCGGTAAACTGCTACTGCAGTGGCAGTTTGTTTTATGATGGTTCAGAGTGCCAATGTAAGTTCAATTTAATTTCATATTCATATCGATAAACATATCATATTCATATCGATTTTAAAAGAAGATGAACGTTCTTTAAAACATTGACGAAAAAATATCCGATTCTATAGCGAACAAACATTAATGTCAAGAGATTTCGAGACAAATTGAAACATCGTTTAAGGCACAAAGTGTGATGTTATAAGTAATACATATATAGTTCACCTCGGGCATAACGACATCAGAGTGTTCGCCCTATTTGAGACGTAAGAGCTAGCGTGACGTCAAGAACGAGGCTTTTTTTAAAGATTACAAATCAAACTGATGATTGCGAAACGATCAAATACCTTCTCTTTATAACTAACCAGTAATTTTCATGAAAAATCGCAAAATATTTATTAATTATATAGTCAATGATTATTACAAGTAAATTAAAATTTAAGTAACATAAAGATTCAATATGATGGGAAAATATTCTGGAAATATTTCAAGTAACTCTTTTCTTAATGAGATTAAATTCAATTAATAATGGAATAAACTATGAAGTTCAAAATTATTAAAAGAATAATTTTGAAACGATCAAGCATCTTAAACACAGTTCGACCAAGGAATTTTGACATTTGGACGTTTCTGCGCATGGCAGAAAAGAACGAATCCATTCGAATTTTAGGGAAATTCATTTTGCAGGTGCGTTTGTTTAGTACGTGAATCAGAATGTTTGCTTCTCTGTTTGCTGAAAGCAACTAAATTTATTAACTGGCATATAGCGTCAGTTCGGGAGAAATCAAGTATGCTAAATGAACTAGAACGAGAAGATAGAAGCACATTCTTTATACTAGTAGTTCCTCCCTTGAGCATGAATGGATTCTTCTTGGCATTCTGCCAGGAAGATTGCTTTTGTTGATGGTAGTACAATACAACGTACTGAATTTGAATTTAGATTGCAAAACTGAAAAAAGCACATAATATCATTCATCCTCAGGTTGTGATTATAATCAACATGATCATAACTTTTAAGCTGAATGGCTACGACATGGATGCTAATGACATTTAACCTTATTTCACCTAACAGAAAATGAAATTCGTGAATGTTTTACATATTTTAAAGAAAGGGTTACCTAACATAAATATATAAAGAACAACTATACATGATAACGTTAAAAAGTTATGCAAATAATGAGCAAGGATGATAATTACAGCAATAATTTTTATTTTCACGTTCCTTGGTATTTAGTACATCTTAGCAGGATGCATAAAAATTTAGAACACAAAATTCTTATTTGAGTTCAGCAACAAACTTAATACGTTGCCATTAAGATTGAATGTTGTTTGAGTTTTCAGCGACATCTAACGGTAATGACAGGCAGTAAAAATTATTGAATATTAAAGACACAAAATGTCAGGGACAAGTTAAAATCAATTTCGGAATACAGGCCCGTCATTTAAAAATTTTCTAGGAAAAGGGTATATACTCAATGCACATTATTGGTTAAAATAGTAAAATACATAAACACATCTGTAAATACGTCGTGTTTCTAAAAATCAGGTGGGATCATTTGACCCCCCCTGATTGCTCAAATGACGGGTCTGCGGAATACTTTTTAAATTGCAATCAAACAAAAAACAAACTCCTTTTAGAATATGAATAGTACATGAAACATAATAAAACTCGATTTTTCAAGATGCACATTAGTATGGCTCTACCGATGCATCGGCCTCGCCGATGCATTGGCGCCGATTGTTCAACAAAGTTGCCATCAGACATCGACATCGGCGGCCGATGTTGATTTTAGAAAAACATCGGCCCATCGGCCTTGAAAAACATCTAAAAGCCGATGCAAGGCCGATGTTTTTCGTAGGGACAACTTTCCAGAAAACATTCTGTCTTTAACTTTCTTTTTTCTCCATAGCTAGATTTCTAGTTTTATACAATAACAGGCAACACATCAGTTAAAAAAAGCACAAAAATAATGTCATTCTGCAAAGTATTTGATAAAAAATTCGGAAAAATAGTTCAAGCGATCGCTGCCCGCAAACCTTCATTATTGAAATTATTTCTTTTTGAACAGAATGCTCGCGAAATGGAATATGTTAAAGTAAAAGTAATAGAGGCGTCTTATGAATGCTATTTGTTTTTCGCACTAGGTTACTTGCCTCTTTTTTGTCTGTTTTTCGATTAATAATAACTTAGTGCATTAGATGTCATTGTGCAATAATATTATACCATCTGCTTTTAGTTTGTCATGTTTCTTATTATTACGAAATTGTCATCAATAAAAAGTCAACTCAATCAAAGTAGGATAATAATTTTAATTTTTACCAGCGTAAACTTTTTTTCTCTTAGCGTTTTTTTTTTTTTTTTTGCTTGTTCGATCCCGCGTGTTAGTTTTTCTGCGACTGTGTGAAAAAAAATTCCAGTATAAATGTTTATTGGTCGAAATTTTATGTGTCCAAGCTCGACTTGCAATTTTCAAAAATTGAATTGTCAAAATGCGAGTTCGCGCGACAGGATTTAATAACATCTTAATTAAAATGCTAAAATTTCTTTATTTTTCAAAGATTGATCAATGCATTTTTTTTTTCAAAATACATCTTAACTTTTTTTATACGATAATTATTTTAATTTTTTCTCGTTTATACTTCCTTTTTATAGGGTATATATATTTTTTTTTTGGCTTCTTTGATGCTACGTGTTAGACAGTTGACAGTTTTTCTGCTATTGTACAACAATCTCGTTGCATCTGCTTTCAGTTTAGAATATTTTACATCATAGAACATATTGATAGAAAATATGAATCCATTTTTCAGTATAAATGTTTATTGATCGAAATTTTATGTGTCCAAGTTCGATCTGCTATTTTCAAAAATTTAATTATTAAAAAACGACTTCGCACTACAGTGTGGAATAGTACCTTAATAATAATGCTACAGTTTCATTAATTTTAAAAATTGACAACTTATAAAATATATATATATATTTTTCAAAATACATCTTAATTTTTATAAACGATCATGTATTTTTCAGAAGATTATTTGTCAACAGAAAACTGCTGGTGCTCAATATTGGTTTATTTCGGTGTCCTTACATTGTACTCATGACAATATAAAGAACATGTCAAGTATTTCAATGTTATTTTCAACTTGCAGGAAAAAAAAAAACCTAATAAGTTTAGTTCTTAAGACCCAACATTCATTTGTAATGACAAAAAAATCTCACGACTATGTTTTTAAAGCAATATTCAGTATTTCTTGGTTATGAACAGGGGGGCGTTACTGCGAGCGAAATTTTTTAATATTTTATTTTTATTTTAGAAAAAGTGCTATTTTTAGTTAAAATAACTTTTATAATGAAAAATAAACATATAATCGTTCCCGCTTTTCTTTTAAAAACGGGGTGGGGGAGGGGAATTATGAAAAACATCGGAGAGAAGGGGTTTGACAATTTTGTTAAAGATATAAACCCACGTTGTTTGTTAGTCTGTATTATAACATCTGCATTCCTCTCCATGAAACAAATAAGAAAATAAAGGCAGCTGCACTTGGCATTTGCAGTGCAGGTGCTTTAAGAGAAAATGTTGAAGGAAAGGGAATTAGACCCGATCCGATCCAATAGTTGTTGAGTTTTTATTGCAAAGATAATACAAAAGAATTAAAAATCCTCTGATATAGCATTTTTTATTTTTTTTAAACCTCCAAATAGTTTAGTTACTTTACTAGAATCGCGAGAAATTCTTTTAGTTTTAATTAATATGTAAACTTCCCCAAAACAGTTTTACGGTGCTTGAATAATGCATTTATGTTTTTTAGAAATAAAAAAATAAATAAATGATTTAAATGACACTTTTTATAAGCATTCTACACGTTTTAATGATTTAAAGCGACTTTTTTTCCATCGGCCATCGGCCGATGGAAGAGGAGAATAATCGGCAATCGGTCATAGGCCGATCTCGGAACAATCGGCATCGGCCCCATCGGCCAAAAAATGCCATTGGTCGAGCCCTACACATTGGCTTTGATGCTGTGTAGGTAGACCATGAAAGCACAACTCTTGCTTAAGGACGGAGATGGTAATGAGTAATGATATTTTAGTATTTATATTAAGCCTCTACATAAACAGGTATTGTGTGGCACTGTTAAATGCTTGCTCTTTTTTTTTTGTTCTTTAAAAATTGACAAAAAAAAAGAAAGAAAGAAAGAGAAATAATGGAAAAACTCTTTCCTGAATTTGCTGCAAGCATGGGACAGCAAATTGCATATGGATAGAAACTGGTACACCATTAATATCATCACTAAATTCTCACATAAAGTACAAATCGCGACGAGTATTTAGAAGATTTACACATTTAAAAATACTTTAAATATTTTTGTGAAGTGGCTTAAAAATATTTCAAACTGCCGATTAGCATAATGATAGAGTAGAAGTTTTGATTGTTTTTAAACTGGAAAAATGAATTTTACAGTTGGACCCTGTATCATTCCCAAGTGGAGACCTTACTGCTACGACATATGTCCACTGGATATGTTTTGGAGCGTAAAAGGATATTGTGGTAAGCTTAGTTTCATACTAACTATTGAATACAATATTTGGTCACGTTTTGAATAGTTGAGAATTTGCGATGCAAAGAAATGATGAAGTATAGTATTATATAAAAGCCGGCAATGTGGCGTAGTGGTAAGGCCCTGACCTCTTACGCCCAAGTCGGTGGATTTTCAAGATGCAGAAAAGCGTCAGCGCCCATGTCGTATGATTATGCGGCATGTTAAAGATCCGTTGAGTATCTGTTTGGCTTGGATACTCTAGGCTAAATATAATTCCTAGTGCAGTTTCGCATCATTTAGAGCTGAGGTTCCCCCATCTAGGGGAAACTGAGCGTCCAAATTCTCAGAGTAATAATGGCATCCACCGATAGAGGTACTGCGTGAAAGAATGGATGCCGGTTTCCGGGGAATGCACTAGGTCCGCAAAGGTTAGTGACCATACGCAGCCCTATTTGAAAGAAAAAAAGGTATTATGCATATACGGTAGAACCTTTATCGATCATTTCTCACGGGACTATCCATCTCGAACATAATATATGGGAAAATGATCGATGCGGGCACGACGTATCGAGGTTCTATACATATAGTTGACGCTCGATTTTACGAACACTACCAAAAACATTCGTAAAAAATCGAGAGTTCGTAAAATCGAAAAGCATCAATAAGCAATTTTTCGGGACTGATAAACTGTTCGTAAAACTGAGTGCTCCTAAATTAGAGGTTCGTAAAATCGAGCTTCAACTGTATGAAGCAGAGTTACCTTAATTGTCACGGCGCTATATAACAGTAGAGTACCGTTTATAAGACGATCGTTTGTACAACGTTGACATTTATACGACGTTTTAATGTGGTCCCAATTCTTAGATTTAGCCAGAACAGTAAATCGATTATACGACGATTTTAGATGGTCCCTTCGGCGTCGTATAAACGATATACTCCACTGCATAACAATTCCTTTTTTCCTTGTTTAACATATCGTTTTGTTTGGGGAAAGAAACGGAACATTCAAAATTACTCGGCCATCATACGCTCTAGAAACACAAGTAAGGTGTCAATCGTCATCGATTAATGTCGTCTTTTAAATTATAGGAATAAAGTTTCGATAAGGGGCCATATTCATATTAAAATGAGTGCTAACTTTTACTTTTCAACAAGTATGCCCTATATTTGACTACGGAAATGAGTTCAGCGTGCTTAAAATGGTCTGAATACCAAATTTTATTTCATTCTGTTTATTAGAACAGAAGATTTTAACGAAAAACGTGTTAGGGACCGCCACTACTTTGAAGTTACTACTTTTAAGGTCAACGATGAATTTTGCGGAACACAGTGGAATAAGTTTTCAGATTATTTAAAAAAAAAAAAAAACTGAAAAAAACTCCCCGTGTTTTGGGGGTTGCGGGGTACAAAGATTTTCTTCTTTATTTCACAATTCGCGTCACTTCAGTTTCCTATAAGTTTGGTTGCAGCTGTACGGTCCCTAAAGCGGCAGTAAAATGAATTTTTACGTGCAGCATAAAAACTACTGTATATTTTGAGCTAAAATTTTGGATACCCTTATAAAACCTCAACTAGATTGATATTTCACTAAAAATTTATATGGTTTCGGACCATAATGACTTCAAAAATAAATTTTATAATTCATAAAAATATTAAAAAGAAATTTTCGACCGTAAAAATCACGTTTTTATTGTTGGGTTAGCTCACATTTTTATATAAAAAAACAATCTTTGTCATACCCATGGTAGGTACAAAGATAAAACAACGTAAAAAAGCAAATTCAGAATAAAAATTTTTTATTCTGAATTTGTGCTTTTTTACGTTGTTTTATCTTTGTGCTTACATTTTAGCACAAAGCATTTTGATCATTTGTCTTATACCCATGGTAGTTTAGACATTATATGCAAAAATACCAGATTAACTTTTTAACATTACGAGACGTGTTTTGCTCAATTTAACTCCGAAGCAACGGGTGAACATAATTGCACGAAAATTTTTATAAAAAGTTAAATTTTGATGCTGAGTTCAAATATGTCATAAAAAAAGCAGGCTGTCATCTAAAATTTTAAAGCTGTTGTTCATTTTAATATGTAGACGACTCCCTAGAGCATTTACTAATAGAAACTTTATGTAGTCCATTATTCCTCATAAAATGACGTATTTCACGTGTGTTTAGTGTATATAGGGTACAAATACGAAGGAGTGTTTCGTCCCTCCCCCATTAAACACTTATATATTTGAAAACGATAAAATAAAACTTTCCCATATTTTTCAGAGCCCAAAGATGAAAAAAGAAAATGTGAAAAAAAAGATTGTATGCACGGATGGTGCATCAAAGAAGGAAACAAAGAAGTATGCAAGTGCATAGAAAAATATGCTCTATTAAAGAATGGTAAGTTTTGTGGGTTATTTACTTAAAACAATTGATTTCGAAAAAAAAAAAAAACACTTACAAATAGAGTGCATTGACGTATTGATTTTTTGAATAAAATATACCTATTTCCCAATTGGTAAGATGGGATACATTTGATGTCTTGTAAGATATTTTTTAAAAACTAAATGTGTATGTAGTTTTGAGCATTTCAAAATTTTTTTAAGTGCATAGCAAATATCCTTCTGGTGTCAAAATTGATTTGTGGTAATTCTTGGAATTATTCTACAAGCAACATCACACTCTGCTTGTAGTTCATCTCTAAATGTGCTGACTGGAACACAATTTCTGCAGGATTCGTTGCCATTGTTTTATCGTCAATAATAATAATTAGTAGTAATAATAATAATTATTATTGTTATTATTATTATATATGCTTTTCTTTTCAGTGAGAATTATATCTATATATATATATATATTTTTTAAAGAGGTCAAAATTTTCTACTTGCTATAAGTTCTCGGTTGTTTTAGGTTTATAAAAAAACAGATACTAATCCTTATAAGAAATAAACGAGTAAGAAGTGATGCTTTATCTCGAAAAACCATATTTATTAAAAAAAAAACTCTTACGCACAGTTAGGGAATTGACTGATATTTTCCCAAGCTGATAGCAATATACAATTTAATGCATACATTATTGCTTTTGTAACATTAAATTAAAATTCCGATTTCCTTGTCTTTGAATCATAACAAATGATTTTTAGTTCGAAGTTTTCTACAGGAAAAGTTCTTGCTGCAGCTTTGTATGTTTACAAAGAAAAACTGAACCATTAGGCGAGACTGGGGTCAAAAGTTGTTGTTGTTGTTGTTGCTTATCCTCATGATCTGACATTAGTCAGTTCAACTCCAATAAGTTGTTGACAGTCAGAAAGTCGAAGACAAGAAGGGGATCTGACGTTAAATCCGCCCGGGATAGTCCGACGCAATCTAGTATGTGTTTTGGTGAGGCTGGATGGATACAGCCTTTTTTCCAAGTGGGGTAAATTTTTGTGCCACGTTCGAATGATAAACATTTTAAGCGACCAGTTGAGAGTCTGGCTATGGCAGTGTGGGATCTTCTATCGCATTTGATTTCCAGAAGAGTACCAGGAGATGTTCCGGTATACCATTGATGCGTAGGTGGAGTTTGTCAGATTGACTTTTGTTTAGATTTTTTATTGGAGTAAAGATTGGGGTCAAAAGTAACGCAGGTTAATTGTAACATTTTTTTTTTTTTTGCGAGAACAGTTAACACAGCTGTCAAGCCGGGTATGTAGCTTCTATACTGCCTCGTAAATCAAGAGCGACAACGATTGTATAAATATTCTTTTTAGAATTGCTTGTAAGGCTGCGTGAAAACCTGTTTTCGTGCTAAAAACTAAAAATATGTTTCCATTGTTTTTCTCCCGCTGAATCACAGACATTTTTGTATATAAATAAAATGTTTTACAGAATTTAAATGCGTTTATCGTATCATTACACTATGTAAGATAAAAGCAGTAAGCCTTTGTGCCACACAATAAAAACAACATAAAAGCCCACATATTTTGCAAAAGATTGCAGACAAGTGTTTTGACTTTTGAGGTTGCAAGCAGCCCTGTTTTGAATGAAGTAGAATGAGCTTCTAGTTAAAAAAACTTCAGTTAGATGGATTTTTGGCTTCAGTTAGATGTTTTTCATTTAGAAGCTCATTCTTTTGCGTTGAAAAAAGGCCTCCTTGCATCCTCGAAAAACGTGCTTTTTGCTTAATTTGTGAGTTTTTACATTATTTCAATTGATTTGTTTCCTCTATATAGTTCAAATTTAACATTAAATAATGGTTTGAAGGGAGAATTTTAAAAAAATAGCGAGATGGGATCAGTTGTAACAATCGTGAAGAAGGCTCTTGTTACATAAGGTCTATAAAGAAAAATCTGGCATTATTGCTGTAACATCATTATACATTTTGCTAGAAGTGCCCAAATTGTCGTAAGTGATTGAGGGTTACCATGTCAGGTCTTTGGGTCAGACTCCGGATAAATGATTTTCGGGAGATTCTCATGTATTGTCGGGAAAAATGTTTTTAGTGCAGACGAAATTTCGCTATGAAATTTGAACAAAAGTACAGAAGCTAATACATTCAGTTTAATCATATTCGTAATATTATATTGTAGTATTGATATTTATGCTGCGCATAATTATACTGTTTCACCCCACATTATCTTATTTTTTCTTTCTTTTTTTACTTTTCAGGGACTTGCGTTCTAAATGCAAACATGTGCGCATCAAAGAAAGTAACTCCTGATTTGTACAAGTGCGAGTGTTCTGGAATGTTCAAATATTCGGACGATGGTTTTACGTGTGAAAGCAAGTATACTTATGCAATAAAAAGAAATCAACGCCAAAAAAGTACAAACTGCAAAAATATTGCGCACATTTGGGGATTAACAACAAAAAAGACTTCATCAATGCATAAAGTAGGCAGGTTGTTGGCAACTTTTATGCACTGACAAATTGGTTTCTTGTCATCATCGAGATACGTATCTGAAATGCTTTTTCAAATTGTCGCTTTATTTCTGCACTCATTTGCTATATTTTAATAGTACCTTCTTGCAGAGCTATGAAGTAAATCTTGTAATTACTTTCGGTACGGTGTAACAATCTTTATTTTTAATGCAACATTTCATCTACAAACTGGAATTTTGAACATTCCAATTTTCTATCTTGACTAAAAGAATTGCATTTCGTGTAAATCAAAATTTCTGTTTGTTAGCTGTTATCCAATAAGATGATTGTTTTGTAATAAAATAAATTTTTATAATCCTTTACTTTTTCCAATCTAGCATTATAGGAAATACATTAATACATAATATAAATAAATAAATATTTGTTTGTTCTTAATTTTCCTTTTCCCCCATTCCAGACCTAGACATGACCGCCATTAGTTCGTGACGGACTACCTAATACAGTTTAGAGATATGACACACAAAAAAAATAAAAATGTTTTGGCGGTATTGATCGTCGTTAACTTCACAAGCCCAATACTAGTAAAAGAGTCCAAATGGTCTCCGTATGTATTTTCAGTATTCTGCCGTGTTAAGCCCAAATGGTCCCCGTATGTGTCTTCAATATTCTGCCGTGCTACTCCCAAATGGTCTCTGTATGTGTCTTCAATATTCTGCCGTGCTACGCCCAAACGATCTCCGTGTGTGTCTTCAGTATTCAGCCGTGCTAGGCCCAAATGGGCTATCTGAATCTGAGCTCAAAATGATATACTGACGATTAAAGTTTTGCACGTCCATGTACTCGACTCAGTTACCATTTTCTCAGAAAATTTTAACTCTTTATAAAATGATGGGAAGTCAAATTCATCAACTTATAAGTCTTTATAAGCTATTTTATTCTTTTTATGTACCACTACTAGAAGGAAAAGAAAGAAGATGAGGGGGGCAGAGAATCAGCTTTGTAAAGGGTTAAAAAATGTTTCTCATTCACATGTGATAAGGGAATGGAACTTTCTCCCTCACAGATTCCCCAATCTTTCCTCGAAGATTAGTCTTGAATTTAGCACCACCTTCTCTTAGGGATGTAATAACAAACATATGAGTCCTGTTGAAGAAGGGCAGAGTCAACCTTAGCCAGTGTCAACCATTTCATTACCCGTAATTTTACAAACACTTGGGATCCACTGCAGGATAATATTACGATCATTATTTAACAGACAATCAATCACATCTAAGAATAGGCCCATTGTTCGAAATTATGGATTGATTAAGAAATTTCTCAATGGTGTGTGAATCAAAAATACCACTATCTTCCAGTCATCTCTTTTGCTGATTTCAGTCAAAGACAGATCCACAGCATCCACTTCCACATCACAAGTTAGTACAATACATACAAGCAGCCCTACTGAGACTAAGATGCTGAGAAAATGAACTCCCGCATCAGCATTACGATAGGCACCATCATCCGTTTAAACAATGCATTCAATGCATCCCTGGAAATCTTTTCTCCAATGATGGCCAAGGCAGCCACATTTAATTCCATCTTAGTGTAGGAATTCCATCAGGTCTGCAAAATAAGTCTAAATAATAAGTTGCCTAGCTGAAATGTCTTAGAGGCACACCAGTTTCAAATAGGAATTGTCTGTTGGAATCCTTCCCCTCGAGTAAGATAGCCTCGAAAATTCATGTCTTGAGTAGTTGATAGAATCTGTTTTTGTGCGTTTTTAGGAAGGTCTTGCAAAGATGAAGATGTTCAAGAAGAATGCCGCAAAGTCGGGGCTACTAGCTGCCGAGATAACTGGCGTTTGATAGGAAAAGGACCAGAAGTAGGATTTGAATGTGTCTGTGCACCAGGTTTCGAAAAGGATACCAACGGAATTTGTAGAGGTGAGGAATTTTCATTATGAAATCACCTATGATTACAGTTTTATGTAGATGCCAGAGACTTTACGCTTTCTGTAAGAATTCTGTTTGGTGAACTCAAATACATGATTTTAAGCGTGCAGTCGTGTTATGTGCAAACCTAATCCAATTTTCTATTTTATTTTTTTTCCAAAATGATTATTTTTACAACAGTCTTGTTTTTAATGTATATTATTGCTCACATTAGCGTCTAAATTATTTTAATCCAATAGCAATATTTTAATGTTGATATGTAGTGGCATATTAAGTAATAATTTCTAATGCTCCAAACTAAAGAAAAATTAATGAAATTCGATAGGTTAGAAAAAGTAGGGAGAATTAGATATATTTTAAAAAGATTTTGAAGAGACTTTAATAAATTACTGTACATAAAAATATGTCCCATTACATGTAAAAGGACACACACGCACAAAAAAAAAAAATATCGTGACAAAACACCTTCTTTAGCTATTTGCACTTGGCTGAAATGGTTAAAATAAAATATGACTATAGCGCACAGCTTTTCCTACAGCTACTCATATTACACTTGAAGGATTTTTCGCGGCATACAATGTGAAATAAAACGGCACCTATGCAGGTTCTTAAAACGCGTTCTAAGAGATCCTAAGAAAAAGATGAAGATAATGTTGAACTATTTAGTCCCTGGACATCTTACTTTTACTAACCGGATTTCTTGGAGTCCTATGGGATTATTTCGCATGATGCCACTTAAAGCTACTGAATACCACCACAAAAAATTCGTCACTTTCATATATGATTGGTTTTTAAAGTTTATATTGGCATATAATGTTTGTATTTCACGCTTCTCAAAGATTGTCAAATCTACCTCGTAATGAATCACAAATCAAAATTCATTTTTTGATGTAGTATATTTTATATAACTTCATCCCTTTTTTGTATTTATTTATTTATTTTGCTTGCGTTTTTTTTCCAGAAACTTGTGAACTAGAAACTCATGCTTCAGAATGTTCGAAAACAAACAGCATTTGCTATCTCGACGAATATTATGAGCCCAAATGCCGCTGTCCAGCAACGTTTTCAATGAATGATGAAACAGAACAGTGCGAATATCATGGTATATTTTTCTTTCACTGATTATTTTAGGCAGAATACTAAAAGAGAAACATCGCTTGGTTACCATGAATGACTTAACTGCATATTCAATAAGGTTAGAGCATAAAGGAGTTAAGTGTATCTTTAATATGCAAGCTACAAATATTTAAAGTTTACACGTTACTAATTGATAAATTCTGATTTGTTGATGAATATTCCCGTCCTCCCATTTTTTGGATTACTATCCCCAATACTTGTCTCGTTTAAACATATATAGTTTCTCTAAGTATAGTTATAATAAAATACGTTAAGATGATTTTTTGAAGGAGTAGAAAAATTTTAAACGTTTTTTAGTTGACTAATATCATTCTGACGCAGTTTTATATTATTTTTACCGAAAACTCCAGAATTGCTTTTTACGCAAAATCATGTTATGCGTTTGGTAGAACAGCGAGAGCGTGCTGCACGTTTTAGTTTGTTTCGCACGGTCATGATTCGACCATGATCAATCTCCAAGAACTGGATGGTTTTGACTGGTTAGCAAACTTTTTTTGGCCCTTGGCGAATTTTGGCGTTCGGCTATTCAATAGTATAAACAAGAATTTCCGTCTAGAACTATACAAATCTACTTTTCCGCATACTCCAACTTCAAATTTATAATCTAGATATCTCTCTTTCTCTCCTTCTTATTTACTTCGTAATTATTCTCCTTCTTATTACGTCCGTAATTACTTCAAATATACCCAACCACGGTTAATACACATTCATTCACTCATTCATTTATTTACTCATTCATGTATTTATACACTCATTTAATTATTTTTTCATTTACTCACCCATTTCTTCATTCATTCTCTCACTCATTCATTTATTCACTCATTTATTCATTTATTCTTTCCCTCATTCATTTATGCACTTATTTATTCATTCATTTATTTCCCCCTCATTCATTTATTTCATTCATTCTTTCACTTATTCATTCAGTTGTTCATTCACTTATTCACTCATTTATTCATTCATTAATTCATTCATTTTTTCGTCATTCATTCATTTTTCCTTCATTCATTTATTCATCCATTCATTCTTTCACTCATCCGTTCATTCATTCATTCTTTCACTCATTCATTTATTCACTCAGAAATATTCCTAAAAATCCCAATAAAAAAATTTCATAGGAAAATAGGCTCGTTTAGTTCTGGTTGAACTTCGTATTTGTACATGTTCTACGGCCTAACACCTTTCCGATAAAGTTTGTTCCAAGCAAATCCCTCTGCTAGATCAGGATTTGTATAGGATTGAAATTTCCCAGTAGGTGCTGTGTTACTTTTTTTTTCGAACTGTTCAAAAATGAACAAAAAGTATTTTATGCCGAAAGCTTCTTCCAATAACCTTCTTCATAGGAACTTGGATCTTATGCGCAGAGTTTACATAATTTGATTCATTTTGTTTATAGGCGCTATTGTTAAAATTTCTTGAACTGTTCAAAATTGAAGAAAAATTCTTCAAGTTAAAAAGTAAAATATGGAAATAAGATGTACTTGCCGAGATCTTTCGAATGCAAAAAAATCTTTTGAATCGGACAATTCGCCTCAAAAGTTATAGGGGGGCTCTTTGGCTCTTTGAAAAAGTAAAGAAGACAAATTTGTTCACAAATACCGCATTTTGGCGCAACTATGTTCTAATTAACTGAATTCCTGAAACGATGGTTTTCATTGTAGGAGAAAACACAATAGTGCTAAAGAACATACCTGTAATGAAGCAGAAATATGTCAGGAAGGATGGTTCTGTGAACAGAACGTCGCTAAATGCGGATGTCATTCGTTCTGTAAGTATTCATTGAAATCTTTAACAATGTTAAAAAATAAATAAATACACTCATGAGGTCCAGAATTCGAAACATTATGCTAAGTTTTTTATAGTGTTTGAAGAGATTTTTAGTTATTAACTGAAGAAATACGTAAATATTAAGAAGAAAGTTAATTTTAATTATTTGAACTGTGTAGGGATGAATATTACAGCGAAAGGCAAAAATACTTATGTTCTGCAGCAATTTGTGTTGAACCAGTTTAAACATTCATGCAAATTCCTAACAAAGGTTGATGTGTAAATCTGGGAGATATTTTTCTTCCAAGAAATTAAAATACACTATATATGGCTATGATAGAAATGACTTTTTTTTTTTTCCTTAGATAAGCACCATGTATTCTAAGGAGGTCCTAGATTTTGTACATCTCTCTACTTTCAAGTAAGTAAAAATATTTTTAATGAACATTTTGAAATGCTTACTCTTAGTGGGAATTCAGTGAAGTACCTAAGTTTTATAAATCATAAAAATAACAACACAAATAATGAAAAAAAAAAAAAGAAAAAACGGGGGTTTACAAATAATTTTATTCGTTTTTCCTTTTTACAAAAAGGAACTTTGAATTCATCATCGATCGAAATGGATAAAAAGTTATGCCTCTTAATAATATTACATATCTGCAAATAGATTTTTAATTTTATTTCCTATTCTGTCAGTTTATAATTAATTTTCTTAGAAACAAATTTTTTTTGAAAACTGACGGCTGTCAATGCCTTTTTTTTATTGACTCGATCGTCTGTGCTCAGAAATAAATAAGTAACATAAAACGTAATAAATGTATTAATTAAATAAAATAAAATAAATAAATAAATAAATATAAAAAATTAAAATTAAACGGTTGCAATTCTCAATTTAATAGATATCTAATACCCTAACAGCATCAAAAGATAAGCACTGCATTTGTTTAAATCTCTGAAAAAGAATCCTGAAAGAAATAAGCATAAACTTACATCAAAACTCTATAACAAGTGCCCAATAAATGTGTATGTCTGAAAGGGACATTGGAATTCAAGTATGAAAACGCAACCTTTAATAGTTATTAAAAAAGTTTGATTAAAAAACCATACGGTAACCAATTTTTGAAACTTCTAGAAATAAATTTGTCCAACAATGTGATAAATCCTCAGTATTTATCCTAGTAAATTTTCGACTAGATATTTAACCAACAACTGGTGATGTAAAGTTTCATTTATAATATGCAGGATTCAATGGTGTTATATTAAAACGCAAAAAAGTTTTGGCACGATAAAGGACAGGGGCAGTTTGATTGTTTGTGCTCGACGTGGTGCATTTAAATTAAAAAAATGATAGCATTTAAGTAACTTATAAATACTTCTAGATATTTTTTCAAATTTATGCATTAAAGAAAAGCAGAAAGAAATAATTAGATATGTAAAGAGATAATTAGAAAAAGAAAGGAATTTCAAAAGCATCAATTTTTTTTCAGTATTCGAAATATTATATTTTATGACATAAAGAAAAATTGAGACGGATCTGTGACAGAGAAAAACTTACTTATTTTTGAGCAGCTTTTGTACATGTTCGGAGAACCGAAAATGCTTCACGATTACTCTGTTGCTGATAATAGGCTGGTTTTCTGATATCTAGAAATGCATCATTACAACGACAACAATACTATAGGGTAAGCATAAAAATTGTAGAGCTACACGAACTACGTAATTACGAATCGTAAATACAAGTTTTAAATCGAAACAAAGCTGAAGTATAAAAGCTAAGATTTAGAGAGAAAAAAAAACACTAGTACTTACTTGCTTGTGGAGAAGGTTGAATGTTAAGAGTGTTGAATGAAAACATTTAAACAATTTAATGAGCAAGTCATTAATATGGCCCTTATGGTGAAGGTGTACGTTAAAACCTAATGCGTTTTACATGAAAACGTTATACCTGTTTAGTAAATGCAGTTTCAAAATTTAAGTACGTAGAACCCCGGTTATCCGAAAAGCACGGGACCGTAACGTTTTCGGTTAACCGAGGTGCCATAGAAATTTTCGGATAAGCGAGAATTACAGGCAAAGGCCATGTTTATAACCAACATGTCCCCCCCCCCCCCCGCCTGCGTATAGAACTTCTTCCAGCTGCAGAATATAATGGATTGCCAAGCAGATTAATATAGTTGTTGCAATAAATTCTATACAAAATATTAATATTTTACGTTTATGTCATTTAGTATTATGCATTTTATCATGTACTGACATTTTTTTTGATAATTTTGGAAAAAAGGGCCATTTGACCGTTATGAAAAAGAATTAAAAAAAAAAAAAAAAAAACACTGAGCATTTGCCCATTATGGGAACAAAAACAAACGACCCATTCACCTTTTCGGTTAAGCCGATTTTCGGATAAACGGGATTCGGATAACCAGGGTTCTACTGTATTACCAAAGGGAAAAAAATGTTAATAGTAAAACGCGAGGTACTATTTTTAACGTTAATCTTAACATTAGCAATTTATCTGCATTTAAAAATGAGTTTTAAAATATGATTATCTTTCATTTCAATTTTAATTTTTGAAGGGCAGTTGGCAACGTCCTGTTTTGTGACGTCGTACTTCAGTTAGGGAGTACCGCCAAATTGAATGTAGGACGCTTTGGTCTTCAAGTGATGGAAAATATCCCATGCTCTGAGTGTGAAGAACGTGTAACATTGTTGCCGCCATCTTTGCTACTTCAAAACAAAAATGGTAATAAAGCAATTCCATAGCAATATGTATATATGTGTAATATCTTTATTATAATTGGGAATTCTATTTCGTTCTCCAGTTAACGTTTTGTATGAAACTTAGATTAAAGCTGTAACACTTTTTAGCCGTTAGCTTGATTTATGCAATACTTTTATTTTTACATCCGTAGTTGTGGTATGTAGAAGTAAACGGGTTTTAAGGGCAGAATTAAAAATTTAGACAAAACTTGTGTAAATGATACGAGGAACACCTATCTGCTTTGAAGTAAGAATTGCTGTTGGTATTCCTTATAGTGCTGCCATACAGCTTAATTAAGAAAAATAAATAAATATATTAAGGCTTCCACTTGGTTCGAACTTGGCTGGCGTTTTATTAAAAATCTTTCTTTTGTTACTTCGGGTACATTCATACCAAAGGCGACGACGACATTTTGCCTCCATCGTAATAGACTTGCTATGTGTATCAATCCAACAGCGAGGACTTATGGATTCGATAGCGCAATCAACAAATCACGGTCGTCTGACTGAAAGTCGCTTTTAATGACGAAATAAAAAGTGCCGATCAGTCAATACGAGGGCGTGATTATTAAGTTATGTAGAACCAATAAAGCATCGACAATACATCCTGTCGCAATGAAGCATGAAACATTACTGGATACTGTAATTTTTCGTCGCTGTTGCACTTTGTTTGACGCATTCTTACACTTCTTTGCATAACACTGCCTCAATTATTATGAGTAAAAGACACATTTCTTAGACGATAAAGCATTGGGCTTCGAGGATCGAGGGGAACGTTTTGATTTCTCGTCTGCTGCGAAATCTTAATATGAAATGTGTAAGGACGGAGTCAAGTACTTTGGCATTAAAAATTCTCCAGACTATGACGTTTATTTAAATTTCCCTCCATACTATAACGAACAATTTGGTTAGAAAATGTTTGTCTTTTCCTGCGGCTAAACTTATTATATTTTCTAGGATCCAGACAAATAGCGTTTCAGAAATTTTTTTATTATGCATTGCTTTTTGTTTATTACATTACAAAGCTATGAAAATAAAGAAATAAATCTTCATCCAAAGAATACGTAACAATTTTAAACAGCAATGTTACAAAATCTTTAGGAAGATACAAAGATTCAAAATTAAGTCAATGTTTTTTATTGTTTCTGCAATTTACGCATAGTTCGAAAATCATAAAATATTCAAACTGACGTCATATATTGTTAAAAAGGTGTCAAACTGAAAAATATAATCACTTTTAAGTATTGATGTTTATGTGTTCATAGACTCAACAATTATGAATGTATTCAAAAGCAAATAAATTACAACAAAAATTGACATAACAGTTATAATTATGTGCAGAGCAAATTGGGGAAATGTTTTGTTAATTTGCTCTTTGATGAGTAATTTAAAACGAATTCTTTAATAACTTTTATATTTTTGCTAAAATAAACTGTGGTCTTGCGTATCGACTAAAATTGCTTCTCTTTCAGTTACGATGGAAAGCGTTGACTTCTGTTCGTACCCCGTAAAAAATCTGCTATGCGGAGAAGAAGCCCATTGTATGGATCGCAAATGTTTTTGTCCTTCTGGGTATACAATGAAGAAAGGAAGCTTGAAAGAAAATGAGAATTATACAATCCTCAAGTGTGAAGGTAAAATATGATCATAGATCTTCAAAATACAAGACGCTACAACTGGTCAAAGTAGATGGTAAACAAATAAGCCACGCCAGGAAGACATGAAAAACCAATCTTTATACGAAAAACTAACCGAGTGATCCAACAGGTCATTCGATCCATACCCTATAGGGACGTTTCGACCAATTAAATATTCCTATATTAACTGCTAAATATGGTTAAGACAATAAAAAAAAACTCTAAAATTCAACAACGCCAAAGTTAGAAACCAATTATCTTTGGCAAAAAACGGGGTGGAGCTTAAAGCGTCAGTCCCTGACGTCACACTTTAGGGACAGTGCATAAATGATGTCACGCTTTTTTCCCATATATTTGACTCCCCTCCCCCCTTTGTCACAAAATGTCACACTTCAACATACCCCCTCCCCCCTTTGTTACATGTCACGCTATGTTGCATAAGCATGATGTCACTTCTTGTTACCCCCTCCCCTTGTCAAAATTTTACGAACCCCTTCCCCCTCGAAGCGTGACATCATTTATGAATGATCCCTTAGGTTTTAATAGATTTTACGTTGGTCTTAACTCGTTTGCTTTCTTGTCATCATTATTTTATTGTTACATTGAAATTATTACTTCATTATGGAGTGCAAATTTGTAAAAGGTCAATCAAGCAACGTGCCAAAAGATACATCAATAATGTTATTTCATTTTACCAAATTTTATACACTGAAATTTTTTACTGGCGGCTTTACCGCTTGCGAACATTTTAAAGGAAAACCTGATGCAGTTGATTTCTTGCTTTACAAGTTTTCCTTGGCGGACATCCGCGGAAGTCAAATCCCGGGGCTGTCGCTCCTATTGAAGATAAGTGTTGTGTCCCCACCCGAGTAACGACGTTTTTTCTTAAAGTGTGATGCACGTGCGCTGAAAATTGCTTTTTCGTCGCGTGCTGCGCTTGAGCTTTAGTAATTATTTAAAAACTAAAATACATTTCGCAGAGCAAAATTCTTTTCAGAGATGATGTTTCTAGACGTTATTCCATCGAATATAAATAAAACCAAACATTCGAAAACTTCCCTATCTGTAAAAGCTGAAATTTTTTTGTCATGTCTTCTAGTGTTTGTTGGTCATTTACAAAACAAAGACTCAATTACTGTAGCTCCGTCTATATTTTAAAAATTTATGTTCTTGATCCTCTAAAAGTATAAACTTACTTTTAAAACTATTTCCTCATTCCAAAGTACTCACCCAGTCGCTCATATGAATTTTCAAAACTTTCCACATCCATTGCTTGTGTTTTACTCATTCAGGCATAATACAAAGTTTCAGAAGTACACACGCATTTATTTATCAGAAAGTACAAAGTTAAATGAATTGATTCTGAATAAATATTTATAGAAAGTTAAAAGTGCGAAAAATGGTTATTCAAAGTTAACTGCGTTTATTAACCGCTGTACCTTTCTCGTTCTCAAGATAGTATTTATTCACGAAATTAATAAGGAAAAGTTCTGTTAACGCTAACTATCGCCCCCCCCCCCCCCCCAAAAAAAGACTCATTCCTCCATTTCTTTGATGAGTATTTCTTTGTACGAGCAATTTATTTTACATCTGAGAAAGGAAAAGAACAAAAGAACAGAAAAAAAGAGGAAGGGGGGGGGGGGGGACGACAAAGAAACGATGGCTTCTCACTTTCAAGCGAGAAGTGATGCTTTTTCTTTCTTTTCTGTTCGTGACGCACATTTTTTTTTCTGTAATTTTGTTTGCAAATTTTCGAGAGAAAATAGCGGTGCGTTGTGGATATATACATATATTTGCATCACAGCTAATTTTCTAGGACACAACAGGAAATTTTCTATGTTTCATTTTTTACTCCTCTCTTTCATAATAAAATTATGTTTAAATGATATTTTTTTTTTTAAGCATTGAAGCTCTACAAATTGATAATACAAAAGATGACAATAAAGCTAAGATCTGTAAATAGAACCCACCGTTTAAGTGAGAGCCTGTTTCCATAAGAGTTTTCAAAATACCTTCATCAATAAACTATGTCGGCATGGTGGCGCCGTGGTAAGGCGCGGGACTCGTACACTTCCGGTCAGAGGATCGATCCTGGCAGTGTTGGTGGAATTTCAAAATGCAGAAAAGCGTCTGCGCCTATCTCGTATGATTATGTGGCATGTAAAAGATACCTAGAGTAGACATTTGGCTTGGATGCTTTCGGCTAAATTAAATTCGTAGTGCAATTTCGCATCAACAGAGTCCGAGTGCTTGTCCTTTCAGGTGGAGAAACTGGACATCAAAACTCTCATGTGGTGATGGTACCACACTCATTGTGGTGCCACTGAAAGAGATAGTACCAATCTCTGGGAACGCACTAGGTCTTCAATTGTTAGAAGCCAACAGCGGTCCATTAGAAATAAAAAAATAGTTAAACCATTTATCTGGGTCTTGTAGCAATGTTTCGTGAAAGCATGAGCGTTGCAGTTTTTATGCCAATAAAACCGAAACTGGTAAATCACATTAACAACAAAAGCTCCAATAAGATTTCTGTTTTGCAAATTACGTGCTTTCGATAAATTTACATTTCGCTAAATAGAAGGAATTGTTCAATAATTATTTTATTAAGTAATAAAAGTTTATAATTATATAAAGTTTGGCAAGCCAGAAGTCGATACTAATGGTTTAGTATGATGAAACGGAAATAATAGGTTCCGGTTTCTTTTTTTAGATATAGACGAGTGCCATGAAGGGTTTCATATTTGTACTGAAAATACCACGTGCGTCAATACTCCTGGAGATTACTATTGTCAGTGTCTTCCTGGGTTTAAGAAGATAGGCGAGTTGCTTCCGTTTCAGAATGAAATCAACAAAAATAGTTGCGTAGGTATGCATTGCTTTTCCTTCCTTACAGTAGCATATTCCTCTTGAAATTGTCCTATCTATGTACTTATTTAAAAATGAGACTTCTTTTTCTAATTAAAAGAAGAAATTTGCATTTTTTAAAAGTAATAGTAACGCATCCAAATTAAAAACTGAATAAAATAAGAATTTTTTAAAGCTAAAAATAGTTAACAGAAAAAATAGGCGCATTTTCTTCCCAAAACACAAATTTAAAAAGAACCGCAATTTTTCAATATATATATATATATATATATATATATATACACTCAAGAGCCAAAACATTACGACCACCCCGACATTTTGCAATGAACCCGCCTGTATGACGTGGAAGGCACGGGATCAGGTGGAAGTGATATTTAACTGCTGCTGGAGAATCTGAAGAATCATTTTTTCACTTACTTCAATATGTGATGGGAAAGGCCGCCGATGTAAGTGACTTTGATAGAGGCCAGATTGTAATGGCTCGAAGGCTAGGAACAAGTATTTCCGAAACTGCACGACTCGTGGTTTGTTCGCGATCTACAGTTGTTAGTACTTATGCAAAGTGGATGAATGACGGTGAAACCAGCAGTAGACGACATGGTGTTGGATGTCCACATGCTATCAAAGAAAAAGGTCGTCGGGAACTGTCTCGCATGGTGAAGCAAAACCGGAGCCAGACAGTGGCTCAGCTGACAGCCTAATACAATGCAGGGCCAAGTAGAATAGCATCGGAGCACACTGTTCAGCCGACACTGTTGGATATGGGGCTACGCAGCAAACGTCCACTCGTTATTGACAGGTGGTCATAATGTTTTGGCTCTTGAGTGTATATATATATATATATATGTTGTAGTTATCCGCTGATCTATCGAAAAATAATTTAGTATAAAATGAAAAAGATAAAATGCATTCACTTATAAAAGAACTGTTTAACAAGAAATTCCGTCTAGAACTATACGACCATAGTTTCTCGTGTACCAACATCAAAGTTATAAAACTGTTCGTCTCTCTTTTATTTAGTTTAAATTCTTAATTATTTCATATATTTTTTTTCGTTTAATCCATACATAAATAGGGAAAGACACAACAGTTAAGTGCGATTTTCTCTTTAGTAACTATTGATGAGTTTTAGTGTTATTAATAAAATTTTTTTGGAAATTATTATCCCCCCCCCCCCAACTGTCAACGTAAATTCGAAGCCTTTTTTAAAAGTCCTTATCTGTCATACATTCATGCTATTCCTTACATTTACAATCTATAATATTTGTAAAATACTCAATACTTTTCATAATTCAAAGAAAAAAATGTCAAGAACAAAACAAAAGAGAGATTGTTAATTCTTAAATGAATTTCAAAGCAAAATAATGAGGTAAATGACCCGGTAGTGGACACTGCTCTAGTAGTGGACACTTAGATCTTTAAGCTCCTAAAATAAGCGAATGTAACATTAAACTTGAATGAAATTATCAGAACCTATAGCGAACGATTCCTAGTGCTGGTTAATAGAACTAATGTTCTATGCAAGTACATGGATCATAATATTTAATAGCTGCCTTCACAACGGTCACATTTTCTGCTTTTTACTAAACCCGATCAATAAAAAGAGTCAAGATTAGGGATTTGGGGAAAATCTATGGGAAAAAAGCGTGACTTCATTTATGATTGGTCCCTTAGTCATTTTTAAAATCAAGTTAACCCTCTAATGCCCAAGTTTTTTTTTTTATCGTTGTCCGCCTCGAGACGGATTTGGGAATTAGAAATTTAATTAAACATTTCTTTCATTGTCTTATATTGTGGTTAATAGTTTGGTAGAAATTTTTAGTGTTATTTTTGTTCAATCATTTCTTTAAATTATTTAAATTTAACTTAACCCTCTAATGCCCAAGTTTTGTTATCGTCGTCCGCCTTGAGGCGGAGTTGGGAATTAGAGGATTAACAGCGTAAAATAGATGATTTTAATTTCTGTCCACTGCTAATGCAAATACGTGTCTTATAAACGTCCACTATAGATAGTAAATTTAGCGTAAAAATCTTAGTTTTTCACCAAGTGACATTTTATAGGTAATTAATTTTTAGAGAATTAGTTGGAAATTAAGCTAAATATGCAAATATTGATGTAAATCCCTTGAAAAAATTTTGCCACGTAAAAGAGTACGAAAATTTTCTTAACTATGTCCACTGCAGTGTTATTTACCTTACTAATCTTAAGGTGTCAGTTAATCCATTTCCAAAGTATATATCTATACATTGGTACATATGTATGATAAGCCAGTCAGATTGTTTGTCCAGTAAAATGTCAAACAAAATAAATACAATTTGAAGCTAGGAATGCCTAATATAACATAACGATGAGATAATAAGTGCGGTGACGCGTCATTTTTATTCGAATCAACGTATTGTTAGTTAATTGATTTGCGTTAGCATTTTGAAGTCTTGATTTAATTGAAAGTGAATGTTTGTGTTTCTAATTTATTCAATGCTAATAGGGAGGCATTAAAATTTTTCCTTAGATTTTTTTTTCAGGTGAAGGAATGCAGAAATATAAACTTTGCGTATAATATGTGTTACAAATACATTAAATTAAATAACTATCTCATCGGTCAATTAGTCGCACTGAGGAGAAATTATCGCTTATTTAAAAAAAAAAAAAAAACTGTTGTCAAACAGAAAGACTAAAATGTCCAAAAGTGTTTTAAACGTTCGACGCTAAGAGTGAAAAAATTGAATGAACTGCGGTCGAACTTTGACCGCTGAGCGATATCTGGTACATTTAATATGGAAGCATTTAATATTCTGGTACATTTATATCTTTTTTAATAAAAAAGACAACAATCACTTTTTATGAGAATTTCGTCTGTTACGTTTTAAGCAGAAAAATGAAAGTTAAACAAACTCTTCTAATTTCAGATTTATGTTCTTATAATCCCTGCAACAGAGGGCAGTGCAATATAAAAGACAAGATATTAGACTGCAAGTAAGAAAGTTAAATATATTTGCTTACATTTTGTGAACTTAAAAGCAGTGCTGTTAACGTATATATTCAATAGAATATTTATTATAAGCACATTTTTGCATGCTTATCATAATTCTTATTGCTCCGACATCGTAATATAATTCAAAAATTTTGCCATTGGTTAGTAGTAATTTTGCATTCACACCAAGAGCAACAGCGACGGACGACAGCAAGGAAAAATTTCAGCATGTGTCATTGGCCCTATGTACTTCATTAACCCCGCTCTCGTACTTGCTGATTGGCTTTTTCTGTTGCGTAATTAAAAGTGACTTTCACCTAGACAACCGTGATTTTTTGATTGCACTATGGAACAGGTAATCCCACGCTGTTTGTTTTGCTAGCCATAGCAATAGCCTGTTACGACTAAAGCAAAATGTATCCGTTGTTCTTGGAGTGGAAGTGCTATAGGAAAATATGCAGCACATTAATATATGCACAAACGCTTCATCACCATAATTGAAGAGTTTAATGATTGAAAATGTAATGACATAAATAGAGTGAAATTGCGAAAGCTAGATCCAGAAATGTGCAGATTGATTTACTTTGTTACGTCTCACAACTTTCCGTAACCTTTTAATGTGTATCTATTACAATTAATAACTGTTTAAAATTCATATTTCAATGGTTTTTTTTTAAAGTTTTTAAAAATATTTTGTTAGTGTTAGAAAAGGACAAACTTGCTAAGAAGGCGGGCTTACTTTTACGTAATCGCCCAATCACATCGTTACTAGTCAGTAGCAATAAGAAAGAAAATTAATGCTCTCAATTGAATTCAGAATGTCACAAGACGCTTTTAAGTTCGGATGTTTTCGACTAAAATGTTAACCGCAATAAAAAGTAGCAATTAACTACGTACTGATACTTTAACAACAAAAATTGAACGAATTAACGAAATGAACGAGTTAACGAATATGTAGTTAATTAATAATAATTTAACTTTGTGCAAGTAAACTGTAATAAAAATATAATTTCACGTTAATTTAAAGCACAAATGAGCATTAAAATGCAGACATATGTTTCGGGATTGCTTGGAATCCCTTTTTCAATGCGACAGGGAGCTTCTAGATGCAAAACATCCAAATGAAGCAAACAAAACAACAAAAACAAAGCTTATATAGCCTACGAATTATCTGTAAACCAATGAGAATAAAGGCAGCGTGAAGTGGAAGTAGCAGGGAAGGCTGCATCTAGAAGCTCCCTGTCGCATTGAAAAAGGGATTCCAAGCAATCCCGAAACATATGTCTGCATTTTAATGCTCATTTGTGCTTTAAATTAACGTGAAATTATGTTTTTATTACATGTAGTTAATTGTTATTTAACTGCGGTTAAATAACAATTAACTACATATTCGTCACGCGAAATGATAAAGAATGTTGTGTGATGGACTATCCAAAATAGGAATTATAAGCAGAAAACTTATCAGAGAGGAATAAGCGAGCATCAGCAATGATAGATTTCGCATTCCAACAGGACTTTTAGTGGAAAAGAATAAGAGCTGCATAGTATTAACATTTGTAGTATATTGCATTAAAATTGTAGTATATTGTCTAGAAAGTTCAAATGTCTTTGCTCGTTATTGAGGCAGGATCGGCAGCGAATGAGTTGTTGCCATCTTTTATAATAATTGTACTCTTTTATAACTTGACTGGTATACGTGCTTATTGTCGAAAACTTAGCCTGTTATCCAATAAGCTACATAAATTGTTATAACCTCCTGAGACCCGAGCAAAATAAAATACACATATTCTCTCAACTATTAGTTTTTCTGAACAATTGGGCATTAAAAGTGACGTTTTTCAAAAAAATTAATAAACTTGAATTTTCACATTTTTCTGGGGGCACATCCAATTGAATGTATGTTGAGGTCATAACTACAGTAGAACTATGCGATACTTACACATAAATAGATAAACAAAAAATTTTATTCATTACTTATAACATAAGGAAGGAGATCTAACTTGTATAAAAATAATAGAACAATATTAAAAGAGGAAAACATAACGTGAAATTCAAAGCAACCACGAGAGCGCCGAATTCCAACTTGTCTCGTGTTCTTTGCCATATTGTAAACAAATAAACTACCGTTTCCGAATTCTCAAAGTTAAAAAGTGATTTCCTATTCTTCCTTTATAATTCCAGTCCAGGTCTTGCTTGCTAAAATAAAATCTGTCACAACAGGGAGAAAAAGCAAAACATCCATTTTATTGGAATCCAGGTCTCAGGAGGATAAATGTATTTTGCTTTTTAAGTGATACACTATACTTTATACGTTGACGTTACAAGATATGTGATATTGCTGTAGCTTGTTTTATGATTTCTAGATGTGACGTTGGGTTTGTTGGTTCTTTGTGCGACGTTGAGGATGTTCATTTGAAAAGTAAGTATTAGTTATAATTTATTTTTCTTACGTTGAATTGGGTTCCAGAACACTCACAAATTCTTTGAACTAAAACGCTTGTAGTATCTTAAACTGCTGTTCCTCTGATCTAAAAAAAGCAGATATTTCTTAAAAATTTGTTTTTTTCTCGTAAAAAAAAGCTGTTGTAAAGAAGGGAGAGAAATAAGACTTATGCAGGAGTATGTTTTTTTTACTTGAAGCACTTACATCTTACAATGTCAGGCTTAACCAATTAAAAAATTCAAAGCTTACTGCGTTAACCACAAGCAGTTTTTTTCGCTGAGATAGAATTCCTAACGAATTTTCGATATCAAAATAATGCACATATTTTATAAAGATAGAAACTAAAAACGTTCTTTATAAGATCTAGAGAGTTCTTTTTTGTGTATAATGAACGAAATGCCTGACATGTTACAAATGCACTAAAAAGCGACTCAAACAGGTGGCTGTCCCGATCTTACTGTCCGTCTCAGTATTTTGCATTTTTAATGCTCTTTAGAAGACATGCGGCAAGTATATTTCACGATATTGTTTTCGTTATTATGCAGGTGCATCTAAAAATATTTAATCTATTTAAATATACTTATTATTTTATTAATATATATATTTTTTCATTTTGTAATTTAGAAGCCAAGAATATAACTAAAATAATCTCTGGAGTCCTGGGAGGCCTGCTTCTCGTCACGATAGCGCTGTTTATCGTATATGTAGTCAGGTATGTTTTCTTCTTCAATTACACAGTTGTGTTCTCTACTATGATTTTTGTTTCAAAAATTAAAATGCACTTTATTGAAAATGTTTTAGATTTTATTATTAAATTATTAGTAACTTTATCAGCGACATTTGTTGATCAAAAAAGAGCAAACGTAAATAATTCAGGATGGGGAAAACGTGAATATTTTATGTTGCATGCTGTAGATAGAGTGAACGTAGTAAAAACTGGTCGTATAGAAAGGTGCGGTTGGTTTTTGTTCTCGTTGAAATTTGTATCGGTGCTACTTATTAACCCCTTAACTGCCTCGGTCATATATATACGCCTCGCTATGGCGATGCGTTAACTGCTCCCCAGGCCTTCCGCAGTAAAATTACAGCCGAGGCTTTGGAAACCGCACTTCGGGAAGGTGCATATATGCGCCCGGGGCCGTTAAAGCATCGCCATAGCTAGGCGTATATATACGCCCGTAGAATTTAAGGGGTTAATTTAAAACTCGAAAGCAACGAGAACACATTACATAGTATGCTTTTCAGGTTAAAAGTATTTTTGACTGTTAAGCAATGAACTTGCTGCTAATCTTCAAAGCAGTGACACTTACGTAAAAAAATTAAGGGCTTTAAAAGAACTGACTAAGTGTTATTTATATGTATGTATATATGCATACACACACTGGCACCCTCAATTGCAGACCTGCTAACAAAAATTACCTAAATATTTAGAAATTCAGCCTCGCACACACACGCACATATTCATATATATATACAGTAAAGCACCGTTTATACGTTTTTCAAGGGACCGAGCAAAAAAAACGTATAAATGAAAAAACGTATAAACGAAAATCACAAAATAAACCGAACATTTTCTAACAAAAAACAAAACAGAAACTTAAAATAGTATTATGAAAAATAAATAATGAATAATTTTAATAATACATACTAAACATATAATACATTATAAATTAGTTTATAAAGTAAGACATAGTAAAATGAAATGATGTATAGTATACTAACTTTTGTATTCCTGAATTACATTACAATCACTACGTTTCATATTCATGCAGTATGCCCAAAATATTTTGTTATTTTGGGTTGTAGCGCCTTTTTGGAATGCACAGAAAAGAGTTCCTTGTTCACAGTTATAAGTGCCATCTTGACATTGTCATTTAAATCACTACCAAGGAGATATTCTTGCATGATATTAAAACCCTCCAAAGCTTGCTGAAAACTTGGCTGTGGCTTTTCAGTGCAGTTATCCTCTTCTTCACTGCTAGTTTCTTCATTTGCGACCATTTCATCGACTGTTAGAAGCGAACATGTTGCAAGTTCCGAATCACATTTCACAAATTCTTCAAATGTAGTAACATCACTCAAATTTGACCAGTTTTCAGGTGGAACAAAATGCTCAGGTTCGACGTTTTCATTAGGAGTGACATCTACTGAAGTGAAAAACCCACCAAGATTGAAGCAGTTTCTTATTGTTTTCGGTAAAACACTTTCCCAAGCCATCATTATGAAATTCATAGCTTGCAAGATATCAATGCTCATTTTTTCGAATTCTCCGCTGTCTAAAGTAGCGATAGCTGTTTGCACTAAAAGTTTCCGATAATGTTGTTTAAGGGATTTTATGACTCCTAAATCCAGCGGCTGCAGTTTGCTGGTACAATTGGCAGGGAAAAACTTGACAGCTATATGTTTTAGAAAATCCGTATTAGGTGGATGAGCTGGGCATTGATCAATGAATAAAATGATCCGCCGTTTCTCTTTTCGCATTTTATCATCCAACGCTTTTAACCAGTCGGTAAAGAAAGACATGGTCATCCATGATTTTGTGTTGGCCATGTATTTTGCTGGTAATGTTTTTACATTTTTAAAGCAGCGGGGCTTTTTTGATTTTCCAATGATCAAAGGAGGTAATTTTTCTGACCCATACCGTACTTTGCTCTTTTTTCCGCCATGACATGTATCCGATTTGAGTGCAAGAGTTTTAGTCGGCAGAAGATTGTAAAATAGGCCGGTTTCATCCGCATTAAAAATGTTCTTTGGTTCATATTCTTTTATCAGTTCAGGCAATTTATTTTGAATCCAATCATCCACTGTTTCACACTCAACATCTCCAGACTCTCCACTTACAGTTTTGCCTGTTATGCCGTGTCTTAACTTAAATTTATGAAGCCATCCCGAGGAAAATGATGCATCGCATTCTACATTTAACTTCTTCGAAATTTCTTTCGCTTTCTCCATAAGCAAAGGACCACTGATGGGAATTTTTGCACTACGACACTGGTTAAACCACTGTAAAAGCACTTTCTCTACATCCGGAAATTTTCCGTTTTGAACTCGAAGTTTTTTTGGAGCATTAGCACCACTTTGATTATAGCTTTCCTCGATGATCTTACGCTTATAAATTATCGTGCTTAAAGTTGAAACAGGTAAACCTAATTTTTTGGCTAGGTCAATTCTTTTTAAATGAAGGTTTTCATCCACTTGTTTCAAAATGCACATTTTTTCTTTTAGAGACAGAGATTTTCTACTACACGAACTCGAAGCCATCGTGAATGCTAGTGAACGATAGATCCCAGAATTTTGTAAAGCTGGTAGGAGCAGGGTTGCCATAAAGTCCTCAGGCTACTTACTGAAATTTTAGGGCCCCTGCCATGGCAAAATTTCCATGGCAGCTACCTACGCTCAATCTCGGATCCCAGGAGAGGAAAAGCGCTTGTCACCTGCTATTTCTAGGTATTGCACCACAATCAGAACGCTCTTATCTGTGGATATTCGCATTCTTCCGGGGTATGTCTTTTGTTCATTTAGCCAGGTGCGTGACCACCGCAAGTGGTCACAGCAGGTGTGGGTCAAGGTCAAATGCGATTTCTAAACTGGACAATCGCCAGCGCAAAATCAGGTTAAAATACGTTTTCTCTTTATGACATGGGTAGAGAAAAAACGTGTAAACGAAACTCGCAATTTCAGGAAAACGTATAAACGAAATTATTTAACATTAGTTTGTATGGGATCTCGCCGGGGCCGTTCAAAAAAACGTATAAATGATAAAAACGTATAAACGAGAAACGTATAAACGGTGCTCCACTGTATATATATATATATATATATATATATATATATATATGTATGTATAAAGGGTGATTCATTTAGAGGTACTTTTTGTGGTAGGGATTTAATTGCAGATCGGCGCATACCTAGTGTCAACTGAAGTCGCCTTCCTGTTCAGTAGTGTTTGACATTTCATAATGGAAAAACTTAGCCCGGCACACTGTCTACACATTGTTCAGTTCTACGAGGAATGTGTATCGGGCGCATAGAGCAACGTATGCATGAGAGCCGATGAGGCCCATTTTTGGCTTAATGGGTTTGTGAATAAACAAAATGCCCGTATTTGGGGTGATGAACAACCGGATGAGGTTCAAGAGCTGCCATTAAATTCAGACAAAACAACTGTTTGGTGTGGTTTATGGGCCTTTGGAATAATCGGTCCATATCGGTCATTGAAAATTGAAACTTCAGAATGGACCTTGTTAACCGTAGTCGCGGACAATATTTGAAAAAAAAAATTTCTTAAGGAATAATTGTAAAGAATGGTTCTTTTGTATGATAATAAAGATTATCATTGTTTTTATTCATTTTTTTATTTAAAAAAAATACCTCTAAATGAATCACCCTTATATATATATTGTTGTTGTTGTTATTTTTACTTATGCCACACATGCTAAATCACTGTCACCGAGCCCCGGGGGATAATACCACCTGGATTTTAAAATCTGCGATTGGGCAGTCCCAAAGTTACATGTTAAATGGGCGAGATATCTCGTCATGAACTACAGGGTGATTTTAAGGCTATATGAGCACCTTCTGTTTCTACATCAGCACCACAAGAGTGGAAATACGACTCGGCTCAATAACAAAATATGTGCTCGGATGGCACCAGATGGCACTAAAACAGATAATCCATCTTCCTTTTCTGACCTACACTGTAAAAAAATCTCCTGAAAATAATGGAAAAAGTACGGCAGCAATAGTTGCCGAAAATATTCCGTTTCTGATAATATTTTCCCGAGATTTGATTTCTTTCCCGAGTTTCATTTCTTTTTTCTCCGTTAAGCCAAATCAGGTTGTGAAAATACAGCAACTGTAAAACGGAAAAGTTCCGTTCTCGTATTTTCAGGACGTGATATTTCCGTTTTTTGAAGGAAAAACCATGTATTGAAGCACTACGTTAAATCTTCCGTTAAAATCAGTCAAAAAACACTCTGAAAATTCAGTTTTTTTTAACAGTGTAAGACTGAAGGGAAGGAAAAACTTCATCTCTGTTATCCTCGGAGCTTATTCGAAGAACAACACCCTACCCACTACGCTACCACGGTTGTTACGGCCAAAGCCCGAAGTATGGCCACTTCGCGTATTGGCCGGCCATTTCGCACTTTGGCCGATAGGTACGGCCAAAGTGCGATGCAGTTGAAAAGATCAGTGAATATTCTACTTTGGCCGGCCATTTCGCGAAGTGGCCACGATGTTCCGGCCAAAACGCGATATGCTCATTCAAGAATGCCCGGTAGGCATTCCGGCCCGGTAGGCATCTGCAATTCCGGCGGGAATGTGCCACGTGGCGACATTTATCTGCTGCTTCTCGATTTTTCCGCAGCAATTTCACTTTGAGGTGAGTGCTGTTTTCCTCGTATTTTTCACATACCGGGTGGTACGGTGGGACCACAATTTAATATTTGTTTTATTTAAAAGTGAATGTGCTAATATTGCCCCTTTTGTTTTCTTTTTTAATTTAAAAATATAAAAAAATAGACAAGTTTTTAAATTAAAATTTAAAAAAAATAATTTTTAACTTTGTCTCAAATGGCTACGTCCCACCGCAGTTAGCTGTGGGTACCGCAACTAGTAATTTTTAAAGAATGAAGTTATGGTTATACAGAGTCAATAATAATTGCCAATGTTTTTTTCTTCCAACTTTGGATGATCCTCCCATGCCACTTCGCGATCTTGCCGGCCAATTCTCGAAATCAAGAAAAGATCGGACATTGGCCAGCCAATTTACAGCGTTCTTAGCCATTTCGCGATTTGGCCGAATTCTTGCTTTGACCGTAACATATACATATATAATAGAAGAAAAAAGGGAAATTTAATTATAAAAATGTGAAGAATATGATTTCTATTAAAACTATTCGGAGCATGAAGTGAGTGAAACCAGGGCAAGGATTTAGGTATCGAAGCAGGGCAATTAAAAGAAAAGTGTTTGCTCTAGTACTCTGAGAAACATCGAACACTAGATTGTTTTGAACCTGACCAGATAAATTGAAATACCTTTTGTATATATATATATATATATATATATATATATATATATGAATATACAATGGTGTTATCTTTTCTCTTGCAGCAGGCAAAAGACTACAAATGTTTCAGATGATATATATGTTTCTCAAAGGCCTCCTTCGGAAATGGTACTAATTTTATCTATTATTGTTCTTTAGTTAGGGGATAGTACTTAGGGATTATTCATAAATGATGTCACGCTTCGAGGGGGGAGGGGGCTCGTGAAATTGGGACAAGGGGAGGGGAGGGGGTAATTAGAAGTGTGACATAATTCTCATGCAACATAGCGTGGCATGTGACAAAGGGACATGTGGCAAATGTGACAAATTTATGGGAAAAAAGCGTGGCATCATTTATGGACGGTCCCTTAGTTTGAGAAATGCACCACTTGGTAATTTTAGATCTATCGTCTGTTGTCCTATGCATATAAGGTTACACAGTACGCAAGTTGAGTCAATTATTATTCTGCTGGTGGACCTGTGCTATTCATTGATTTGCGTGATTTTTTACGCATTGGTGTGTCATGTATACAAAATGTATACAAATACATGTTACTAGCTCAGATTCTGCATGAAAACATGAACCTATAAACACAGCATCTGTGAATGATTTCGTACTGATACAAAACAAAATAATTTTGTTAATTTGGCAGAAACAAGTTGAGGAAATTAAGAGATACATTTTTTTTAAAATGAAATAAAAACTTAACAACTTATTATATTTTCTAAAATACCTTACGTTTTTAATTCACTGAGTTTTATGTGTTGTATGACGAGTACTTATCTTTGCTGTGGTAAACTCGGAAAAGTCAGGCATTTCAGTACTGTTTTACATATTTCAAATGTTGAACTACATTAATTTTCGGCACTCATTTTTACCTATTCGACCAAGAATTTCACCTAATTTCATAAACGCTTTGGCTCTTTAAAGAGCTGAAATATATTAATTTTCAGAACTTCTCTTTCTTCAGGTGAACTAGATTTTTAGATAATATCATGATGGTTTTGCATTTTTCAAGAGCTGAAAAAAAATTTAACTTTCAAAACTAATTTTCAGTCAGGACGACTGGAATATCAATCAATATTATTAAGAATATTTTTGAAAATATTATTTAAAAATTATTTTTCTGATTAACTAATTTAATTGTCTTTTGTAGCACGAAAGGCCGTCACAAGCCACGCATAACAATGGCAATCGCAAATGAACCCATCAAAACGGTTCAGAATATGTGCTACTCATGAAAATCTCTTGTTCACCCAGGACATCCAAAACTTCTGCCTAAAGTATTTTTAAGGAAATCCATCACGTCTCAAGCTTTTATTTTGGTTTCAAGGTACTTGAAAATACATCTGTGAAGACTTTAGTTTCAGGGATATTTGTGAACGGTTAATAATGAGAAAAGCAGTTTCAGTGTATTTATAGGAAGACGTTTTAGAAATAAAAAAAAGATAAAACTTGTTTTTTATTGTTAAAAAAATTGTTCACATACACCTTAATGTTGTTCGTTCAGTGCTCACATTTTGAGAAACAAAAAAATAGCTAATTTATATTTCAAATGATCAAGGCATATCATTAAATTTGAAACAAAAGGCCCTGAAAATGTTAAATGAATAAGTAACTGAAATAAAGGTAAGGGTTTCCAGTGAGTATTAGAACCACTAATCCCTCTTAATTTCATGCTTTTTAAATTCAAACTTTTTGCCAATTTGTTACACTTATTAAACAACTAATACAGAAAACGACATTTTTAAAGTCAAAGGAATCATTTGGATGTTTCATTTGGATGTACGGGCGTCATTTGGATGTTTTGCATCTAGAAGCTCCCTGTCGCACTGAAAAAGGGATTCCAAGCAATCCCGAAACATATGTCTGCATTTTAATGCTTATTTGTGTTTTCTTAACATGAAATATACTTTTTATTTCAGTTTACTTACCACAAAGTTAATTTATTATTTTAATCTAACCTTGTTAATTTATCCTTGTAATTTATATTATCTATTTATCTGCTCTGCAGAGCTGGGTCAAATAAACATAAACGTTAGCTTTATTGTACACTAGTGCAAGTACTTTACCAGGAGGGATATTGTTGCCAATAATACTTGCATTTAATGCAATTAATGTTAGAAGTAAAGCTAAATAATAAATAATACTTGTATTATAGCTCCGAAAAGCCATTTCGGCTTGCAAGAAGACACCGGAGCGCCGTACCAGTAACAATGCTGCGTGAGGGACCATCAACGCACGTCAAATTCTTTCATATTTTTGAAACGGGCTCCAATTGAAAGTGATAGAATATTCTTGGTGTTAGACAATGCAGGGATGGGGACTCGATTTGTGAGTTTTTATTTTTTTCAGTGAAAAAAGTCTCTTCAAATACATTTGACTTAAATGGGGACTCTTCAAGATACGTCCATGTTTCTCTTATTTAGTGGAAACTGCTTTGCTCAAAGGTGCCCGAAGAACAAAACGCGGTTTTGATTGAAGTCAAGTGACTTCTCCTTAAAAATAACGTTTTCCACTTAAAAAGATATTTCCATTCATGAAATATTTTATTAAATGCACATCCCCCAAAGAGTCATAGCGCACCCCGTCAAAAAACTACTGAGCAACTCTCTCTAGAATGGCACCTCTCAAAAAAGCCTAAAGGACCCCCGAAAACTTAACTCCTAAACACTTCAATGACTCTGTCTACGACATGATCCCCTCTCCTTATGAGCGCAAACCGCATATATTTTCTCATTGCAATGCGAAAAAAACAACTTTCTAACATGAAATATCATTTTGAATTGTATTGTGCTGAGCTTAAGGGCATAAACTGCAAAGAAATTGTTTAGTGACATGACAGTCTTCGTCATATCACTCCAGAACAAAATCCATCAAAAATATTTAAAAGAAAGAACTATACGAAAAATATTGAACTAATTTAAAGAAATAGTAACATAATGTACGAAAAATACTCATATAATATACAGAATTTGAAGAATTCAACTAATTTACTCAAATAATTGTAATAAAGCAGCAGCGTCTGTTTCAATATATATAGCGACAGCCAATTTTTATTTGAATACTCCTATCACTTCTTGAGAGTAGTTACGCGTAACGCGAAAGACTGTTCAATTAATACGAGCATACCTCTTGACGGGAATACCGCCCAAAACTTTTCAACTCTTCTCCTCATCAGGATTCATGTATGTACGAAATTTGTTTATTTCACCCCTTGGAGATTATAAATAACTTTGCAGTGGGGTTGGTTTCAGAGACCTTGTTTTTGTATCAAAATATTTGTGCTAGCGTGTGCGTGCAAATAGGGATCGCGAGTTGCTTATATGTTAAAAATGGAGTAGCGACGTGAAAAAAGTTGGGAACGGCTGTGACACGTGGCAAAAATTTGAATAAATGTTTTTTTCTTTTTTCCCTATTTCCTTTTGCTATGGTCTATACTAAGTTTCAATGACATACGTGTACCGCAGTGGACTAGTCGGTAGAAGCTCGGTTCCCGCAGAGCACCGAAAGTGAAGCAACATCGACTTAGGTCAGTATTTCGGAGGGTGACAACCTCTCGCGACTGGTTCATGTAGGGCCGTGTACGCTAAAGGGAGCAGGTGCACGTTAATAGGTCGTGGCTCCAATGTCCTCCTAGTGAAACGATACCTCTGGGGGGCCAATCCCAGGTGACGGTCTCTCATCTGGGAGCTAGTTCAAAAAATTAAGATACCTTTCAAAGGGGCAGAAATCGGACTACTGCCAAAAAGGGGCCCGTTCGACTCAGGAGCAGAGTACCCATTCTTCCTCGCCACATGCGAGGACACAACAACAATGACATACGTGTATTAGAGCGAGCTTTACGTAGGTCTAAACAGGGTAACGTTAAGTACACAGTGTGTCAAAGAATTTTTAAGACAAGGTTTATAAAATAAAATGAAAACTAGTAATTATATTTCTTAAAATATTTTTATTGAAAATAAGCTCCTTCGACTTCAATACATTTGTTACAGTGGTTTGACAGTGATTCGAATGCCTGTTTCAGCTCACATTGTGGGACTGCCTCCAAAGCTCGCTTCGAAGCTTGTTTGTACAGAGTGCGTCAGAGAATTTTTAAGACTACAGCTGGAACTAAGCTCACAGTGGGTCTATGTGTCTTAACGAGCGCTCGTGGAACTCCTTAGGGACCGTTCATAAATGATGTCACAGTTTTTTTCAATATATTTGACTTCCTCCCCGCTTTGTTACAAAATTTCGCACTCCCCTATCGCCCTTTGTCACATATCACGCTTTATTACATAAGCATATGTAATTGTAGTTCAAAAAAAAAAATCACTGCGTCAAAGTTCACGTTTCTAATTTTATTTTTGAACTTTTTAATGACATTTGTGAGTATAATAATAATAATGATTACATGTGTACTTAATTTTTTTTAAAATGAGAGGTTAAGGTTTACAATACAAAAGATAATACAAAGCAGTAAAATATATTAATGGTTCTAATTCTAAAACAATGCCCCACTGAATTTTATCTGGAAATACCTAAGAAAATTTTGTAAACGGACCAACTTAGAAAAATGTATTGCAATGGGTAATTCCCCATCCCTTTCCAGAAACGAAAATTTATTCCTTTCTTCTTGTGGTAACTCTGAAAGTCTCAGTTTTAAGTTTAACTAAAAGCAAATCCTCTCTCTCTCTCTCTCCTTCATATTTATGCAATCACTTCAAAATTACAAACTGACAAATATTACTCCAACCGTATAATTTTTCGATAATAAATTGAAATGGTAACGTTTCAGTATTGCGTATGTTGAGGAATAGGAGTTCGGCATAGGATTTGTTTAACTATGTCATTGGACGGCAAATGCAAAATTCTATGGACACATTAAGATTCACTTCGTAGTATTTTTATTACTAGAAAAATGATTAATAATGTTCTCGCAATATATTTGGGCTGTATTTTTGAGAACGGTTAACATGCTGAAATATAATTTTTCGAATTAGGGTTTATAATTAATTTTGTTTTTTAGCCTACTCTCTATAAAAGTAAGAATAAAAAAAAAAGAAAAAAGTTTGAAAGAAAGCTTCATGTATCGTGAAAATATCGTTAAAAAAATCAAAAATAAAGTGAAGTAATTAAATAAAAATTGAAATCAGGGTTTTGAGATGGGGGAAAATGTGTGTCCCCCAATAACTTTTGAGGGAATTGTGCGATTCGAAAGATTTTTTTTTTTTTGCATTCGAAATGTCTCGGCGAGAATATTTCATTTCCATATGTTGCTTTTTGATTTGAACAATCTTTCTTTCAATTTTGAACAGTTCAAAAAGTTTTAGCATAAGTGCTATTAGAGAACTACGAAATAATTGTACAAATCCTGGCGATAAAATCCAAGCTCCTTTGAAAACGCTTATTTGATGGAGTTCTCTACGCAAAATACATTTTGATTTCAACAATTTTTGTTCAATTTTAAGCAGTCCAAAAAAAAAATAGCGCCTATGGGGAAATTTCAATCCTATTTGGGTGATTTTCAAAAAGATTGACTGTTTGATGACCGCAGTATAAGATCTGAATTTTATGTCGATAAAACTATTATTCTGCCATTGTAAAAACCTGCAGTGAAGCATCATTTCATACTTAATTCGATGCATTCATTACATTTTTCCAAGTTGTTAAACAGTAGCCTTCTTCTATTACTTTTAGTTGGAAAGTAATGGGAAATTGCGTGTCCGGAGCAAACAATTCACGGAAAAAGAGTCTTTTTTTAGCATTCCAAGTAAATTTTTTATTCAATATGATTTACAACATGAAATAATATGTGTTTACTTAACAAAAATGCAAATGATTTTACTGAAATGTTTATCTAGTATTTTTAAAATTTAAAGAACGTTTTTGTCCGGACATGCAGCTCATGAGTGTTACCTAGAGAAAGTGTCTATCATTTAACTTTCAAAGTGCAGTAAAACCCAGTTAAAACGCGGGTGTCGGGGAACATGTTTGGCACCCGCGTTATAACATAACCACGGTATAGTGAAACTATACCGCAGAAATATATTACGAAATAATACTCGCTTTTGTTGCATCATTTTCAACTTTATCAATCACTCGTAACTTTTCTTCTATAGTATATTTTTTTCTTTTCTTTGCTGCTATTTTATTCACTGTAATTGCAGTGCACGAAACACACATCTCCAACTGCGCAATCAGTCTATCGAGCGATTGGTTATAAACCAACTGTGTTCCGAGAAAAAGGGGGCTTAAACATATCTTCGTTATCAGTATGGGATTGTGAAGAGATCCTTAGAAAAAATTAGATTTGGAAGGGAAGGAACGCTCTTCTCAAAGAAAAAATGTTTTAAGCCAGCATACACACACACGCAGACTGGAAAATATATTTAATTTTCTGGAACGCTAAAGAATCTGGAATACAAAGTTAAACTTCTGAAAATTAAAGATAGTTAAGCATTGAACTGAACAGTTCCTGACAGATTGAGCTCTCCCCATGTAACAGAAACAAGTCAGAGGCAATTGTACCCAATTTTGAAATCAAGCTATATTAGTGTCCTAGGTTGAAAGACAGAAAAACGTGTACATCAGGCCTATCATCATAGGGCTTTATGTGTTAGTGTGTGTGTTTTGCTGATGCTTTAACTCTTTGGCTGAAATATTTGTGTGCTCGGGCTGACTTCATTTACAGTGCTAAGTGAGGAATAACTTTTGAATGACTATGTTAAAGGCTGGTTTAAAAATCGGGGGACGTGATAGTCACCGCGGTATATCCGATTCCGCGGTATACTGAGGCGCGGTATTACGGGGTTTTATTGTATTTAAATAATGTAATTATTTTCTGTGGAAGCCTCGTATGTTTCTTTCAACCTCGTACCATCTAGAATGGGTTAGTTTTATTCCTTTATTGTTTTCTAGCGGAACATACAGTTCAACATGATGAGTAATTTTATTACTTTTCAGGAGTGTTACCCATTTATTTCCCAATATTTTTTACAGCATAAAAATAAGCAATTCAGCAATAGTGTATTTCTTGTAGAGGAATCAATACAATCAAATTTTCAGGAACAGTCAGATTTTTTTTTTTTGTTGTTTTAGTGAAGAATATATTAATAAATCTCATGAGTGTCACCCACTCATGAGTTCCTTGGAAAGAGAAGAAAGTTTCAATCATGATTGAAAACAACCAAATAATACATAAATCTGCAGACATAGATATTTTATGAGCTTTAACTCAAGCTGATATTAGTTTTTCATTCAAGGATCTATTTCATTACTATATAGATATGTGTATATATTTTTTTAAAAATGAACACCCTGATACTGATTTTAACGTTGACAGATACGATTTTTGTGTGTTTTGTTTAAGATATGTTTTATTCTTGAGGGGTAAATAAAGAAAAATAAATAAATAAGTAAAAAATAAACATTTGTTTGGTTTGCCAGTTGCTACTTTAGTAGCTAAGAAATGTAACTAAGAAAGGGATGTGTTGCAAACTATTATCTTCACTTTACCTTAATTAAATGAACGATGCGCTTTGCAGAATTAGAACTATTTATTTCGATATTTTTACTTTAAAACTGAAATTAATTTTTTATTAGTTCAGTATAAACACATCTATTTCTGGATCAGAATCATGAGAGTAGGTATGGTTTTATTACGTTTGTAATGTAACAAAAAAATTTCAATTTTGGTTTCTCTTTTTGTAATTATCGTTATTTTTATAACTAGTATTATTTTTGGTGTTATTGCAAGAGAATTGTTTGTTTGTCTCATGAGTGTTACAATAGGTAAAAATTAGAATTGTATTAATATATTTATTACTTCATAATTAAAAAACGGTTTGCTAATTCAGGCTATCTAGTTACTCTTTACCTGCAGTGAAAACATTTAATTTTTAATGAAATACCTTTTTATTGAAAGTTGTATCCTTCATTTAAGAAACAAAGTAACACTCCTGAGATAAAGTGCTATTAAAATAGTTTTAAAATTTTAAATAAGTAAATTTTAATACTATTTTTACTTATTACAAAGTTCTTAAGACTACCTAAACAAGATTTTTTAGATTAATTATTGATACGGATTATTTTATAGAATATTTAATAAAGGTAACACTCATGAGAATAACAATCATTTGTCAAGACACTTTTTTAATATCTAAAATATAAATAAATTAACTAGAAAAAACCACCTACTTAGAATCCAGTAAATTATAAGGAATTCATACGTAGGCAAGTTTTTGTGTTTGATCCAACAAAAATTTTCAGGTTGTGTCAAACCCAATCCGTCAACAAATTTGAAAATCACTCAATAAATAAATAAAAAAAAATATGGAACGATTGACATATTTTTTCTTAACGTATTTCCAAAGTTCTAACGTGATTAAATTATTTTAAAAGGTTTTCTTTGGTTTTAGTAGGTTTTGTCATATACACTGTTAAAAATTTCCGTAAGAAAATAGTAATATAACCATTTATTTGATTGTTATTTTACCATACTTAATTACAACAGTTGAATAACCATTAAAAAGATGGTACTCAAACTGCTGATTGAGAAAAGAATCGTTTATTCTCTGTTTCTCCTAAAAAACTCTAAACTAACCGTAATTTACAAGCGCTCAATAAGAATCGGGCGTCCATCTTGGTTATGGAACCTTACCGGTCGTACGTTGTTGTTAAAATATGAGTAAAGATTTATCAGTTCAAATCTGCATTATATAAAAAAGAAGAAAAAAAGTGGCTTAAGCAGTAAATTAAATAGAAACACACATACGCGTAAATCAAAAATTGGAGACATCGGATTCCCGAACATGAGCGAACCCATAAATTGAGCTGCTGAATCTTGTTTGTATTTTAATTTTTTCAGCATTTGGATCCAATCAAAACCTGAAATCTCAATTTTAAGGTAATTTGCCTGTTGGAAAAGAAGATTTATTGACAAATAAACAGCCGCTTTCCGTGGTGTAGATGGCCGAATGACTAGAGCGCAGGGTTGGTGTACCATACACCCGGGTTCGATTCCCGCACGCTTCGTTCACGGTTTTTTTACGCCTCAAATTGGCTCAAAAACCGTAAGTAGTTAGTTTTGAAACAATTTTTAAATGATTGTAAAACCGTAAACTTTTATATTTACGGCTTTTTAACCAAGCTGATTGGAAATGGTTTAGGTCCCTTAAAGATAGAAAAATGTTACAAACCGTAAATTTTTTACGGTGAATTAGATGGACAGACTGCTGCCGGCTATTTAACCGTAATTTCATGATGAAATTTCTAATAGTGTACCTACTCAAGTGTAATGAATAAAAATAACTCAAATATCAAAATATTTTATTGAAAGCTGTTGTGCTTAGCTTTCCAGTGTTCAGGATTGGGGACAAAATAATACGACGCAACAGCCTGCCTAATATTTTCATATCAACCTTCCTCTCTGAAGATCTAAAAGAAATCCGCACTTCCGTTTGTCAACATTCTCTTCAATATTATCCCGGATACAGTCCTGAAAGAAACAAATATATACAAAAACTCACATACATCAGTAGTTTATTTTATAATGTTCTTTTGACAGGGTATTAGTTCTGGAAACGCTTATGCATTAAAGTATCACATTCTGTAAGAGATTCGAAAGTACTGTGTATGTGTGTGTTTTCTTTTCCATTTTAAGAATACATTTTGAACATCCATATCTGCTTTTGGGGACACACAAACGCAAACATGAGTATTGAGTTATTGCTTGAGATATTTTGATGCAGAGACAACAATACTCACACATAACAGTGTTAGGGTAATCTTTGAAACCTTTATAATGTGAGTTTCACTTATCTTTACACCTTGAGTTGTGTTGTATATTTCAGCGACGAAAGCAGCCGTTATATTTTTATTCATATTTCGAACACTTCTATATATATATTTTTGGCCTTATATTTCTACTTCCAGTTTTCTACAAAAACCATTAGCTTCGTTATTCGCGTGCGACATATATGTATTTTTGCTCCTTGGATTTGGTAATTAGTTTTCAAGTATGACGATTGACTAAATTCTATCATAAATTAATGATCTCATAGCTTCAATGCTGATGGTCATATTCCCTCTACAAAGAAAACTGCCCCCATAGAGTACCTCCTCACCGAACATAATTCGTACTCTATTTTATTATGGGCATATTGAATAGCACAAAGAAATTGTCGCAGCATTGATTAGTATTTTTTAAAATTATTTTTAAGTTTCTCAGTACAAATCCTATTTTGCTAAAGACAGAAAAACTTACCATTGCATCTTGAATATTTCCACATATATGAGAAGTTGATTCGTTGGAGCAATTCATCTGTAATTGTGGGAGAAACTTTTATTAATTAATATATTTTCAAAACATCATTCTTTAACAGATATCTCCGTCCTACATTTAACAAGTGCAAAAAGGGATTACTAAAAGGCATGCATGTTTTAAAAAGGAATTTTTATTTTTGTTCTGCTTCAACACAAGTGTAGAACGTATTTCTACAAATAAAGTAAAACTTAAATCTTTAGACTATATTAGGGGTAGGTTAAGCGCTATAAATCCAGTACTTAAAAAATAGCTCATGGAGGGACATTTGTCCAAAACAAAAGAAGTTTTCTTTCCTGTTTATTGACATTGATTTTCTGTGCTGATTATAAATCAGCGTTAAAAAATGTTTATACAGTAGCCCCTCGTTCGTCAGGGGACAGCAAAAAAGCGCGAAATAACCGATGCCATTGGAAGGAACTCAAAACGTACAAGTAAATTGAGTGGACCTGTGCATGCCGCAAGAACATGGTGTGAAAACGATGTCAAAGATAAAGGTAACCATTTTCTTCCCTGAAAATTCCTTTACCTATCACTCTCCCTTTCTTGATTAATTTGGATTTGTTCAGCCAAGTGCGAATCCTTTCCGTACTAAAAGATGCCCAGAAACGGGTGTATTTTTTCTCCTTGGACAGCAAAAAGCTTTCTCTTTCATTCAATGGGCGTTAGGATCAATACAAAAAGCATAAGTTAAAGTTTGAGTAGAATCATTCTGCAGGCATATAAGTTGGGGAGTGGGAGAATTGCTGCAGATTTTAACTGCAGTAAATTTAGAAGAAAGGGAAACGTTCCTGTTCGATGGCTTTGTTTATTGGGGGGAAAGGGCTTTACTCAGAAATTCAATATTTTTACTTTCGAGAACTCAACCTTAAAATTTTCGGAGACATAGAAAAAGCGCGACATATCCGAATGAGCGATATAACGAGGGGTTACGGTATTATGATCAGTGTCTCCTGTTAAACTATAATAAGGGAATAAACTAGTAATTTTTCTTGATATTTCTTACGTCTTCTAGAAAAGAGATCCGTTGGGCACGAACAAGTCTGTAATTTAAGAACTACAGTTCTGTGCTGGGCGGTAAACGACACTACTGCTCATTTATATAGAAAAAAAAACACTGGATGCTCTTTTATAAGAAATTTTAACAACTTGTAAATAATTTTAAAATCATAAAATGTTGAAAGTCAAAAAATGAGAGATTATAATAAACAATTTTTTATTTGAAAAGTCCCACAAAGGTCAATCCAGTGAATAAAAATAGTTAGTCTTTGCTAGCACTCATTTACTTAGCTTTAAACTTTGTATTTCTTTTGAAGTAAGCCGTTTTTGGAAGAAAAAAAACACGACATTTCGAAACGAAGTCCACAAGTAAAATTGGAATGAACCAAGAAGCAAGCATGAGACAACGAACTAATATTGATGAAGATTTGAGCCAACAAAACAGACGCTTAGTTCACTAAAATATACTAATTTTTCCTCAGTAAAAGACAGCGAGAACTTATTTTTATTAACTTATAAAGTTAAATTTGAAATAAATACAAATACAAATACAAAAGTGACGACCAGCAACAGGCTCAGGACCCAGCTAGGCTGGTCCTAGTCAATTTAGCAGTCCCCAATGAACATCAAGAGCTTTCTTAAAAGTTTTTACCCCACTGCAATTGACAGTCGCTTCCGGTAATCTATTCCAACTGCCTATAATACTGTTGAAGTAGTAATTTTTTCCTAATTTCAAGATTAGCCTAAGATTTGAAAAGCTTAAAACAACGACCTCTGGTTGTACTTTCTGCACATGACTGTACCCCGTAAAATTTCCCATTTTAATGAGTTTAAACAACTGAATCATGTCCCCTCTAACTCTTCTTTGCTGAAGACTATACATATTGAGCCTTTTAAGACTAACCTTATAATCTAAGTCTGAAAGACCACATACCAACCTAGTAGCCCTCCTTTGAACCCTTTCCAAAAAGGTAATATTCTTCTTTAGGTAAGGAGACCAAAACTGAGCATCATACTCCAAATGAGGTCTTACCAAACTTCTGTATAATGGCAAAACAACTTCCTTAGACATATTTGAAATAGCCTTATTGATAAACCCAAGCATCCTGTCAGCCTTGTTACTTACTATGTTACACTACTGACTAAACTTGAAGTTGTGACTAATCAATACTCTTCGATCAACAACTGTTTCTGCTTCACTAATGACTGAACCCTGTAAATAATAGTTTGCATAAAAATAATTTAACTTTGTGCAAGTAAACAATAATAATAAAATTACACGTTAATTTAAAGCACAAATGAGCAATAAAATGCAGACATATGTTTCGGGATTGCTTGGAATCCCTTTTTCAATGCGACAGGGAGCTTCTAGATGCAAAACATCCAAATGAAGCCTAGGATTCATTTGGATGTTTTGCATCTAGAAGCTCCTTGTCGCATTGAAAAAGGGATTCCAAGCAATCCCGAAACATATGTCTGCATTTTATTGCTCATTTGTGCTTTAAATTAACGTGTAATTTTATTATAATAGTTTGCATGTTTATTCCCATGACCAAAATGAAGCACTAAACATTTCCCAATATTAAAAGACATACCCCACCTTATTTCCCACTTAGAAATTTGATTTAAATCCTCTTGAAGCTGATTGACGTGTTCTTCCGTGTCAACAATACCCATGACTTTGACATCATCAGCAAAAATATTGATGTTCCCAGAAATACTCTGAGTAATATCATTAATAAAAATAATACATCATACCGGCCCTAAGGAGACGAACCTTGTGTCCTTCGAATCTTGTGGAACACCACTCAAAACATCAATCCACTGAGAATAATTGCCCTTCACTACTACTTTTTGTTTCCTTCCAGTCAGTCAATTTTTAACCCAAATTAAAGTTTTCTCACCAATACCAATGTAAGCAAGTTTGCAAAGAAGATTTTCATGCGGTACTTTATCGAACGCTTTCTGAAAATCAATATAAACACATCTAAGCACTTTTTATTATCTAATGCAGGCCCGGATCTGCGTACCCGCAGACCCCGCAGCGCGGCGGGGCCCAAAGCTTAAAGGGCCCTAAGGAAAAAACGTTTTTTTTTTTCTTTTTAAAGCAACAATTAATAAAAACTATAATCACAAAAGCAAACACTTTTCAGAAATCGCGCCATCTCAAATATGGAAAGCTTTTCGTACACACTTTTGGAAACTTTCCGATCTTAAACATGTTCATTACATTTTCTTTTCCTTATTTCCAAAAGTTTTCTAAATATGCAGTTTGTGGTGTAACTATGGGGTGGCAGAGCTGGCAAAATGCCACGGGCCCCCGGCTGATGGGGCTCCCAGCCCGAGAGACTGCGAGCTCAGAAGTAATTTTACATTTTAAACATAATTTTGCAAAAATTATGAATTTTAAAGTTAGACACAACTAAACACTATATACCATTTCAAATAAATTATTAAGATTTATACGCATTTCAGGCACTCATAAGAACAGGATCAATTTTAGAACGCATCCATTAGTTGCTTCATTTTGTGCCGCGGTAGTTTGGTACTGCTGACGTGCTACTGAGGCTTGGGGAATTTCCGCAATTTGTTAACCGAGACCAAAAAAGTACTGATCTACTAAAAAAGGCTCTAAAAATTGTTGAAATATGTATATAAAAAAGACATATCTGAATCATTTGACAGAGAAAATCTCTGTTTTCGGTCCACCTTCAGAGATAAAATAAAAAAGTCTTCGTGTATTAGAGAACTTGCTGATTCATTAACAATAAAGAATCATTTTACGTCATCCCTCGTTCCTGAAGTATGTACTGTATTAATGTTATTTGTTGCAATTCCTGTGACTAGAAATGGTGCTAAAAGATCGTTTTCGAAACTAAAATTAATAAAACCGTATTTAATTAATTCTATTGGACAAGACAGCTAAGTAACTTGGCTATTCTGTCTATTGAAAATGCTGTGGAACGACCTTTAAACTTTGATGATTTTATTGATACTTTTGCGGAACAGAAAGCTCGTAGAAAAGAGTTTTATTAATAAATATCTTAAGATTAAATTATTTTATTATAAATATGTAATTCCTATTGTTTTGAAAATTAAATTACAACTTGACCCCATCATATGAATTTGCCACGGGCCTCAGATGGTATAGTTACGCTACTGTATGCAGTGCTAAGAAACGTGCTATTTTGCCAAAAGTTTTTGTTCAATGGAAAGGAGACACAAGAATATTTAAAAAATACAGCAAAGAATTACTATTACCATCGCTTATTTTTGACAAGAATTGTTCTTTTCTAATTTTTACCGTATTGTGTTATTGTAAACCTCTAAATAAATACTATTTTGAAGTTAATGCAAATTTTATGTATTCCTGTCATAAGTTACCAGTAAGCATACAGTGAAACCTGCTAGATAAATTTCTTTTCTATCATCATGAGTTTTCTCCTATTTCTATTATGCTTTTTATATTGGTTTAATACTTCAGCTTGTCCCGACGGTTAAAAAAATTTTGTTTTGTCTGAAATTTGAATATTTTACAATGCACTACTCAATTCAATAATTCTCCCACTGAGTTTAATTTTTTATTATTGAAGAAAGTAAAGGATTTAAGTTAAAAAAATGCTATTTTGTCGCACAGATCCAGTTCACTTTCAAAACCTGTGTATTCAATTTTCATTGCAAACTGATGACTAACAACTTTGAACTTGTTAATGTCACAAATGCACATATTTGACTTCTTCAATTTAAGCTTAATTGCTCTGCATTGGCACTTGGCACGATGGTGCAGTTTGAACGTTTCTGATGAACAGAGTGCAAATAAAATTTCTTCACCTTCTCATTCATAAAGGAATAGAAAGTAAAGTTTGCGAAAAAAATGAATACTTTGTACCAAGTCGAAGAAAAATCCCATTTAAATCGGGAATTGAAATTTCCAAAAAATTGAACTTACCGTGGCATTATTGCTAAGCAGCTAAGCTCAAAAAGATTCCGAATGTTTCATATTTCTTCTAAATCGCAGAGTTAGAAAACAAATAAATAAGTGAGTAAATAATAAAATAATAATAATAACGAGAATATAAAAACATCGTAGTTAATTTTTGCAGTTTTCCCAAAACGATTAATATGCTGTTCTTAGAATCATTATGTACGTATAATAGGTATTTTAAATTGAATGTTAAAACAAAAAGTTTCTGAAGAAATTTTTTTCTCCTCGTCCCTTGAAAAAGTTCATGAGCGGCTTCAATGAGACACACTCATGTCTATATATATATATACTATATAAATATAATTTTTTTAGCTATCTGGAAAAAAGAGGGCCCCAATTATCTCTTGCGGGGGGGGGGGGGCAAAATTTATAGATCCGGGCCTGATCTAATGCCATAGTAACCTAGTCATACAAATGCAACAAATTAGTTGTACATGATCTACCCTTCCTAAACCATATTGAAACCATATAGAAATGGGCTATTTTAAAATAGACATGATTGATTGACTTACCATAAAATAATCGAACATTTTCCTTGCCGTGAGAGCAAATGCTGATTTCTGCATTGAACATGGAAAAAAGAAAAAAAATAATAAAATATTACTAGTTACGAAAATAATTCACATTTCTAAATTGCATATTTTCAAAGAACAAGCTGAAAAAGAATTGATGGTGGACAGTGGACATTAACTTATTATTATTTTTAATTTTTACTCAAGAGATACTAAGTTTTGTGTACATAAGTATTAGGGCGGACCTTGAAAAATAAAATTGTTTTTAGAGGTGTAACTCCTATTTATTTTCCTTTTGTGTTAATAATAAAATATTACTAATACGAATAATAATTGAAACTTCTAAATTGCACATTTTCAAACAAGACACTGGGATAATGGACGTTAACTTATTTTTTTTTCTTAATTTTTGCTCAAGCGATACAATGTTTTGTGTACACAAGTATTAGGGCGGACCTTGGAAAGAAAATTATATTTTAGATGTCTAACCCCTATTTATTTTCTTCTGTGTTAATAAGAAGCGGGGTAAAATTATGCGGCAGAAAGCTCAAAATTAATCCATTGAATTAAAATTAAAATACATTTGAAAATTCTGACATGTTCATGCAAAAATTCTTTTAGTTTCACTTTAAATAATTGTCAAGACGTAAGAACTAATCCTATCGTCATTTATCCTATTGTCATTTACGACTTGCAATTGCAATAAATACTGATTGTGCTCTTTATCTTCTGTTGCAATATTGTACGAGTAATATTCCTTAATAAGTCTCACACCTATACGATTTTTCCGTCTAGTCTAAATATGGTTAAGCTGAAACACAGAAAGAATAGTCCAGATTGCAGTATTTTCCAATTAGTTTTATTTTTTTACAATTGATTTCAGATTTTGGCAATTTTTAGCGAAATTCCAGCGATTCGAAGAAAAATGTAGCGTTTTTGACCAAATTTCAAATTTACGGAATTCTATTTTATCACTAACAAACACAGTGGACCCATACTTTCAATCCCGGGCACAGACAGTACTGCCGAGTTGATTGAATTTTGCAGGTTAAGCGGGGGGGGGGGGGGGGGGACCTGCTTCGTTCCTTCCGGTCAGCTTAAGCTCTAGGAAGTAATTCAATTGTTTAGGCTCATGAAGAAAATAATTATTATGATAAGCAATTTTTGCAACAGCTTTTTTTGGCGAAAGAAAAAAGAAGCAACCGTTAATTCGTTAAGTTGTTTTGTTACCTCATAAATTGAACTTTTTGGCATTTTTTATAAAACATAATTTCATTTCTATATTATTTAAACTTTTAAGTTCGTAGTAATGACTTTAATGAATGGATTATTTTTAAAATAAATTCTTTTTTGTTGTTTACTTAATGACATTTTTTTTCATGTCGAGAAACATTTGTTCGCTGATTTTGTCATTTTTCTGAACTGTTTAGAAGAAGTGTCTGAGCTTTTTCCTCAATAGGTATTCAGGTATGCTAAAACTGAAGAATCTGGGTTACAAAAGAAGTAGCAAAATGCCTTCAAATTGCTGTTTTCTGTAGCTTATATGGTGATCCCTGCTTTGCTTCAATTTTCATACCTATTATTATTAAAATTATTGTTCTGATACTATTCACTTTATACCTATTTCAGTACAAATAATTTTTTGATCATTTTTTCATTTGCGCAATAAATTTAAGAAGTTTTTAAAAGGTAGAAAGGATATTTGTATATTGATACGAACCTTTTTAAATTCCTTCATGGCGCAAAATTCTTCTTGAAACTCACCAATGTCACTTGTTGTTATGGAACCCAGTGACGCTTCTTTAATCCGTTGGAACACTACCTCTTTGCTCTGCAAAGAATGTTTAATAACATAGGGTCAGGTGGGGTAAAGTGGTCATAAAACCCACGTTTTTCAACTTTTCTTTGCCAATAAATATAAGAATTTGTTCAAAACCTTCAGATTTTTTGCTTGCTACTTTTACACTGCATTATTAAACAACAGATTGTATTAAATTTTGAGCAGAAAAAATTTAAGTAAAATTAATTTATGACGCCTTCTTTCTGAGATGTATGTATGACCACTTTACCCCATGGGGTGGGGTAAATTGAGTAGTGCATGGGGTAAAGTGGTCATAGTTGAAAAAACTATATAAAAGTAATAATAACAATAATACTTCAAAATACTCATATACAATTTATGTCCTCTATTATGGTCAAAAGTTAGCCTCATCTTCCTGACGTCTCGTAAGATACTTCAGTCTCTTCAACTGCTGCATATATGGTCTTAAAACGAAGTTATGCACCAAAACATGTTAGGATACATAATAATAGGTACTATTGGGTTTTAATCCCTATTTATTAGATTTTAAGTCTGTCCTTTAACTCATTACATATAATAAAACATAAATATGAAATTCAAAATTTTCCGTGAAAAAATTTAAAATAAATTTTAATTGATGACTAAATTTCTTAAATAACATATTAAGAAAATATTGCTAATAAGAGAGTTTTGGATAATTATAGCTTATTAAAAATCAATGGGAGAAAAATACATATTTTAACCTAGCTATTTTTAATTCTCTCTCTCTTTCCTGTATTGTTCTTGATCGAAGCACTGCTGGTTCCAAACATTTAGAGCTCAATAATACTTATAATATGTCTGTTTATAAATGAATAATTGATACTTGAAAAATCTTGTATTAAAAAGTATTTCTGAATTTTTTCAATACTAAACACACCATATTGTAAGAAGACTGTATTATAGTAATTTCAATCTCTATTGCATTTGAGCTCAGTTGTGTTAGTTCTGGTTTTCTAAAAAGTAAATTTAAAAGTTATTATTAAAAAAAATAATAATACAGTATTAGTGAAATTAGTTAAAGGTTAACTGATATTTCTCGTGTCTTAATTTCTAACAAAAGAGGTGCGAGCACTGTAGTCTTCTAAAATCTAAATGTATTTTCTTGCGTAAATGGCTTGAATTCCCTATAATAGTTAAAAATTGAAAATAAATATGGAAACTGAGCTGCTTTGAATTCCTATGCAAGTGAATTCCTGGTCTACCACATAAATTAACCTAAAGTAATTTTAGAACATCGGTGCATGTTAAGCCTAATACTATGACCACTTTACCCCACTTGACTCTACTACTTCGAGCTGATAATATTAAGAGTACATGGGTCAATATCAGAAGATAAGACAACTTATGACGATAAAGTTCAAAAATTGTATTTAAATATTCTCCAAACCCTTAGTGATCGTGAAATTGTGACAAGAGGAGGGGAGGGGGTAACAAGAAGCGTAACATCATACTTATGCAACAAAGCGTGACATATGACAAAGGTAGGAGGGGGCATGTTGAAGAGTGACATTTTGTCACATAGGGGGAGGGGGTCAAATATATGGGAAAAAAGTGACATCATTTATGAACGGTCCCTTAACTGCTCAATTTCAAAAAAAATTGAAAAAAAAAAAAAAGCGTATGTTTTTGTTGCATATAATTAAACTACAAACTTGGTATAAAAGGAAAGTGAAATATTATGATTTTTATTTTTAAATTTTGATACATAATGAATTTAAGCACTCCCTCTTTATTTTATGAGTTTGAAACACAAATGTCAATAAATGTTTGCTTTTTGCAATCAAAAGGTATGTACAATGAAGACCGTTTTACCCAGATCTCAAAAAGTTAAACCCGCCCCAAAAAACCACAATAACCTTACCACATTAAAAATTCAACATACTTTTCAGTATACGTTTTTTTTTTTTTTAGTTTTCAGATAAGTATTTGCGTAATATGCAATACAGTGTTCATTGCACATAAGATTTCGGTTCCCACCGGCGACGATACGATTTAACACTTGCGTAAATTTATTTAAATTACTTTCTGCTTTATTTCGTGTTCCAGAAAATTCTGGACCTTGCTTGAGGTTACCAGGCATGCGCTGGTAACCTCAAGCAAGGTAACTACCAGGCATGCGCTCAGGAACTTTCTTCATTTTCTCCGGAAGAATGATCTGGAACTTTCCCTGCTGCTATAAAACGAGAAGATCTCCCTGTTGCGGGAGTTAAAAGCCGGCAGTTGTGTACAACGAGTAGCTTGTACTTCGTACTTAAAGTTAAGAAATTGCTCTACATTCTGTCCTTTTATGGTGTTAACCATTCAGCGTTTATCTGAGAATATTAAATCTTAATATATTAAGATATAAAGATTTTTGTAGTGCATTTTGGTATTCTTGCGGTTCAACGTGTCTCATTATCGTGTCAACTTGACTCTAGTTAAGGTTAATTAATTATCTTTGTAGTTTGCTTCTTACTTGATTTAATCTCGTACTATTACTTTAGCATTTGTAAGTAATAGTAATAAAGTTTTTACAGCTGGCAGGGTGGCGTAGTGGAAAGGCGAAGGTCTAATACGCCCAAGTTCGCAGGATCAAACCTGGCCCAAGTCTATGGACTTTCAAGAGCCAGGCATGTTGTGGGCCATGTTAAGATCCCCTGAGTATCCGTTTGGCGTGAATACTTCGGGCTAAATTTAATTCCTAGTGCAGGTTGCATCAATTAGAGCTCAAGTGCTGCCATCTAGGGGGAAACTGAGCGTCAAAAATTGCGGCAATCAAACCACACGAATTGTGGTGCCACTGAAAGAGTGGGTGCCAGTCTCTGGGAAAACACTAGGTCTGCAATGGTTAAGGACCAATACTACGTACCCCATTAGAAAAAAAAAAAAAAACTTTAGCAATTGTAATCAAGGAATTTCGTAAAAATTGTAGCTTGTTATCTTAAAAACAAAAAATTAAAAATCAAATTGTGAATAGTATGTCAGTTAGATCTGGAATTTAAAATTTTTTTTTAAGAATGTGAATATTTGCAAGTCTTATCAGAGGAGCAATCTTTTACCGTTGACGTAATTAATTTACAACAAATAAAAAATCTACCTCTTCCTGAAGTATCTGAAAACATGCCTTAAGTTTGGTTTTCATCTCGACTCCTGAAAAAAAAACAAAACTGTTAGTTAAGTTTGTTACTGAATACTAGCAATTTGTTAGTATTTTAGTGCGATCGTGTATGAAACAAGTACGAGGAGAGTTCAAATTTTAAGGTCACCAAAATATTTGCTTAGCAGTGAGAGTAGATAGAAAGATCCGGATGCTTTTAACATTTGCCGGAAGTATTTCAACTTTAGCAACATGAATTGAAGTCCTTATACCGTGAACGGCATGAATACAGTGAACATTCCCACGAACGATGTTTTCTATATTTAATATGGAGAAGTTTCAAGAACAATGTGCAATCATTTGTTTTCTCCATTTGTAGTGATGGTGAAACACCCATCGAAATTCATTGCCTATTTAGCGAGACATGCAATGAAGACATCATGAATATTAAAAATGCCATTCATGGGTGCTAGTTTTTAGGTTAGCGACTAGGCAAATATTTTGGTGAACTTAAAATTTGAACGTCCTTCGTACTTGCTTCATATACGATTGCACTAAAATAGTAACAAATACTAACTTTAACACGTTCACGACGGGACCGATGTTCAGGCTTTTCGCTGTAAGGTGGCGCTCGAATTCCTACTGTGCTTCATCTGGTGGCGCACGATTGTTCCAGTGCGGGCCACCTGTGGTACGCGCCGCCCGATGAGACAGCCTAGTGCGGGCCAGCGGGGGTACAAGCCGGCGTGAACGTGTTAAAGAAGGTCGAGAATCATGTAGCATTGCACAGATGCAGCCTCGACCACGGACCAGCCGGATGGAAGCTATTGTTGCTTGTGTGGAAAAAAAAGTTGCTATAGAAGACGATTGCTGAGGTGTGCCTCACAAGCATAAGACAAGTTGGATGTGGATGTTGCCTTGATGAAAAGCAACAAGACTGAACTGGTGCTTTTCATCAAGACAACATCCTTGCTCAACTGGCACTCCTAACTCAGCATTTTCTTGAAAAATCAAGAAAAAAAAAAAAAACCTTGATGTACTTTTCCGTTCTCAATACTCACCAGATTTCGCTCCTTGGTACTCCTAACTTAGCATTTTCTTCTTGTTCTTAAAAAAAGAACTTTGAAGTGTTTTCCCGTGCTCAATATTCACCAGACCTCGTTCCCAGCGATTTTTGGTTTTTTTCAACCATGAAGGACACTCTCCGTGGCAGCTCATTTCCCAACCAAGCTGCCGTTGATTCAGCGTGTTTCATACATACAACATACATACACATAACCATTCAACACAGACCTCCTTTTTAACATACCTCTGAAGAAAAGTTCTCAGCAGCCATGAAATTATGGATCAGCGTTGCAGAAAATGTGTTCGACTTTACGATGAATACATTTAGACGTAACAGTAGTCACAACTTTCTAGGTCAAGCATTATGTAAGAAATAAAATTAGCGACCTTAGAACTTGAAAGCTCCTCGTATCACAGATTCCGTTAAAAATATCTTCTTTTTAATTAAATCGCAGTAAAGAAATTAAGAGGCAGGTTATTTATTTAACGGATTTTTGAGTGGGCCAGGAAAAGTATTTCCCATTGGTCCAGAACCAGAGTCATCAGATGACATTTTTTTTTACAGGGAACAAAAGCAAATTTCTTAAGCTTATAAAGTTCCGGCAAGTTAAACCACAATACAGGGTTGAACTGTACATTGAACAGATGCAGCCTCGACCACGGACCAGCCGGATGGAAGCTATTGTTGCTTGTGTGGAAAATAAAGTTGCTATAGAAGACGATTGCTTAGGTGTACCTCACAAGCATTGCTTGAGTAAGCAACACAGGGGTTGAACAATACATGGTTGAACTTATATCTGTAAAAAGCAGAGGCAATTTTATAGTGAAACGCGCATTGTTCGAATATTATTGAAGAAATACTTTCCGGAGTTTGCTTTTGTAAGCATTTATAACCTAAAACCTGAGATTGTTAATACGCGCAAAAAATAAGCAGCTAATAAAATAAAATGTAAACCTTTTTCCTACAAAGGAAAAATTTAAAAATTAAGCACAAAATTTGCGAAACTTGCAGACATGTGTGTCGAGGTTACAATTAGCTCCTTTTTTTAATGCAAAAGAGCGAGCTTCTAGATGAAAAACATCCAACTGGCCTGAAAATTTTGTGCTTAATTTTACGCTTATTTTTAATTTTTATGCAGCTAATGACAGCTAAAACTTCAAACTGTTCTGGGTAAGATATTCCTATATTTTTATCTTAATGCACTTACCTAATGCACAATTAAGATCCCGAAAGCATGGGTAATAATTTTCTTCGCTGTCTCTTGAAGACGCTAAAGGCATACTCGGAAACTTGAACGTTTTGACGCCACTTGTACAAATTAAAATAAAAAATAATATCGTAATAAACATATTTAGATTTTATGTGGGTAAAAATCTCGATTCCTGTTTGAATTGGCTGCTATGCTTGAAGGTGAATTGACATTAAATGAGTCATTCTTTTATAGAAATTGCTGAACAAAAAGGAAAAGAAAAATGGTTCTAGTTCCGCGCACAAAAAAAGTTCTCTCTCAGTACACATTCCGTTTTGATCAGCACACAACGAAGGAATGCAAAAGCGCATAGAGCAGGAAAGGGTTTATTTAAACAAAGTCCTGTATTGTTATTCGTATCTCTAAACGAATTGGTATTTATCACGCGCAGACTTATCATCTTTAGCATACCGTTTGCTTTGTTCGGTGTATTGAATAACTGTTTTTATAACCAGAAATACCTTTAGTGCCCCCTCATACGTCCATGTTATTGAAGGTTATTGAAGTAGACATCGTAACTGGACGGACTCGATGGCACACAGACAGAGGCGTAGCTAGGTGGGGGCCAGGAGGGACAGCTGTCCCCGGGCGCAGCGTCAAGGGGCACCAAATTAATATTAATTTATTTTATTTTTAAATGCGAAAAGAAAATTACTTGAACTCAAGAGGTGTGAATATGTTCGACAAAACGTGGGAGCACCGCAAACCATATCGGGAATGACCAATGTAGAACAGGAGTGTGTGGGAAATCAGACAAATAATTGTGCGAAGCCAGTGTCCCATTTTTTCCTTAGAAGTGAATGGTCGCTAATAAAAATGAAAGTTAAAAGCTGCTCTTAAGAGCTATTTATCATTTAGGAAACATAAAATTTTTTTTTAATTCCCTTTAGGAGCGCCCCTAGGCTTCCAGGGGCACAGGGGTGCGCAAAATCTTCAGTTGTCCCCAGGCGCTAAAAACCCTAGCTACGCCTCTGCACACAGACAAGGTCCTTGTTTAAGATAGGTAACAGGGCGTTTAACTAGCCAAGGCGGCTGATCGGCAGTCTTGGAGGGTAACTAGGGGGCTCCCAAACAGAGAGTGGGGTGGGGGATTTTAATTTCATGGCGGAAATATAATTCACTGATCTCTAATTTCCTTAGAGCGTTTTTCATCTGCTTCATTGTACTTATCTCAGGACGCTTGTTTGCAATCAAAATTTTTTTCAAGATTTTAGACAAAACAGTAGTTGAGGACTCAGTGGGCTAGCCTTGTATATGAATTTATAAAATCAAAACTAACTAAATGTGGCATTTCAACATCAAATATTATTCTTTGCTCATTTGTAGCAGCTAATAGCATGAAAGGATGTTGTAAAAGGAAAAAAACTGATAATGAAACCAAATGCAACCAAGATGGAGGGAGCTTAAACAGTGAAGATCCCCAGTCTGTATCAGAATCTTAAAAATAAAAATCAGAAGAAAACCGTTATGTTTACTGCTCCGACAAAAAGCGACGCTTTTAGTGTTTATCGTGTGCAATATCCGTTCAGAATGTCGAGAGGGCAGGTCAGCCAAGTCTGAAAAATGGGGCCTCCTTTGGGGCCCGGTTTGTAGTTGGAATACAGGCAATCAGGGTAACTTTAATCCACTATTTCTCTATTTATAGTTGACTCGCTCTTATTTTAATAGTGCTACTGTATTTACTGGCATAAAACTGACGAAGAACTCCAAAAGTGTATTGTAGTCCCCACAAATGAAGAAATAATAATTATAAAAACTTGTTTCAAAGCGATCCTCTCATTCAGGGAAACTTTGAACCACTTCAGAAAAGTGATTTTAAAAGATATTATTTTAATAAAAGTATTATATATGTGCCACTCTGAACCAACAAAATAAATTTTACAAATCTTTAAAAAACACTTTTGCACAACATCTCACAACTTTTATAATTTATGACAGTTCATAGAGCACAGTTAGTCCAGCAAAACCACGAAATATTCCCGTCCCCTTATAAATATGTGACTTTAGTTTAACTACTTCATTAATTTCAAAATAGAGCAAATACGGAGATAGAGCACATAATTTTCAAAAATTCTCTCCCCTTCCGCGTTAGGCGTCCCTTTTCGGTACAGAGTTTAAAGGTCTGTGACCTATATAAACTCTTTTTTCCACTCGACGACGGAAACGAATAATCCGATAACTTTATAGCTCGAAAAAAAAAAAAAAAGAAGTACGTTTTCGGATGCTTTGTTTTTAGCTGCGAAAGAGTTATAAGTGCATTGTGGGAAGCTATGCAGATTCTATTGTAGACTTAACTAGGGTTTAATGTAGCATACACTGTACAATACGATAGACGCAAAAATGGGATAAATATATCTTTTTCGCAGAAGAATGTTGATGATGAAGAGTAGTTTGACCGAAAGACTTAATATGTTTAAACAAAACAAGTTGCAGCTGAAAAATTCTGATCTCATTTTCCTTTACAAAAATTCTGCTGTTTGAACTAAAAACGTTCGTAACGGTTATTCAAAGTGTATTTGTAAGGGTTAGTACAACCGTTACAAAGTACTTTGTAAAGGTTATTCAAAGAATGTTGAACAAAGCAGCAAGTCTGTGGCCACTTCATTTTTAAGCATTCTTTTCACGCTAAGAGAAGTTACCAAGAAAAATAGTTTATACTATGAATATTTATATATGTTTCAAGATCCATTGAAGGTGTAGTTAAACAAGAAGGTCCGCCTAGAGCTATACGAGCCTACTTTCCCGTATACACCAAATTCAAATTTATAATCTAGCTATCTCTTTCTCATTTAACTATAGTTCTTAATTACTTCAAAGATACCTTTTGCAACGGATAATACATATTTATTCACTCACTCACTCATTCTTTCATTTATTCAGTCATTCGTTTATTCATTCATTCACTCATTTATTTATTTCATCATTTATTCATTCATTCTTTCTTTTACTCTTTCATCTGTTCATTTATTCACTCTTTCACTCATTCATTCATTCATAAATTCATTGGGAAATATCCTTAAAAATCCCGATAAAAAAATCATAGGAAAATAGGCTCGTTCAGTTCGTGTTAAACTTCGCATCTGTACATGTTCTATAGCGTAATATCTTTCCGATAAAGTTTGTTGCAACCAAATCCATCGGTTAGATCAGGATTTTTTAAGATTGAAATTTCCCGTAGCGCTAATGGTAATTTGGTACCTTTCCATTATCACGGCGCAAATCTCGTCAAGCAGAAGTTTGGCGACAGCACACGAAAAAGGTTACCAGCGGAGATATTCCGTTTGACATTGGCTGCATCATTATTGGCGAATTTATCGCCTGCGCCGAGATAATGGAAAAATGACGCTATTTTTTTTTTTTTTTTGAAGTGTTAAAAAATGAACAAAAATTGTTCAAATCAATATTTTACGCCGAAAGCTTCTTCCAGTAAGCTTGCTCATAGGAATTTGAATGTTGTGTCCATAGTTTACATAATTTGCTTCATTTTTGCCCATAGGCGCTAATGTTAAAATTTTTTGCACTGCTCAAAATTGAACAAATCATAAAATAAGATATGGAAATGAGATGTCCTCACCGAGACCTTTCGAATTCAAAAAGAACTTTTCGAATCGGACAATTCGTTCAAAAGTTATTGGGGGGGGGGGGGGGGCAGACAGACCGACAGACCAACCGACACACTTTTTCCCCGACTCAAAACCCTACTTTCAAATTTTTGTTTTTTCATTCTTTATTTAATTACTTAACTTATTTTTGACTTTTCTTGATTTCTAACGATATTTTCACGATAAATTAAGTCTTCTTTCATGCTTTATTATTATTACTTTTTTACTTTTACGGGAAAGTAGGCTAAAAAGTAGTGAAGGTGTAGTAAGTACTGTCAGTGTAGTGTTCAAAAAAGTTCACATTAGCGCCCACGTGGAAATTTCAATCCTTTATAAATCCTGATCTACGGACTTTCTTGTATAATAAATTCTGTATATAAATCTTGATAAAAAAGTACTGAACAAAACATCGCACGCGCACGGTTTTGCCATATTAGTTACAAAAAAAAAACCATCACATTGTTTATAGTACACAAACGATAATGTAAACTACCAGGAAAACATTTTCCCGTATAAAATAAATATTTTTACTTCGTGACACACTGATTGTGTATCGATTTTTCATACTTTCGTGATTTCCTGAATATTTGTCGAAGCCCTCTTTCTTTTGTAGATGCCGTGCAGTCATGAGTTTTATTAGTATCCGCGCAGCTGCCGGAGAAATTGTTCCAGAAAATGGAAGCAGACATGAAGCAAAACATCTGATAAAATGACTATTAAATGAAATATATTCATATGAACGCAAATGTTTATGCAACATCCGGGAATGAAGGCTCGCTAAAATGAGAAATCACAACTTACACTTTAAAAACATACATTAATATAGGAGTGTGAATAACGTCTTCTAGGACACTTAAAAACATTAATTGTGGTTAAGTACGTAGCACATTACAACACAACGGATTGAACGGACACACAAATAATCAGGCGGACGTCTTCCGCACACGTCTTATGACTACTCCTATATAAGCGCTCGTCCGTTCTGAAGCTGCATCGCCTCGTGACGTCATAGGATTAGGGATTGTAGGATTCCCACATATATGCCAAAAGAAAAGGAAATTTTTTAATTTTTAAGGCATAAAAATTTGCTTCCCCCCCCCCCAAATTAAAATTTGTACCGACAAAGGATAGAATATCTAAACAATCATCATCTGAACGTCAGACGAGATTAAGATTGCAATACATGTATGTTATAGTGTGTAATTAAAATAGGCGTATCAAGGTCCCCTTTAATGCTTCGTTACCAGTGCGCCCAGAAACCCCCCGCACCTGCCATTTTCTGACCTATCGTATTTTTAGATGCCCCCGAGTGCAAGCCCTCGGGAGCAAATGGGGTTCCGGGAGAGCTCGACCAACCGCAAATTTATGAAAACCATTAAAAAAAATAAAAAATAGAAAAACATAAAAAATACAGGTTATTGTAAAACACTAAATCACAGTAGAATGCAAAACTTTAAGAGTATGCATTAAGCGCTATATGACATGAGACAACAATGAGAAACCGTGCAACACTATAAAAAAGTACCAAAATCAATCATACAATGTCAAAACAATGTGATATGGTCGCTCAAAAATATACACAAAAACAAAGGAAGATAAAACGAAACTTAGACAAACACTAAGTTCCCTGAAATAGATACCCCTCGCTTGATAAATACAAAAACAAAGAAGCAAGGAGGGAGCGTGCATGGGGATGCGGGGGGAATGGCAACTGCGAGAAAAATAAAAGCAGCGCCAGACTCTTTTTTTTTTTGCACTGCAGTTAAGACAATTTTATTACTACACCTCCGATTCAAAATATTAGAATAATTTGTAAAAAGTAATAAGAAAGAATTTATTTTCCATTTCTTTATTTTTGATACTAAGTAAATGCAACTAAATTTCTCATAAATTAAATTTGGAATGTTTAGATAAGATGTTAACATTTACAGAATATAAAATACAATAAATTAGCTATCCAATAGCTTTCTGAAACACATCAAAATATTAATATAAGACTTAGATTGGCTCAAAATATTAGAATACTTTTTCTGACGCAATCTATTTTTGCCATTGAGAAATAAATCTGATTTGAATCCGTCTATTATTATTAATAACTAAAGCAACAATCTTAGTTATGCTCACCAAACTAACGTGGGGAAAAAGTTTCTAGCACAGAAGCCATGGCGACCAGAAGGGAAAAAGGTAGAGTTGTGTGACCTTGACACGCCGATTTTAATTACAGACTATAATTTTCAATACAATGTATTTCCAAATACAACTAGTATAACACCTATATCTTCATTTAGCATCCACGGCAAACTGCCTCGACAACTCGAAGCACTGGAACGACGATCTGTGACCGACGTTCCCAACTTTCCAATTTATGCATAATCCTGAGGGGAAGGTAAAGTCCGCTAACGACACATCACAGAACTTTCTGGCCCACTGATTCGACTAGTATGTCTCGGAACAAGTACATCAAGAACTTAAAAACTAAACAACACAAAGCAAGTCATTTATGTTAACCTTTTGAGTACTGAACTATTTGAAGATTTTTGGGCCCATGGTATTTCATACATCGCTTTAATGGGCTTTAATCATTAAAGTCAACTTGGTATGTAAATTAAATTACTTAAATCAAGAGGCAGATATTATATCAAAACATAACTTTAATGCAGGGGTCTCCAAACTTTCCAGCCTTAGGGCCATATTGATTACTCCAGTAAATTCCAAGGGCCAAAACCATATTATCATTAATTGTTGTCGGTGGTAAAAAGTTGAATCAGTCCACTAGTGGTGTAAAATATGATTACTTTTTTGCCAGATGCCATTAGCGACGGGGAAGCTGATCTGTCCGCGGGCCGGATGTGGCCCGCGGGCCGTAGTTTGGAGACCCCTGCTTTAATGAATGAAACTCCAAACCGGCTATCTATGTCTCGTTCGTTCTATGTACATTAATGCACGAGACCATGAGTTGAGTTGCATACTTAACACATGGGACGGATTTAATTTATCACTATAGGGATTCTCACTTTTCTCCTCTAACCTTCTTTCCTGTCAGCACTAGGCCTTAGGGATGCCCTGCCCCGGGGGCGAGGTAGGGGGTAGTGGGGACCGCGGCACGTATCACCAAGTGTATTTGTTGGGTCTTCAGCGGGTATCGAACACGCGACCTTCCGATGGGAAGTCCGACATTCTAACCACTAGGCTACCACAGCCCCGTAGTATCCTCCATTTTCTCCCCCGTCCCCTCCTTTAAGCACGAGGCCCTTGGGTGCCGCAAACATCAACTCCTGCTTCTTAAATTCAGATGATGAGTCAGACCCGTCCACCGAAACTTCGCCCAAGTAAGCAGATGAGCAGTCTCACTCGTCAAATATACCCAAAGGGTTGACACGAATTTAAAAACTAAGCTGAACGCCAATTATCCGTGCTAGTTAACGTTCCAAGTTATACGGAAAATCATCAATGACCCAGTAAACTATAAATAATAAAAAAATTAAGGGATTCTGTTTTCTTGTGTTCCGTGTAAGTTAATGCTTTCTATATCTCCCCCTCTCCCCAGACCAGGGATAAATGGATTCCAAGCGTGGAAGTGTCAAATCGTGTTCGAGTGAATTAGATGAAATTACTTCCCAAACTCTGTTAGCTTCTGTACCAATTTATCTATTAAAGCAGTAAAATTTTTCATACTGTTTTTTTTAGCAAAAAGTAATTAGAAGTGTTTCGCGTTTTTTTTTTCATGTCTCCGGACTGTACATAGTATATAATAGATACATGAAGTAATATATCAAAGTTTGGTTTTTTATGAAGATACTATGTATTTTTTAATTAGATTTTGATGATATAACGGTAAATTTCAAGCCGTGATCGGCCCCTCAAGATATTGTTTGCTTTTAAAATTCTTTCGTATGGTTAAATATGCAAGCGAAAAGCAACTTTGCTGCACGATTACTTAACGTTCTCGCAGTTTTCATTTTTTTCACTCCACCATAATGTATATGCTCCGTTTATTAAAATTTGGTTACAAATTAAGATACTTATCAGTTAATGCCTACCATGCTCGACTCGCCAAGAAGCATTTACACACAAACATTTAGGATACACATCATTCTGGGATGTGTATCTGCATAACAGCTTGAAGAGTGACACACGCAACAAAATCGGAAAAGGTGTTCGAAAGCGTGTTGAAGCAATTAGTCCGCTGCCTAAAAACTGGCAGGAATTTCTTCGAGTTGATGAAAACAAGACTGAATTGTTCTCGTTCCTGGCTACAACCGTAACAGCTTTTCTACAAATAAACAAGTAATTACCACAATTGGCAGCGAGGTGCTCGCTATAAATCGTCAAGATGTCGTAGGACGGACTTCATGCACCCACGAAGAAACTGACAGTCGAAGCCTGCTTCATTTATATGTTTCTATGCAGCAAGGGTACACCCAAGCTGAAATACGCACTGTGGATAATAACGTTTCAGTTCTTGCTGTCTCAGCCGCAGAACGTCTAAATATTAAAGAACTGTAGGTTGCATTGCGAGAGGGGAAAAATATCGAATCTTTGCTGCACATGATTTGGCAAGATATTTGGGTCGTGATCGCTGTGTTGCATTACCAGTATCCTTCTTTGGAGGAAGAGGGAAGAAAACCGCATGGAACGAATGGAATGCTTATCGAGACATCACCAGTACATTTCGTGCCTTAGCTGACAGACGAACCCAGCAGACAGTACACGGTATGATAAAACAGTTGGAAGGATTTGTAGTTCTGCTTTATGATCGAACTAGTAGTGACGAATGTGTGAACGATGCACAAAAACACCTATTTACTCGGAAAGGGAGAGGTATTGAAGGTCTTCCTCCTTCATTAGATGCTTTCATTCAACATACAAAAAGATCATAAAATCCACGTTTTTCATTTTTCTTTGCCAATAAATATAAGAATTTGTTCAAAACCTTTAATATTTTGCTTGTTATTTTAAATTACATTATTAAAGAACCGATTGCATTAAATTTTGAGCAGAAAAAAATTAAGTAAACTAATTTTATAACGCCTTCTTTCTGGGATTTATATGTATGACCACTTTACCCCATGGGGTGTGGTAAAGTGAGTAGTGCATGGGGTAAAGTGGTCATAATTGAAAAAAAAAAAAAAAAAAAGCTATATAAAAGTATTAATATAACCATCATACTTCAAAATACTTCAACAAAGGTTCATTTTAGAACGAAAACAACTCTATTTTCCTCAACGGAATGTATTTAGGTCCTCTATTATGGTCAAAAGTTAGCCTCATTTTCGTAACGTCTCGTAAGATACTTCAGCTGCTCCATATATTGTCTTAAAACATAGTTATGTACTAAAACATGTTAAAATACGTAATAATAGGTATCCTTGGGTTTAAATCCCTAAATATTAGATTTTAAGTCAATTCTTTTATTAAAATTGCTTCTAAATTTTTTTAAATGCTAAATACACCATTGTAAAAAGACTGTATTATAGAAATTTCAATCTCTATTGTATTTGAGCTCAGATGTGTTAGTTCCGGTTTACTAAAAAGTAAATTTAAAAGTTCTTTTTTAAAGAATACAGTATTAGTGAAATTAAAGAGTAACTAACATCTGCCTCGTGGCTTAATTTCTAACAAAAGAAGTGCGAGCACTGTTTTCTCCAAAATTTATTTTCTTTCGTAAACAACCCGCATTCCCTCTAATAGTTAAAAATTGAAAATAAATATGGAAACTGAGCTTCTGCGCATTCCTATGCAAGTTAATTCCTGGTCTACCGCATTTACCTAAAAGAATTTTAGAACATTGGTTCATGTTAAGCCTAATACTATGACCAATTTACCCCATCTTACTTAAACTACTGTAAAATAATATTTAAACTAAATCTAGCTTCACGGTTAGTGAGGAAGTATTTTTGAGATCTGTCTAAAACTACATGCACCGTCAATTTGCTGCAAATTCTTTACAACAAAATGTCAGAGAGAAGTTAAAAGAGCTGTTTCAAATTCAAAGTGTTGTATAAACAAACAAATCGAGTGTTTTCTCCACCTAAAGAGTGGCTATTATTATAATTGTGTATGTAAAATCTAATTTTTAATTATTAAAAGCTAAAATAAAAATTTTACACCAATTCCTTTATTTATTTCCAAGCTATAGCTTTTAATTTGCCGTATGTCCGCTTTACCCCACCTGACCTTACGGTTCCTTTCGATTGTGGCCGATCAGAGATTCGCCACGTTAAATCAAGCATGACTTGGTGCAAGCGTCAGTTTATTTTTTGAACTTCTATTACTCAATCTGTTAATAATTTTAGGCAATTATGCAAAATTTTCTGCTTCAACAAAATGTGGTTGAAACGAATTATTTGTTTTCCTACAGAAATAATAATACACTACGTATTCACTTATTGCAGTATTTCGGAGTAACCAGTTAAGCATCGTTAAGTGAGGTATTCTTATAGTATACTCCAAAATAAACTGTTAAACATAAATATGAAACAAACGCTTGAAAAGAAGACATACAAATAACTAAATAAATAAACTGCAAATACATCCATTAAACAATAACATTTTAATCTGATTGCAATGTCGGGTGTATTTCTAAAAGATAAAAATGTAACAATTTCAAGAAGACATTGATAAGTTTGGACATATAAAATGATACATAACTCTGATATGAAAATATCGATGGGAAAAAAGGACCGTTCAGAAAAGAATTTTTAATGCGCACATGCAATGTTGGTGTTTGAAGCAGCGCAAGGAAAGGCTACCGACGCCTGCGGTAGAGGATATTCGCTACGATATTTTTTTTGTAAAAGAATATTTCTGCTGTTAAGTCTTCTGATACGATTATTTTAAAATTCTAATAGTTTTTTATAGAAAACTATTTCAATGTTTTTTAATGGGAAAGCTAAACACGAGAAATATTTAATTGTTACAATATCAAAAATTGCTTTACCATTATTGATAAAAATGATGCATGCATACGGCATGAGTTTCTGATGATGGGTTCTGTATTGAACTATATTTAATATTCATCTTTAAAGTATGCAAAAAAAAGCGTAGCAATATTCCCTTCTTGTTTTCCTTGCTGTAATTTTTTTTCATGTAGGTACTCAAAAGTATACTAGAGCAAGGTGAATATTAACTTCATGTTTAAAGAATCACTTGCTTAAACGGTAACTCAAGTTGCAAGCTATTTTGAAAGTTTTCTTCTTCTTTCTAATGGGGGGGGGGGCTGCGTATGGTCATTAACCATTTGCGGATCTAGTGCATTCCCCGGAAACCGGCATCCATTCTTTCAAGTAGCACCACAGACGATTTTCTGCATCTCGAAAATCCACCGTCTTGGGCCAGGTTTGATCCTGCGAACTTGGGCGTAAGAGGCCTGCGACTTACCACTACGCCACCCTGCCGGTACTGCTATTTTGAAAGTTCCAATGTGCATTCCAAGTTATCTCTTCCTGGCAAACTAAATTGTTGAAAATGATGATGTGCATTTCATGTCTGACAGATCAATTCACACATTCGAATTTCAGACTGGAACAAAATATTATTTGAAATACAGTAGAGTACTGTTAACTAATTTGCATGTTTTTCATTCTTTTTTCTTTCCATTAAACAGGCAAATGGCCTATAGGAGGCGCAGTAGTCAAGTGTATATAAACAGTCAGAAGTTTTCTTGAGAACGATTTTTCCTGGATTCTCGATTTTCTTGAATGATTGAACTTGAATTTTGTCTTGACTACTTCTTGATATAGCCTATTTTGTTATGTTAATTTTGAAATCTAAGTTTGTAAATATTGTAAAATAAACCTTTTATTTGAAATTTAACATTGAATTTACGTTTCATTAGAATAGTTAGTCATGAAGGACATTTCTTGAATAGTAAATTATTTTTCAAGTACCGTTCATACGACGTTGACATTTATACGACGTTTAAGTGTGATTCCAATTCTTGGATTTAGCCTGAAGGGTAAATCAATTATACGACGCTATCGTTTATCCGACGGATTTCGATAGTCCCTTAGGGGCGTCGTATAAACGATACTCTACTGTACAACATTTTCCTTTTCTTCTCTTGCTATTTCCTTTTTATGCACGATCATAGAAATAAGAAGTAAAAAAGAACCTCCCCTTTCCCCCCCCCCCCCCAAAAAAAGAGCAGTTGTGAAATCTTCCCACAAAAATAATCTCAGAATTGGCAGGCATAAGGTAAAATACTACTAAAACAATTTGCATTGTTCGAAAAAAGATTATTATTTTATTTTTGTTGATTTTTTTTCTTCTTTGAAACTTTTACATTTATTTTCAGTTACGCACTGAAATTTTAAATCAAAGTCACTTTTGCTTACGTTCGGCAATAATTGTAACTTCAGCAGATAATATTCGAGCGCGAGAAAGAAAAAAAAACAGTTCTAGAAAAAGGCAAGGCAAGTTCATCCTTATCTATGGGTCTAATATTTGATGTCTATATCACAGTACTAGGACGCAAAAAGAGTTTAGTACACTTGTGCATCTTCTTAAAACGACTGCTGTCGTCCCGTCAAATAAGTTGTTCAAACACATTTGGAAAAATAGATGCCCAAATTAATTTGTGAAATCTTTTTGAGATGCAAGTATTCCTTCAAGAAATTCCTTTGCATTTTAACCATAAAAATATTGTAACTCCTATTTAATTTCGTTAACCCTTTTCAAAAGTGAAGAGTAGAGTTTTTCATTTCCAAAAGGGCCAAGCGTTCCCCCATATTCTTCTGGTAAAACGGAAACTGGCAGAAACTTGTGCAGACTTTCAAAGTTGTCCCCATGGAGGAATATCTGTATGGAAAAAAACATAGATTAGAATTTCTCGTTAGTCTGTTATTAAAATGTTCTTAAATTTTTAAGTTTTCAAAGAGATTTTAAGAATTTTGTGGACTAAAACTAGTTGACAATGATGTGTCATGCCAAAAGCAAGAAAAGAAAAAGCTCTGAGGTCTTTACATTCATTTTTTAAGTATAGGAAAAAAAACGCTGAAGGCTCTAACGTCTTCTTTCGTGTTAGTGCAATCATAAAACGCTACAAGATGGCCGTAGACAGAACGTAGTCGCAAGCTCGATAAGCAGGCAAGATCAATCTTTTTGGAAAGTAAGCCTTAGCATATGTAGCATAATTTCACTCAAATCTTGGCTACAGTGGACACTAACATTTTTTTTTTTCATTTTTTATCCACATGTTTAAAAATTTGTGTATTAGTGTGTTTGTAATAACTGAAAGTATTAAAAAAAAAAATTGGTGCAAAAAAAATTAATACTTTTAAGAAATTTAAAATGTTAAAAAAATTTTAAACGAAAATATAAAAACTTTAAAATGTTCCCTGCGTCGCAATTTTTTTTCAAACTTCAAATTTCCAGGTTTTTTTTAAATCTTTAGGTAAGACTACATAATAATTGCGATGAATTTTAGTGATATCATTGTTGTTCAACTAGAAATGTAACCTTTTTGCTGTTAAAGTCATCGTTTTTGCTAAAAATTTCATATAAATGTTCATTTTTTCCTATATTTCTTAAATTAACACATAAAGCAGTGCAGACAATTGCAACTTTTAAGTAGTCTTGCTTAGAGATTAAAAAACAACGTTAAATTTGAGGTTGGAAAAAAAAATTTGCGACGCAGGGAACATTTTAAAGTTTTTATATTTTCGTTTAAAATTTTTAAAATTCTTAAAAGTATTAATTTTTTGCACCATTTTTTAAAAAATATTTTCAGTTATTACAAACACATTAATACACAAAATTTTAAACATGTGGATAAAATATTAAAAAAATAATTTTTTAGTGTCCACTGTAGCCTTAATTTTCAAGCCGATTGAGGTTGGATTGAATTTTAATCGTGCAAGATTTTTTACTATTTTTGTCTTTAAATGCTAGATTAGCGCGATGAAATTTTAGCTAAAAAACTCATGAGGAACAAAATTTTCATTAGAATGGCTTGCAGAATGTAGCATTGTGTGGAGTGACAAAGTAGAAATTAAAAATGAAAACATTTGCACGGCTATTTGAACTGTTGTTTATAGATTCTAAACAATGGCTGAAGAGATCTTCGCAATCATAATAATCATATAACAGTATTCTGAATAGTTTATTATATAAGTAAATTAATAGATATTATCTGTATATATATGCATTTACGAAGAATGTTGAACGCTTATAGCTGATTTAAATTTTTTATCAAAGCAGAAGTGAAGACTTTTCTAAAAAAAACATGAACTGAATATTTATGCAAAAACGATTACTATGCCGCTCCGTCATCGTTACAAATGAATGGAAGCGATGGTTTTACAACCAGTTAATGTTTTGTTCTGTGGTTATATTATATCCAGAGTGTGTAGAAAAGGGGAAAAGAAACTGTTTTGATAGCTTTTAAGCCACACAACCAAACTTTGCCATTTCATCATTGTGCATACATAGTTGTTTCACTTACTAAAAATATTAAAAAGTGGCAGAAGTTTGGTGTGGGGTCCCTAGAAGCTAGTGCTTGTTTAAATTGTTCAGGACAAGTAAAAAACGAAATTAGTTACAGTTCTACCAGCAACCGAAGCAATCTGGCTGGCAGAGTGCCAAGAAGAATCCATTCATGTTCAAGGGAGGAACTGCTAGTATATAGAATGTGCCGTTTTCGGTCTCGCTCTAGTTCGTTTAGACTACTGCTATATGCCAGTTTATAAATTTAGTTGCTTTCAACAAACAGTGAAGCAAATATTCTGATTCTGGGTTTTCGTTTTGCCGCGTACTAAACAAACGCGGCAAAACGAAATTGCCTAAAACTCGAATGGATTCGTTCTTTTCTGCCATGAAGCTTCCAAATGGCAAAAGTTCGTGGTCGAACTGTACGAGCATGGCTTTCATCCAAACATGTTATACGCTGCAGGCTGCCATTTGGAATGGTGCGCGTAGAAATATCAGCAAATGCCGATTAAGCCTGTTAACATATTACAGTTTTTTCAGTGGAATTCTGTAACTTACCTGAGTGCCGCGTTCTCAACCGGCAAAAAATTTAACTATTGTGTTTTTTTTCTTTCATGTCACTGTTTCTGTCAGTCATTGGTGTAAATGTATGGATGTAAAGCAGAGGTTCCCAAAGTGGTCCAGGTGGACCCCCAGGGGTCCATAGGAGACCATACGAGGGCCCACGTAGACGTGAAAAAAAAACAGGGGTTCCCAAGTTGTAAGTGGGGGTCCACGAAAAATTTTCTGGTTTCCATAATAAAAAACAAAAATATCGGCTTGGATTTACCTATCAATGTAGGCAGATAGCATCATTCACTAGGTAGGTACTCAAGAATATTCGAAACGCAGTTCAAACACAGAATTGAATAGAACAATAGATAATAGTACAAGTGTACACCACATGTCGAGACTTGCAATGTGCCGCCCACTCGTCCGGTATGCTTGTTTAACCAGCAAAGGGATGAAATGCACTTGCGCTGTGCTTGCAATTGCACCAATTGCTTCAATTTGTGATTAACGCAGTTGATAAATAAGAAGCAATGCTTTGAATACCCGTTTATTTGCACTATTGTGCGATGAAAATGATGAAGATTTCCGAAGACTGCTCTTACATACTGGAAGTACGCTGGTTGTCGAAAGGTGCATGCTTATCGAGATTTTACTCACTTTTCGAATCAGTGATAGAGTGTGGAAACTAAAGCACCATATTTAAAAGAAAACCTGATCAAATATAAAGCGGACATTGCGTACTTAACAGATTTGTTCATAAAATTCAATGATGTTAACTTGCAGTTATAAGGGGACAGCCAGAATTTAACAAAAACAAAAGGTGCAATTTCGGCTTTTCTTGGTAAATTGAAATTAATGAAGCAAAATATCAGTCGGCGCGAATTCTCCCAGTTTCCGCACTTGTCACAGATAGAATGTCTTGATGACGATATTCAGACATACGCTCCGCCCAACATTTAAATACCCTGCGTGATGACTTCAAAAATAGATTTTAAGATATTCTGACGATGGAAATACCGCCATGGATCATAACCCCATTTGATGAAACGGAAGAGGCGAATGTGGTATTATATAAGAGGAGCTACTTGAGCTCAGCACCAACGATGAACTGAAGGTGAAATTTAAAAAAGCCTATCAGACATTTTGACTGCAGGCAGAAATCCCCGAAAAATATCCTGGGCTGTGGGAAATTGCGAGAAAATTTTTGATAGCGTTTCTCTCGTCATATCTTGTTGAAAGAAGTTATAGTGCCGTTACCAACCTGTTAACACAAAAAATGAGCAGATTGAACATCGCAGAACGGGGAGATTTGAGATTACTTCTTACGAAACTGAAGCCAAATATTGATAATTTGATGTCAATTCATCAAGTACATTCGTCTCATTAAAAGTATGACTATTTACATGTCAGAGTTCATTGTCGATTTTCTGTCAATTGTTGACTGTTTGTAATAATGAATTATTATAATTTTGTATAACCACAAGTATTATTTTAATAAATAAGAGACAAAAAAATATGCTACTTTTTTTTTCTTCTTAACACCCCCAATTTAGGGTGAAATTTTAAAATAGTTTTGGAAATACAGTAGAAATGTAGCAGCAGGGGGTCTACCGAAAATAGTAAAACTTTGAAAGTGGTCCACGATAAAAAAAAGTTTGGGAACCTCTGATGTAAAGCATATTCCCCTCCTTGCTTGCTCTGGGTCTAAATAAAAATTCCGGCGCACATGTGTGTGATGGCTAGAGCAACCTTTATCGATCAATTAATCACTTAAAAATTATTTTTCTTAACTACCCTCATTCCTGTTACATGATAGAACGCACAGTCTTAGCTGTATTTCAAAACAGGTATGTCAACTTGAAGGTATGCCTAGAAAACTTGCTGGTTGTAACCCTAACTCGTGGAGATCATTGCCTATTAAAGTGTGTTGGATTCCTTTACCCTTTTAACCATCACATCCATATGTCCGGTCCGTATGTAGAATAATGTATGTAAACAAATAGATACATTAGATAAAAACTATGAACCAGGAAAAAAGTATTATTTAACATTTGAAAAGAAAGACAAGTTTTTAAAATAATGGTTGGCATTCTGGTAAAGGGGTTTTTAACATGATTTTTATTTAGCATACTTGAAAAGCAAAATATAAATGTTAAAAGCAGTATACCTTCTTCATTCCATGTGTACCCGATTGGGTACATTTTAAAATACTGTTTATTAACTACTGTTTGTGCAATTTGAAAGCTAAAACACCCAATTGGTTTTGAAGTTTATCAATAGATAGTTTACTTCGTTTTAAATATGGAAAACATGGCAATTGGGCATTAATTATTATTTAAACTAATTATTAATTAAAATAAAAATAATAAATTTTTTAGTTATTTTGTTTCGTAATCATTTTTTAAATCAGAGAACCAAAAAATTGCGTCAAAATTGTTTGTGCTTAGTTCTGGGGTCTGAAAAGGTTAAAGTTGGCATTCTGCCTAAAAGGGTCTTAAAAAGGTTTTTTGCTATTTTTTGGAAGTACTATTGGAAAGTCTGAATTGATATAGGCTCAAAACTAGTTTTGGACTTGGTACATTTTACCTGAACACCGACGAAATTTTCTTAATCACACATACGTAGTCATTCTGCTATTATTTTTCATACAAAACATATAATCTCCAAAATGTCTTAAATTTACGAGCAACTTACCCTTTTCCTCATCTTATGCTTCATAAAGGGTCGAGCCATGGCAAACATTATGTGGACAAATGCTGAACTGTTGACCACGTGAATTGCCTTCAGTCGAAGTGGAACAGCGTCCTAAAAATTCCCAATGTAAAATTCTATTTAGATTTCAGTTGTGTTTACAATAAGTACAAGCGCCGTATTATAGGCACTGATTTCTAAAACAGTTACAAGGTGGGACCGAGCGTGGCCACCTAGAAGCCTAGATTCTCGGTGGCCACGGACCGAGAGACACACTGTGCCCTATTCATAAGCTTACTTTTAATTATTTTTATTTTAAATTTCCTATAGAAATATTCATTTTTTTCTTTTTCTTTTTTTTTTTTTCTTTTTCCTTTCACGATATTTTTAGGGAACATTTCTGACGCCTCTGAGCGTTCAGTGAATGAAATAATATACGTTGTTCTCCATTTCGGTCTAATTTTTCGGGTCATAACGTTTTGAGGTAGTAAAACTGCCTTTTTTCCTACTTAATCATTAATGTTATCAAGATTATACTTTTAAAACCTAATTGCATTTACGTGAGAAAAATTTTAGTCTTTCACGAATATAGAATGGATTTGTTACTCGTCGTAGTGTTTTACTGAGTTTATGACACCACATCCCTCCGGGTTTATTCACCATAATAAGCGTTTATCACCGCTAAATCGCACGTACAGATACAAGTAACTTTTGCTATATAACACACAATTATATTTCTTGTCTTTTATCAGTTAAAAAAATATTAGCTAATCATGAAAGTTCCGAATGTATTTCATGGAACATCTTAAACTTAACTTCGGGATTTGACTTATGAGGTCACTTAGGAAATGAAAATAAAGTATAATTTTAACTCAGAAAGCTAATGGTTGGAGAGGTTTGGGTAGTGAGTTTTCGTCAAAGAAAAATTGTAAAATATTTAAAACTTTAATTGTGAGCTTAATCTTAGTATAGATGTATCATAACCAAGGTCAACGTTATTTTGCAGAAGATAAGCAACAAGAATTTTTTTCCTTTTCAAAAACAAAAAATAGTAAACGCATACTCAAGTAATAAATTAAAAATAAGATAGTTCAGAGTATCTCTAGAATTCTTTTTAATTAGCTGAAGACTTTTTTTAAGACAAAAAAGAAAAAAACCTGTGTTCAGGAATTACATTGGGAAGTTGCTGTCCAGGAATTGCGTGTGGTTCTACAAAATTTCCTGTTTAATTTTTTAATTTTTATAGGAAGAAGAAAAGCAAATTTCAAGAGCAACAGAAATGAAAAGTATTGCTATACTTTCATGTTACTAACCTGTACGCCACTAACAAAGCAGCGGATATCTTCCAAAGTAACATTCCACAGTTGAGAAAGGGACATTTCCTTCACATCGAACAGAACGGTAACTCCAGAAATTTGAGTCACTGGATTCTTCAGAACTTCTTCCAGAGATACAATTTGCAGTATTGTGAATTCTTTAGTGGAAATCTCTTCAGGATTCCATGCTCCTGCAAAACAAAATCTGATTTTAAATTCAATTTTTCGAACCCAAAAAAAAAAAAACAGGTTGAGGAGATCTTCCTTGTTGGGGTGTCATTCACAAATAATTTCATGCTTTGAGGGGGAGGGTGAAGGGAAATTGTGAGTTTGTGACAAGGGGAGGGAAGGGGACGTTTTGGTTAAAAAAAGCCATTTTAAATAAGAAGAATTATAAATAAATATTTTAAAGAATTTATTTATTTATTTATTTATTGTTTCGTACTGTCATTATTTTGAATCGAAAGCGTCAATGCTGATTAAGAATTAAATTAACTTTTAGTTAAAAGTCTAAATGAAATTGAAAAAGGAAACCTTCTGGGTTTACACTTTTAAGACAAAATAGCGCGTGGAATATTTTGACAGATTTTCAAGGGTTTTTTAAAAATATTTTTTACTATTGTATACTAATTATGTTTTTTCTTGTAAGCCTTAATTTCATTTTATAAGATTTAAGTACACATGTAATTATTATTATTGTCATGCTCACAAGTGTCATTAGAAGTTCAAAAACGAAATTGAAATGTGATCTATAATGTAGTGCTTTGTTACTTATGTGAGACATGTGGCAAGGGGGAGTGGGGGGTATATTGAAGTGTGATTTTTGTGATAAAAGGGGGAGTGGGTCAAACATATTGAAAAAACCGTGATATCATTTATGAATGACCCCTTGTGTCTCAGCAAGCCCCGGATGCAAAACACGATACCTCGGTATAAATATAGTTATTATGCACATTTTATTATGATGAAAATAACCTCTTGAAAATAGACCTCTTTCATGAACATAGATAGTTTTTTTACATTTTTTGTCATCCCTCCAAGTTACACATTTTTATCAATTTTGAGGATTTTTAGTTTTGCTTGTAGTTTATCTTTCAGAGCGCTGCATGTAATTTAACACTAATGATAACAATGGTCTATTCCCTGGAGGAGGTTATTTTCATGAAATTAAAATTTACACAACTAATTACATTCATTCAATACAGAGATACCGTGTTTTTTTTTTTGAAGCGTTATATTTTTAAAATAAATTATCTGTTTGTTTTAAAGTAGAGAATTAAACAAATAAAAATATGTGTTCGTTTATAGATTATTTAGGGTCTTTAACCTATTTCACAAGAAAATGAAAATTAAACGATAAATTTCAAATAATTTATAAAAAAGCCCTCCGTAACAGGTAATGACATGCATTGAAAGACGCTTCATAGAATTTTATAGCAATAAGTCAGCCTTTGTTTTGAAAGTGCGAAAGTCCATTTTTAATTATTTCGAAATGCTTGAAAGTTTGCATTTTAATATATTTACAATACTGTTAACTGCTATCGCCCAAATATCAGGATTATATTTTTATTTTATTTTAAATGTCTTGCAGATAAAAAGATTATAATAAGTTTTATCTATAACTAGCATGAGTGTATCAGATTGACACCTTTGGAGTGGTTTCTCACATTTGAATCGTTTAATCATCAGATTTAAATTAATATATGCTTTTATAAACATTTAGATCCCTATATATTTTAATATTTAACCATTCGGTAATTGATTTTTTTTAAATGATTTTTATTTTATACTCAATACTCCAGTAAATGAAACTACCAATTTTTTATTTTGCCAGTAATTGACACCATATGCTCTAGTGTTTGCCACACTGTGTTAAAGTTCAAGATGTAAATTGTTTGCTTAACATAAACGTAATCCTACTTACAAAGTAATTCTTCTATAACTTATAAAACAAAAAATAAATAAATAAATAAAATAAATAAATAAAAAAAATGAATAAATAAAATAAATAAGTATTTTACGGCATTGTTTTACCGTAAAGACATCTCTAAAGATGTAAAACTGCATCGGGAAAAAATATTTTCCATTATGCGCCAGTATTTGGTATAGCTGTTCCAGTAATTGACATAATAACTATAATATTGACATAAATTGACTATAATAAAACAAAAAGTTTATTTCCTTGTGATTAGAACACTCAATTTTGCACTATCGTCAAACTTGGCGATAAAATTTCTTCAATAGTTGCTAGCTAAAATTTTGCACTTTTAATTCTTTATTAGAGTAAGAAACATTCTACCTATTGATGAATAGAATTCAATATTGTTAAGCCTTTATTCAGTCTGTTTAAGACTTTAATTTTAAGAGAATTCCATCTTTAACAATATCAGAAAATTGACAAATGGAATTCTATATGATTTAAATAACCCTTTCATAAACTAGAGTCATTTTATATAGAAATAGTGTTCTGTAAGCATTTTACATAGAATATCAAAAGTGTAATTTTTAAAAAGTATCTGTACAAAAGTTCTCTAGCTCTTCGTAAGGTATGCTGATTAGACTCTTTAGTTTGTACTTTGTAAATTTAATTTTGTTCCTTGTAATGTGTGGAACTTTTTTTACAAAACTTTTAGGAAAAATGAGATGAATCTTGCAGTATTGTAAGGAATTATAGAAATGGTATAGTCTGTTATGCAAGTTCTTCCATTTGTGTAGTAATTTTCTCATTATTACCTATTGTCTTAAAATTTAAATCGTAGTCAAACAACTTAACTATCTGCGCAAAATACCGACAAATAACACATTCAAAACTGGATAGTCGACGCCAAGAACGCCAACACTCATTATGTGCGCCAAATGAATCTGTGAAAGCTCTCCCATCGGCAGATAGAGAAAATAGCTCGCTTAACATCATTTTTAGCGATTGTGACGGCCCGATATGCATAAATCAAATATAGATAAGTAGCCATTATATACAGGTTTATTATTTTTCTTATTTATCAATTATTTTGGGGAAAGGTGTCAGACACTTGAGCATGTCAATCACTGGTGCACTCACCCTACCATTGTCTTCTTTTTTAAAAAATGGACTTGTCCCATTTTCAAAATAAACGCCACGAATATTCATAGAAAATGGTTGATTCAACAATTAAGTAATGAAAGATGGAATTGGAATCAAACTCACTCGTTTTAATGACGCGTAGCACACTTCCATCAGGTGCTCTGAACGGTAGGAAATCGCATAGATGTGCATTCATGGCATGAGTGCAGATTTCTGCACTGAAGCAGTTGTAAGTGGAAGGATAGCGCACTCGATGTGCGTAGTAGTTCCGCAGTAGCGAAAAAGCATCTTTTGTTCGGAACTTTCTGGCTCGTAGAAAGAGGAGCAGGAATTCATCTTTTATGTCACTTGTGAAACTTTTTTCATCTGAAATGAAAATAATAATTTAATTAATTTGTTTCTGACGAATTAAATTTTTTTGCAATCAAGGGTTGCAGTAATTTCTTTTTTTACTTGTTTACTTATTCCCTGGAGGAGAGAAGAAATGAAATCATGTGGTACCAGAGCCCAGTATACTAAATGCCTTCCGATATGAGAGAAAAAACGGCCGTGAAAAGTTCTACGCCAGGTGGCGCAGATGACCTGCTGTAGCAACTTTAAATTTCTTTTGAGAACTAGTTAGATTTTAATCAAAATATGGTGCATTGCGTTGTGCTGTACTGCTCTTCAGATTCAAAAACTGAAAAAATCAGTTTTCATGAATTTCCTTCCGACGAAGGATTACGATCAAAGTGGATAACAGCTTTGTCTAGACAAGGTAATTATTATTTTTCTTACTCCAATGTGTTTTATGAAATTTTAAATGTTTATTATTTTCAAATCGCTGCCGTTTTATTCTTTTAACATGCTTTATTTTCGATATCACAGATCATGTTTCGTTTCCGTATATTAGAAACGTTCATGTTTCTTAATTGTTTTAGCCAAAATTCAAAAATATGATGATCGTACTGATTGAAATAAACATTTAAACTTTATACCACTCTTTAATTTCTACACCGATACTGTAATTAGTTCAATTTAATTTAAATTTAGAATAATATTTAATACACATTCTCGCCAAGTTGGTTCTCGCGGTTGATTGCCAATCTTAGCGGTGTTGCAAAACTGCAAACAGAGATGGCGCCAAACAAAAATCGCCAATTTTGCGAAGGGACACCCGAAAGTAAATTTTTACCCAAAAGATTACATAGTACGAATTAAAGACCTAATTCCAAGAGAAAGATTATTATTATTTTTTTTTTTTTGATAAAATAACCTAGAAAGTGAAAAAATAAGGATTCCAATATTTTATAGTTTGAATCACTAGAAAAATATTTTATATGAGAACTTAGGAATAACGTATTGTGCTGTCTTCAATAAATTCATTAAATGACAAGTAAAAATTTGTTTTTTGAAAGATTTTGTTTGCTGAATCTTTGCCATTTGTATCTACTTATAAAAGCTACTTATAAAAGCAGGGAACTAGCTCCCTCTATATAAAAAGTTGCGGCCAAAATGTGTATGGATTTAAAGCTCTATGGGAGGGCATTTAGTATAGGAGGCTCTGATGGTACATATCCAATATTTAGCCGTAAATAAATAAGGAGAAATTTAGCTAAAAATTCCCCTTAGAAGATGAACAATTGTCCTTAAAAATCTGCATTGGAACAGTAAAAGTTCGTAAAAATCATTACATCTATATTAATATTATATTCTTATTAGATAAAACTCATAAGTCTATAAGCAACAATTCTTAAATATTGTCAACTGTTCGTCTCAAGATTTCCGTTAGAATAAATACAAAGGCTTTAAAAAATGTCTTACAACACGGTTAACAGTCTCTAAAAATCGACATTAAAATATGAACAACACTTCAAATAAAATGCTTTAATCAGAAACATAAATAATGAGCCAAAAAAAAATATATATATATATATATATATATATATATAACACACACACAAAAGAGGCACCATTTAAAAAGGTAAATAAATATATACATATACGTAAACAAATATTAAGCCCTCAACCAGTACTGACACATGAAATATAGTTGAAGAAAGAGAGATAACTAAATTCAATCCAATTTGGCGCCATTAGAGTAAAAGTCCATGTATGGTAGTAAATCTTTTAACTGCAAAAGTTACCGAAATAAGCTTTAGGCATTTTTCAGTTTCAAAAAAATAGTTAAAAAAAAAACAGGAATTTTCTCCATTTGAATATAAAATGCAACCAAATAGAGAAATCGCTACGAAAAGTACCATGTGTACTATAGCGCAAATGCACAATGATCCTACAGTGTAAATCCCGCATTGAATTAAATAGGAATTTTAGAAATAAGGATTTTTGGCGCAGTTTTCGCGAAATTTACAAAACGTAAAAAAACAATTAACAGCACCAAAAAAAAAAAAAAAAAAAAATTATGATTTCTTGGGCGAGAAAATATTATATTATGTTTGAGATTTAATCCAAAAAGAATTTTCATTAGTTTTACGCTAGAAGAGAAATTATCTTTTTGGCGACGAAATTGATTTTTATTTTAGCGAATGTACGTAAAAAGCAGATAAATTCACAGGTGATCCCCATTTTAAATTTCTAAAGCGGCTTAAAACAAATATCACGCGTGTTTTAATTGTTCCACGAATTTTTCAAAGAGATCATCTTGTGCAGTTTTTTTGCGAGCATTAATGTGCTGCAAAAATCGAAAAGGTATGACGCTTCTTCGATGAGATATTTCCAAAATTATAAATTTTGCTTAAATTGGAATAAAAGAACAAATTCAAATTTTCGGGAAAACTCTTTGAGGTGCATTAGGATCTGACCCAAGGTACCAGTAACCAAAATTTCGTACTTCTAGGGCTTTTCATCTCGCCAGGAGACGACCGATACACACACTGACACACGGACACAAACTCTGCTTCATTTACATAAATTGAATTGTATTACTTAGCAACAAAAATATGGACTTGAATTACGTAATTGTATGTGTTTTAATTGAAATTGATAAAAAAATCGATAAAATCTCATCTCAGAATGTTGGTAAGGTATTATATAAGTGCTTACATTCTCTAATTTAAAAGTATAGAATGACACACCTAGATACACCTTAAGAAATTTATTGTTTTTTTAGCCTACTTTCCCGCAAAAGTAAAAAAAAAAAATAATAAAACATGAAAGAAGGCTTAATGTATCGTGAAAATATCGTTAGAAATCAAGAAAAGTCAAAAATAAGTTAAGTAATTAAATAAAGATTGAAAAATAAAAAATTTGAAAGTAAGGTTTTGAGATGGGGAAAAAGTGTGTCTGTCGGTCTGTCCCCCCCCCCCCCCCTAATAACTTTTGAACGAATTGTCCGATTCGAAAAATTCTTTTTGCATTCGAAAGATCTCGGCGAGGACATCTCATTTCCATATCTTACTTTTTGATTTGAATAGTTCAAAAATTTTAACATTATCGCCTATGGGTGAAAATGAAGCAAATTATGTAAACTTTGGGTCTAAGATCCAAGTTCCCATGAACAAGCTCACTGGAAGAAGTTCTTGGCGTGAAATATTGATTTGAGCAATTTTTGTTCATTTTTGAACAGTTCAAAAAAAAATTAACATACCGCCTACGGGGAAATTTCAATCCTATATAATTCCTGATCTAACGGACCGATTTGCTTGGAACAAACTTTATCGGAAAGCTCTTATGACGTAGAACATGTACAAATAGAAAGTTCATCCAGAACTAACGAGCCTATTTTCCTATGAAATTTTTTGATCGGGATTTTCAAGAATATTTTTTAATTAATGAATGATTAAATGAATAAGCAAAAGAATGAATGAATAAATGAGTGAATAAATACATGACTGACTTAATAAAATAATGATTGAATGAATATGTATTAGCCGTTGAAAAAGGTATATTTGAAGCAATTAAGAACTAAAGCTAAACGAGAAGGACAGAGAGAGAGAGAGCTAGCTAGATTATAAATTTGAATTCGGTGTATACGGGAAAGTAGGCTCGTATAGTTCTAGACGGAACTTCTTGTTTAAACTTGAAATTGCAATAACAATAACTATCGCGATAGAAATATTGGCAATGTTAGTATTGGGTTTTATGAGAATCTCTCCAAATATCACCAGACGAGCCAAGACCAAATAAGCAATATCGTTAAATACTTCCAGTTGAGTTTCGTTCTATGTTTTTTTCTTTTTAATTATTTCCGCGTAGAATTTATCGAATATACAGTTACTTCAAAAATAAGGAAGTAAATATTTATGAATTAATAAAATACTATAATGAATTTAATGGCTGGGATGAACTTTAAAAATGTTAACAGTTTGTATTCGCTAAATTAACAGTTTTTATTCGTTAATAATAGTGAAATTAAGTTTTTATTCATTAACGATGAAGTGATTCCATACTAACTCACCTAAAAAAAGAAAAGTTGGTCGCATGAGTAACTCGGATTTTTTTCAAATTTGGTACACCGCTTGATGATATAGAGGCATGAAAAATTCGAAATTTTTAGCTACCTGCTCCTTTTATTTTTAAATATACAGGTCCTCAAAGTTTGTCTGCCACCTCAAAATACCGAGAAATTGATGTTTTTTCATTTTTTTCTCTTGGAAACTTTATTCATGCAATATGAAAGTGTTAGATATCTATGGAAACTAAATGTTTCAGGCATTCAGAAAAAAAATACTACAATGTTCATAATGAAAATTGTTAAGGTACCATACTCTTAGGAGTTGCAACCACAAAATTTCGATTTTCCCGATTTTGCTAAAATTGAGGATTTAATTCCAAGAAAAGGAAAATAAAACCAAAGGTTACTCACTTTCTGGTAGAGTACATGTGTTCACCATAAATTGCTACACAATAAATTACTTGGGTTTCTCACTCCTTCTTGGAAATATTTCAGCTTAAAGACAAGCCATAAGGCAAAAACATGCAATTTTGGCCAAATTGTCAGCCATTTTTCTCATAAAGGGCAAGCACTAGAAAATATATTTTCTTAAAAATAAGCTACTGATGTGTCAGCTATTCACCGGAAAAGAGTTTACTTCTGGTTATTTTTTTTATAAACAGATATCCTGCTGATAGTATATGCATGTTTTTTTCTAATACCATATGAGTGATTCCATACCAACTCGCCTAAAAATATAAAAGTTGGTTGCATGACCAACTCCGATGTTTTTCAAATTTGGTACACAAATTGGTGATATTGAGGCATGAAAAAGACCAAATTTTTAGCTTCCTACTCCACTTATTTTTAAATATACAAGTCCTTAAAAATTATCTGCCACCTCAAAATACCTAGAAATTGGTGTTATTGAGTTTTTTTCTCTTGAAAACTCTAGTTATGCAATATGAAAGTGTTATATAACTATGGAAACTAGATGTTCCAGGCATTCAGAGAAAAATACTACAATGTTCATAATGAAAATTGTTAAGGTACAGTACTCTTAGAAGTTGCAACCACAAAAATTCGATTTTACCGATTTTGCTAAAGTTGAGGATTTAATTCCAATAAAAGAAAAATAAAACCAAAGGTTTACTGACTTTATGGTAGAGTTCATGTACTAACCATAAATTTCTACACAATAAATTACTTTGGTTTCACACTAATTCCTGGAAATATTTCAGCTTAAAAACAAGCAATGGGGCAAAAACATGCAATTTTGGCCAACTTGTCTATCGATTTTTCTCATAAAGGGCAAGCACTAGAAAATGTTAATTTTTTTAAAAATAAGCTACTGATGTGTCAGCTATTCACAGGAAAAGAATTTTCTTTTGGTTATATTTTTTGTAATGAGATATCCTGCTGTTAGTATATGCATGTTTTCTCTAATAGCATATGCCTGTGTTTCTCCTCTCAATCTTAGCATTAATTTAAAAAAAAAAAACTTACTGAATATTACCTAAATATTATGTATTAAATTTTATTTGCCCTCTGAACTATTATTTAGTAAGAAATAGCGTTATTTGGGGAATGAAGCATTGAATTATGGAGCAACATTTTGTTTTTACTACGTTCTGGCATTAAAACAAAACTAAGGTTATTTACACAATTTTTGTAATGTCTTACAGTAAGATCAACCAATAAAGCATCAAGTATAACGGTATTCCCCTTTCTTTTAAGCCAATAAATGAAAGGGAAATCCCCTAGCTAATAACAAGGGGATTTCCCACCCAGATGCTATTTATTTTTGATTGTATAAACTTTAAACTATTGAAAGGTGAGTTTCAAGAGTAATGGATTTTTACTTGATATATTTACTCATCATACAAAATGAAACTTCATTTTGTAGGATGATTAAATACAGGGTGGGGCAAAAGTAATGACCCGGTTTTGAAGTGTTATATAATAAAAACTATTACAACTTGAGACTTAAAACTTTTTATATTTTAATCTGTATGAAACACCATTTTTTACATTAAGTTTTGAATCCCATTTCAGCAATGTGGGGACCTTCTGCAGCAATACACTGATGCAGTCTACTTTTCCACGCAGAGAGAATAGACTGCATCTTTGTGTGCATTCAATATCCTGCGTAATGTTACGGTCCCTAAGTTTTTTTTTTTTTTTTTTTGTGGGGTTATATGAAATAGAAAGTTCCCCATACTTTAGAAGAGCTAAAGCCCGAATTATCGAGAAAGTATCCGCCATACCCTTGAAATGTGCAGAAAAGTCTCCCAAAACTGCAACAATGTATTGGTGCCATGGACTGCAACAGTTTATTGGTGCTGAAGGCCGCTATCTTGCTGAAGTGGTATTCAAAACTTAATGTAAAAAAATAGCATTAAATACAGATTAAAATAAAAAGAGGTTTAAGTATCAAACTGTATTAGTTTTTTTATAACGCTTCAAAACCGAGACATTACTTTTGCCCCACCCTGTATATCCAGAAGTATTATTAAATTTAAAAAAAATAACAATACTGGCAACTGTTATAATCTCTTTTATTTGGTTTAGAGAAGGAGGCGGGGGCGCTATCCTTTAAATGTCATATTTCTTCACTAAATACTAACTTATTTTTTGTAAATAAAAAGGTTTGTAAGACAAATATATTTCCTATATCTTACTTTAAGACATCACAAAAATAGAGTAAAACTTAGTTTTGCTTTAATGCCAGAACGTAGTAAAAACAAAAGGCTACTCCATTATTCAATGCTTCATTCCCCAAATAACACTACTTCTGAAAGTAACTAAATAATGTTCAGAGGGTAAATAAAATTTAATACATAATATTTAGGTAATATTCAGTAAGGTTTTTTTTTTTTTTTAAATTAATGCTAAGATTGAGAGGGGAAACACAGGCATATGGTATTTTAGAGAAAAACATGCACATACTATCAGCAGGATATCTCTTTACAAAAAATATAACCAAAAGAAAATTCTTTTCCTGTGAATAGCTGACACATCAGTAGCTTATTTTAAAAAAATTTAACATTTTCTAGTGCTTGCCTTTTATGAGAAAAATCGATAGACAGCTGGCCATAATTGCATGTTTTTGCCCCATGGCTTGTTTTTAAGCTGAAATATTTCCAGGAAGGAGTGAGAAACATAAGTAACTTATTGTGTAGAAATTTATGGTGAGCACATGCACTCTACCAGGAAGTCAGTAAACCTTTGGTTTTATTTTCTTTTTATTGGAATTAAATCCTCAACTTTAGCAAAATCGGTAAAATCGAATTTTTGTGGTTGCAACTTCTAAGAGTACTGTACCTTAAAAATTTTCATTATGCCCATTGTAGTATTTTTTTCTGAATGCCTGGAACATCTAGTTTTCATAGATATATAACACTTTCATATTCCATGACTAGAGTTTTCAAGAGAAAAAAAATCAATGACACCAATTTCTCGGTATTTTGAGGTGGCAGACAATCTTTAAGGACTTGTATATTTAAAAATAAGTGGAGTAGGCAGCTAAAAATGTGGTCTTTTCATGCCTCAATATCACCAATTCGTGTACCAAATTTGAAAAAAATCGGAGTTGGTCATGCAACCAACTTTTATTTTTTAGGCGAGTTGGTATGGAATCACTCACTCATATGGTATTAGAGAAAAACATGCATATACTATCAGCAGGATATCTCCTTATAAAAAAAAATAACCAGAAGTAAATTCTTTTCCGGTGAATAGCTGACACCTCAGCAGCTTATTTAAAAAAAATTAAATATTTTCTCGTGCTTGCCCTATATGAGAAAAATGGCTGACAAGTTGGCCAAAATTGCATGTTTTTGCCCTATGGCCTGTCTTTAAGCTGAAATATTTCCAAGAAGGAGTGAGAAACCCAAGTAATTTATTGTGTAGCAATTTATGGTGAACACATATACTCTACCAGAAAGTCAGTAAACCTTTGGTTTAATATTCCTTTTATTGGAATCAAATCCTCAATTTTAGCAAAATCGGGAAAATCGAATTTTGGTAGTTGCAACTTCTAAGAGTGCTGTACCTTAACAATTTTCATTATGAACATTGTAGTATTTTTTTTCTGAATTCCTGGAACATTTAATTTCCATAGATATCTAACACTTTCATATTGCATGAATAGAGTTTCCAAGCGAAAAAAATTAAAAAACATCTTCTCGGTATTTTGAGGTGGTGCACAAACTTTGAGGACATGTATATTTAAAAATAAGTTAAGTAGGTAGCTAAAAATTTGGACTTTTTCATGCCTCTATATCATCAATCTGTGTACCAAATTTGAAAAAAATCCGAGTTGGTCATGCGACCCCCATTAGGTGAGTTGGTATGGAATCACTCAATAGCGAATTCGACAGTTAGTATTCTTCAACAACAGCTATTAAAAAAAATTCTAATCATCACTTTATGGAATTGAATGATGATGTATGCAATGCTCTTTTTAACATAAGTAAGTTTTAAAATTAGTTTTGTTTACTTTTATAAAAGAAGGCATGAAAAATGCCCTTAAATTTACGTTTGAGGTTATAACTAAGAAAAAGCTTGTTCCGTTTCAGTGTATCTGTGTATTGGATCATTGCCTCATTCGATAGTACGGGCCGTCACAATTTGCAAACATCCTATATATTGAATGGAAAGTGAAGTTTTCTGTACTGGCCGCTTGGAACGCTTCTAATGGTTCTTTACCATGGAAAAATTTTTTTTAGTAGTCTTGACGACGAGAGTTTTAGAATGTTGTTGGTGTACATTTACCACGCTAACTTCAATCGCGTTAAGTATCGTGGATTGTGAAAGTATCTCGGGGATTATGGCGACTTGTTCTCTTAACAAGCTAAGTGAGTTTTATTGATTTAAAACTTGCAAAAAGTGTTGGTTAATAATATTGTGTGTAATTTTACTGGGAATAGTATTTTTCCGAACAAATAGTTTATTTTCATGAGATTAGAATACTCAATTTTGCACTATCGCCAAACTTGGCGATCAAATTTCTTTAATAGTTGCTAGTAATAATTTTTTTCATTATTTATTCATTATTAAAGTAAGAAACATTCTCACTTATTGTTGAATAGAATTCAAGTTTTTAAGCCTTCATTTCTCCTACTTAAGACTTTAACTTTCAAGAGAAATCCATCTTTAAAAATATCGGGAAATTGACTGTTGGAGTTCCATATGATGTATGTTACCTTTTCATAGACTATCATTCATTTTATATAGAATAGTTTTCCGTAAAAATTTTAAGCAAAATATCAAAGAATGAAATTTTTTAAAAAAATCAGTGAAAATATTCTCTACGCACGATTTTTTAAAGGTTTGTTGATTAGAATGTTTAGTTTGTATTCTGTGAATTGAATTTTGTTTGTTGAAATCTGTAGAATTCTTTTGCAAAAGTTTTAGTAAATGAGATAAATAATTATATTATTGTTATTACTGATAGGAATTATGGAAATGTAGACTCTTACGCAAATTCTTCAATTTGATTAGTCATTTCCTCATTATTATTTATCGTTTTAAAATTGAAGTCGTCGCCAAATGACATACTTATCTGCGTAAGATACCAAAAATATAACACGTTCAAGAATACTCTCGGCTAAATGAAATTCCTAGTGTATATTGTATCAATGAGAACTCAGGTACCGCCGTCAAGGGGTAACTAAAATTCTCATGCGGCGAAGGTACCACACTCATTGTGGTGCCTAAGAGATGGTACCAATTACTGGGGAACGCACTAGGTCTGCAATGGTTGACGACCAATATCGCAGCCCCATTGGAAAGAAAAAGAAAATACATGGTATATGCCAAGAGCGCCAACATTCATTATATGCGACAAATGGATTTGTGAAATCTTCCCCGTCGGCACATCGAGGAATGGCTCTCTTTCCATCATTTTTAGCGATTGTGACGGCCAGTATACATCGAGAGAGGCCATGATTGGATGTAAAAAAGGCACTATGTCCATATTTTTACGACCATTAATAAAAGCGTAAAATTCAAGAAAACATGAAAAATAACAATTGAACTTAGTGCATTGGAAGTAAAAAGCACTCTTTCACAAATGCTAAATTATTCAGGAGAACCAGCTGAATGATTCTTGTACAGATTTTTCTTAATTTTACACTATTATTGACGGTCTTAAAAATGGACGCAGTGACTCTTATCTCCGTTACAGATATGTTCTTGTCCGATGTTCTACTTTTATGCGAAGGCACTGGTTACTTTTCGCCATTTTCATGAAAGCTGCTACGAAACGAAAATTGGCTCTTACTTTTTATCAATTCCTTGAGCTCCGTCAGGCACTTTCGTCGATTTTCATCTGTTTCGTTTAGCTCTAATTCAGCTTTCTTCTTAAACTTCTCGGTAATAGTTGCAAATTCAAATGGCAGAACTTCCGCCTTGTTATTGGTTCGTTGCGCATCCATCATGTGCACATAATCAGCTGAAAAATTGAAGGATTAAAGGGAACTCTTTTACTTAGCAACATATGTTAATAACAACAGGAAATTAATTATTGCGCATAAGATATGCAGTGTGTGACAGAGAAAAAGCTGATGTTTCTGGGAAAAAACATAAAACCATTATTCGTTTAAAAAAAGAAAAAAAGTCAATTTGCAATGAAATGGCATCTGACAATTGGAAAACAGCATCTCCATCTCCATTTGGTCTTTGGTGTCATTCATGCATTTCTACAGGCGTTCTCAGAAATTGGTATGACTTGTGTCGCCATCAAACTGGATTTACCGTGTTCCCATTCAAAATATCACTGTTAAAAAACGTGGCCAATGTGAAATGTCGTTATTTCGAACTATATCTTCAACTACAAAATGTTTTATACTTGATGCAATAATTTTCTAATTTCCTTAGTTTTTATCAAGCATTTTATGTTTAGGTAGGCGATATAAGCTGATTTAGGATGATCAATCTTCAAAATTTAGAAGCTCTAACTTTTTGCGTTGGTGGTATTTAATCGGCGCTATTTTGAAACGGCAACATTTGTTCGCGATGTTCAGATCAGGCATCATTTTAAAATAGCAACAATTAGGAATAGCGATATCCTTGGGTGGACATTTTGGACATGTGTTAAACTGCGCTTTTTTCTAGGTGACATTTTGATTGGATACACGAACCCCATTCTGCAATTATTTCAATATAGGACGTCCCTTACAGAATTTCTTACGTATGAGCTAAGTTAGGGAATATAAGAGGATAGTGAATATCATTAAACTCGGAATTTAGGCGGTCTGGAAGATAGGGCTAATAACGACGACCACTGCGTAGGGGCGGTATAGCTGGTCGAAATTCAAATTTCTCTTTACCAAACGATTATTCATGCTAAGATCTGACGAATGTTTCCAAACTGATCAAGAGGGATTTTTCTATTTGGCTCTGTTCAAAGAATCCCGATGGGGGAAGAATTAAACGATTTCATTTGTTAAAATATTAGTAAGGAAAAGCAAGGTTGCTTCACCCTTATCGTACGACGATACTTTGGCTCTGTGTCAGTATACGAATTCTCCGCAAGAAAAAATGAATTTCCACAAGGTCAGGCATATTCTTGTCAGAGTTACACTGTAGAGCGTATCCCGGTCCGAGTCTCAGTAAAAACTTCGTTCCAGAGTCGTCACAGAGAAATGCGTACCAAAATAGGAACGCTAACCGAACTCGGCTATTGAGAGGTAACTCAAGTTAAATTAGTACATTTTCAGTGATTAGTAGCGTTCGCGTAGCCCCAGAGATGGGAGGCGAGAATATTCTTTTGAGAATATTCTCCTTTTGAAGCTGAAATTTGGAGAATAATCGAGAGTATTCTTTTTTCTTACAGATAAAATAAAAAAAAGCATATAAATCACACTTGTATATGAAATGTAGTCCATTTATTATATAAAACAGGTAATAATAAAATGACATTTAAGTATACTCACCATATAATAAATAATTAGTATTTTTTTTTTATCTCGAGAATATTCCCTGAGATGTGATTCTAACAGATTTTATTTTAACTGAACGAATGCTTTTAATTCTTTTTTTTTTTTTTTTGCTTTGAAACACAAACATTTAAAACAGATAAAGATTAAAAGATTTTAGTGTAAGCTTTATTTTACAAAAAACAAATACCAAACAATGAGAAAGAAATTCAAACTTCATTAAAGAAAAGCCGACAAAATTTTTCAACAAAATCAAAGCTTTTTTAAATTTTTTGAAACAAAATTTTATATAGTTGAAAATTAAAAATCATCTTCATGCTCTGAAGATGAGCTTTCATCCTCTTAAGTACACTCTGTGTCATCTGACTCTATCACATATATTTCTCTGAAACTCAGCGATTCTGCTTTGACTTCCTGGTTTTAAAAGCTTAATGTTATGGGCCACAAATTTCAATTTTCCGCTTCTTTCTGTAGATAGCCGATTTCTTTTTGCTGTATGTATTAGTCCATAAGTACTGAAGCTTTTAGATTTTAGAATATTAATTCATATGTAAAATGTTTAAAGTGCTTATTAATTATAGAAATATTGTCTAGTAGAATATTCTCCTTGATGAGAATATTCTCAAGAATATTCTCCTAAAGATTATTACCAAGAATTTTACAACTTTACGTAGCCCTAGTCGAGACTGTTTTTTGCTCACTATGTGTCTCTTGCAAAGGAGCACAGAAACCCACACTGTTAAAAATTTCCGTAGGAAAATAGTAAAATAACCATTTATTTGATTGGTATTTTACCATATTTAATTACAACAGTTGAATAACCATTAAAAAGATGGTACTCAAACCGCTGATTGCGAAAAAAATCGTTTATTCTCTGTTTCTACTTAAGAACGTTAAACGAACCGTAATTTTCAAGCGCTCAATAAGAATCGGGCGTCCATCTTGATTGCGAAACCTTACCTGTCGTACGCTGTTTTAAAATAGGAATACGGATTTATCAGTTAAAATCTGCATGCGTATAAAAAAAAAGAAGAAGAAAAAAAGGGGCTTAAGCAGTGGATACTAAATAGAAACGCATACACACGTAAATCAAAAATTGGAGACATCGGATTCCCAAACTGTTTGCGAATGAGCGAACCCATAATTTGAGCTGATGAAGCTTGTTTGTATTTTAATTTTTGCAGCAAATAAACTGATTTTCGTCAATATACAGAAAATTTAGACCAAAAATAAATTTAGATCCAATCAAAAACTGAAATCTTAATTTTAAGGCTGTTTGCCTGTTGAAAAAGAAGATTTGTTAATAAATAAACGTCCGCTTTACGTGATGATGGTGGCCGAGTGGATAGAGAGTAACTCTAGTACACCACGCATTCGGGGTTCGAGTCCTGCATGCTCGTTTATGGTTTCTACACCTCAAAGATTCTATGCCTCGAAATGGTTCAGAAACGGTGAAAATTTTGTTTTGAAACCATTTTTAAATGGTTATAAAACCATAAACTTTTATATTTACGGCTTTTTAATCGAGTTGATTGGAAATGGTTAGATCCCGTGAAGAAAGAAAAATGTTCCAAACCGTAAATTTAACGGTGAATTAGATGGACAGACTGCTGCCGGTCATTTAACCGTAATTTCATGATGAAATCTCTAACAGTGCACTGAAGGATAACGATACGTGGAAACAGCTTAACTGCTACCGATATTGAATTGCTAACCGATCTCACTACGAACTATAGTGGTAGATACCTCTGATCAGGGCCGGATTAAGACCCTTAGATGCCCCAAGCATTAAAATATTGTTGTGCCCTCGTTCACTTGCACATTAAAAAAGAATTAAAAAACTAGCGGTATAATCTTATAGAAAATGAAAACCAAACTTCTTAAAACACATTCCAAAACATGGACGCATACACGTTGATAAAATAAAATAACAAAAATGGCAATACATAAACAAGGAAATAAAACAGGAGCCCTGAAATTTTAACTGATTTTGTACTGTAATATAATCACAATATAATAACCCCTGTTTTTTTTTTAGAAATAAGTACTATTATGATATGATGACTTTAAATGTAAACTTCTTATTACTAATCAAATCATTAAATTTCAAATGAATAGTAATTTTAAATATGAATTTGCTACAAAATTCAAATTCCACAGGAGAAAATAAAAAGTGTATTATTGAAAAAAAAAAAAAAAACAAACAAACAAGATAACATATAAAGCACATAGCTACTTTAAAATATAAGCATAATCCTTTACATTTAATACTGATATTGCCCTTAAAAAATCTAAAGGTTATGAAAAAATGTCACTCACCGCTTTTTAAATTTCGATAATTATCTAAAACATATCTTGGTGAATTCAATTTTTAGAAGAATAAATATTACGATCAAATTAGTTAAATAAACTATAAATTAGAAGTATCTCTTTTTTGTTTGAAATTCAAAATATCAAAGTGAGAGTGATAAATTTACATTCAAAAATTCAAGAATTCAATTGATATTCAACTCCTTACTTGGAACCGGCAGACACAGGCTGAACTACTATCTAAGAGAAGTAGTTTTTCCCCGATCACGTACTGTCCGATGTGACAATAACAAATGATTAGAGCGACGCATGATAAGAGAATTTATCTTCATTTTGAAAGGATGAAAAATTTGTTACATAAGTTCCTCGACGAACTTATGATTTTAAAAGTGCGCGTTTGGAAACATAGTTTCTTAAGCAGCTTAAATTATTCCATTTAATGTGAGATATCAAAGCATCGCACAACTACAAGGAAGAAAATAACTTGCAATTGCTAAAAATACATTATTTAAAATTTTAAACAATACCACCTGTTTGTAATTCTTGTTAAAATAAAAACTTTTGTTGTGAATTCTTTTTCTTCATGACGTTTGAAATCTTAATCTACATAATTCAAGGTGAAGCCAAAAAAAAAAAAAAAAACATGCGTACGCATACGAATGGTAAAGGCGATATATTTTTTAAAATAAGGAAAATTATTTATTTATTCATCTTTTGTTTAAGAAGTTGATAAAATATATAGATATTTTCCAAATAATGTTACAAAGTTAAAACATGCCTTTGCCCTTTTCTAACCGGCTTCCCGAATGAGGAGAATATATATTCATTAGTCTGTATGCCCCCCCCCCCCCATAACTTCTCACCGGATGAACCGGTTTTCATTATTCTTTTTTTAATGGATTGAGGTTGGTTTCCCATAGGTGTCGTGCAATCGTTTGACCATAATCGATAATTAGAAAAAAAATATGGATGTCTTTTTCTTTTAAATAGGGTAATCATATGAAACATGTATTTACACTAAAAATAATAAAATAACATCAAAAAAGAAATTGAAAAAAAAATAGAACCGACCTCAAAATAAAAATTGTGCTAAAATGTGAAAAATAAATTAATTCTTTAAACAATATCGATACGACTTTTAAACATAATTTTTGAAGTCGGTGCAAAATTATGATAGATTAAATCCGTTGTAATCAGGCATCAATTCTAACTGTAAATAGCTCAGAGTTTGCAACAGTTTCAGTGTAAAGTAACGCATGGCGTTGCTTTACATCTTTACATTATTGGACTGTCATAAATTTTAGATAATTAGACTGTCCTAATTTTGCGCCGGTTTCAGAAATTATGCTTAAGAGTCATACCGATTTTTTTTGAAGAATAAAGTTATTTTTCACTTTTTGCCACCATGGGCATGAGCTTTTCACGTGTATTTAAAATCTTATACCGCCGTTTCATCGTTTAAACGTCAGTAATGCAATTTCTGAGAGAAGTAGTACCTTGAACTTTAATTAAGGTTTTATTCCAGAGATGGCGTTAGCTAAATTTCATATAGTACCTGCATAAAATTGACGAATTTGTTTTTCCGCTCTTGTTTTTACATCCAAAAGAATAATACAAAGATCTTTGTTGCAAAAATATATTACTGATTTAAACTTCAAAATATATGTAGATGTCAAATATGTAATTAAAAAAGCAAATGCATTTTTTGAAGCGAGCTAAAAATTTTGAGCAGTCAAAGTGTTAATTCAAAAATAAACATTGAACAATTAGTTATTGACTAGTAAATTAATAACAGTGCTCTGAATCATGCCAAATTAGGGTAGAATGACAAATCAAAATGCAGATAAAAGAATCTGTCCGGGGCAAAAGTTGTCTTTGAAGCATACTAGCAAGCATGCAACATTTTTCCATTTGCAAACTGATTATTTCCGGTTCTCAAGACACTTAAATATGTGTTAAAACCGATATTTATGCAAATTTTGGATTAAAAATGATGAATAAAAAAATGGCCGAAAGAATTTATTTTACAGGAAAAAACGGATAGTCCTAAGTATTCGGCCAAATTTATGAACATTTACACACAGGATGCGTTTAAAAAGTACAGTAATTTTTTACAGGGTGTAAAATGGCACAGAATTAAAGCAAAAAAAAAAAAACTTTTCCCCAATTAATTGCTCTGAAGAAGAAATAAAGATTAAATAAAATGATTGCAGCAACTAAAAAAGTTTAACCCGTAAATGATAATATTCGTCTGTGAGACGGATATGGTTTAGTTTTTTAATTTTTAAAACATTGGAAAGTTGTCGTAGACAGCAAACAAACACATTTAAGTTTATGAACCAACTGAAGATAACTCGAAGGAGAAGCCTTCAAACCTTCAATTATGCCACCTAACGTTAAAAAACTAAACCATATCCGTCCCTCACAGTCGAATACTACCATTTACGAGTTAAAGGTATTTGTTTGAGCGTTTGAGGTATATAATTTTAAAGGTACATGAAATGACTACGGAAAAACATCTTTGTTCAGTAAATTTAATTCTTTAATGAGTTTGTTTACCCCTTCCCCTAATTTACGATGAGTACAATGACTGACAATTATTTGCGCAGTTTTAGCCTGCTTTCACGTAAAAAATTACTAAACAAAAAAGAAAAAAAAAAAAAAAAAGAGACAAAAAATGAACAAAAGTTTTTTAAAATGATTTGCAAAAATATCGCTAAAAAAAGTCAAAAAAAAAATTAAAATAGTCAAATAAATAACGAAAAATAAAAAAAAATTGAAGCAGGGTTTTCAGCTGGGGAAAAATCATGTCCCCGCTTTATCCAAAATGCTTCATTTTTCATCCGAAAGAGCTGGAGATGATTTTTTAATTAATTAATTATTTTTACCAACGATTACAAATGAAAATTAATTAATTAATCTATTTAATGATGGAGTAGAAAGATTGAATGCTTTATGTATTCTGTTTAAAATAAAGAACCTTTCGATAGGTTTTGTAAAATGGGTTTTACTTGATTAATTAATTTTCTTTCAAAAGATTTGTTTTGTTTCTAGTAAATTAACATTTTAGAGGTATAGTCGAAATAACTTTTTATTTAAAGTAAACGAGAGTAAGATCTAGATAGTTTTACAACATCGATGTCAATACACATGAAAGTAGGCTCGATTAATTCTGGACGAACTTCTTCTTTCATATCGCATCTATTAACTTTAAGCGAAACGAAAACAGCACGAAATGACTTTGATAAAGTGATACGTTACCTGTCAGAACATTGTTCTAAAAATGAGGAGCGATTTGAATAAGTGGAGTCTTTCAGTTCATAATTCATTCAAATGAAATAGAGATACGAACTAATGGTCCCGTTTCAGCATCGACGGCTGTTTATTACGTCATCCGCTTGCGCGTAATCCGTTAAGGCGATCTGGAGTCAGCTATCTAGATGGCCTTGACTCGAAATGTTTCAGCTTTTTGCTATATAAATAGTGGTGATGCCGACTCGCTCGTAAATATTAATGAATGCCCAAGGTCGTATATAAAATTCTAAACAGGAAAGTGTTTATTTAATTTAGGGAAAAAAGTTACTTCTCGGAAGAACAGAATAAACTCCGATAAGCACTAATGAGGAACTTGTTAAAAGAAAATAATATTTAAAAATAACATCTGGAAATAATTCTCAGTTAGAAAAAAAAAGGTGGAAGGAAAACAATACACAGTCTGAAGAAATGTAAATGGTTGAAGTTGCGTGACTATTTCTTTAACCTAATTTCCCGCGAAAGTAAAAGGGCAATTCCATTAGTGACAGAATGACATTTTTGATGAAAAACACAAGGTTAAATGATTGCAATTAAAAGTGAATTCCAGCTAACTTAAAACCAATTGGAAAAAAAAAATCGCAAAAATTATTTAAAACATTTCCCTAATTGTTATATTTTTTTGGAAAGATTGAAGCTTCATAAATCAGGGTAGAACTGAAACTGTTCCGAAAAATCAGACATTGAGTGGTATAAGGCAAATGAACCCCCCAGTACCTGTGTCAGCTCAAGGATTATTTACATTTCCTGCAGATGCAATCCATTTTCGTTTAATGCTACCTATAATGTGTTAAATTCCTTTTGCAACGTATTGTATGAATTAAAATAACATCTTACATTAATTATTGCTTTATTCTTAGTCAAAGTGATTTTTTTTAACTTTATAATTATAAAGCTATGAAAATCATTTATAACTACACGATCAATTTTTGAATCTTAAAACACATTTAATGTGACTTTTGTGATTCCATTATAGTTCACAAGAAGTAAAGTTATTACAGATTCAAAGCAGAAATAACATGCCTGTCGTAGAACGTAACATCCGTCACATCCAGTAACGTTTGTTACACGATATATTTAATGTTTTATAGTAGCAAAATATGACTGAATTTTTATTTGAAGGTTCTGTGTTAAATTGCCTGCATGTCTTGTAATGTTTTTTTTAAAAATTACTTAAAGAAATGTACATAATAAATTCACTGACTTTTACAACTAATGATATTATAATGTAAATGATATTCCATTTTATGTAATATCCGCGACACAGCCAGAAGAATTTTATTTTTTGCTACCTCAAAAAAACATAATGTAAATTTTCAAATATATAGTTTATCTTTAGCGTTAGTTTTATTTAAAAAAAAAAAAAACTAATTTTGATTGTGAAACATTTGTATGCCCTTTATGATATGTTTTACATTTATTTTTGTGTATGTATATATCGTCCGGTATTATGGAATTCACCTAAAGTTATTTTCCATCAAAAAATTGACATTTTCTTTTCTTTGCTTCAAGAGGCACGTACTCCTCCCAAAGGGAAAAAAGAAATTTAACTGTCCCATTAAATGATTTTAAATAATTTTTTGATTACACAAATGCAATTTCTAAACTACTGTCTTAAAAACATTAAAAATTATTTGGACAAAATCCTTTTTATTAATTATAGTCACTGGGTTAAATAATGACCTTTGGTCCTGCCTTCCGGGCAAAAATTTAATGCGTCAACATTTTAATAAAATTAAACAACTGAATTATGTCCCTTAGACTATCCTATGCTGGAGACTGTACCATTACATACTGAGTCTTTTAAATTTAGAAAAATATAAATCTGAAAGTCCATTTACTAACATAGTCCGAGGGTTATACTCCTTCTGACAATGTTTCAAACTAATGCGGCTCATTATTATGGCATTTGATAAATTATTTGTACTGTTACGTGTTTAATTAGCTTAAAACATTTGAAAAACATTTTCCTTCAAAGTATATTAGTGTACAATATTTCTCTACTTCTAGGTTAATCTGTTTTAACCTCTTGCAATCCTCGGTACCCAATCGGATACTTTTTTAAATGCTGTTTATTTAACTAGTGTTTCTGGAGATTTGAAAACTAAAACCCCCAATTCCTTTTGAAGTCTATCAACAGATGGTTTACCTGGTTTTAAAAATGGAAATTGGGTACTAATTATAAAATTAACCTAATTGTTAATTAAAATTTACGAAATTTCTTTTTTACCTTTTTAATATTTATAATAAATTTTAAATCGGAGAACCATAAAATGGAGCCAAAATTGTCTGTGCTTACTTCCGGCGTCTCAAGAGGTGAAGTGACCCTAAAAACGTAAGAACATTATTATGACATCTTTATCATGAGCCATTTTATGAAGTAATACCACTTTTCACTCCCCTGTGTCCCCTCCAGAAGTTATTCCTGGATTTAGGGCTCTACCACGAACGGTTCGGAAAAGTTTCGAATCGGTAATTTTCCGGCTTCGGAACTTTGCTATTCCGGAACCGAACAAACCGTTAACTCAATCTCGGAAAAGTGATTAACAGCTGGCTTCGGGTTTCCGGGGGTGACATCTCTTCAGCCAATCAGAGAACGATTTCAAATTTGCTTATATATTACAATAACCCTTGCTTTCGTCCGCCATTGTTGTGTACAGCAGATTTCAATATGCTTTGCAATACGTTTAAAGAAAGCTGGTAGGATTAAAGACTATAAGAAGTGGTATGGAAGATGCAACTAACAAAAAATTGGTTCTTTGTTGGTATTTTAATGAGTATTTTTAAATAAGTTACAGTGGCGGATCCAGAGGGGGGGGGGGGGGGGCACGGGGGCCCGTGCCCCCTCTAGATGCTTTAGGTAAGGACTAGAAAGAATTGACTTTCTTTTCTTCCTTTACGCTAAAAACGAGGAAAAAGAAACTATTTTGCAGATGGAGCTATAAAACTTCTATTCTATGTGACTTCTATTCTTTCAATTCTATGTGACAAACTGAGATAACCGGGTAATTGCTAAGACAGAAAGAAGCAGACACCTGCAAAATCACTTAGACAGTTGATTTATGCTCACGTTAAATCTTCAATAGACTTGAAGAAGACTCCATTTGACCCCCCCCCCCCCTAAATTTTCGCGAAAAAGAAGTTATTGGTGATTTTGCGAGCTGAAAATTTCGCGAATTATATATGAACAAAACCAAAAGTTAAAAAAAAGTGCTCAAGAAAATAAGTGCTTTCACAGTATATATTCCTTTATTATATATGTCCAGTTTAAAAAAAAAAATGTGTTTTTTTTGTATTTAATTAGGGAATAATTAATTAAAATTTTATTGATAATTTAAATTTAATAAATCAATTAAGTTTAATTAAATAATTGATTAAATTATATTTGGAAATTAAACCGGATCACAGTTTCTGGAGTTGTGTCCCCCCCCCCCCTTCTATTTTGTTTTTAAGCTGAAACCACGCACATCAGCCACATTGTGCCCCCCCCCCCCCAGAATTTTTTTCTGGATCCGCCACTGATAAGTTATCATTACTTTGCGTTCTGTTACTAACAGAACAGCTAACAAAACAGTCGTTCTGCTAACAGCAGAACGGCTTTGCTTGAATGTCATCAAAATCCTCTAAACCAGCGTTTCCCAACAGGTGGTTCGCGAACCCCCAGGGGTTCGCGCGGTGCAGAAAGGGGGTTCGCGAAAACAATATTGCAATGGCGGAATTTTTTTATCACTAACGTAAAAGAAAAAAATAAATAATAAATTGGCATACGTGGTTAGGAAGGAGAAGAAAAGTAGTGAATTCTGGCGTAGGAAGCATACATACAAAATTAGAAGTGCACTTATTTCTACTTAGCCTGATTTCTAATTTGGATCACAATCAAATTTATCATTTCTGTAATAATCTGGATCACAAATTGGCGCCGAAAGATATACATTGATTTATTTTTAGTTTTAGAACGTATTTTTCTCTTACCATTTCCCCCTTTTTCCTCGCAAGCGCGAAGAACGTGTCAGAAATATGAAAATTAACAGAAAATGTAATATTTTGCATTATCTTAGATAAATTTCTCACTATACAGACATTTTATTATTTTGTTAACCGTTACTAATGACTACAGAAAGGGGTTCGCCATTTTTTTTCGGATCTTAGAAGGGGTTCGCAAGGGTAAAAATGTTGGGAAACACTGCTCTAAACGTTCGCGAAGAGTGTTTTAATTTTTAATATGTTATCGAATAAATATTCCATTAGTTAAAAATCATTATGTATGTATTTGAACTTTAAGGAATGATAAGCGTTCCTTTTTTGATGAATAAACAGGTCTTTCTATTCTTTAAAAAATTGCTTCCAGATTTGGCGATAAATCATGGGTTACCGTAAAGTAAAGTTTAGCCGAATGCTGCAAATCTTTTTTTTTTTTTTTGCAGTTAAATATTTTTGATTTTGATAACTTTTTTTATGAAAAATTTATAGAGAATTTTTGAACATCGACTTTCAGATATATTTACAATATGTATATGACAGTGAAAAAAAGATAACGCTCGACTCATGAGATCAAATGATTATTATTTATTTATTTTTTCCCGATTGAAAAATTCATGTAAAGAACAAAACAAATCTCCATTATTTGGAATTGCAAAATACTGAACTAGATGCATGATTTCCTTTCGTTTACTGTGTGTTTATATATTTTGTTGTTTTTTGCTTGTAATATGAATCGAATACATACCCTTTACCCGCCCTCCCTCCTGGAAAAAGCACTTGCCCGATCGCTTTGCATTAATTGTACTCGTGTTGTTACATTTCTCATATGGCTAAAACTAATATTGATCTCAATATAAAATAACTTAGTTAAACTGTATAATTGTTTACTAAATGCAACCATGTTGGTGAAGTTTTAAATAATGACAGCAAGTATATAATAGAAGCGTACACACACACATATACATACAGATATATATATATATATATATATATATATTATGGATATAAATATAAGATGACTTTGCTACTTATTCAAATTATAATCAGGTCTAATATGAATTAAAATTTGGGCTTTTGAAATACTCCAATAAAAGTGCAATGCAAACTTTGTGGATCAAAAATTATTTTTTGCTAAAATACATTATCTGAAAAAATGCAAGAATTGTAATGTATAAATTTATTTATGTCTTGTAAACTAATTTTACTCCCCTATTGGAGCATTTTGATAAAAATTTTATTTTTATTTGAAATTTGCATCAAGAAAAAACTCCTTAAAGTTATTTTTTTTTTATTCATTAAAAAATTCGTTTTGTTTTTTTCTACCTTGCAAATATAATTAACTCATTATTGTACGCAAATGTGTTACCATTTTATTTTGCTGTGTTTGGTGAATGCAAATTCAGATTATGAACAACACAAATTTCGTAATTTTGGGGTATCTTTCTAATGTGTTCTGTGTGTCTGCACATAATTTACCGACCACTTGTTCATATCAACTAACTGGCATTTTTTATTGAGTTGAGCCATTAAAAGATATTATTTCACCGGAAAACCGCTATTTGTTGATTGCACTATGCCGTCACTTGAACTGATAGCTTTTAGTTTGATTGACAACAGTCTATTCATCAACAGTTTGTTGCTATCGTCTGTTGCTGTTGCCCTTACTTTGAATGTACCGTTAACAAAAAGAATATACTTTCCATCATTCTCTATATCTTAAAATATCGAAAATGGAAACCGATACACAACTAGAAAATTTACCAGAAGATGTTAAAAGAACTACTAGAAGTTTCGGTAACCTTGGTACATAAAATAAAATATAATAGTTTAATGTATATATATTTAGCAAATTTAAAAGGTAAAATATTTAGAAATAACTGCAAATTAAAACAAAACCCAATATAACAAATGGAACAAAAAACAAAAAAATTTAGATTAAAGCAAAAAATATGTAAATTAATAAGAGGGAATGAATGAAATCCGTTTCCTTATTTTTTATATTAACGACTAAAATCTGTTTAAAAAAATCTCTCCAAATTGAAGATATAAAGTAAAAGAACAGAGATTTTAAATATACGTTAAACAATAAAAATATTTAAAAAAAAACGGCGAATTTATTAAAATTATGCACAAAAAAATTAGATGAATAGCATAATCAATAGAAAAATATATGGGAATGTTGAATAAATCTATAATAAAACTGATGTTTGAAAAATGTAATTTTTACAGCAAAGATTTTTTAACTATTTTTTTTTCAAATGTATTTCTTATCTATGCTCGAGGCTCCAAATGTGAGGTCTTTTAATTCTTCAATGAGCTCTTCATTTATGTATTATTCACAGGAATTCAGAATCGGTCATTTTAATTTATAAAAACTGGTAATTCTTCCCAAAATTCGGCTCTCTTCTTGATCGCAGATATCTAAAAGAATTGCATTTCGGTTTCGGAACTGAAATACGGGGACCTCTTTCCGAAGTGGTAAATTTCAGTCGATTCCGGTAGCTATTACCGGAGGCAGCGCGTCATGAGACACGTGAGCCCTTTATTCCGAGAGTGGTCAGTCGATTCCGGGAGCAAATTACCGGAGGCAGACCAATTCCGATGGCCTCTTGGTAAGCAGGAAAGATAACGTCATGAGTCACGTGAGCGCTTCAATTCCGAGAGTGAACGGCTTTCCGAACCCTTCGTGGTAGAACCCCAGCTCCTGAAAAGAAAAGGAATTCATAGAAAATAAAGAAAAGTTGAGAAGATTCCTGAAGGTTCGAAGAAAAGTTGATTGAACTTCCATCAATCATAAACAATTAACTGTCTTTTGCTTGATCTGACTGCACTTATGTTGTTTCATTAGTCGTATTGTTTTATCATTGGAGAAAAATGCCAGCGCTGCTCTTCGTGAATTTCCACGGTTGAAAAATAATCGCCTTCGGCGAGAAGAGTCCCGTACTCATGAGACCGAGAGAGCCACCCTCTCTCTAACACCTCCAAGGGTCAACTGCCCCCTTCTTCAACTGCACTGTAAAACGTTTTGGTGTTACTGAGCACCCTTTTCGGTGTTCGGTTGGTGTAGAAAATTATTTCTTTTTTGATGTATATTAATTTTTTTAAGTGTCTGTCTAAAAAAATACAGACAGCAGAATGTTCTTTAGAATATGATGTTCCTTAGCTCATCTAATCATCAAAAATTCATTACGATTGTTCATTTATCCTACTTTCATAGAAATAAGAAATCGCAATGAAATTTCGATACGTAATGGAGTTAACCAATTTCATGTGCTAAGAAACGTTATACTGTCTACATTTTTTTAGACAGACACATAAAAAAATAAAGTATATAAAAATGAATAATTTTCAACTTTACACCAACTGAACACCAAAAATCGAGTTCAATAACACCAAAAATGATGGCAACTAAAACGCAAAATGTTTACAATATTCAGCTTTTTCCTTATACTTCATTGTTCGTATATTTTCGTTCATAAGGCTGTCTAGTCCGGCCGATATATGACAAAAATTGGCCGAATTGTGCCTTTAATGATAGAAGCATAAAACTTGGGGTACATGTACTACACATATTAAGATTTAAGGGGAATTGAACGCTCCAAATGTAGCGAATTCTGACATCTAGATGGCGCTGCAATCAAAGCTAATTTGGGGATTTTTTGTTTTGGTTTAAATTCCCTGATTTGGTTTTCCCCACACACACTCCCTTTTTTCCCTGTTCGCACCCCTAATAGCTTTCTTTCCTCTGGGGCATTCTTTATTATCTTCCTCCACTGGCGTACAATTGATTCGCATACATCCGGTCAAGGAGGCTTCAAAAATTTGACATCTGGTTTTGATTTTTGTTAGAATGTTTCAAAGGAAATATGGGGTTACAAGAGCGAAACGTAGCAGTGTCTGTTTTGCTTGTTCGTTTGCAATGTTAGTTTCTTTAAATGTTTTTAAAGTAACTTGATTTTAAACTTTAATTCAATTTAATGTCTGAAGTTCTTAAAAATTCCACTCCCACCCCTTAATGTAGGTATTCTCGACCGGTTCATATATGAACCGGTTAATTAATATATTAATTTTAACAAGGGAAAAAAACCCCGCAGTTCGCAGTAGTACATCATGGGATGAACTGAATATGTATTTAATTAATTCAATTAACGTATGCGTTAAGCAGATGTGCATGAACAAATATTAGTAGAATGAATTTCTCTAAGTTTGCTTAAAGAAATTGCGATACGTAATTTATTTAATACTAACAAACGAAAATCGTATTTATTAAATGTTTGGACATTTAGTGAATAAATTTCAATTGAACGAAATTCCGTCTTGCTGCGTCAACTGAGCAACTGCGCCATTGGCATTTTTAGGAAATGGGGGGTCTTACTGAGGGGAAGGCGCGCTATCGCGCTTTGGGGGGGGGGGAGCTGTCTTTTACGGACATAATCAGAAGATTTTTTCTTTTTTAGCATTCAACTTTCCTTTTACTTTATTCTGCTTTTCGCACTCGCTTGTTGGTGTGTTAAAGGGACATTAAGTGCAAAATTGATCTTACACTGACGGACAAAGAGCTCATGCTTAGAAAGTGATTTTTCACAGAAGTATGATTAACACACTATGAAAATGCGCGTTTATAGAAAACAACAAGAATAGAAAAACCATCCCAAAGTCTTAATTTCAGATTAGACGGAAGAAGCAAATATACTAAATAACAAAATGGCTATGATATATCTGCTGTAAACGTTGGCCGTTAGGAGATAAAAAATAAAGGGAGTATGAGTTTGGTAGCGCCTTCATTGTTCTTATAAACATATACAAATTATGTATATGATATATGAGCGTATGCACGTATATATAGCATATATAGTTATTATATGTAATTTATCGTTAATATATATATATTATCTACATAAATATGAACAAGTCCAGCTTCTAGTATAGAAAGGCCTCATTGTCAGAATATGAGCAAACAATTCGGGAGAATCGCGCTATATGTGCTTAAAAAAGACAATTAACAAATTATCAATATGAACTTGATCATAAGTATTTTATGGCATAAAAAAGGGGAGTTCAGGGAATCTCCACAAAAAATTTTAGAAATTCAAATTCGAAAAACGCAATTTTATACGATCTTTGATGCCATTAGGAGCTGGGGGGGGGGGGGGGGGGGGGGTCTCTCTTTGGTGACGTCGAAAAAAATTGCAGCACTCAGAATTTTATTCTCCTTTTCGGAAATTCGTAATGACATCATCCATTGATGCTGTTAGACCAAGAGGAGGGTTTCAAGGCTATTTTCAAGGGATAAAACTCACATATGGCAATCTTAGGTGACGTTAAAAGACAGTTGAAATTTTTCTAATATGAAGTTCTAAAAATACAACTTTAATGATTTTCGAGGATGTGAAGGGGAGGGGCGGAAGGTGCTTCGGGGGATCCCCCTTAGAATTTTTTTAAAACTGAAAATACTGAATAAAAAATATGTTAATATAGAAATATAAAACTCTCGGCGGATCGACTGAAATTATCATGTTTACTACTTTTTTTTTTCACACTTAGGCTTGCATTGTGTTTTTATAATGAATTGAATACTTTTTTTTCGACTAAAAGAAAGGTTTGAAACGCACATTTTGGCGGCGCACAGTGGAGTATTTCTGTGAAAATCCTGGCCAAAAATATTTTCACGTGTTTTTAAGTTGAAGCAACTGTTGTTGAGCGTTCATTATTTTTTTTTTTTTTTGAAAATTATTGCTGTTAAAAATGTTTTTTAAAAAAACATCTAAAAAGTACGGTTAAATTTATAGGAACTTTATTACGCGTTTTCTTCTACCCGTTATTTTACTCATTTATTGTATTTCGATTTCTCATATTATATCAAAAATGCGCATAATACATGTATATAATTTTTTGTATTGCTCCTTCTAAATGGAATGCTTAAAAATCTATCTTTTTTAAGTAAAGTAAAATTTCAAAGCTTCGACTTGTATATCTTTGTTCTATCATTACCATTACGTAGAACAAATTCCAATAACGGAAAACGCTTCCTCCACATTTATTTCAATTCTAGATCCTTTCGCTCAAAAGGCAAAGAAGGAAGCAAAAGTAAAGCGTCTTGTCCATTGCCTGGAAACTCCTGCTAACGTAAACTGTAGTAAATCAACCCCCGTTAATCACTTTTTGCCTAAAGGATGACAGTTGATTGATGCCACATTCTGCAATAGTCCCTTTTTTCGTCCAAAATCCCTACCAATCCAGAGGGCGCTGCAAAGCAGTGAATAAATTCTCATTTTTTTTTGCGATAAATCTACTGTTTTTGTTTTAAAGTTTCCAGCTGAAATATTGGACGGAATGAAGTTCTGTTTGTGGATTTAGACGCTAAACTGTGTAAATTTCGTCTATTACTTTCATTTTTTTAAATATTTTAGTTAAGACGTATTTGAGAGCGTTTTAAAGTTAGCAACGCAAGTATTTTTCTCATTTTTGAAAAAGTTTTACTCCTTACTTCAAAATTCGAAAGACAAAGATAAAAAGCTTTCTTTGGTGCTTCATATGCAAAAAACCGCATGAGGATAATCCAAAAAATAAACCTAGGAGATGTGGAAAACCCGCTCCGCAGAGATAACATGGGAGACGAACATTGCCGGAGGCCTGTTGCGATTTCCCTTAATTTTAGATAGGTGGACATCGCAGATTTTGCCTATTTCATTAATGGCGGGCATTCAAAATGGCGGCCTATTGATTCGTTATGTGCGCTCGCTTGAAGTTTCTTTGATTATATTAAATGATCAGTTATGAAAAAAATGACAGGTAATAATTGTTTCATACATGTAGTGTGCCATTTATATTAATATACCATATTTTATTTATGATATTCATACTTTTATTCTACTTAAGACCTGATTATTTAATGAAATTACTAATACTACGTTGCCTGAATTGCATTGCATAAATACACTAATCGATAAATTGGTAGTATATTATAAATAGATAAATGCATAATATATATATTACACTGAAAATATTTGCCCCAAAATAAATGAAAATCTCTTTGAAATCATGTATCTGGAATCTAACGTAAAATTACAGAGAACTATAAACAGGAAACTGCAAATTCCTTAAAATAGGAATTTACAGAGAACCCTATGTACAAAATGATGGTAATGAGCCGCAGTAGTGACACCATCTAAGAGTGATTTGAGTTAGTATTTCTGGTACACAAAGTCAAAGGTGAGTTCAGTTGGTACCACACTAACTTAGGCCCTTCGGCCAAGACTGGCAGCCAAGGGCGCTGCTGCTTACTAGAGCTAGGAAAAAAACCGCACGGTATATAATATACTTACAATATATAATGTATTTCTTGACAATTTATAAAATGGTAGTCGCAGATCTCAAGTGCTCAGCTTTACATAACTTAACAGATCTTTCTCAGTAATTGTACACAGTGCGGAAAAACAAGAATTTTATTGAGAAACTGTTATCAAGAAATTTAATTATTTCATTTGAAGCAAGTTCTTAAAGTGTAGGCAATAAGTTAAATTACAAATATATCAGCAATTACAAAAAGCACCACAAGCATACATAGCAGTCTTCCAGCATTGACACTTGTGCGTGCAGCCACATAGAACCCGTTCTTTGAAGACTTGTGAAGCCTCTAGTGAGGTTGTCCAGAATATTTCCTAGGGACCTTCAACTTTATTCTTCCAACTCCAGTCACCTGGTGAAGGAATCACTGGGGTTGAGGCCATCCTTTTTACCCAGGAGTAATCAGCCGGTAGACGGCTCTTTTTAAGCTTTGAATGATCGCACCTTGTGAAGGAGGAAATCTGGAGGAGGAAGACTGTCAATAGCTCTGCATTGACAAGTAAATAGGTGTTTTCTTGCATCATTCACTCATTAATCACTACTAGTTTCGTCATAAAGCAGAACTACAAATCTTTGAAACGGTTTTATCATACCTTGTATTTTCTGTTGAGTTGGTCTATCAGCCAAGGAACAAAAAGTACCAATGATGTGTTGATATGTAATCCGGATGTTCCTAGTGGTCTTTCTTCGTCTTCCGTCAAAGAAGGATTCAGTGTCACACCCAGTTATTGCATTGAACAATTATAATGCAACCCATCCACCACCACTCAAATAGCTTTCAAAGTCATGTACAGCGAAAATTCGATATTTCTTCCCCACTTCAAGTACCACCCAGAGTTCCTCAATGTTTAGGCGTTCTCCCGATGAGATGGCAATAACTAAAAATTCAGTATCCACGTTGCATATTTCGGTTTGGTATACCCATGCTGCAAAGAATCTCATAAATGATGTATAATTCGAGTTTCATCTTTTTTGGAGGTGCATGGAGTCAACCGTGCGACATCTTGACGATTTATAACGAGCACATCGCTGCCAATTAGGATAATTACTTGCTTGTCTGCAGAATTAGTTACTAAAGCTGTAGCCAGGGAAGATAACATTTCAGACTTATTTTCATCAACTCGGAGAAATTTTTCCCAGTTTGTAGGAAGTGGACTACTTCCTTAAACAAGCATTCGAGCACTTTTTCCTCTTTTGCTGCGTGGGTCACTCTTCCAGCTGTCATGCAGATACACATCCCAGTTTATGTGTATCCTTCTTTACACATTTAAGATGAGGTTTGACATAGGGTATGAATATAGTTATTAGCATAATCTTCAAATGATTTTGCTAATCCTGGTCGCAGCATATTGACAATTGTAGCACCATCAATGAATATAATTTTTGCTGTTGACTTGAAAGTACTAGTAGACGCTATTCAAGACAAATCCCCGGTGCTTAGCTCCCTGACATCGACAGAGGATAAGCTTGGTTTTCGTGTCAAAAAAAATGCATCCATTACGCATCTGCAAAACATAAGAATTGAAGCATTGCCATTACGCATCTGTGATTCAATATACAATTTATTGAACAACGAACATTCCTCCTTCAATGATGTTACCTGTAACTGTTTGTTAGACTTTTTTCGAACTGGAGGTCAGCTGAACGACTGAATGCTGAGGTGTAAGTTATTCCACTTTACAGCAGCCAAAATCAGTTTCGCTTTATTAATACTTCTTCAGCTGTTTAACTAAAGTTCTTTCAATGCGAAACAATATGTCTGCAAGTGTTATATCAACAATATTTCTGCTCTCAAGAGCAAGAAGATCAGTGCTCTTATCACTGGATGGGTTTCTCAGATGATGCATGACACGAGTGTGACACTTGACATGTTTTGCAAAAGCCATCTGTGATTGCTTAGTAGCTTTGCGATGGCGACGATCTTTTCCCTTCTTCTCTGCCACGATGCAATTAAATTATTCAATTAAATGGTCCGTCTCAGGTTCAGATACCATCCAACGATGCAGAGTCTTTGAGTTTCCTGTTAGACCTACAGATACTCATCACCTTTGACTGATGCGTTGTTTTGTTCTTGAGACTGATAAATAGCAATAACAAAAAATTCCCCTTCTAGATTTTTGTGAGAAATTTTTCTCTTGTGAATTCTGCACAGGTTAGGTTGGTAACTGCTGCTCCGAAGGGATGGTCTAAAATCCGGTGCTTCAATCACCAGGTGACTAGGGTTGGAAGAATAAAGTTGAAGGTCCCTGGGAAATATTCTGGACAACCTCACTAGAGGCTTCACAAGTCTGCAGAGAACGGGTTCTATGTGGCTGCACGCACAAGAGTCAATGCTGGAAGACTTCTCTGTATGCTTGTGGTACTTTTTTGTAATTAGTGATATATTTGTAATCTAACTTATTGACTACACTTTAAGAACTTGTTTCAAATGAAATAATTAAATTTCTTGATAACAGTTTCTCAATAAAATTCTTGTTTTTCCGCACTGTGTACAATTACTGAGAAAGATCTGTTAAGTTATGTAAAGCTGAACACTTGAGATCTTCGACTACCATTTTATTCATTGTCAAGAAATACATTATGTATTGTAGGTATATTATATTCCGTGATGTTTATTAGCAGCTCTAGTAAGCAGCAGCGCCCTCGGCGGCCAGTCTTGGCCGAAGGGCCTAAGTTAGTGTGGGGTCAACTGAACTCACCTTTGAGTTTGTGTACCAGAAATACTAACTGAAATCACTCTTGGATGGTGCCACTACTGCGGCTCATTACAATCTATTTGCACATAATGTTCTCTGTAAATTTCTATTTTAAAGAGTTTGAAGTTTCCTGTTTATAGTTCTCCGTAATTATACGTTAGATTCTAGATACATGATTTCAAAGAGATTTTCATGTATTTTCGGGCAAATATTTTCAGTGTATTATATATATTATGCATTCAACTGTTTATAATATATTACGCATTCACCGATTAGTGTATTCATGCAATGCAATTCAGGCAACGCAGTATTAGTAATTTCATTAAATAATCAGGTCTTAAGTAGAATAAAAGTATGTATATCATAAATAAAAAATGGTATATTATTATAAATTGCACACTACATGTATGAAACAATTATTACCTGTCATTGTTTCCACAACTGATCACTTAATATCATCAAAGAAACTTCAAGCGAGCGCACATAGCGATTCAATAGGCCGCCATTAATGAAATAGGCGAAATCTGCAATGTCCTTCTATCTAAAATTAAATCTTAATATGTGTAGTACTTGTACCCCCAATTTTATGCTTCTATCATTAAAAGCCCAATTATGTCATATATATGCCGGACTAGTCCCACTTGACGCTTTGTAAAAGTTCATTGCAAGTATCTCTCACAAATATATTTTTTCTATGAGTAATTTATTTTAACCATTAATTACAGAATTTCTTGATATTGTTATTATTTTTTAAACTTTGTCCCAAGTATATTGGGTTTCGAGGAAAACGTTTCCTGTTAGTATGAGTGAGTATAACAAGTGGTAATTTGTCGCCGGTATTGGTTTGTTATCCTGTTTCGCTATTTATCCCTATACAGAAGAGCCTCGATCGAGCCGAGGTAATAAGGAGCGAAGGTACCTAGGATAATCGAAAACTCGGATAACACGAACTCTGTCCAAACGTCGAGAGGGAAACTTGGGTAAACGAGTGTAATGAATAGAAAGGTCGTCAAATATGTGAAAAGAGGCATTTACTGCACATATTATGAAATTATGTTTCTCCCTCACCTAAATCTGAAACCCCTATTTTAATTCTCTCTCCTTTATCGAGTCTATTGATTTCTTGTAATTTAGTCTCCAAAGACACAACAGTTCGCTTGCGTTTAGCACTCATCACGTAACCAATACAGTACGGTACAAACGAAAATAAACAAACCGTAAACGAACAGTTCACTAGCGAAATGAAAAAGCAGCTGACGTCAGTCAGTGACGGCGCCATTGGCCAAGGGTGCCTCGGTTAACAAGGAACTGTTAGTCGGTTAACAAGGAGCTGTTAGTTGGGGCTCGGATAAAGGCGGATCTACTGTACTTGGCCGATTATCCCTTTCTGAACTTTTGTCCTTGCACAATTAGAGCTGTAATTTGTTTTCCATTCCCACCAATGAGCTTTTCCGAAACAGTGGCAACTATTATGGGCATTATCAGTTGCAAATATTTGGCATATAACCATGATTTTGTGATGACCTCACAAAATTATTTGCAATACACATTGTGCATTCACGTGTTTAATTAGACGCTTTTCTCTCTTTGTCTGCACATTTTTAAAATCAAGAGTGCAAAATCAAGAGAGCCGTAGAGAAATTGCGCTATTGTTTAAAATGTTTGAACATTTAGATATTTTTTTTAAATTGATGAGTTCCTTTTTCCCAGATAAATACATCTTGCATTACACTTTACCGTTCAAAATATGTTCCATATACTATAATGGCTCATATTCAACTTTATTTTTTGTTGCAAAGGTCATAAATTATTGCAATAAAGTTGTTGTAAATAATTTGACTATGTCATTTAATCCTTTATTTTATATTTGTGCATTACGAATTTGTTTATAATATTTTAGATTATACATTTCTGTCTGAAATTACGCAATATGTAATGAAACAAACATGCATCGGTTCCTTTTTTGAAAAAAATCTAATACCAGTATTAATACTGGTAGAAAAAGATAGCGAATACCGGCATTGTATTTTTGGCCCGGTATTGCAAACACTAATTGTAAATACACTGGTAAACACATGATTTGCCTCACGCATGAACTTCACTTATTCTTAAGTATTTTCACACAACGAATCCATATCTGCGGTCAAAAAGTTTCTATCACGTATACTTTTTTTAGTAATAAGAATATATGCGTCCTTAATTGTTACTTTTTCCAATATTGTTTTCAATCATACAACATTACTTATTCAAAATGTAAGAAGGTTATTTCATTGGAAATAGGCACTCAAAGACAAACTCATAATGAAGAGGAATAGGCGTTTGCATATTGGTTCGTCAAAAGTAAGCTTAAATGTTGTCTATTTTACACATTAGAAAAAAATTCAGTATCTTCTGGTAAATATCTTATACAATATACTCGGAGATATGCTTCTTTTAATCTTTGATCTTTCAGCCGAACAAAAAACTAATATTCATCCGTTTCACATGGAATTGGGTATAATTTAAAATTTTCTGAAGGCTACGGGCGGAAACGGTACAAATATTTCTATATAAAAGAGGAATCCTGTAAAATTTCCGATGCGAAAATTACGACAAACTAAAAAGATTCTAAAATAAATAAATAAGTAAATAGTTTTGATAATTATATTTATAATAAAAAATGGAGGTATTGAAAGCACTTGGAAAGTTAGGCTGCTATCTGTCCCTGAGGAGCTATGTTTTTTACTCTCACTTGAACTTCTTTAGTAAGAACAGGTACTCCGTAAGTCATAAACATGTGAAAATGTTCCATAAGGACTTTTAGTTGTAAAAAAATAACTATCAATGAAAGTTGAATGCAAAAGGGAAGTTGAGTTGAAAACTCCTGGGGGTTCATTCACAAATGATGTCACGTTTCGAAGGAGGGGGGGGGGGGTGTCAAGAAATTGTGACATTTTGTGACAAGGGGAAGGGAGGGGTAACAAGAAGTGTGAAATTACATATTTTGGTTTCTATAAAAATATTCAAAATCAGCAGATTAAATTTATTTAAAAAGTTTCTTTGATTTTCATAGTTTAATTTTAAAGTTTCATTGACCATTTTGTATCGTAAACACCGATGCTGATTAAGGTTTGAATTTACTTCTCGTTAAAAGATTAAAAGGACATTTTCTTAGGCATTTACACTTTAAAGATAAAATTGCGTGAGTCATTTTTTCAGAATTCGAACAACTAATATATTTATTTTACTGTTCTATGCTAATTATCTTTTGTGTTGTAAACCTTAATCTCATTTTATGCAAAATGAGTATACAAGTAATCAGTATTATTATTATGCTCACAAATGTCATAAAAAGTTCAAAAATAAAATTAGAAACGTGATATATAACACAGTGCTTTGTTTCTGAACTGCAAGTGCGTATGCTTTTATGTAATCTAACGTGACATGTGACCAGGGAGGGGTAGGGGGCATAATGAAGTGGGACATTTTGTGGCAAAGTGGGGTAGGGGGTATAATGAAGTGCGATATTTTGTGACAAAGTGGGGAGGGGGTCAAATATATTGAAAAAAAGTGTGACATTATTTATGAACTGTCTCCTGCTAGACTTTTACAAAGGACCTTCTCGAGACAAAATGTACCAGAATATTCCAAAATTAGACCTTTTTTACGTTCGTTGAACATTACTTAATTTTGATATTATATCCCTTCAATGTAAATTTTTACAGTAATAGCACACAAAATCCTTATGTAATAGAGGAAAACGGTTTTATTTCTGAATTCAACGTGAAAAATACTAAGAGAATTAATCAACAAAGTCTTTGGGACAAATGAAGAATTGTTTTTTGTTTTTTTGTAGACCAGTTTTTTGTATAATAAAAATTAAAGTCTACCAACGCAATAAAAGTTTCATCTATGAGGACTACTTAGTGTTTAGAAGCTCAAAAAAAAAAAAGTTTCTTGGAACCCCCAAATATGTGTAAGCAAGATGTTTTTGTAATATATATGATATGTGCATATGAAATGGACCTCATCCTCATATAATCTACTGGATGATAATAATGAAAAATATCAATCCCCTATTCCGTATTTACCCCTAAATGACTATTTTCTTAAAAACTTGACTGAGTAGGGAGAAAACTTCAAAACATTATTTTTGATTAAACGTATTTAGTCCTCGCAACTAGTTCAAGTTGGTATCAACTGTGAGTTTGAAATTTTAAGTCAATTACATATCAAGCGAAATTCAAATAAAATGGTATTCCATAACTCCCTCCTCTCCTCCAACTATACCAAAGTTCGCATATTCTTAACCGACGCCCCATTTTCTAAGTACTTTTCCACCAGTTATTGTATAAAACTACCTACTTGATAAAAAACTGAATTCAATAAAACAGAAAACTTTTATTACTAGGAAAAAGTGCTTCGTGCTGTCTAAACGACCCATAATATAATAATACAGAAAAAACCTTTTCTTTTATACTGGTGGTAAAGTCCTTGCAAAATGGGCTGTGTCTCAAGAGCGTGTGAACCCTGTATACGTAATCTAAAATTTAAACATGCTTGATTATCCGAAGATTTCGATTTTCCGAAAGCGGTCGGCCCCTATTACTTCATATAATCGAGATTCATTTGTATCTAAAAATCTGGATACGATTTTGCATTTACGCGAGTATAGGTCTTATAGCGAACATAGCAGAGAAACATAAAGTAGCAATGAAATAATGTGCATGTGGAATTCGATGTTATTTTACAAGACAACTATGAAATCCTTGTAATTTGACATCTTTCATTGAGTTCCCAGTTACTTACTGCCACTACCATGCTGTCTGACATTGGAGCCGAACGGTACAGGGCTCGTCGCGCAGAGCCACTTTGATTTGGGGGGCGTTCGTCTGCTACAAAAAGCACCTGCAAAGGGTGTTCGGTTTCAGTGGTTGAAGAGCTCTGCCGAAGTTCTTCATTCCCGGGGTCTTTGGAGTCATGGAGCGGACAAGATTCCTCTGGCTCCCGTTCCTGATCGTGGTCCTTGTAAATTTGGGTATTCTTGCTACCGATACCGGAGTGATTGATCCTTATTTTAGACAGTAAGTTGATTGACTAATTGGTTGTAAATCGCTTTCTCATGTTACTTGCAATCTTTTTTTAAAAATAATATAAGATATATGGTTTTTAATTAGGTAAAAAAAAATATTTTACCAGAAAAAAACGAATGACTAAGATTTTCTTATGTGAAAGCAAATTACTAGAAAAGTTTTTTAAATATCGTCTAGATATTTAAATCTAGATGATTTTGCATTTTGCACAGCATATTTGAATATTTTTGTCACATAAGATTATTGAAACGAGAATATTTTCGTTTACAAATTTTTCTAACTCTCTCTCTTTCTACCATCTCTTCTCTCTCCATCCCTCCTATGGGGGGGGAGGGGGGTGATATCCCTTTACACGGTTGTACCTTGCTTTATGCAATGAGAAATCGAGGATTGCACATTCAACACGGAAACATTTCGAAATACGGTAAATTTTAATGCTTAAAAGTTTAAAGTAAAAAAAGCATATCATTCAAGGTAAATACTGCCAGCTCCGCTTATTGGATATTAGCAGTTCCAATTTCAATTATTCGATAAGGAAGCATTTAATTAAGCATATAAACTTATTATGTTTCAGTATATGGCTACGCCTATTAATAGTCAATAGTGATTCGTAATACGTAATTATTCTTAGATGTAAAAAGTGAACGTACTGAAATAAACTTATTAAACAACAAAAGGAACAATATTTCTATTCCGTTTTTTTTTCCTTACTCCATCACCATTTTTGCGACCAAAATTTAAAAAAATAGTACTAATGATCCACGAGTTTTTAAAATTAGCGTATGACGTGATTTTACGTAAGGTACCTGTACCCAATATGGACACCTTAAGGAAAATGTATTTTTTTCACCACCGTGTACACGTCGCAGGACTCCAAAAATGTATGTCCACTATCCCTGGACTATTGACTATCATTATTAAAATTAGCGACCTTGTAAATATCCTAGTTTATTTTAAATGATAAAAATGAAAAAAAATTTACAAGTGTCCATATAAGGAACCACCTATCCCTATTATGGACATGCATGCCCATATTAGGGACAAGTGGCTCTTATTGACCTACTACACAGGGTGTATAGAAGATACGCTCTTCTAAGGGATTTTAGAGGAGAGGGGAGAAAAAAAAATAGCTTAAAGTATTGCGGGAAGTGGGGCACAGTAAATATCTTCATAATATGCACTTTAGAAAGGAGGGGGCATTTTCGGTTGTGGCTCTTCGAAGAGCCATATAAATCACTTCAGTTACAACAAAATATTATGAAATAATACAGTTGATTTTGCTTAGCTTTACTGCAACTGTCTGCAGACTGAACATCTGCTATTACTCAGTCCTCACGCAATGGACAAATAAAAACATCATGGGCGCTAAGTCCCACACAGTCCTCATGGGCATATCTACCGATCTACCGCATTTGATGCATGGCCGCATGTCTTCAAAAGCATCAATTAAAAATACATATAAGCATTCATTTATTATGAATTAGCAAAGCAAAATAGCATTAAACATATATTTTACAAATTTGAATCTCAAGATTCACTTGCTGTACTTCATCAGCAATTGAGAGCTGGTACTGCTTCTTATGAAGTATTGATGCTGCTGCAGGCAATGTGGCCATGCATCAATTGCGGCAGAGATGTCCATGAGAACTGTGTGGGACTTAGCGCCCATGATGAAAAAGTTTTTATTTGGACATAAGGTGTCCATATTGGGAATCGAGCGTAGTTTTACTAAATCTTGTAATAAATAAACAAAGAAAACATTCTTAAGCAATATATTCAATAGCAATAGAAAATATGTTTTTTCGGCTTTCTAAAACACTCCACTTTTCAATAATTAACGCAATTTTACCATCTCTAATACGAATTTAAACTTACCAGTAATTACTATCAGCACACCACGAAAAAACAAGTTTCCTTCAAAATGGCGACCAAAGCGCTTTTTTTTCACTTTCCTGGCTAAATTATCTTTTCAACTGCTTTTCTTCATGGACATGTAGTGCTATTTCTCGATCAAATGTGTTACTTTTAAAGATATTAGTTGTGACCATATGAGAGCACTGTCCATATTGGGTACAAGTACCTTACTAGATTTATTGGGTTACGTTAAACTAACACAAGCACAAAATCTCTTCCCATCAGTTTTTCTTGAAAGTTGGCACAGATACTGGTATAGAATTGAAATTACGAAATTTTACCGCTATATGTCTGCACTCGTTTCTGATTTATAGATGTGCGGCGTATTTGTGGTGGCGCCATCTGGTGTCAACCAAGTACATAAGAAGCCAAGTCGTACTTCCATCGTTGTGGTGCTCATCTATAAACGGAAGGAGCTCCTTACTGCCTTAATTCCTACTCGCTCTGCGAAGGGGAGCTTGGGAAGCGCTGATTTTTCTGCACAAGATTAAATTTGTTCGAAGTTTCTAAGTCAATAAGAACGCATTTTATTAGCTTTTTAGATCGATTTCTTAAGGCTTACCTTGATCCAAAAATAATAATTAGCAATTTCCTCAACTCAGGGTGAGTAATGTTAGCTTAATCTATATAAATAAAAATGTAAGTGTTCGTTTGCTCATAACCTCAAATCTCCGAAAGTACTGCACCGATTGCTTTGAAATTTTGCCAGAACATGTGTTTTTACCACTTAATTTATTTAAATTTTAATTTAATTATTTCGTTTTTAAATGTTTTATTAAGGAGAATGCTGCAACGTGTGGCAGTGTTCAGCTATTTTCATTTTGATTTAATAATTTTGTGTTTTTTGCTGTTTGTATTGAAGTATTTTTGCACTCGAAGATTAAAGGGAACTTTAAAACAAAGATAACTTATTTTGAACGGCAGTTTTTTAATTTAGAATTTTTGTGTTTATGTTTCTTCTGTTTGGCTAAGGCTTATGTTGGAATTTTTCAATGTGCCGAGCTAAACAATATCAAAATCTTCACAGACACATGGAACGACAAAAAAAAAAAAAAAAAAAAGCCCACAAGCATTGTGAAAAAAACATAAAGCTCAAGACCAATCAATCAAAATGAGCAGTTTAGATCTAGACACTGATTGCTTCTAACGAGGACAATCATATATTTCGTGTTCTAGAACGGGACCAGACAGTCTATATTTTCAGGCAATGAAATTGCAACCATTGTAAAATGAAACATATTAGAAATATGCGCTTTCTCTTGCTTTTCCATTGAACCAGACTGAGCCATAGCAACGCGTAGCAGGGTGCAGTTAGTATATATATATATGTAATTTAATATTTTCAAATTTATTTCATAAGCACCTAGTATTGTTGTAAATAACAGAAAAAATTTTTAAGTTGTGGGACGATAGCTTCATTTTTGAAAAAAGTGTTATTTTATCATTAATATCAGTGGAGAAAAAAAAGAAAGAAAGAAAGAAATTAAGCACGAGTATTTTTGTTGTGATATTTTGCTCATATTATTATCCTTATTCTATTTTTATAAATTTGCTTAATGTTATTTTTGAAAAGAATGCGTTTACTTTGGAGATTAGGCCGTTTTCAGACTGTGCTTTTAGTTTATAATTTTTCTCACTTTGATACCCAACTAGTGGCTTGCGGTACAGTACAGCTAGTGCAATATGAGTTTTAATACTAATTTCTGTCAGCATCAAAATGAAGTTCTTTACTGGTTTTTTAATCTTCGAGACGTATTTATCAAATTTTCATTTCTTTCAGGCCTAGAATTCTGCTTCAAGACGGACATTTCATTATAAAAGCAGCTCCGAAACGTAATGTCATCGTAGGGGGAGAAGGTTCAGGTACCGTTCTCATCAAAGCGTTAGATATACCACGAATATTCAATAGCGTAAGTGGAAATGCTTTATTATTATTATTGAATTTTGTATTCTCATTCAGTTATATGTTGCTATATTATTATAAATTACATAAAAGCCGATTTTCTTTATTAATGAATTCACGATTTGCTATCTGGAAGGCAGTGGTATGCGATTAGTAATGGTGTAGGCTTGCAAAACGGGGCGTGGCTAAAAGAGACCCCGTACTCTGCATTTCGGCCCGCCCCAAAGCGCATGGCTGTAAGGGCATATCATTTAACTCGTTGTGCTCTTCAGAAACGTCTTAATAGAAGAAAAACATGCATGAATTCGTTTCCTTGATTACATACCTTACATAGTAAGTAATTAGTTCTATTATTGAAAAGTTATTAGTACATAGAACTGACTAGCAGACAAGAAAAATATTGATACACTAAATTTGATTTAGTATACATTACCATTACTAAGCTCTCGATCTCTCGTTTCTTAAGTGTTTTTTTTCTATATATATACACAGAAATAGTTCTTTCCCACTTAACTGAACTTTTACATTCAAAAACACATTATTAGTGATATTAGTGTTGCAAGCAATTTAGCGATCTAGTTAGTTAATTATGTATTAATTCATGATAAAAACATCTAATATAAAAAACTATTTATTTCCAAGGCGCCTCCTATGAGCTATCGTACGAATCATAGCTATTGTGCGCTACATAAATACCCCATTAGCTATTGTAAAAAAATATTCAATTCGTTTACAATATTTCGTGGGTCACACTTATATTGTATGTGCGTAATGCGCATTATGTTATGTATTACATATGCACATTGATCAATCTCAAAATATCAATTGTTCTTTTAGAAGTTAGGAACATTCCTAAAGAAGATTTCAAAAGGTAAACGCACAAATATAAGGAAAATGAAATACAGAAAAGATAATAGCAACAGTAAAATTTTAATTGCGTCACGTTTTAATCTGGTGATAGACGTTTGAACTACTTTTTTTTTTTTCACTACAGATTCACTTTTTCTCAAAATCCATGCAGCCTACAGAAAGTTTCCATAAAAAACGTCAGTTAGATTCAGAATGCGTTCTACATGGTCCGAGCACGGTCACTATAATTATAATTAATCTATTGATTTAACGTCCTGTATTTTATTAAATTAATTGCTTTTTATTGCATTCATTTTCAAGAATTTCATTGAAGTTAATGTTGGGTAATTGAATTCAATGTTGCTATCTTTGGCGTATGCTTTTTGAAAAACACGGATAATTATTTCTCGTTGATTTTATTGTTGAAGGAGTTTTCTATTTGTGTGCACCTTTTCATTCAAATACTAGTAATGTAAGCCATCATCTTCGTCGATGGTAATCTTGTAAAACATATCCATCGAACAAAAGACCGTAGCTTCAAAAAGAATTGTACAAACCTATACAGAACTCTATTGCTTAGAAATGAAGTTTATTAACAGATAACTCTAAAAAATATTTGAAATTTCAAAAGGTATGAAGGAGAGGAAGCAAATTAAAAAAAGTCTAAAAATTGGACATTGCCTCTGAGCCTCCTAAATTCAAACACGTTTCCAATTGTATTTGCTGTTACCGAAATGTTTTAGTAAAGTACAGCTTGAGATTATCTTTACGGAGAAATCAAAGTAGATTGTATGATAATAAATAAAGTGAAAACGCGATAGAGAAGAACTATTATTTGCATAAATATGGCAATGTCGTAAATTTATGTGCCAAAATTCCGAAAACGGTTAAGTTTTCAAAATCTTTGAAGTTTGTGACATAGTTTTAAACTTTTTATAACAAAAGACGGGGCTAAATTTCTGATGATTTTTAAGATGTAACTCGATTTCGTATGATAACATTTGCAGAAGATAATTCAACTGAGATTAAGGAACATGAAGAGGCTCAGATTGAGTTGCAATTGATTGATTGGTTGATGGGTGCGGTCGGCACATCATCATGAAAAAACTTTTTTAATTGGATAGATTGCGCTAATTTGATGTTTAAATTATTGAATTACGAGTATGTAGCTTTTTATAGAAACCATTTGACCTAAGGCCGGCGCATCAGGCTTAGTGGTTCAGATTTTTCAGCTTTGAAAAGTCTAGGTGTACCAGAGAAAAGTTTATGGTACATAACCAAACCTTGCCAAATTCGGAAGAGTTTGTGGCGGTTGACGGCAGGCCATGGAGGTGATGGTGGAGGATGCTGTCTGCCGGAGGCAGGGATAGGACCTCGGACCTTCTTGATGGAAAGCCAGTGCTTCCGTGCTTTGCCAAAAGGTACCTAATGGCCAGGACAGAAGATAGCTCATGAAGGTGTCGAATCGGTCGAATCGTACCGCCACATATACTCCCCCTCCAGTGAACGAGTGAACGACAGTGTAGAGGTGAGGAGTGAACGATACCAACCATAGATGGGTGCGCCAGTGCAGGCGTTCTGGCGAGATTAGAAGGCTCGTATCCGCGGTCGGGCGCTGATGAGAGCTTGTGATCGAGCGCCTCAGTCGGGCGGATGAGTGCGAGTGTTCTCGTGGCGCCATCTATGAGGTGATTGGGTCTCCATTCGTTGCGTGTAACTGCCGGATCACCAAATGTGGCGGTCGACGAGAGAGGACACAGAACTAGCCTCCTTGCTAGACTCTTCTCTTGTTCTCAAGAAGGTTCCTCTTCCTGGCTCTGAAATTTTCCTGATGTGTGAACTGTCCACTGGAACTGCACGCCCTTATATCCCTAAGGAGCACCGCCATAGTGTCTTCTCTGCAATTCACAACCTTTCTCACCCAGGCACTCGTCGAACAGCTCATTTGATAAAACAACGTTTTGTGTGGCCTTCCATTTCGAAAGACATAGCCAGGTGGGTCAGGAGTTGTTTACCTTGCCAAAAGTCAAAAATCCAGCGCCATACCAAGGCACCTCTTTCTTCATTTCATGAGCCTTCTCAGCGGTTTGAACATGTTCACCTTTATCTAATTGGACCCCTTCCTCCATCGAATGGGTGCTCATATTGCCTGACCATGGTTGATCGGTTCTCAAGGTGGCCAGAAGCTCAGCCTCTAAAAGATATCACTGCCGAAACAGTAGCAGAAGCCTTCTTTTCCTGCTGGGTATCTCGTTTTGGTGTCCCTTTGAGAGTAACGACTGACCAAGGTCGTCAGTTCGAGGCTTCTCTGTTCTCTTCTCTTACTAAGATGCTGGGCATTGAACGCTGCAGAACCACTGCTTATCATCCTCAAGCCAATGGCATGGTAGAACAGCTCCATCGTCCTCTAAAAAGTGCTATAAAATGCTACGGCACTGAGCGTTGGACAGAAGTGCTTCCACTAGTTCTCCTGGGCCTTCGTTCATCTCTCAAGGAGGATTTAAAATGTACTCCAGCAGAGTTAGTTTTTGGGTGCTCTGTAAGGCTACCTGGTGAATTTTTTTGTTTCTTCACCAATTGAGACCGGTGGTGCAGATTTTGTTGCAAAATTGAAATCACATATGCGATCTCTTCGACCACAGCCACCTCGAAATCATGGCAAACGCCCTACATTTATCCATCCTGAACTCTTCACTTCCACCCATGTTTTTCTTCGCCGGGATATGGTGCGGCGGCCTCTTCAGCAGCCTTATGATGGCCCTTATCTTGTTCTCAGCAGAAAAGAGAAGGTGTTTTACCTTGACGTCAACGGGAAGCCAACTCCTGTCTCAATTGACAGATGCAAACCCGCTTTTCTGCTCAATGATATGCCATCCCGACCAATAACCAGTCCTCAACATTCAGCTAACCCACCACAGATTCAAAATGACCAGATTTTACCTACAGAAGATACACCACTGGCTCAGTGTGATCCTGTTCCTACTACAAGTAAGCACACAACGGTTCCTGAATCTCCTCCAAGAGTTACCCGCTCTGGTCGTCGCGTACACTTACCTAGTCGGTATCGTTGACACTGGGAGGGGAGTGTGCAGCGGCTGTGGATCAGCCTTGCAACCTTAACTGCAACCAACAGTTTGAATCTGTTCAACTCAACTCGAGTTGTTACGTTTTCGTTCAGTCGAATCTCCGGAGTCATACTCGATGTTGGCGTATTTTGACCTGTCTTATTTCTTATTGTACATAGTTTTATCCTTGTAAATAAATAGTATTTTTCTAATGTATAAATTATTCCTGCATTGCGTACCGACGCTAAAGTGGTGACCCGGACGTGATTACTTTAGCGTCGGTACGCAATGCAGGAATAATTTATACATTAGAAAAATACTATTTATTTACAAGGATAAAACTATATACAATAAGAAATAAGACAGGTCAAAATACGCCAACATCGAGTATGACTCCGGAGATTCGACTGAACAAAAACATAACAACTCGAGTTGAGTTGAACAGATTCAAACTGTTGGTTGTAGTTAAGGTTGCAAGGCTGATGCACAGCCGCTGCAAGTTGAAATGCAAGAGTTCAAAACGGAAACATTGCCAAAAGGCGATAACACATGCCAGAAAGGACAATAACGCTGAACCCGTGCTTTAATACAAAATGGCGAATGGCATTTAACCAATCCTAGACAAAAATGCTCAAAAACCAACAAGTTTTGGAAATGCATACCTACATATATCATTAGATTTTATCCAAGGTGTAATAAATTATGCTTCTTAGATTCATTTGGAGGCAATGCCTAATCGAAAGAGTTATCAACAGCAAACCACTATTTTGTTTTACAAAAAAAAAAAAAAGAAGTTAACATGCTTTTCTATTCGCCTACTCAGTTGCGACTAGTAACAAAAGAATATTTCACGTAGTACATGTTCATTCAAACAGGAGTTATACAACTTCAATGCACCATAAATCAATAACAATATAAGATATTACATGCTACCTGAGGCAGAATTGTATGGGATTACTTTAAGTTTTGTTAGAGACAGTCACATCTGTTTTCATGACCCCTTAGTCACATTACACACATTCAGCAGGTAAATCCGTTTCCGCTCAAACGCGTGTTCGACACTTTCAACTCATCCATCGATAAGTGACTGTGATACAATCCATCGATAGTGACTGTGATACAATGCATCATCTTCCCTAAATCAACAGGAAGAATAGGGACGAATACCTTGTGGTTTAGGTACTCCCGCAGGAAGAAATCAAAAGGTGTTAGGTCAAAATTGATGGGTAGCCATTGGGTAAGTAGTATGTTGATTATCATCTGGTGGCTCGTCCAATCCGACTTGTGACTCACACGGAATTTCTGTGGCTCTCACTAACAAAACGTAAAGTAATCCCAAACAATTCTTTCGGAGGTAACATTTAATATGTTTCATTATTCTTGATTTATGGTGCATTGAAGTTGAATACTTCTTTTTGAATCACCCTGTATTATGACTGAGTACATAGTGCGGTAATAGTCTTTTTACCAAATATTTTACAATACTATCAAAGATAAACAACTTTTGTAAACTTGTTAATTTAAGGACATGATTATTTTTTCTGTAAAGCTTTTAGCACATTTTCCAATTGTGTAACATATTAATCAAACCAGCTTCTGAAAGCTCGAAACAGCATTATTAGTAAAATTAACGAAAGATTTTGCTTTCTTTTTCAGTTTTACAACAGAAATGAACCAGTATCGTCAGTTTCTCTGGTAAGAATAAAAACTTTTTTATTTAGATTTGAAATCTAAATGAACATTAAAAAGAAACTTGAACTTGTAAAAGTTGAGTACATCTTATAAGCTAACAAGTAAGATACACACACACAACCATACACATAAATACAAAAAGCGAAATTTAAAACATGCATTTGAGAGAGATGTAAAGGAATTCCTCAGATGAAAATGTTAACCTTCTGTAATAATTTTGCTAGGTGTAATATTTCTTATTATATCTTTACATTTTTGAATATCATGCCCATTTGCCCATCGTATGACAGGCGTTACTTAATGAAATATTTTAATTTCCTACCTGACGGTTAGGACTGTATAGTACTTTACGTATTTTTCAAAAAACTGAAATCCATTCCTATTTTGCGATGATCCAAGCTGCTCAAAATTTGTGGCAAATTCACCTATTTATAGAAATGTGTTCAAATTGCAATTTAATTAAAAATGTTCATAAATGTTTTTTAAGCCCATTTTTCTTTTCATGTAAACTCATTTCAGTCATTCATTTTTCATATATAATTTTTGATTTAACGTTTGTATGAAAATTTATTTTTAGCACATATTTAAGTGCCTTAGAGCACTGACAAAAATCGATAAAAATTGAAAACCTTTTGCATGCTTGCTAATATGTTTAAGAGACAACTTTTGCATCTTGTGCCAACCATTTGCTATGCCCCCATTTCGGATTTTCGTTTCACCCTAATGTGTAAGAAAAATTAACTTAAATAGACCATGACATGTTCAACTTTATTTTTACAGCCTGCTTGGGCACATAGTCCATTTGCCATTCGTTTCAGCAAGCTGACAGACTTGCTAATGAATGCACATAGTGTTCCTGAATTAGAGACCAAATGGAATCAGTTAGAAGAAAATATTACGGACGTCACCAATAGAGTAAGTATTCTGTTCATCCATAAATGAGATACTGTTTACATTGATAGTGCTTAAGGCACATAAGGTTTTCATTATCATGAAAAACGATACTTTTGCAGGAAGATTTTCAGCGCAGTTAAACTTTGATATATTTGAATTATAATAAATTGATGTATCTTGTGTTTGGAAACACGTAATACACATGAATTTATTTAATAAATTAGTCTAATTTATTTCCAATCCAAATAATGTATTCATATTGTAACCATACAGGTCTGATTAGTAACAAGGCATTTTAACTTCCTTCAGCCATTTTGAATTTAAATTCCGCAGTTATTCTAAAAGCGAAACTTCGGTATGGAAAAGCAACCATAAAAGAGTAGATAGAATAAAAAATACTTTAAATAATTATCAGAAGCTAGCAGGTGAAAAATATCTAACGTAATGAACCAGTAATAAAAAATGTTATATGGTTTTGGTTAGCCTTTGACATCATCCAATAGAAGAATGACGGTAGTTTGGGCAAGATATTACGTACTAGAGATGTCAGAAAAACAAACAAACATTATTTTCTGTTTTTGATGAGGAGTATTGCGCCACACTGATAGCACACCCTCTAAACTTTTTTTTTAAATGTGTAGGCTAATTTCTTCATTTGCCACACAGAAATTTCTGTTAAAAATATGCGGCAAAATTAAAAAAAAAGAAAGAAAGAAACCTTTTAGAATTGATATTACACAAGGTGCCACACTCCATTTCTTTTTCCGCAGCACAACCTATCATCGAGAAAAGAGGTTTTTTTTACAAATTTTATATTAAAAAAAAAGAAAGAAAGCTTCTAAAATCGACACAAAATGGTACCACACTCCGTATCCTTTTCAGCAGCACAACCCATCATCGAGAAAATATTTTTTGTTCTTAAACTTCGCTATTTAAAAAAAAAGAGAAAAGTAAAAGCACTTGTCTGAAATTTCTGCATACTTGTGGAAGTCTAGAAACTATCCTACAAACTTAAATTTTTGTTATGCGCACTTTTTGCCACCGATGGCACATTTTTCAGTACCACCCATCATAAAAAATTGGAGAACACGCTTTTTTTTGGCGCATTGTAATGGGTTTACTCATGGCTGGACAATAACCCACTACTAGTTCATTTCTGAATTTATAGTTTTCATTTATACTAAAGAAACTCATATTACTTAAAGTTTTCTTCAAACTTTGCTAAACACAAATTTAGGCGATTCTAAAATCCGAATGCTTTTTTCTTCTTTAATCCAGTTATTGCGGTAAGGGGATCACCTGCAAAGGGGATAAAAACGTTTCTTTCCCCTTTAAAATTCTAATCTATTTAAAATTTCATTACTTGCCATTTACTTCCTTTTGGTAAGTGCCTCACTCAATTATAAATGAATTCCCTGCCATAAAAGCGTCATTTGTTTAGAGGCACGTAACAAAATAATGATGTTATAATAAATTTGAAAGTTCCGATGATACACAAATTATTACAGAAGTCCTCGTCACTCTTAAAATCTAGGCATTGCAAAAAACCCCATAATTTTTTTTCTATATGGTAGTATATCTATAAAATACTGAGGCAAATGATTTTTTTTTAACGGGTAAGAAATTCGGTAGATAAGCATGGATTAACAGGAATAGATCCTCAGAATAATAGATAACAGGAATAGGTACAAATTAAAAGATTTGTGCTTGTATTAAATCCATAAACTATATATATATAAAATAAATACTAAAAAGAGTGTTTAAATCACTATTATTAAAAATATATATAAGTGTTTTTACTACTATTCAATTTTTTGTATGGTCAGTGTGATTTGGAGGATGAAAGCAAAGGAATAATATTTTCTTCTTTTTGAAATTATTATTTACTTCTTTTTGAAAATTTTCAACACATATCATGCATAAAGCTCTAAAGAGTAAACTAAAATAAATTTGATGATCACAGCTTTAATATCATAGATGCTGCGCCCGTTAATGTTCCGTATACCGGACTTCACGAATGAAAGGGTTAAATAATATTTTACACGAGTCTTATGATCGCCCAAGCAAACGCTCATCATGTTCATACTAGGTACAGATAGTTAGAAATTTTACTATTATAGTTAAGTAATGGGTATTTTATTAATGCATATGAAGTTAAAGTTTATATCGAAAATATAGTATATTTGAAATGGAATTCAAACAATTTAGACTTTGGAAGTAATCCGGAGCTATGTGGAGTAATCCGGAACTTTCCATCTTTGCAGAGTAAGCAACTAACGTAATGGCCACATCTGGACTTTTGAAAGCTAAATTTGTGGGATTCTGATACGCTATCTGACCAGTATATTGTCGCCATCACGAAACCTTCGATATCTTTCACATGAAAACTCATTTTAAAGTTATGAAACGGCGCCCAAATCTCGTCATCCTTACCATCCAGAATGAGTTTCCAAAATCTTTTTAGGCTTTTAAACTGGAAATTTGATTAAAATGAAATATTCATTAAGCGCTCATATACTCGTACATTCTCTAAAAATTTCCCACCCTCTGTTTCTTATAGGTGAACCAACTGGAAGGAACGGGTCAGGATAGAATATCAAATAGATCATTGCGACGCGTAATGGCAAAGGTAAGTTGTTGCCAATGGCGTTACCGATACTTATGAAAATAAGAACAACGTATGTATGACTCCATGAGAAATCACAAGCAATAAATTCGAAAATAGTGTCTTAAATGCATTTCATGTGCAAATAATATTTATTCAATTCCCACAAAAAAAGCCATCTATATTTGAAGTAGCAACGAGATGTTATAAACTGTTTATGAAATCTTGTAAGTTAAAATGAAAGTACATATAATGCAGTTGAATGTTCAACTGCAAGAAGTTTAAGGGATTCTTTAATGTTCGCGGAAGGCTTAATTGCAATTTCTTTTAAATATTCTTTATTAAAAAAGAAAAAAAAGTTGTTTCCAATCTTCCTACAGTTAAAAAACATGTTTTTTAACTTATGCGTAACATCATGAAACATGATTGAACATTGCTCAGTGGCCTTGTTATATGCATAATTACTGGTAACATTTCCTACTGCTTTTTTTCTAGGTTTTCACCCTAACCGAGAAAGTGAATCGTTTAACTCAGGTAACTATATTTTATGCTTTGATCTATTTTACTATTTTTTTCTTCACAAATCTGTTCTATATAAACAAAAAGTCTTGGTGTTTCTTTAGCAACTAGGTTTAGATTTTTACGAATTCTGGATCTAATTTTCTTTTTAACCTTGTTATTACCCGCTATGTTGCAAAATATATACCGTATGCAGAAATATGTCGATGTTAAAGAAAAAAAATATATCTGAAAATGAAGCTATTATTCTGTACTGGCCGTAGTTTATGGACGATGAGACGCCCAGAAGACGAATTTTAAGCCTGCAGTTTTTCTCAAAAATAACACCACATACAGAAAATATTTCACATTATTCTAATATGGAATCGTTAATGAAAAAAAGTTAACATTAAAGTTATTGTCATTAACAATATTTTTTTGCGGAAAATTTAGGGTTTTAGAGTAGCTAAAATAGTTTTTATTCACTAATATAGCTAGTTTACACTATTAACAAATGTCTATTACGGTCCATGTCCGAGCGCTAAAGCGGACCAGAGAATTATCCATACCTCTCTTATTAGGAATGTTTTCTTAATATGTTAATTAATCATCAACTAAAAGCTATTTTAAATTTTTTCACGGAAAATTTTGAATTTCATATTTTTGTTTTATTATATGTATTGAGTTAAATTACAGACATAAAATCAAATATTTAGAGATTAAAATCCAAGAATACCTACTACTATGTATCCTAACATGTTTTGGTACATAACTTCGTTTTAACACCAGAAATGCAGCAGCTGGAGAGACTAAAGCACCTTACGAGACGTTACGAAGATGAGGCTAACTTTTGACCATAATAGAGGACCTAAATAAATTCAATTGATGGAAATAAAATTGTTTTCGTTCTAAAATGAACCGTTGTTGACTATTTTGAAGTATTATGGTTATTAAAACTTTTATATAGTTTTTTTTCAATTATGACCACTTTACCGCATGCACTACTCACTTTACCCCACCCCATGGGGTAAAGTGGTCATACCTACATCCCAGAAAGAAGGCGTCATAAAATTATTTTACTTAACATTTTCTGCTCAAAATTTATTTCAATCTATTCTTTAAAAATGTAATGTAATATAACAAGCAAAAAATTTGAAGGTTTTGAACAAATTCTTATATTTATTGGCAAAGACAGTTGAAAAACGTGGATTTCATGACCATTTTACCCCACTGACGCTATAGACTGATATATAGTATAGAATGAAACTAAGCTGTCAGAAGTAGCAAATATATTTTTTGCCCGGTGTACGTAAAATTCTAAAATTTCGTTCTGAATGGGGGTGCCTTAATGGATTAGCAGCTAATGGATTAAATAACTGAATGTTCTGATTGAAAAAAGAATTTAAAACCTGAAAGTTACAATTGTTATAAGTTATTGGAACGTTCCACGGGATGAACTATTTTTTACGTTCGTTAGGATATTCTAAATTTGTTGTCATATTTTCTAGAATCTCTATTTCCAGTGCCTTAGACATATGGTCCTATAGTGTCATAAAGGCCTTTATTGACCACAACTTAATGGACTAAGAATTTTTATGTTAAAATTCATGTATCAATAAATATTGCTTTTGAACTATTGAAACCATAAGTAAGATTTTTTGACAAAAAAAAAAAAAAAAAAAACTTTGAAATGCATTTAACTTAACAAGTTTGATTCTAGAATGATCTAGTCTTGCTAACATTTTCATTGCAGCTTCTGTCCGAGAACGAATGCACAAGCAACCCGTGTCGAAATGGTGGAACTTGCGTCGATGCATACGGTGGATTCCTTTGTAACTGCCCGTCGAATTGGGAGGTAGGTTTCCAAATAGTTGTACGTAATTGCATTTAAACATTCATAATTAATTGAAATAAGCAGTAAAATGTTCAGAGTGTAGGGGGTGGGGTATGATTAAAGTTTCCAGATTTACATAGAAATCGTTCTAATAGACGAATGTCAATGAAACTTGGTATATACTTTGTACAGAGCAGGAGGGGAATACAATAATTCAAAATTTTACCGCTAGGTGAGAAAGGGATTGAAGAACGAAAAAAGTATAAAAACATCACATAATTATTTAAATGTGCGTTCCATTTGGGTCCATCCCATGTTCAAACAGTATTTCCCATTATTGCGAAGGGTTTCCGTCATTAATTGCAGCAACTTATCAATGAGAGTTTGAATTGATAGAGAAGCAAGAAGCCCTCGTCTGTTGGTAAAAATTTGAGTTTAGTATTATCATTTTTTTTTTTTTTGAACTGCAGATTTCTTTTTTCGGGCTCCACATGGATATTCCAGCTTTAAATTTGTTGTAGATCTAAACGAGGTGACTTTAATCATAACCACCCTTTAAATTGAAATCGTATTTAACTAAATTCTACTTGTACGCAGGGTGTGACCTGTGAAACAGACGTGAACGAATGCGCAGTGTACGCAGGTACAAGCCTCGGTTGTCAAAATGGAGCTACCTGTGTCAATACACCAGGTGGTTACAGGTCAGTATTATTATTATGATTATTGTTTTCAATATAAGCCTATGGAGATGCAAAATAAAAATTTGGACACTCATGAAGATAAATAATTAAAATTATTTTGTTTTGCAAACATTTATAGCGAAGAATCTATGCATATGTTTTGATGGATTTTTCTATCCCTTTAGCTGTCACGTCGGATGATATTGACAGAGGTGATTTTTTTAAGAGTCCTATGTTGAGATAATTTATTACATCTTTGAACTTCATGTAATTTCTTTTCTTTTCTATGTTTTTTATCGGTTACATATTCTTACATTATACTGAAATTAAAACACAATGTTTTACATTTTTTATACCCAATTTACTAAATTTTTAATTCGAGTCTACATGACAAGACGCGACGATTTGTGTGATGTCTTGGTAGGTGACAGCTCAAGGGTTAAATATGGAAGTGTAAGAAGTAAGGGCAATAAAGGAAATCAAAATTGCTGTTGTTTCCTGTTATTTTAGAAACATATATCCCCCCCCAAAAAAAGAGAAAGAAAGCAGCGTTATGTATGATGCAAGAAAGATTACACGATGATTGTTTTTTTTTTTTTACTTATGTCAATGTTTTGAATACGATCTTGCTTTGTGTTATTTGTAGTTATAGAAAAAGAAATGCAGCGAGAAGTACAGCTTAATAGTGAACTGGGTCAATCCATGTGAAATCATCCAGGCCATGTTGCTCGATGATTTTGATTTTTTTAAATTTTGCCAGTCAATTTATTGTTATCTTGAGACCCCAAAAGAAATGTTAAAAAGTTTTTTTAATTCTTGAAATTTTTTATTACAGCCATTTTCAAGTCCCATCTTTAGTGGTTTTTCATGAAAGTACTGCTTTACATAAATCTTTATACTTTTTTTTTTCTGAATATTTCAAAATGATTTAAAAACCATTATATTCCGTAACAGATGAGAAAAATTTTGCTTTCGGTTTCTTTTTTTGATTTTTTTTTTTTTTTTTAATACGGAAATGGAGTTTGAAAATACCATTTTCAAAACGAAAATTTGCGTTTTTCACGTTAAAATTTTTAATGGAAGAAATTAACTCACTTGTACATTCCACCCCCCCACCCCCTGTTCCGACCTTTTGCTAATTTCATCAGAAGCAGTATGGAACATTTGACCTAAGGATCCGGCTAAAAGGTTGGGGTCTGGTGGAGAAAAGTACGGAACATTTGGCGGCTTTCCTTTATTTTGTATAATTAGCCAAACTTGGCATTTCGGTGTAGAAATGCTAACTTTGAGACTCAATATCTAAAAAGGGAAAGAATGAAATTTTAGGGGAATAATCTTCTTACAGATATAAATATGTAGAAAAGTTTTTATAAGTGATATTGATGCGGTTTTAGAAATACGGCACCTCGAAGTCAGGCAAAAAATCACATGTGTTTCCGCCTTTTAAGGCACCTAAATATTATCATACTGCCTTATTTATTTCACTCAATGCTTCAAAAGGTTTATAAGGTCTTCCAAGGTTTATAAGTTTACTTACAGCGACACGTAAGCCAAAAAATAAGCAATCAATATTAAATTTCAAAATCCATGTTTGTTTTGTTGTAGTGAGCCAGCACATTAGCATATCATGTATTAACTAGTATTCTTTTATTGCTAAACTTACTAAATGATTTGACGAAGAACAATTAGTCATGTAGTCAAATGTTTATATTTGTCAAATATTCCAATTTATAAGGGGTTATTATACTTAGTATAGGCGGCTATGATGTAGCTCAGTTGATTACACTACATTTGTTTTTGTACAAACAAAGAAAGCAGCATACCTCATTCTTCTGTTTAGAGTTTGTAGAAACCTCTCGGGATATGCTGGTTAAAGCATCTAGAATGCTCCTTAGAAATTTCTAGAAAAGTTAAGGGTTCAGTAATAAAGTGCATTGATCAAGATCACCATGTAATTTTATGCATTGACTGATTTGATTCTTGGAGACCATTTACAATGGCAGAAAAATGACCCATATATAAAGTACTCTTTGATTATGATTTAGTTTTTGATTATTTTTCTTCTATATTTATTTAAGAATATAAAATATATTCTTACAAATCTGAAGACTGAAGTATTAAAGTAATCTGAAACTTTTCTAGGAAATCTATTTGAGATACCGGCAATTCTTAATCAGTTTTTCCATTTAAAAGCAATTTTAAAATATGTAATTGAAATGAGGTCTATGGTTCACAATGACTGAAAAATAAATAGAGCTAAAATAAATGAAGGGCCTCGGTAAAAAAACAATCATAGTCACAAATCTCTAAATTCTCAGAATAACGCGTTTTTAAAGTTCGAACTTCTGAATTGCGATCATTTTTGCTCATCAGAAGCGTCATCAATGGGTGGGTCGTCTGCATATTTCTTGCCAAAACGATGTCATGTATGCATTATGTCTAAAATGAGCTACTTTTTTGCACAGAAACCTTATTTGGCAAAAAAAATGAACTTCAATCGTGTTTCCCAGCCGCATTTCAAATTCTTTCGCCGTTTGGCACGAGATTTTGCGTAAAATCTATTTGAAATGGTTCACAACCATACCATTAAAAATATTTTCAAGTAAAAGCAATTTAGTAGTTTCTATGAGCCAGTCGCAGGTGTATTTTAGTGCAAGAAAGGAACAATGGAAATAATTTCCTTCACATAAATATTTAACTCCATCTCATAGAGCAAAATGAAGTTTTGGGACTTGAAAATAGGGATATGCAAGATTTTTTTTAAAAATCAAACTGTGGAAATACGAGTACGACAATCACTTATATTAACAGTCTCACACATAAATGCCTTATTTTTACAGGTGTGATTGCCCTTCCAACTACTATGGCATCCACTGCAGTGAGACACATGATGACTGTAGTTCGGGGTCGCATACAGAGCTTTGCGGTCATGGCACATGCGTTAATGAAAAAAGAGTCCAACCGGGCCAGGTGAGTGTACTTCGGACATAGGCCTTCATTCAATCACTTCCCTTTAAAGTAATAAAATTTTGTCTTAGAATTTCATTTTGTAAGAAAAGTGAATATTTTAATGATTTGCAATGTATAAAATTTGAGTAAACATAGAAGACCGTTCTTTTAAAGATTCGAAACTTTATAATTTTTGAGGAAAAAGGAAAAAAAAATACACTGTAAATTATGTAAGGCACTTACGAACCTATTTTGAAAGTGAAAGTGTGTTTCTACGAAAATATGCAAGAATTTGAAAAGCGAATTTTACTTCATCTTTTCTTATTGTTTTAAAGTTTTAAATATAATCGATTGATGGACGAGTTGAAAAATTTAGCAAATGACATAAAAGTTTGTTGAGCAGTCAGAGGAAACAGAAAAGACTCATACTGATGAATGCATGGCTAGAGAAAAATAAGCATATGGCATAAAAGACTGTTGAACGACCAGTGGTGAATAAACAAGGATCACATAACTACCGCGATGGTAACTATTTCAGCGATAGAAATAGCACGAAGTTTAAGAAGATAAGTTTGAGGTATTTCAAACCAGTTTAAGTAATGTCCGGTTTCGTTGAAGTTTTTAGTGGATAAATTCTTTCTTTTTTTTCAAGCCAAAGTATCGTTGCATTTGTGACTCCGGCTGGAAGAATTCCAGAAGAACTGGTATGTGCACGGAAGACATTGACGAATGTCAAGAAGCTGACGTTAGGTGCTCTGTGAATCCTTTGGTTATCTGTCTCAATATCCCAGGAGGGTATATTTGTGGACCGTGTCCCCCAGGTAAGAATTTTACAAAATAATCTATCTATCTAGATATATAAACTCATGTTTGTGAAAATTGCAACACCATGAAGGAATCGTCATAATTGAATGAAATTTAATACACGGTTGAGTGGCAGTAGTACAAATAAATGATTAAATTTTCAAAGCAAACGAACAATAACAAGATATCGGAATCAGTATTTTGTGTAGCCACCACGCGCCGCAATAAGTGCTGCTACACGACGTGTCATGGAGTCAAACAAATTTTGAATGTCTGCCTGAGGAAGAGCATTCCATATTGTTTGTATGCGTACCCAAAGTTCGTCTACCGAAGCAACAGGACGAGGAGCACGAGCGAGACGCCGGCCAACGAAATCCCACACATGTTCAATTGGCGACATATCCGGGGAGCTCGAGGACATAGCTCGAGGCTGTAGAACTTCCCTGATGTACCGGTTGCTGTTCAGATTGCCCACAATTCGTACCAATTGAGATCGTCCATGATAGGCTATGGCATCCCAGACCATAACTCCGGGTGTTCGTCCACTGTGGCGTTCGATAATGCACTCCGGAAGGTGGGGTTCACCGGCATAGCGTCTGACACGAATGCGGCCATCATGGTACCGCAAATTAAAGCGGGATTCGTCAGAAAACACGACATGCTGCCAATCAGCACGCCAGACTCTATGCTGATTGGCCCATTGTAGCCGCAGGCGGCGATGGTTTAGCGTGAGGGGGATCCTGTATAAATGAGTCCTTGCTCGCAGTCCACGCTGCAGCAGACGTCTACGAATTGATGAAGCACACAATGAAACACCTGTAGCTATTGACCACTGTGCTGCCAATTGTCTAGAAGAAGCTGTACGGTCCGTCCGCGCCATGCGGACCAGGTGTCTATCATCGCGAGTTGACGTCACATTTCGGGGTCCACTCCCGGATTTCCGAGTTGTCCGACCCTCGTCCGTCTACTGCTTCCAAACACACATCACTGTGCTGCTGTTATGCTGCACACGAGCGGCTACTGCACGATACGACAATCCAGCTTCACGAAGGCCGATGATTCTCCCCGTTCAAATTCTGTAAGTTGTTCAAATCTCGCTCTCTTTCGTCGAAGAGGCATAAGTAAAGATTGCGCTACCGTTTACCACTAGCAGATAACCACCGATAACCATACACGCCTCGCTACAGCCGTCTATTTATTCAGATCCATCCGCCGTTCAGAGGGCGCTGCTCAGCATGCGCATGCGCTACGGATTTGAAATTCTAATCATTTGCATATCACGCGCTACTTTGCATTTCCTGAAAATTTCAGCTCACTCGCATAAGTCCTTCATGGTGTTGCAATTTTCACAAACATGAGTTTATATATGTACTTTTTTTTCCACTCCAGTGGATTCTATCTTTATAATATCAAGTTGCTTGTATTTACACAAAATGACAGTTGCGTTGTATGCGACACTAGACCAGCTAAAAATAAAAACAAAAATGTTTTATAACTACTTGCATACCTTAACTAATGTGTTTATAATTTTGCTTGTATTTACACAAAATGACAGTTGCGTTGTATGCGACACTAGACCAGCTAAAAATAAAAACAGAAATGTTTTATAACTACTTGCATACCTTAACTAATTTGTTTATAATTTTGTATCTGAGATCCATAGTATTTTAAGTTCATTTTTCGGATTGTTGCGATGAAATTAAAAAAATAAGCATTTTTAGTGCTATAAGACTAGACTTTTCCGTGCGAACCTTAAGGGTGATTTTCAAATTTGTTGACGGATTGCGTTTGACACAATCTGAAAATTTTTGTTGCATCAAACATAAAAACTTGCGCACGTATGAATTCCTTATAATTTACTGCATTCTGAGCAAGTAGTTTTTTTTTGAGTTAATTTATTTATATTTTAGGTATTTCAAAAAGTGTCTTTACAAGTGATTGTTTTTCTCATGAGTGTTACCGTTATTAAACATTCTGGAAAATAATCCTTATCAATAATTTATCTAAAAAGTCTTGTTTAGGTAATCTTATTGACATATTTAAAATCTTTAAACTATTTTAATTGCACTTTATCTCAGGAGTGTTACTTTGTTTCATAAATGAAGCATATAACAGTCAATAAAAATGTATTTTATTAAAAATGAACTGTTTTCACTGAAGGTATAAGAAGTAACTGGATAGCCTTAATTAGCAAACCGTTTTTTAATTATTAACTAACAAATATATTAATGCAATTCTAATTTTTAGCTACAGTAACACTCATGAAATATGGTAACAATCATGAGACAAACAAGCAATCTTCTTGCAATATTGTAACAAAAATAATAATAGTAATATAAATAACAATAATTATAAAAAGCGAGACCAAAATTGAAAATATTTTACCCCATTAATTGATATGTTACATCAAAATGTAATAAAACATCACTACTCCCATGATTCTGATCCATAAATAGATGTTTTTATACAGTAACTAATAAAAATTAATTTCAGTTTTAAAATAAGCAGTAAAAATATCGAAATAAATAGTTCTAATTCTGCAAACCATATCTTTAATTTAAGTAAAGGGAAGATAATAAATAGTTTGCAACACATCACTTTCTCAGCTACATGAAGTAGCAACTGGCATAACCGAACAAGTGTTTATTTTTTACTCATTTATTTATTTTTGGGAGGGGGGGGGGGAGGTACAAGTACTGGAGGTTTTCTTTATTTACCCCTTAAGAATAAGACATATCTTAAACAAAACACATAAAAATCATATCTGCCACATAAAAAATTTGTGTCAGGGTGTCTCTTTTAAAATATATATATAGAGAGAAATAAAATATAATCTTGAATAAAAAACTAATATCAGCTTGAGTTAAAGCTCATAAAATATCTATATCTGTAGATTGATTTATTATTTGGTTGTTTTCAATCGTGATTCTAACTTCCTTCTCGTAACAAGCAACACTCATGAGATTTATTAAGAAATTATTCACTAAATGAAATTCTGACTGTGTTTCTGAAAATTTAGTTGGACCGATTGATTCCTCTACAAGAAATACACTATTGCTGAATTGCTTATTGTTATGCTGTAAAACATATTGGGAAATAAATGGGTAACACTCCTGAGAAGTAATAAAAATACTTATCATGTTGATTTATTTGTTCCACTATAAAGCAGTAAAGGAATAAAACTAACCTATTCTAGATGGTACGAGGTTAAAGGAAACATACGAGGCTTCCCTACCACAGAAAATAATTACGATATTTAAATATTTTGAAAGTTGAATGATAGGAACTTTCTCGAGGTAGCACTCATGAGCTGCATGTCCGGACAAAAACTTTCTTTAAATTTTAAAATATTAGATAAACATTTTAGTAAAATCGCTTGCATTTTTGTTAAGTAAGCGCATATTATTTCATGTTTTAAATCATATTGAATAAAAAAATTACTTAGAATGATAAAAAAAAAAAAAGACTATATTTCTGTGAATTTTTCGCTCCGGACACGCAATTTTCCATTTCTTTCCAACTAAAGTAATAGAAAAAGCCTACTATTTCACAACTTGGAAAAAATGTAATGAATGCATTGAATTAACTATAAAATGATGCTTCTCTACTGGTTTTTATAATGGCAGAATAATAGTTTTATCGACATGAAATTCAGATTTTATACTGCGGACATCAAACCGTCAATCTTTTTGAAAATCACCTTTATACTAAAGATGTCCGATGGGAGCTTTAAAGTTCGGAAACCTTATGTAGCTAGTAGCTTTTCGCTGGTACTCTATATGTCCATTAGTGTAATTGGCAAAAACTAGACTTAAGATACTATGAATCTCAGGTACATAACTGTTTCCTTAAGTTTTTTCACTTATTTTCTTTACAATGAAAGAAACATTTCTTTGAGATGTACATGTATAATCACCTAGGGTCAGGTGGGGTAAAGTGGTCATAAAATCCACGTTTTTCAACTTTCTTTGCCAGTAAATATAAGAATTTGTTCAAAATCTTCAGATTTTTTGCTCGTTATTTTACATTACGTTATTAAAGAATTAATTTTGAGCAGAAAAAATTAAGTAAAATAATTTCATGACGCCTTCTTTCTGAGATGTATGTATGACCACTTTACCCCAGGGGTGGGGTAAAGTGAGTAGTGCATGGGGTAAAGTGGTCATAGTTGAAAAAAAAAAAAAACTATATAAAAGTATTTATGACCATAATACTTCAAAATACTCAACAAAGGTTTATTTTAGATCGAAAACAACTTCATTTCTCTCAACTGAATTTATTTATGTCCTCTATTATGGTCAAAAGTTAACCTCATCTTCGTAACGTCTCGTAAGGTATTTCAGTCTCTTCAGCTGCTGCATATATTAAAGCAAAGTTGTGTATCAAAACATGTTAGGATACATAATAGTAGGTATTCTTGGGTTTTGATCCATAACTTTTTAATCCCATAGATTTCAAGTCCTGTCCTTTAACTCAATACATATAATGAAACATAAATATGAAATTCAAAATTTTCCGTGAAAATATTTAAAATAGCATTTAATTGACGACTAAATTACTTAAATAACATACTTAGAAAACATTGCTAATAAGAGAGTTCTGGATAATTATAGCTTACTAAAAATCAATGGGAGAAAAATACATATTTTTAACCTAGCTATTTTTAATTCTCTCTCTTTTATGTATTATTCTTGTTCGAAGCATTGCTAGTTCTAAACATTTACAGCTTAATAATACCTATAATAAGTCTGTTTATAAATTATCATTGATACTTAAAAATTCTTGCATTAAAAAGTGCTTCTAAAAATTTTTCAACACTAAACACACCATTGTAATCTCTATTGCATTTGAGCTCAGTTGTGTTACTTCCGGTTTACTAAAAAGTAAACTTAAAAGTTTTTTTTTTTTTTAAGTAATACAGTATTAGTGAAATCATATTGTAACTGACACCTTCCTCGGATCTTAATTTCTAACAAAAGAAGTGCGAGCACTGTAGTCTTCAAAATTAATTTTCTTGCGTAAATAGCCCGAATTCCCTCAAATAGTTAAAAATTGTAAATAAATATGGAAACTGAGCTCTTATGAATTCCTATGCAAGTCAATCCCTGGTCTACCACATAAATTAACCTAAAGTAATTTTAGAGCATCGGTTCATGTTAAGCCTAATATTATGACCACTTTACCCCTTCTTACTTAAACTATTGTAAAATAATATATAAACTAAATCTAGCTTCGCGGTTAGTCAGGAAGTATTTTTGAGATCTGTGTAAAACTAGCTGCACCGTCCATTTGCGGAAAATTCTTTAAAACAAAATGTCAGAGAGAAGTTAAAAGAGTTGTTTCAATTTCAAAGTGTTGTGTAAACAAACAAATTGAGTGTTTTCACCACCTAAAAAGTTGCTATTAATATAATTTTGTATGTATAATTTAATGTTTAATTATTAAAATCTAAAATAAAAAATTGAAACCAATTCCTTTATTTATTTCAAAGCTATAGCTTTTTATTTGCCGTATGTCCACTTTACCCCATTGACCACTTTATCCCCACCTGACCCTACCTAGTAACATTCTAAGGTAAATAAACGAGAAATTTCTCAAGTTGTATTAAATTACTCACATTTTACTTTAACCCATTTCTTCCTCTAATCTGAAATTGGTGCAATGAATTTTCTTAAATCGGCTCGATAGACTAAATACAATTGGTTTAGTTCACTCCAGAGCTCCAGTTTATTCTATTAAAAATTTGATTTTGAAAAAGGCTTGCATTCTTTAACTAAGAACTACATAAATTTCTTACTAAGCAACACATTCAAAATAGTTTACTGAAGAACTTATAAAATAGTTTTATACCTGCTATAGTAAGTAATGAAGTATTTATGCTTGTTAGTATCTTATACGTAAAAACCATTCATTGTTATGTTGATTACTGTAAATGATTTTTTTAATAAAGTGTTTCGGTGAATTTACTACTTAGATGAGTTGGACAAAAATAGTAATATTTGTCGCCATTTGGTAAATAGAACAATGGAAAATCCAATGTATTCGTGGATTGAGTGGAAGTTGTATAAAGGAAAAGACTGGGCGTTTATTACATAGAATAGATTAAAATTTTACCCTCTGACTTTTTATCACACAATTTGCACGTGTAACATAAAAATGTAGTGAAAATTGCTCATCCTGCGATTTCTACGGGAATGCACTTTTTACTTGTGTATTTAAAATCTTATGCCGCTAACATGTACTCTGTATATTTACAATAGTATGCACAACTATGTATGATGTATATTTAAATTCGTATGCCGCTAATTCATCGTTTAAACTTCAGCAATTCAATTAATGAAGTATTTACACGATAATTAAAGCGTTACTCGAGAGCTGGCGTTAGTTGCATAAAGTTTGCGAATTGTATTTCTAAAATTGATGTCTCAGAACATCTATTCCTATGATCCAAAATAACAATAATGACATATTTGTTGCAAACATATATTACTGATTTAAACTCTAAATCACGTGTAGGTTTCAAATATGTATTATACAAATATGTCTATTTTGAAGCGAATTCGCTAAAAATATTGACCAATCAGAAGGTTAACGGATGTTAAAAATTGCAGTAAGAAAAAATAGTTCAAATTTTTACTATCAGGTAACAAGTCGACCCTGGAACAAATTAGAAAGAAAAAAAAAAAAAAATTTAATTTTATTACAGAATGTGAGGAATCGGGGCATACCATTGTAGTTCTCAATTACATGTTCTACGCGTGCTAAAATACGTCTTCAACGACAGCGCAAGGAGTTTTTCTATCAATTGTAGCAACGTAGTAATGATAACTGCAATTAGTAAAAATAGCAAGCACCCCTCTCCAGGTGGAAAAGAATTTGTTTTCTTATTTCTGACTCCTTTCCTCAATAGTCTGTAGATCGTATGTACCATTTCAACGACATACGCGTCAACTAGAACGTGCTTTAGGTAGGTCTAAACAGGGAAACTTTAATTATAACTACTTTGTATTTTAAAGGCAGGTCCACATCTAATATTAAAAAAGAGGCCGAATATTCGCTTAAAGAAGATAACACTGAACAAGAGGAGCTGTTTAATATCAATAGGCGTCCGCTAGTAATTCCATTGTTTCACACTATAATTCGAAACATGAGAGTTCGTTACAATGGGACAACAAGAACTTTTTCTTGGTTGGGGTAGGGGGAAGTGGTCATAACAGTTACTTTATATATATATATATACATATATATATATATATATATATATATATATATATATATATATATATATATATATATATGTATATATAGTGTACACTAGAATCAGCAACTTGGATGCAAAATAGAAGCTAATAAAAATTGATAAAAATTGATTTTAACAATAAATAGTTCTTTAACTAAAATGAGGCAAACTTTGACTAATAGTCAAAGTAATAGTGCAACAACAACAACAGTTCTGTAATTTGGATGTTACAGTAATTGGTCAATACAGCAATAAATAACGCTTAAAAATTTTATTTATAGTAATATGCGAGAGTATGTAATAAAAATAATTTTTGTTATTTTTAGGTTATACTGGAAGTGGAAGACGTTGCTCTGATATTAACGAATGTGAGTATCAAAATGGAGGCTGTTCAATGCAACCTTTTGTGCAATGTACTAACACATTGGGATCTAGAACGTGCGGACCTTGTCCACCAGGTGAGTAAACAAGTAAATTAAATTTAAAATATGATAATTTTAGACTTATTTTTGTGGCGAGAGTTAAGGTAAATTGTTGTTGGTAATCTTCACAAGAGATCTTCAAATATATCGTTTATTAGCCAATACACTCTGCCCTTCGAAGTAGGAAAGGTGTATCTCATTGCTTTTTATTGACAAATATATCTTTTTCATCTAACCAGGAAACAATGCCAAGAGTATAATCATGGAAATCAGTCAAATGTTCAATCGATAATTTAGTCTTAAGCGTTTTTAGTTTATAAAGGATTTCGTCTGGCCGTCTTTCTCGAAGCATTTAATTTTAAGTTGGAGTATAAACGATCAGGAATCCTTTACTGGGCAAGAGTTCTTTCGAGAATCATTTACTGGGACTACATTAGAAGTTTGAACATAATAGATTTAAATAAAGAGGAAAATAATATACTATTAAAAAATCGCCTACGTCGATCTATACCTTGTACAATGAAAGTACACTATCACCGCGGGGGTAAAAAAAAAACAAAATATTTAACTAGAAAGAAAAGAATTTAGTTAATATTTTGGTAGATCGTAAATAAAATACTGTATAGTAAAAGGAGAAATTGAGTATCCACTTTACACGAGGCACAAATCAATTATCTTTCCTTCAGAGAAGAAATATTACTTGTGAAGATAGCGTACTGGTTACAGGGTGATTTTCAAATTTGTTGACGGATTGGGTTTGATACAATCTGAAAATGTTTGTTGCTCAAACATAAAAACTTTCCTACGTATGAATTCCTTATAATTTACTGCATTCTGAGCAGGTGGTTTTTTTCGAGTTAATCTATTCATAGTTTAGATATTTCAAAAAGTGTCTTGACAAGTTTTTTTTCCTCATGAGTGTTACCGTTATTAAACATTGTGTAAAATAATCCTTATCTATAATTAATCTAAAAACTCTTGTTTAGGTAATCTTAAATACTTCCTAGTAAGTAAAAATAGTATAAAATTTACTTATTTAAAATTTTAAAAGCACTTTATCTCAGGAGTGTTATTTTGTTCCTAAATGAAGGATATAACTTTCAATAAAAATGTATTTTTTCAAAAATTAAATGTTTTCACTGAAGGTATAAGAAGTAACTGGATAGCCTTAATTGGTAAGTACAGTACAGTAACACTCATGAGACAAACGACTAATCCTCTTGCAATAATGCACCAAAAATAATAATACAGTAATAAAAATAACAATAACTATAAAAAGAGAGACCAAAATTGAAATTTGTTTACCCCATTAATTGTTATCTTACATTAAAAATGTAATAAAACATCACTACTGATTCTGATCCAGAAATAGATGTGTTTAGACAGAACTAATAAAAAATTAATTTCAGTTTAAAATAGGCAGTAAAAATATTGAAAAAATAATTCTAATTCTGCAAACAATATCTTTAATTTAACTAAAGTGAAGATAGTAGTTTGCAACACATCACTTTCTTATTTACATAAAGTAACAACTGGCATACGCGAACAAATGTTAATTTTTTTTACTTACTTATTTTTTTTTTGCTGGAGGGGGGGGGGGGGTTCAAGTACGGAGTTTTAATTTATTTACCCTTTAAGAATAAAACATATTTTAAACAAAACACACAAAAATCATATCTGCACACGTTGAAATTCTGTGTCAGGGTGTCTCTTTTAAAATATATATATAAGAGAGAAATAAAATATAATCTTGAATAAAAAAACTAATATCAGCTTGAGTTAAAGCTCATAAAATATCTATATCTGCAGATTTATTTATTATTTGGTTGTTTTCTATCATGATTCTAACTTCCTTCTCGTAACCAGCAACACTCATGAGTGGGTAACACTCATGAGATTTATTAAGAAATTCTTCACTAAAAGAAATTCGGACTGTGTTTCTGAAAATTTAGTTGGACCAATGGATTCGTTACAAGAAATACACCATTGCTGAATTGCTTATTTTTATGCTGTAAAAAATATTCTTAAATTAATGGGTAACACTCCTGAGAAGTAATAAAAATACTCATTATGTTGAATTGTTTGTTCCACTATAAAACAGTAAAGGAATAAAACTATATGTATTTACACTAAAAAGAATGAAATAAAATAATTTTTGGAAAAAAATAGAACCGACTTCAAACTATAAATTGCGCTGAAAAGTAAAAAATAATATTATTCTTTAAACAACTTCGATACGACTTTTAAACATAATTTTTGTAGTCGGTGCAAAAGTATGATGGATTTTGATGCATGATTGCTTTTGTAACTATGAACCAATTACAAATATAAATAGCGTAGAGTTTGCAACAGTAACAGTGTAAAATAACGCATGTTGTAATTATAATTAGACTGTCATAATTTTGCACAAACTTCAAAAATTATGTTTAAAAGTCGTATCGAAGTTGTTTAAAGAATAATATTATTTTTTACTTTTTAGCGCAATTTATAGTTTGAAGTCGATTCTATTTTGTCCAAAAAATATTTTATTTTATAATCATTTACTGTATCAATTTTAAATCCATTACTGACTAAGTCTTTTCGAAAGCAAATAACGTCTTAAACTCGTAATAATTTCTTAACTCGTTAATTGAATCAGATAATCATTAATTTAAGTCTAAAAAGGATTTTTTCGATTTTATCTGTATTTTTCCAAAAAAAAAACCGAATGAAAAAAAAAATGCATTCAGAATCTCTGCAAAGTCACGTAAGAAATTTCATGCTTTGGGATGTTTCATGCATTTAGAGTTTTCTTTCTTTCAGTTAAGATAAGCAATTTTGTGTCGTTTATACACCTTTGAAAAATTTGGTAAAAATTTACACGGAATATATTACCTTTATGGTGAAAGATTTTAGAAGTTTAAAATAACTTATCCTTGGCTGCTGTCACAGGACTATGACTTAACTTATCCATGGCTCCCCTAATTTCATATTTTCTCCTGTGGCCCCCAAGGGGGTCATATAGCTCCCGTTGCGAAACCCTGTTTTAGACACACGCAGTAGTTCTGAGAGTGATTTCAATGCTAATAAAGGAAACAAGACGTTTGTTCTTTCTTGTCAGAACAAACTGTCAAAAGCATTTTAATTGTTAATGATCAAGAAGAAACGAATTGCAAATAAATTAAACACATTTTTACAGTTAAAAAAACTGTAAATTCAGTAATGTGTTTTAGTAACCTCAGAAATTTTGCTTTACGATATTATTCCAAAACATACTTTCATATCTACATTATTGAGATTGGTAGGGATTTTTATTTTTGGATTGTTCAGGCTAAATATACGAGCGGATGAGTTATTTTGACTTAATAACATTGACTTTAATGATCGGATAATTTATAAAAAGTTTTTTTTTAAATTTAATAAATGGTAATTTTGTTAAGTTAGAAATTTGATTGATTTTTGTTAGATTCATGAGTCTCCATTTTTCTGAATTCTTTTGAATTTTTATTTCAAGGGGTCGGCTCGTATCCTGTATGCTATTATTAATAAAATTCGCATGTAAAACCATCACATTTAGAGTATAACATCTTTCAGATAAATTATGTTGTTTGTATCAGTAAAAATAACCGCAGAACTATAAATCAAAAGAGTTTCCTTCATTATTATAGGATATATGGGCAACGGTGTCCAATGTAACTTCGTAGGTGTATGCAGCATTAACAGAGGAGGTTGTCATCCCATGGCCAGTTGCCTAGAAAATTCAGGTAAGAATGAAATGCTTTCTGCGCTGCGTACTTAGGGGCCCTAATTATTTAAAGGACATTTATATTAAACTTGTAATGCCCAAGTTTTTTTATCGTCGTCCGCCTTGAGGCGGAGTTGGGAATTAGTGGGTTAAGAAGTAAACATGTACAACTCGTCGAATATTTGTTGATTTTTCACATAAGTTTCTGTCATTGTCGTAATAATTTAATTTTTACAGTGCATCAACGATAAGAGATTAAAAAAAATACGTCTTGAAGCTGTTATGAATGTGTAGCTTCATGTTTTAATTTGTATTAGCGATTTCAAAACTTTGAGACGGAGTTTTTGCAACATGCCCCATACCAATAACACACAATTTCAAGCTTTTTCAATCATGAAATGAAAAGTTTACCTGTATAGCGGATTCGAGTTACGAGTTTTGCTCGGGTTAAATCCTTATACTAAATGCATTTAAAATATAAATTAAAGATTGCATTGAAGTCACAATATTTTTAAAAAATATAAATGTTTTTACTGTTCAATTTTCCGTTTGGCGGACGTGATTGAAAAATGAAAGCAAAGGGGAATACTATTTACTTCTTGAAAATTATCAACTTTTTGTTGAAACTTTTGAACACGTATCATGCATCGAGTTCGAAAGAGTAAATTAAGTTTGATGATCGTAGCTATGAATGTTGTTCCCGTTGAAGTTAATCTACAGTACACCGGACGCTACAATAAGATTTCGCTACATATATATACATATATCTATACATATAATGTGTGTGTATATATATTACAGGGTTCGCGCTAGGCCACGCGATCGCGCGATTCCCGCGATATTTTTTGAAATCCCACTCAAAAAATTTTCGTTTGCACGCTGTTCCCGCAACTAGCGGAGACGCGTTCAAAACACCCGAAACGAAACTACTATTCTAGACTGATAGTTCAATACAAAGTACATGGAGCTTGTTAGTTTTCAACTGCCATCTTATCCTCATTGATTAAAAGAATAATCTGGGAACCCTATTTATCATATATAATAACATGGGGGAAAGATTGAGAACTTCTTCATTCCTTGGGATTATTGAACAATTTAAGCCCTTTGTGAATGCAATCTTCATTCATTCTATTCACATCAATAGATAAAATCACATATGATCAGAAAAAATAGTGGAAATATTAAATTAATTTTTAGGATTTTTTTGTAAAAATCACACATAAAAGAATTTTGGTTAAATAACCAAAATACCAGAGGATCTTTTTCATGCTTAATATTTTATAAAGCACCCATTTTTGCGATCGCGAATTCTGTGAAGGATCCGTTTTGTGTGAACCTTGTTGATGTTTATTCTTTCTTTGCAGAACATAGCTTAGATAATCATTTTTTGTAACATAGTTTGTATTGGATCACGATCGGACAATTTAGTAACATTTTTAAAGACAAAAACAAAAAGAAAAGTTCCCACTTAAATTTTAAAAATCCCATTTAAAATATTGGTCAAAGTGGGAAATCCCACCTTCTATTTGTGCCCAGTGTGAACCCTGTTATATATATATGATTTTGAAACATGTGCCTAAAGTTGTATTTCATACTTAAATTGAATCATTTACCCGTTGTAATGATATACAGTCAGACCTCGATATAAGGTCATCCGCATATCAGGTCATCCGCATATAAGGTCACCCCGCATATAAGGTTACTTTTCCAAAGTCCCGGCTCACTGAATAGGAATTCTTTGTTACAGATTATCGGATATATGGTCAAGTTTTAAAAATCGTTATCGCTTATAAGGTCATTTTTATCTGACCACCTTCAGATAATTTCAAGGCCACGCTAATTCAAATGTACGAATTTCTTCTGTGTATATGATCTTTTATTATCGCTGAAGAAAAAATTGCTGAAGATTTTGAAAATTCAAATTTATCGAAAGCACGTTTTGCTGAAGAACGTGGTATACCACGCACCACCTTAAACAATATTCTGTCTTCTCATCGCAATGGAAATGGGAAAAGAAAAAGGATGCGTTTTTCCCCTTATGAGAAAATTGAAGAAGCCGTCCTCCAATGGATAAAAATGGCTACAGCACAAAATGTGCCAATATCATGTTCAGTACTGAAAGAAAAAGCTCTGCAAATAGCCACGGAATTGGGAGAACCTGATTTTATGGCGAGCAATGGATGGATTCAGATATTTAAAGTAAGACATGATTTAACTTTCAAGACAGTGTGTGGTGAAGCTGGAGATGTTGACGAAACTGTTTTAAATGACTGGAAGAAATCTGTGTTAGAAGATGACATTTTGAAACGGTATAAGCCATGCGATGTATTGAACGTCGACGAATGTGGTCTTTTTTTCCGAGTCTTGCCTGACAAAAACTCTCGCATTCAAAAATGAAAAATGTGTAGGTGGCAAAAAAAGTAAAGAAAGACTTACAGTATTTTTAGGGGCCAATATGGATGGCCCTGAAAAATGGAGACCTCTTGTTATTGGTAAATTCCAAAAGCCACGTTGCTTTAAAAACGTTAAATCTTTACCCGTGGATTACGACGCTAACAAAAAAGCGTGGATGACCGTCACCATTTGGGAGAAAACAATACGACGTTTAGACAGGCAGTTTGTGTGAAGAAGAAACGAAAAGTTGTTTTCATAGCAGACAATTCCACAGCTCATACCAACATCCCACAGTTAGCCTCAATAGAGCTTGTTTTCTTGCCTCCTAATGTGACCAGCGTTCTCCAACCATCGGATTAAGGAGTTATTCAAAACCTAAAAGTGAACTATCGTAAGCTCCTCTTGAAGGACCTTATCGCTGTCATCGACCAAAAAAAGAAGTTTCACGTTACTGTCTTGGATGCCATTTTTTATGTGTACAAAAGTTGGAACATGGTGTCCACCACATGCATAGCAAATTGTTTTCGTCATGCTGGTTTTGTGGATTCTCTGAGTGTCGTGGATGACGAAACCGAAGAAGAAGACGATATTCCTCTATCTGTTCTGATGGAAGATCTGAGAAATCGTGGCCATGCCATTCAAGGGGAAGAAGAATATGGTTTGATTGATGAGGAAATTGCCACCACTTCTGAAGCTACAATTTCTGAAATTGTTTCACAAGTTGTGGACAGTGAGGACAATGACAGTGATTCTGAGACTGTAGCTGTAACCCAAGCAGAAGCCTTCAATGCAATAAATGTCATACGCCATTTTTTTACAAACCATGAGGGAGTTGACGAACATTTTGAGAAGTTACAAAATCTAGAAAACATTGTTCGAAAAACGAAACCAAAAACGAGACAGACCTGCATGAATGATTATTTTAAATAAGGTAAGATGTTATGTATGTATGTACACTTTGAGGAAATTTATAAACAGCTTTATTTTAAATTAAATTTAAAAAATATATGTATAACTTTCTTTAATTCTTTACTGTTAAAATTTATTGACGTAAATATTTACCAAATAACTGATGTTTTCGTTTGCATTATCATTTTTAAAAAACCATAATGTGTATTTACGTGCTTAGTTATGAACTGCTAATGAATCGGTTAAAAGGTCGCCCCGCTTATAAGATCACTTTTGCGATGTCCCTTAGGGTGACCTTATATCGAGGTCTGACTGTACAAGTATTTGTCATTTTGAACTGAAGGGTCTGCTGCGAAAAGGAGGTAGTCCCATATTTTAAAAATCCGATAGTAACACATACAAAAAGTCAAAATGCTAAATATTTTTTTTTTTTTTTTGGGGAGGGGGGATAAATTCCCTAGTATAATTGTGCTGACCCATCATAGAAGTCATATTCTTATCCCACGTATAGAGTACAACACATTCTTGTATAGTTCGATCACGAATTTCTGATACTTGGGCGCTTCTGCTCATGGCATAAAAGGACGAATGCATTCCAGTTTTAGGGAAGTTCATTTTGCAAGTGCGTTTATCGGTATCATAAAGTTTGCTTCTCTGTTTGTTGAAAGCAACCAAATTTTTAAACTGGCAGTAGCAATAGTTCGGAAGAAATCAAAATATAATAAACGAACTAAAACAAGAACATAATACGCCCATTCCTTTTACCATCGGTTTCTCCCTTGAACATGAATGGATTGTTCTTGACACTCTACCAGTCAGTGGGCCTTTTTTTTTTTTTTTTTTTTTGAGGTAGAATTGTATAAGTGCGCTGTATCAAGCATTTTTAAAAAAAAATTTTATATTTCAAAACAGTATATATTATAACTAAATTGCTTCCTAAAATGAAGCTACGTCCTCTTTTCAGAAAACTCTTGAATTTAGGTAGTGTTCTTTTAAAAATCTTAACTTTATCCTTCTTATTCTGATACACTTTACATTGTCCCGGAGATCTTCAGTCTTTCTAAATGCCATTATTTCCAGCAATTACGGGTACTTATCGAGAATGTCGCTGTCCTCCTGGATACGTCGGGAATGGGGAAGGCCTGAATGGTTGTGTGCGATCTCAGGGCATGAGTTGTGCCAACAACCCTTGTGTGCACGGAACTTGCCAGGTAAGCCGTCTTTCTATCGTAACATCAGGGATCAAACTTGCTTCTGAGGCGACGTAAATTATTCCCAAGCGAAGAAATAATGCTTCAACTTTATATGTTGTTTATTTATTATTTTTATTATTTTTTAGATGTGTGTCCTGAGTTAGAACGTTTGAAATCAGCAGGATTTTTGTGATTTTTTTTTCTTTTAGAAGAGAAAGAAAGAAATGATGTTATTGAATTTTGAAGAATAGTTTTATGAATATTTAAAGAATGCAAAAAAACTTATTTTAAGTTAAAAAATAATTATAAAAGAGTTTTAAGCCCATTTCATGGACGTCTTGTCCCTGATTGGCAGCCGTGATAACTAAAAAACAAAACGACCTTTTTAACTGAACCAATTTTTTTCCCCTTCAGTAGTAAATTCTCTTCCTCATAAACTGAAAAAAAAAAGTAAAATTAAAAATTGTCGCATGTTTTTTTTTTAAAAAAAATGTGTTTTTCAAAGAAGCAAACTTTTCGGTGATATAAGAATTATTAAAATAAACTTGTTGACGAACTTTTTTTAAAAAGTTCGTTTAGAATTAAGTTTAATACACTGAAGAGGAAGAGTTTTAGTACAGTTAAATAGGTCGTTTACTTTTTTAGCTATCACGCCCGCTAATCAAGAACAAGGCATCCAGGAAATAGGCTTAGAAATATTTTATATTAAGTTATTTTTACTTGAAAAAATTATTTTGTATTTTAAATATATGTAAAACCATACGTCAAAATTCAAACTCTTCATTTTTTCTTTTCCTTCTCAACAAATCACAAAAAGAAAAAAAACAAACAAACAAACAACTGTTTTAGAACATTTTAATTCAGGACACTCCTTAAAGGCGGAATAATAGCTGATTAAGTATTGAAATAGTATTGATAAAATTCTTTCTCAAATGAAAGTTCATTGTTCTTGTTGTTGTCGTGTCTATGGATAGTAAATTTGGAAGGTCAAATAGGGCCATGTACGGTCCACACAGTCTCAGCTATGCGAAGGCAATTGTCGGAATAAAGGTCCTCGTAGGGAGAGTCGCTAATCTGTTGAATTATCGCCAAGATGGCCGGGCAAGAGAAGACGCGTTCGGGACTTAGTTCCGTGTCAAAGTTTTTGTAGCTGGGGTATGCTCTTGTTCCATCCAACTGAATTTTCATTCCCCTAAGGTGTCCAGTTCTCAGCCTTATTAGGGTTTTGGCAAGTGATCTGCTTGTTGTTAATTCGCAGATCTCATGATTCAATTTTATGGTCTTGTCCTTGAGTTTTGATTTTGCCACTGCATTTATGTCATTGAGGGTGACAAGGGGAAGTTTTCCTTGATTGAGATCTCTCGCTTCCTTAGCCAGTACATCGGCTGCCTCATTCCCCTCTATACCCACGTGTGCAGGTATCCATTGTAAAGTACATCGTTTGCCCATATCATGGAGTTTCTCCAGGAATCTGTGTATGTTAATTATTTGATTGGTGTAGCCCTTTTGAATTGCCTGGAGGGCAGCTTTACAATCGCTGATTAAGTTAAGGAAGATTATTAATCCTCCAGTTCTCACAGTTTCCTGGAAACATGAATATATATTTAGGGCTTCCTGGATGGCAATTAGTTCACATGTGTAGTTGGATGCAATTTTACCTGCACCACGCTTAAACTGTTTAGCACTACCATCTGGGAAGATAAACTTAATACCCGCTCCTCCATTTTCCAAAGTTTTGTCTGACGATCCGTCGGTAAAGGCATATACAAAACCTCTGCTTGAGTATGATTCGATGGTTCTAATTGCTTTATCTCTGATGTTGGAGGTTAGTTCTTTTTTGGAGCATTGTTCAAGGAGATTAGTTACAATTTTGGTATTTTGGGGAAGAAGAGATGAAAGAGATGGCTCCTGTAGAATCTCGTGTGTGTGATGTTCGAGTTCAATTTCATGTCTGATCGTTTTGTCATACTGTAAAGTAGAGGATCGCTTGAGTCTTGCATTTTTGTTCTTTTTCTGAGTGACTCGATTGCCAATATGGTCCTCTTCATAACTTCTGATCTTGTTAGTGAGTTTCACGACACTGTATTTTCTTCTGTTTTCGAGAAGCTGCAGACCGCATTCCTTTTGTGACTTGATGCTGTTCGTTGAAGAGACAGCACCAGTAATGATAATAGAGGCTCTAGCTTGAATGTTATCGATCTTTTCTAGCGCTGATTTTGAGGCGTGAGACCAAATTGGTGAGGCGTATTCCAAGATAGGTCGGATTAACGTGGTGTATGTGGGCCTTAAGGTTTTGGGGTTTGCTCCCCAGTCTGTGCCACAAAGACTTTTCAAGATCCTTAGTTTTTTAAGAGATTTGTTGGCACATTTCCTGATATGTTCTGAAAAACGTAGTTCCGCATCGAGAGTGAGTCCTAAGTATACTGGGTTTTCAGTCTTCATTAGAATTTGGTTATTTGGGACCAGATGTGATGAGAAGAGGCGTCTATGTTTTCTATCCGTAGAAAAAATGCTGTACGATGTCTTCTTTGGGTTGATTTTTAGTTTTAGGGAGTTTGACCATTCTAGGATTCCTTTTAATGAGCAGTTCAGAGTTCTCTCGGATTGTTCCAAGTTTACATCATTGTTCCAAATAGCGATGTCGTCTGCATAACATGCAACTTTGGTTTCTTTGTGTAGAAACCAAAGTTCATTTAAACCTCGATATTATAAAGGTTACAGAAAAATAAACACATGTAAATTTTACTTCAACCTGCAGCTCTGAAGTCAAATTAGTAGAAGAATTCGAATGTTACATAGTATGTAAAGACACTTATGTCTCTCCTTTTTATGTGAATAATTGTCATTTGTGAATTCATTTTTCTTTCGACTGGATCAATATAGACCTTTGTAGAAAGAATAGCAGTATGGAATGTAAAAAGCAGGTCCGTTCATCAACCTTAGATTTCTACTGGCCTGAATGCCTTTCTGTTTTTATATATTTAACGCGAACACATTGCCATTTTTTATCCTAATATTTATTAGGATAGTTAAGAATTTTTGCCTTTTCCAGGTCTTAGGCCAATCATTCCACTGCGTCTGCGAAGCAGGCTACTTTGGTACACTTTGCAATCAACAAACTAATCTGTGTCTCAGTTCCCCCTGCCAGAACGGAGGAACTTGTTCCGTTGTTGATGGAGGATTCGTCTGCGCATGCACCAGAGAATTTACGGGTCCTACATGTCAAGAGGGTATTGCCAGTAAGTTCCTCAACTGAACCTTTACTTACCTTAAACCTTCACTTCTTAAAAAGTGCACAAAACTAAGTTTTTTTTATGCGCCCAGAATTGCTCATTTAGGTGCTGTTTTTTTTCCCACTATCAAATCCGGACTTCATAGATATGAAAACATTACTCTGACAAAAGTCAGCAGGAAGGCGAGAAAGTGCTGAATACTAAACAAAAATCACCACGCAACAGTGCAAGTTTGCACAATAAAATAATTACTACATTTCTTACGTATTTATCACCGGAATTACACAACAACTATGAAGTTCCTCACCTTAAAGACACTGGAACATAAACATGATTTCTTATTCAGATGTTTTTGTTTAAGAACAGGAATTTTCAACCTTACTAAAATGGCAGAGTTGGCGCCAAACCAACAAAGCTACACGCGGGGAAAACAGTGCCACCTTTAACTAGCGTAAACTGGTGGAGAAAATCTTGTTTTTTTTTTTCTCTCTCTCTCTCTTCTTAGGACATACATCTTCAAGGATGGGCAGAGTGGTCAAATTTTCAAGCAGCAGAGAAAGTACAACTCAAACTTAGCTTTACAGGCTTCCAAAACTTAACCTTTTGATGGGTCATTTTTTCTCTTTTGAATTCCTACCAGTTTTCTATGTTTTATTTTCAATTAAATAATAGCATTTATGGAAATTTGCTTTATTTTGCCAAATTTTAGAGTGGGAAGTTTGTTTTTCCCTCCCCCCAAAAAACATTTATGATCATAGAGAAAATTCAATTTAATGATGTTTATTTGCCATGAAAAGATGAGAAGCAGGTTGATACACCACATTCTGCTCACACATACAGGGTCCTCTTTTTTTGCCCCGTTGTGCTACATTTCCTACATCGTCTGTAGTTTGCAACCACCTTTCGCATATGATTTCTCACACTGGCATTACTGTTTCCATTGTTATAATTAGGGATGTAACGAATAGTGATTTAACCGAATAGCCGAATACTGAATATTCGGCCATTTCTTCCAGGCCGAATTTTAAAATTTCTAGAAAATCGTTGTAATAAAAAGTATTTGCCAAATTTTAAAGTAATCACAAAGTCGAACACCAATTCCACACATAACTAATCTATGATGTATGATTTAATTCTAGTTTGTTAAGAATCTAAAACTATCTAAAATTAATGTATTTTCTGTAAAATTCAAACTTTCACCTACAAGTGGAATAGAAATGATAGGTTTTAATGTAAGCATTACCATTATTTTGCTAATTATTTAATTCAAAACAAAGAAATACTATTGTTTAGTGAACTTTTACCTTGCTCAAAATAGTTTTATGTAGATGTTTTAAAAGTTATAAAAGTTAATATTTTTATACTATGGACATTTTTACATACCTATTTTTAAAAGATCTATTTAAATTTAATGCATTTCACTGGAATATATTCTTGTTTTCAAAAACCTCAAAAACTTAGGCTATGTTAATCTTCATGATGTAATCTAGGCTTTTCAAATTTCTCATTTACCCAATATTCACAATAAATCAGTCTACCCAAACAAAGTATGACTTCCTTTCGTTGTTATTGCTAGCAAGCCTAATGTGCAATTCATTAGTCTGTAGCTGTGTGTGCATTCAGTGGCGTTCAGAGTACGGGTGTCAACAGTAGCAGTAATTTGTACTGTTGCTCCCCCCTCCCCTCCTAGAAAAAAAAGTTTCATTATGAATAAATTAAACCATTTATAAAAAAAGAAAGGAAATAAAAAAAAAAAAAAAAAAAACAAGGTAGTAGTGATTTTCAGACAGGAGTGTGATGTACTTACTAATAGATTAAATACTATACTTAAGATATGATGGGGGACAATGCACAGTTGCACGCCGCTACCTTCCACTTTGAAGAATCCCGCGGGGAAAACAGTGCCACCTTTAACTAGCGTAAACTGGTGGAGTAAGGGATCCTGGGATCCTGGGTGGATCCGAGCCGGTCGTGATACTCGTGGAACTCTGGTGGAGCTACGGTTGAGATTACTTTTTTGGCGTAGACAGGTTCGCTGCCACCAGAGGAAAAAAATGATGGAACAATTCTAAGGCACCGCTCCACAAAGAGCAATGTCAATACATGCAATACAATGCTTCTCAATAGATAACATTTAAGTTTGGTTCTAAAATAGAATTTATGTCGGTTAACTGTAACAATAAATATCAGCCATTTATTAATGTTTTTCTTGGAACGAGTGATATAGTCCCCTACTCCTACAAATCTAAACATTTCTCATTTTAAAGTTAGTGAGGTATTTTACTAAATCCGTAACTGTATTCTTAATTCTAATTCAATAGGCTGCGGTGGTTATTTAACTGGTGACAACGGAACGCTGCAGTTTCCCCTTGGCCAGCTATTATATAAGCACGATCAAAGTTGTGCTTGGGTTATCACAGTTAATGAAACAAAGGTATGATTTAAATTATTATTATTATTTTGAATAAAAATAAACAAATGTGCATGCATACACATGTACAGATGATTCATTTGCACCATAATTAGTTAAAAAAATTATGACGAGTCATTTCGTGTTATGTTATTTATAAGTAGAATAATTTTAAAATTTGAATTAAGCACTTGCGCTGGAAAGACGTGTCACGCAGATCGCAATGCTTTCATCACAGACTCGCCAACGACATATGGTATGTACCGCGTCATGCGATTGTCTCAGAAACACAAACTACGTGCGTGGCACGCCGGCAGTTTGCATGACTATTAACAAATAAATTTAATATTTATATTTGTAAAATTTTATAATCAATCGACGCTCTATATTCCCTTCAAAAAGTATTAAGAGTCCTAGGTCGAAAATATGATTCCTTTTCCGATTTCTCTAAGACATCGAACACTGTGTGACGCGTCTCAGCGAGTTACACTGGACCGTTCGTTAAGTAGTTAGCTCACAGTTGGTTTTGTGTTTTGCGTTTTCGATTTCGCGACTTTATTGACTAGAACAGGGGATCTCTTAGATCACCAAATGCAGAAGAGTCCCAGACACACGACACATGAATGTAAAAAAGTGTTCCAATGTATGTCTTTAAAAGCATAAATTTATTGAGTCTTCAAACCTAAAAAATTGCCTTTTAGCTTGTTTGTGTTTTGCTGTCAACAACAGTGGCGCAACCAAAATTTTCTCCTTGAGAAGGGGGTGGGATAGTTGGTTCTTAACCCTACATTGCGCCGTGTTGTTTTTAAACAACACCTCCATTTTTCGTTCACTAAGCTTTTATTTTGTAATATTTTTAACATGTGTGGCATTCTTTAGTTTCATTTTGTATGTGTGATAATATTAGTTAATATAGTTTCCCCTAGATCTTGAAAATTGAGCTCAAGGTTCATCTTTTTTCACAAAATCGTAAGACATGTTGTTTTCGTAAAAAACAGTAACTTCTTAATATTTTTTTCTACAAATTTTAAGCAACAATTTTATTTTAAAAAATAGTCTCTAATTGCTTACATAGTTTTAAAATAAAATAAAAATAAGTTGTCAGAAAAATTTCGGGAAAAATATATATTAAGGGGCCTTTTTTTACTTGTTTTTTTAAAACAACACTGCGCATTCGGGGGTAATTTTTATGCTCCTTCATTATTCGCGGTATAAGCAAGAACAGGTGTCACAGGTTGTTCTATTTAGCTTTATTTAGTATCTTTTAGAAGATTATTGTTAAATATTTCACAAATTAGCTTAAAGTGATCGATTAAATTATTATTTAGGAATTCTGTTTAAAATCAATTCAAGCTCAACCAAAATAGAAACGAACATTATCGCAAAGACCCCCCTATAGATGTTAGGTTTCTTGTTTAAAATCTTTTATTAAAATTATTATTAAACTTTATTGGTAATCAAAGTAAAAATTTGCACATGTAACTAATAATTATTAGTTACATGTGCAATATATAAATCTGCAAATTTTCACAGTGCGTAAAATATCTGCAAATTTTCACTTTAATAAGTTGTATAAATTTATGAATAATAATAAAATAAATTATTTTAATAAATTTTTATATTTTTGTGCTATTTTATGATTATAATGCATGCCTATTTATTATTGATTTGGTTTCATTTGTTAAAATGATTATATAAAAAAATTATTATTGTTACCCCTAAATGCGCAGTGTCGTTTTTAAACAACATGTCAATTTTTCTCGAATTCTACTTTGCTGAATTAAATAAGAATTTTTTTAGTATTTTTCCCACTTATAACTAGCACAAACAAACACAAAAAAAAATAATATTTTACGAAGAAAAAAAAATTACGCAGTGTAGGGTTAATAGTTCTTTTCTGCTTATATGCTAACGCACTATATCGACAATAGGGCTTTAAAAAAGTGCTCTGAGGGGAGGGGATGGGCAAACGCCCGTAAAAATATCTCAGAATTTTGTTTTGGGGGAATTTTTAAAAATTATAATACAAAAACTTCCCGAAACGTTGCCGTTTTTTAAAAGTTTTCCTTTTTTTTATTTTTCTTTTTGTCTCTCTTACTTTTTGTTTCCAAAGCTCCAAAATATAACTTTTCTGGTTTTGTTTATTTTTAGTGTCCCTACACCATTTTTTTTTTTTTTTTTTGAAATACGCATTTGTGTATTCTAAACTGTATTGTTGGGCAAGCATGCAGCAGTGGTCTCCAAGCGTACAGAACGTTTAGTATTGTAAAGTTTTCCCATGAAAAACTAGCCCTCCTATATAAAAATATATTTATAAATATTGTGTAAAGTAGATCAACAGGATGTGGGTATTTTATGCAAAGGCAGTTAAAAAAAAGTATAGTACTTTTGTAAAAATATTTCAACCTAAACTTACTGTAAAGAAGCAGAAACTCGTGCTTCAGGTGTCACTTACCCTTGCATTATATTCAGTAGGGTGTGTATTATTTTTTACAGATAATGTGAAACTGCAGTCTTATTTGTACTATTTACAATAAAATTTCATACGGATTCTTCATTATATTTTTTTACTTAATAAACACTCTAGCAAACTAGAATAAATAATTTACAATTTTACCCTAAGATTACATCAAGAAACAAGAAGTTCCGTCTAGAACTATACGAGCCTACTTTCCCGTATACACCAAATTCAAATTTATAATCTACCTATCTCTCTCTCTCTGTCTTTCTCGCTTAGTTTTAGTTCTGAATTGCTTCAAATATACCTTTTTCAACGGTTAATAGATATTCATTCAATCATTCATTTATTAAGTCCTTTATGTATTTAGTCACTCATTTATTCATTCATTGTTTTGCGTATTCATTTAATCATTCATTGATTCAAAAATATTCTTGAAAATCCCGATCAAAAAATTTCTTAGGAAAATAGGCTCCTTAGTTCTGGATGTACTTTTTATTTGTACATGTTCTACGTCGTAAGAGCTTTCCGATAAAGTTTGTTCCAAGCAAATCGGTCCGTTAGATCAGGAATTATATAGGATTGAAATTTCACCGTAGGCGGAATGTTAATTTTTTTTGAACTGTTCAAAAATGAACAAAAATTGCTCAAATCAATATTTCACGCCAAGAACTTCTTCCAGTGAGCTTGTTCATGGGAACTTGGATCTTGTACCCAAAGTTTACATAATTTGCTTCATTTTCATCCATTGGTGATAATGTTAAAATTTTTTGAACTGTTCAAAATTGAACAAAAAAATGTTCAAATCAAAAAGTATGAGATGTCCTCGCCGAGATCTTTCGAATGCAAAAAGAATTTTTCGAATCGGACAATTCGTACAAAAGTTATTAGGGGGGGGGGGACTGACCGACAGACAGACCGACAAACAGACCGACAGACAGACAGACAGACAGACAGACCGACAGACACACTTTTTCCCCATCTCAAAACCCTACTTTCAAATTTTTTATTTTTCAATCTTTATTTAATTACTTAACTTATTTTTGACTTTTCTTGATTTTTAACGATATTTTCACGATACATTAACCCTTCATTCATGCTTTATTATTACTTTTTTTTACTTTTACGGGAAAGTAGGCTAAAAAGCAGTAACCGTTGCTCCAGGCGTCACCTATTTTTGCATTATGTTTAATGACCGCATTGTGTGCATTATTTTTTTACACACAATTATGTGGAAGTCGAGCCTTATTGAGGTTATTTACAATGTCACTTCATACTTTTCTCTTCCAATCCATTTCCCGGTAAGCACTAGATTTTAATGATGCCCTGCATCCGGGGGCAAGGTAGTAGGGGTTGTGGGGTCTACGGATTTTATATGCACGTTTCCCCAAGTGTACATGGTGGGTCTTCAGCGCGTATCGAACACGCACCCTTAAAGGTGGAAGTCTGACGTCTGGAACTTCATACAGATAATTCTGTTTATCGCTTAGTTAATAAACACTTCTCAGCCAGTATGAGTGCTTTATAATTCTTATCTCTTTATTTTGACTCGCGGAACCCTAAAGATTAGTATGAAGATCACTATCGTATAGGAACTCTATTTTATGGTTTTTTTTTTATACAAGACCTCTCAGAAAACTTTCAGCATTTCATATTCCAACTATTAAGTGAAACTAGTTTTTCTCAGTTAGGTACATTTCATGTTCTGAAACTCATGCTTGGCATTTCATATAAAAAAAGAAAACTTCTAAATACTTTAAAAACTGTACTCAAATATATTCAATGTCTATTTGCGGAAAAACAAATGAATGAAACTGTCGCAAATTTTGTGCCCTTTTTTAGGTGATAAAAGTCGAATTCAGTAGGTTTCAACTGGAAGCGGGGCACAACTGCGCAAACGATTTTCTGCAACTCCACGACGGTCCCACTTCTGCGTCGCGAGTGATTGGCCGATTCTGTGACGTCAATCTTCATGGAGAGATTTTCAACACAACCCACAATCAACTGTATCTGTGGTTTAGGTCAGACAAGACTGTCTCCAGAGCAGGATTTACTCTTGAATGGGAAGCTGTTGATCCAAGTAAGCTATTTGTCAATCGTAACTGCCCGAGAAATCTATGCGCTGAATTTAAATAATATAAGTCTAAAGTAAAAAATTTTCTTTTTTATTCTTAATGAAAACATTAAGTGTGAAATTCGTTCTAACGCATTGATTTCTTCGTCAATGAAAGTTGTTTCATTGTAAGAAGAATACACACTTAACAACCATGATGCAGAAAGTTGTAATATTACATGACGTATAAATCTACGTGGATGAGTTAAATGTAAACCGGGAAACTGCTTTAGAAAATATAAAACATCTTCCTATTATGATCAGTTCCAGGTACGCATCCGAGTAGACTCTCCCGCCATCCACTGTGATTGGCCCTGCGACCCCACGTTACACAGAAGTGCGATATGGGACTTTCCAATATAGCAGACCCTCTGATCTCGTGCACCATATCCGTTTTCTACATAGTGAAGGCACGAAACCGATAGAAATCCATCGACGCATTTTCGAACTGTATTGAGCTGCATGTTTGTTTGTCACTGACTCAGGTGTACGAATGGTGTAATAAATTCAGAATCAGCTCAAACAGTTTGCCAGACACGAATCTGAGGCCAAACAAGGCCAGTTACATCGTGTTGTGACAGCTGAGGCGATTGCAGCCGTTTAAGATATACAGGTCCCCATCGATAATACTACAATGCATTTACAGGTCCGTCAGAAACGGATCGCTCTGTGCTGCTCTTCTTTGGTGTAACCCAACAAAGGGGCTCCCATATTGGAATACCCGTATCGTGTAGCTGGATCACGTGGAGTCGTGGGACCAATGCCAATTCAGGGCTGAACACTCCACGTGCAAGCATACCGGGAACATTCGATGTTTTTAGTAATTGTTCCTCCGAGTTACTACATCACAGCCTGTGGTGCACAAAATATAGTACAATAATAGTTGAAAAAATAAAGGAAAAAAACCCCTTAAAATTGTTCAAATTTACAACGCACACAATTAGTCTGTAGCATCGAACAGGTCAGAGAATATATGAGAGAAATTGCAAAAACTGTCTGTTGGACTAATTTCTCAACTTATTATTATATACTTGAACTTGATCACCACAGGCTACGATGTAATGCTGCCAAATAGATGATATTTCTACTTATTGATGGCCTCTTTTCTTATTACGTTCATGCCTTTCATTTTTTATTTGGTAAACATGGTTCTGTTATCATATTCAATACCGATTTTTGTTCCTTTGGGTGCATTCTATGCACCTTTTGAGTTAAATGCGTTTTCACCACAGAACCCTGCATAATAAAATCTGGTAAATACTTCTAAAATGAATTTAACGAAAGGTAGTTAATTGCCTTTATCTAAATGTATAAAATTTGTCTTAAAAGCTTGATCATATCTTATAACAGATCATTCATTACTCTAAGCACAGATAGTGTGTTACAGTAAAAAGAGTCCAATATTTTCACCGCAATATTTTTGAGTTTGCGTTTTTCTTTTTAGATTGTGGAGGATATTTGAACTCATCTGAATACGGTGCTATTAACTCGCCTGGTTACCCTGGTATGTACCCAAAAAATCGCAATTGTAGATGGATAGTCCAAGTTCCCATAGGCAAGCGCATACAGTTTCATTTCGCCACACTCAGTTTGCAAACTCATGAAAACTGTTCTCTGGATTATCTGAAAGTAAGTGAGTTTTTAAAGTGAAAAGCAACAAAAAAATATTATCAAATTTCAAGTCAATGTGTCATATTTCTCGTGTTTTTTTCATGGACCTACGCAAATGTGTGTGTTTGTGTGTGTATACAATATGTGATGGGTGATTCTCTCGAAATACGACAGAGTACAATCACAGTCAAAGAAATATAATACTATACTACAAAATAAAAAACTGTTTTTTCTTTTAATTTTATTAGTACCATTATTGTCAACTTTAAAAATGATTTTATACTCGCGGTAACAATTCATTATATTTTGGAAGATGCATTTCAAACGGTCATTTTCGTGGCATAGCCACAAATAATGTTAACTATAATTACTAGCTGTGGTGAATTGTTTACATTCTAAATGATCAAACCTGTCCTACAGTGTACGCACAAATTTTGAATTCTGTATTTTTTGTAAAAGAAGTTTTTTTTTCAATTATCTTGCTCATCAGACGACAATTTGTCATTTCCCTGTCCACCTCTTTTTTTCTTCAATCACCTACAGGGAGGGCGCTAGTATCGTTTAATGGTTCAGGTTAAATACATGACTGATATACCATCTTTATACCAATAACACACGTCTTCCAACAGGAACAAATTAGATAGTTTCTAGAGACTATCTATTTAAATACAATTTAAATAGACAGTAGGTATCTGTTATACAGTCATTTCAATAAAATATTGAAAATGCTATAACTGATTCAGTAATTTTGTTCAAAAAATGTTTACACTACAACAGAGGGGTATTTGCGATACACTGAGAAAGGTTTAAACAAAAAATTAAATCATCATGGTCAAAAAGCTAGAACCAAGTGTGCATTTGAAACGTGAGGATTTAACAGGCTATTAAACTGTCAATTCCGTATAATGGGAATAACCTGGTTTTGCAGGTGAAACCACGAGATATTTAAGTTTTGAAAACGAACATATCGCTGTAAATTTTAACATTTTAGCCAACTACCCTGTATTTCTCCCCATTCGATCATTCAAAAACAAGAGTTAGTTAAATGGAGCGTCAACTGCAAGCATTATCTTGTTTTTTAAGAAATATATTTCACGAGTTTTACCATTTTCCTACTTACATATATTCATAACATATACCTAGCAACTCTAATAAGGCACGAAAGTAGATGCACGCTCTCAATTCGTCTAGGCTGTGTGTGTATTATTCGCATTTTATATAATTTCTTATCCATATATCTTATTTTATTTCTCCAGCAGGATTAATAGCCATTAATCAGTCATCATAATAATCATCGGTGCAACAAGCGATTGTCTCTTGGGGAGGAGCGTTGAAGGAAAGGGAGGCTCATAATAGCGCTTACATGTATTTATATCAGCATAATAGGTTTGGCAATATGGCTTAAAACCAAAAGATAAGGGAGGATTTTACCCACCGCCCTCCTGTTTGTGTCCCTGGCAATAAATGTAATTTTATAAATCATAATATACAGTTGATATTATTCGTTCATGTTTATGTACCAACCCGTCCCCAACTACCATATACTATTTTCTACTTGTTGTGCGTAGGTTTTTGATGGCTTATTGATGACGGATCCTCTTTTGGGAACTTTCTGTTCTACCACCACCCCGGCACCATTGCTGACATCTGGGCACACGGCTACCTTGTATTTCAACTCGGATTCCTCTATTCAAAGCACTGGTTTTCACATCACATATTCCTCTGTACCAGGTATGATTTCTTTAAACCGAAAGAAAACTTGAAGTATTCATTTAAACGAGGAAAATAGTTTTTTTATTTCATTTACAAGCTGAAATTGTTGTAATATCTAAAAATTTAGTTCGATAAAATTTAGTTCGTTGCTCTGAGCATGTCTGGGAGATTCAAGCCTGCCTGGCAGGAGCAGTTTTGTTAGTCCCTCTCCCCACCCTCCTCTCTCACTGAAACAAAGTTAGTAAACAATAATATAATAATATAATTGTGACTTTTTAGGCTTGCTTTTTAAGAGAGCTTCACGCACCATCTTATCGTTTAAGGCCTCCCTGATGTCACACATGCTGTAGTGCACGTGCTAAAGAATACAATGTATAGATCACAGATCTTCTGCATGGGCTCCACAAAGCCTTAGGATTCCCTGAAACATTGACGGGGTTCCGCAAATGATGACTAGTTGCTCCATGAAATAGCCGAAATTTTAATATTTATGACAGGTTTCTTGAATATTTTCCTGCTCAAAAATGAAAACTAACTTGTAATCCAGGATCTGACTAGGGTTCTGTAGGAAAGTTCGCGTAGGGAGAATTTTGTTTCAAAAATGCTTAGTAGGTGCCCTAGAAAGTATTTTGGACTCGGGTGGTCATCCGCCACCTGGTACAGTTTTTTGGTATGACGTCATCAAAGATGGCGGCCGCACGATCAGAAATGGCTCATATTTATGTGAATACTCGTCCGGTTTTGCATGTAACTTGCACTTTTATACTAACATATTATTAACACAGATATGACTATTTAAGGGATCGAGCATCCACCATCTTTGATAACGTCATAGCGGGGGAAAAAAACCATGTGAAAAATGTCCACCAGATTCCAAAATGGACTCAAAACCATTTCTATTATCTTAACAATGGATATATTGGTAAAAAAGTGCAAGTTACATGCAAATCGGACGAGTATTAACATAGATATGCGTCATTTCTGATAGCACGGCCGCCATCTTTGATGACGTCATAGCAAAAAAATGTACCGGGTGGCGGATGTCCACCCGTGTCCAAAATACTTTCTAGGGCACCTACTAAGCATTTTTGAAAAAAAATTCTCCCTACGCGAACTTTCCTACAGAACCCCTGTCAAATCCAGGACTATTTGTTCCAAAATTGTTTTCAAGGCTGATACTTTCGAACTCTTAATAAAGAAAAAATAACAAAAGTCGATGCATTGAACGACACTCAATTGAAACGAAAATTTAGTCAATATTGTCCATTTTTGGCTTGTCATTACTGAAGAATATCTTGAAATAGCCAAAAGATCTGTAAAACATTTAATTTCAGTTGTTTCAACCCCCTCTATGCAAGAAATCTTTCTCTTCATATGCTATGAAAAAAAAAAAAAAAAACAGATACAGATACCGATTGCATGCTGAAGATAACATTTGCTTGCAGATTTCAACAATCATTCCAGGCGTGAAAATACTTTGGAATTGAAAGCAATTAAAATCAAGTCATAAAAAAAATATTTTTATTAATGTGGTATAATTTTAAATATTGTTGCTTTTATATTTTATTCATAAAATAAGTTTTAGAAAAGTGATAAAACCTTATCATTCATTGGCTTATTAAGGTGTTTGTATTGAGATAAAATGAAGATGTAATAATAATTTAATAAATTTGAGTAAAATTATGTCCCGCTTTTTCTGCTCTTTGATCAAGGGGCTCCTTCAAGAAACCGGTAAGCACAAAAGGCTTCTCAAAGTGGTGCGAAAGGTCTAGCTCAAGCCACATGACGTCAGGATGGCCTGAGACAGTGAGATGAAGCACTATATCCTCGTAAAATCAAATCTCCTATATATATATATATATATTTTCATTTTTTTTAAGGTATCGAAGGTTGCGGTGGCACTCTGACTTCTGCAGAAGGGCGCTTAAATTCTCCTAATTTTCCAGACGTGTACGAGAATAATTTGAGCTGCGAATGGTTAATAAGAATTCATCCCGATAATAGGCTGCGTTTGAAGTTCACAGAGTTTTCACTGGAAAGCCACACAGACTGCAGGTTTGACAGTGTTGAGGTAAGAACTCATTTTAATTAATTTTATTTTTTCATTTTTTTCTCTTTCTAGCACACATTGCCACAACAGTAAAAAAATAAAATAAAGAAATAACGAAAGAAGGCTTAATGTATCGCAGAAATATCGTTAAAAATAACGAAAAGGAAAAAATAAGTGAAGTAATTAAATAAAGATTGAAAAATAAAAAAAATGAAAGTAGGGTTTTGAGATGGAAGAAAATGTGTGTCTGTCAGGTTCAAAAAACCTTAACATTAGCACCTATGGTCAAAAATGAAGCAAATAATGTAAACTCTATGCATAAGATCCAAGTTTCTTTGAACAAGCTTATTGGAAGAAATTCTCAACGGGACGCATTTTTTTATTTGAACAATTTTTGGTATATTTTGAACAGTTCAAGAAATAAATAAACATTAACTTCTACAGGGAAATTTCAATCTTTTATAAATCCTGTTTTAACAAACGGATTTGCTTGGAGCAAACTTTATCGAAAAGATGTTAAGACGTAAAACATGAACTGATACGAAATTCATCCAGAACCTAACAAACGTTTTCTATCTAACAAAAGTTTTCCAACGAAAACTTATTATTCTGTATTTTTAAGGATATTTTCTAATGAATGAATTAATTAATAAATAAAGGAGTGAATGAGTGTGCCTAAACAGCTGAAAAAGTATATTCGAAGTAATTAAGAACTAAAGATAAATGAGAAAGATATAGAGGGAGATAGATTATCAATTTGGTATTGGTGTATAAGGAAAAGTAGGCTCGTATTTTTCTAGACGGAACTTCTTGCTTTTATTTAAATAATTCTTAATTTATTTTAATTTTAAGGTTAATTCAACTGTATGGTTTTTAAAAATTAGCTGTTTTAATAGTTTTAGTGAATGTTTTACGTTATTGTTCAGTTTTCACCCGTCTAAAACGCTTTTCCTTTTGACAAAAAATAAGTTAATAGGAATATTAAGGCACAATGTCTAGATTCGTTATGAATACCAACCACGCAAGAATACTTACCCTAACGTAGGAAGACCTACCTACCCCGACTTACCCCATGCCAATATCCCGACTAATGAATACCTCACTAACCCCGATTTAAATTATATATAAAATTAGAAAGGAATAAAATCGCTCGGAAATCTAAAGTAAAATGAATAGTTTCCTGGGCACAAAAATAAATTGTAAGAGCAATATATAAAAGGACTACAATTTACTTAATTTTTTAAAGACCCTTGTCGAAGCTAGGAAGAATATATTGCGTATTTTCCATTCTTATAAAGAAATTTTCGTATTTGTCGATACAGAAAACTTAGAGAAAAGTTTTCATATTTATCGATAAAAATATGGGATTGTAATCACAATAATTAACTAATATATATTTCTGCGACAAAAATGTAAAGTAAACATTTATAATGAGAGGTTCATTTGAGTTATACATTCAAACGTTAAATTGTTTATTGATGCTTTTAACAATTCAAAACGGCTGCTTTCAAACTTAAAGAAATGTGTTTCCTGGAGATTTCTTTAAAAAATAGAAAAATTAAAACACAAAATTCCCAAAAGTTTCAGTTGTTGAGATATACCCAAAAATGTTGCCACTCAAGATATTTAACTGCAAAAGTAGTTTAAGCACAGCAGAAAGAGTAAAAAAAGCGTAACCATCATGTGAAGGCTCAAGTTAACTCCAAAATTAATTTGGCCTGTTTCTAATACACTTGGAAATCTAAGTTCCCCTTCGCGAAGCGACTGGGAATTAAGGCAGTACGGAGCAACTTCCGTTTCAAGCTGAGCACCAATGGTGGAAGTACGACTTGGCTCATAATGTACTTGGATGACACCGGATGGCACCACCACAAATACGCCACCTTCCTTTCAGACCTATGGGTGAGGGGAAGGGTACATCTCCACCCACCGGTAACCTCGGAACTGCCTCGGGACTTCAGGGACCACGGATTTTACATGCACGTATCCCCAAGTGTACATGGTGGGTCTTCAGCGGTTCGGGTATCGAGCCCAAGATCCTCTGATCCGAAGCTCGACATCCTTACTGCTAGGCTACCACGGCCTATTAATTTACGTAGAACTGGCTTGTGAAAGCCTAAACAACATCTAACCAGAACTTATATCTAAATTAGAGTCGATTTTGGATCGTTTTGGGTTAAGAAAAATTAATAATGAGATGGCTCTGACTTTTGGTGATTTCCAAATGACTGGCAAGTGAGATCAGACATTCAGGAACATGGCTGTTCTTATTTTTTACAAAATCTCATTGCTCTGAACTGCACCTGCCACCTCGTAGTTACCGGCAGAGACCTCCTACAGTTAATGGAGAAGTGGACATTTGGCTTTAATGTTTTCTATTGTGTATCTATGATTTATGTTGTTTTTAAGTCAAACTTTTTTGCACTATGTGATACTAATACATACGAAAAAATAAATGATCAAATCTTCAAATGTTAACAAGGTATTCATCATTTTCCCTTAGCGTGTCGATATGCCCCAGAATTAGCCTAAAAGTATGGGTCAATAAAATTTAGTTCAAAATCCCTATCACAGTATTTTCTTAATATAATATGTATTGTATTTTCCTAATATAATACAATTTTTAGGTGTTTGATGGTTCTTCTGACGCAGCTCCTCTCTTGGGCCGGTACTGTGGCGAGGTAGTTCCGCAAGAATTGCTTTCGAATTCCAACATGTTATACATTCGATTTAGAACAGATTCTACTATCCGGCGAAAAGGGTTTAAAGCAGAGTACAAAACGAGTAAGTGCGTAGAATATTTTGTAGAAATCTTATTCTCACGGAAAATGTCGGGGTCATTGTTGTTGAAAGTCACTACGATGAACATAAATATTTCTTACTCTCTTGAAGTTAAATTTCGTTCAAAATGGCAACAGCAAAGAGAATTTGTAAACCAATAAAATGTAGGTGCTTCCAGTTGAGTTGAATATACAAATTGTTCTAAGTTATTTCTTTTTTATTAAAAAATAAAATAGAAATATCTCCAAAAAAAAAAAAAAAGAAAGAGAATTGGAGCTCTCAAAATGCATGCGTCAAAGCATTTTCTTTTAAAAAATGTTATTAAATGAATAAGCCTTGATGTCTCATTCACTTCTTAATGTTTTGCAGGACTCTATTAGTAATGCATTTCAAACTCTCAAAGGAGATTTGAATCGATAAAAAGCTACAACGCAGTTTTTTTTAAACATCAAAAGATATAGTACTGCAAATCTGCTTCTGAGGTCGATTTAGAATTAGCTGTTACGAGGGAAAAGCTCATCTGTTTAGGCTTGTTGTTGTTTCTTGACTCTTTGATGTCAGGCCTGCTTTGTTACGAATCTCTTTCGTCCATAAAACTAATAATTTTTATTTACTAACTTTTTATTTCACTGATTTCACGAGAAACAGATAATCATAATGTTCAATTCTTTATTCGTTTTTAGCTGAATATTTGTGGCATTTTTTTTTCTTTTGAAAAAGTTCGTATTGCTGCTTTTTTTCCAGATTGTCGCATTTGTACATATAAAAATGTCCTGGCATTGATTTTAGTAATTTTCAATCAATCTATACAATGCATCAATACGCTATTACATATTACTTTACTAATTGTACATTTGGATGTTGCAGTATGTGGCGGTGTGTTCACAGAATTAACAGGGGTTCTACAATCTCCTTACTATCCTGATCCATATCCTCCTAGAGCAACCTGCATTTATGAAATTCGTCTCCCTCAAGGATTCCTGGTCAATCTCACAATACAAAACATGGATATTGAAATACATCCAAGGTGTCGTTTTGACTACATAGAGGTATGTGAATTGCTTCCCAGCCCAACTCTTTTCTGTGAAACAACCAGTACTAATTAAAAATCCTCCAAAAAGGATCAAGTCTTGTGTATTATACTATGGTGATACATATAAAACTGATGAATGAATGCATGTTTACATGGTTTAGCGACACGTGGAATTGATCTGAGTTATAAATCTCTTGACATTTATTGGTATTTAGTTTTTTACCCTCTTGTAATGTATTATTTATTCTCAGATATTTTTATAGAGAGGGCTGTTGTTCAAGTAAAGAACTAAACATTTTTAATTGTGTAACGCAAATTACCATTTTATTTATTTTTAGATGCATAGCTCTGGAGCCCTCTCGTAACAACTTTTGCCACTTATGTTCATTTCAATCATTACAGTAGTTATGATATTAGTCATTTATGTTATATTTATTTATATTATGTACATTTTTAGTCAAAAAAATCATGTGTCCCATTTTCTGCCACAACGTCATGACCTGAAAAATTATAATTATGAGCCAATACTTTAGAAAGAATTACAATGATGAGTGCCGTTGTTCTGTAGTATGAACTTAAAAGATATGATTTTTGGGTTTTGGCGTTGTTGGAGCAAATGAGTGGTACACACATTTTACTTTAACTATGGGATATATAAATAGATTATTCAAGTTGTCGTCTGTAATATCAAGACTGCGAACAAGCCATTGCAGATTCATGATGTTTTTATCGGACTCTTCTTTTTGACGTCCTATCCCATCTGGAACAGATGCCCAAAAGCCCAGCTGACTCTGGAACATAATTTTATTGCCAGGAAATCCTAGCTTCTTTTCCATTTAGATGCACCACCTCATGGCGTTCTTTATGGGCGGCTCTCGTCGTCATTGATACGAGATTTTGCCAAAATCTCGATTTGGGATCTGGTTAAAAGTGATTATCGTTGTCATTGATAATCGGTTATGGCTCCATTTAGTGCTTTACTGTCACGGACCGGACTAGAAGAAGAATGTACATTTAGAGCACTTATAGGGGGTAAAAAAAGTCTCAATGTCAAAAAGGTTTTTGCTATTTTTGTGAACGTTATTCTAAATTAGTATTATGGACTTCTTTATGTGTGACTCAATAATGTTTCATGTGCTTTTATGAGAACAAATGTGGCATTCAAGCTATAAATTTTACTTTCTGATAGATCCGTGATGGAGATTCTGAAAATAGTCCTGAACTGGTTTCGAGGCTTTGTGGCTACTTTGTTCCGGAAAGCATTGTTTCTACGTATAATTATCTCTGGATGAAATTCGTGACAGATCAGACTCAGCACAATCAAGGATTCTATGCTGTGTACGAAGCAATTGACATGGGTCTGTATTCAGCTGTAAAACTGATTTAATCACTCGAAAGTTATTTTTGGCCATTAAAGCCTAAGTGACTGAAATTAAGAATACTATTATAACACCAATTAGAAGTATCTAATAAAACGAAAAGGAAACAAATTTGGTCTGTAGGCGGAAAGGAATTCGTTTATTAGTATTTTTTCTATGGGTCTCTGCTTAATCTACACAAGTTTTAATGACATTATAAATTAAGCGCTCCTACACATATCAAATCGAGTCATTTTTAAAAAGTTTTAGTTATTTTGTTCTTTTGGAAACATACTATTTTTGGAGACACAACTTGAATTTTATGAGAAAATTATTTAATTTCGTGTTATTTAAACCTTTTATACCTGCCAGTTCAAATTTTACTGGATGACAGTGTCTGTTTGGTCTGTTGACTTTTGAGCTAACTCTCAGATGAGAGACCGCCTGCTAGGTTGGCACCCCCAGAGGTATCCTTTCACATTTGGAGTACATTGGAGTCACGACGTATTTTACGTGCACCATCTTCCATCAGCGTACAGGGTTCAAGAGCAACATGTCGCGAGAGAAGGTCACCCTCCCAAACACTGACCACGGCTAGTGTTGCTTAATTTTCGGTGTTCTGTGGGAATCGAGCTTTGACCGACTTGTCCACTAAGTTAGAAGGATATTATCCATTTAAATGAAGAAAATTCCTTTAAAGATTTGAATTTGCTTTTATTGGTAGTTCGCCAATTTTCCAAGCGAAACGAAATCGGACAGTGCAAAAGTATGAAAAATATATTCCTAAAATTTCCAGAAAGGTAAAAAAAAAAAAAAAAAAAAACGGGCGAAAGGCAACTTGTCTGACTTCTTTCAGATATTTGGAAAAGTAAAAGAAAACTCACAGCTTTTTTTTTTTTGTTAATTACACAAACTGCTGTAATTGTGAAATGTTATTACTTTTCTAACGGTTCGGCGACTTGAACACAATTTAAATTGAGTTGTTGCCGTTAAACGAATGAGCCAATTATATTCGCTCCATCCCCATGTAAAATATTTGTACAGAAAATACATTTTAATCAAAATCGCGCAATCTGGGTTTTCTGGTGAAACTGCTTCTTTGAAAACGTTCCACGATTTTTCTGTTGGAGACAGATCTCTATTCCCTGAGGCTGTAAACTGAAAGTTAACCGGATTGCGGGACTCTGAAACGTGATTTCCATTCAGGGACGTAAACTCATGTTGTCTACAAATTAAAGTCTACTCACTAGTTTGCTTACCTGGATTCCTGTCACGAAAAAATGCAGACGCACATTTTTCGTTCCACTCGGCAACAAACTAATTATAAGGTATCATGCTAAAATATCAAAAGCAGTGGAGAAAAGTGGTTTTAATTTACTTTTTCATCTCTTACGTTGTTCATTGGCGGCTTTATTGGACAGACGTTATTTTAATATATAAATTTCGATTTTTATATAATCTAAAGAAGTTAACGTTGGGATAAGATCACAAAGGAAGAACATATATAAAAAATCGTTGGAAATTTTTTCTTATAAGGAATTTTTTGTACTGATATTGAGTAATGGTGTTTTCATACCAGGCGAAACATTTTGTGTCTGTCATAATAAACAGTTGCCATTGTTATCAAACTAACAGCGGGGATGAATTGTTCCATAGCTCAATCAACAAATCACTGTCGTTCGAATGAAATTTACTTTAAATGACACAAGAAAAAGTTGCAATCAGCCAATGCGAGGGATAGGTTTTTAAATTATGCGGAACCAATAAAGGGCTCTGTAGTTTTTTCTTGCGATTACCCGTCGCTGTTGCCACTTTGTGTGAACGCACCATTAGAATATCAGTAGCATTAAAAACGACAACTACACACGCACCTTGTCATCTGATACGATTAAATATTTTTAAAAAGCTATTTAAAACGTAACATTCATTTATAGATTGTTCAAACTATAGATGTTATTTCTCTTCCAATAATCATCTGAGGTACAAATTTATCTTCATACCTGTTACTGGTTACAGGCTGTGGAGGTGTGCTGACATCCGAGTCTGGCCAGATATCGTCACCTAGACACCCTGACATGTATCCTCACTCTGTCTCCTGCAGCTGGCTCATCCGGGCTCCTTCTGAGTTCCTGATCCGGCTCAGTTTCACTGCCTTTGTGTTGGAGAGGCACATTAACTGCAGCTACGATTACGTGGTTGTGGAAGATACAGACGGCGTCGTCATTGGAAGGTGAGCCTCTGTTACGACTAAACCTAGATTTTGAGAGAAAAAAGCCTTTGTCTTGTTCTCAAAGGAACTCTTTTGCTGGGGACTATGAGCGTTTGCTTGTGCCTGTATCTGTATGGAATTATTCATATTAAAATGACTTATATTCTTGAAGATGCTGCAATCTCAAAGGTTGATTATAGGTAGGAAGAAACACAAAACAGCCGCTGAACACGGTATCATGAACTTTCCATTGAACACAATTTTCGAATTTCTATAGTAAACGCGATATCGCGATATTTCCATCGATTTCCTTAAGTCGATGGAAACAGCAAAATTATAAGTCTTTTGAATGTTTTCCAATGTTTAAATAAAAACTCTATTCCACTGCAAATGTATATACATTTTGGCTTCCACATTTTACAATAGACGGCTTTACGAAAAATATTCTATTGGCTGTCAACGTCAAGTTATGTAGACAATTCATTTATATTGTGCTAAAGTTTGCTGCCTTGGATAACAGTAATGAATCATCGTATCTTATCCTAATAGAAAAAAAAAAATAGTATGTCGCACAGTTATGCAAGTTGCAAAATGCAACTAATTCCCAAATAAATTTTGTGAAAAAAAAAAAAAAAAAACCATATCGGACAGAATTACTTTAAGGCTTGATGCACACGGACAACCCGGTTGTGGTTAGGCCCGACAGTTTCAGCACAGTAACACAGTAGTATATTAATTTCGACTCATACGAGTGGCCCGGTCAGGGGCCGTAGTTCCGGTCCAGTAGTACATTGAGTTAAATGGGCCGACTCAGAGGAGGGCCGGCACCTGACCGCAACTGGATTGTCCGTGTGCCTCAAGACTAATAAATGAACTGCGTTTCATTACTGAACACATTATGAGAACCGGACTCACTTTAGAACAGAAGTGAACTCGGTTTCGTTGAAATATGTGTTAAGTTCCCGTCCGGTTGATGAAACATTACTTACTTAAAGGCGTAAGGAGTTTCTGTCAATCGATTTAAACAAAAGTGATAGTATAAGACGTTGTGGAAAACCAGTATCTATTCTAATTTGTATTGCAATGAAAATTTGCTTTTAAAATAATAGTCGAATTTGGAAGGGCTTAACGGGAATTATTGAAATCCCAGTAGAGTTTTTCCCATGCAAAAAATATACATTTTTAATTATTCACTTGGCAGTTTTTTTAATTTTTTCAATGATGCTGTTTTTTTTTTTTTTTATTTTTAACTGTTTAAAATTTTAATAACATTTTCTCGAACATTTTGCAAAGAATTGCAAAGTGACCAAATCATATCGATGTGCAACTTATTCTTCTATCATTTAAAAGGAATTAAAATAATAAAAAAAAAAAAAAATTACCAAACCATTTTTATTATTAAAATGCTTAAACTCCGTTTAATTACATTAAAAAAAAAAAAAAAACTTGTGTTCAAATTGAATACAAATATAATTATTTTTCGGTTAAAAAATATATTTTACCTATCTTCCTTAAAATATAAGGAAGCAAATTACTTCAATTACATTTTAAGTTATCTGAAGTGATGTTTTATTGGAAAATAAATAAATAAATAAAACACAGGGATTTAATGCATTTTTTTTTAGTTAAGGTATTTTGGATAAAATGTCAAATGTATTTCAAGATATTTTTTTCTGTTATTTTTAGGTACTGTGGCGCTCGAATTCCTCCCACACTTTTGTCAGTAGGCAACTCTCTCATAGTGAAATTCGTGGCTGACTCATCTATCAGCAGAGAAGGTTTTACTGCCAATTACGAGTTTGTTGATTCGAGACAAAGTAAGGAATAAAATTTTAACATAGTTTCTCACCTTAATACAATAATACTTTCTAATAAGTGAATTTTTACCTTTTGAGACATCCTACATTTTGGGTATTTTTATTTTTACTTTAATTGTTTAAGTCTAGCAATAATTAAATTTTGGATCAAAGCTCAGTAGTTAGTCAAACTTAAGGACGAAATGTAACAAATTTGAATTATACACGAGGGTCATTCCATAATTAAAGAGACAAATTTGTATGGGGAAAAGACTGTTGGTATTACAAGTTTGATACATTTAGGATATTAAGTTGGCTTGTTCTAATTAGCTGATTGATCACCATTGCTCTGTTTATAACCTCAAATTAAACTAAACGATGTCGGGTCTTCTTGAAAATTTTACATTGGTTGAACAACGTTCTGTGATTTGTTTTTTGATTGCTGAAAGTGAAAAACCAGCTATTGTATACTCTAGAATGAGTAAAATGTATGGTGAAAGTTGTATGATCCATAGACATTTTTACAAGCGGATAGAGCAGTTCAAAAGTGGTCCAGAGTCTGTGTTTGACGAACACCGTCCTGGGCGGTCTATTGAAGTTTCAACTTCCTCACTTGAAACTTGAATTGATGACATTATCCGTGCAGACCGCCGTGTCAGAGTGGAAATGATTGCAGAAAGTGTTCTAGTTAGTGTTGGTACAGAGGAGAAGTGTGATTCTCGAGAAAAGACAACGCACGACCTCATGTTGCTCAATTAGCCGTGAAACCATTGATAAAGTTGACTGGGATGTACTGCCTCATCCTCCTTATAGCCTCGATTTAGCACCCTCTGATTTTTATTTATTTGGTCCACTGAAAGATTCATTACCTGGTGAAAAGTTCCAGGATAACAAGAATGTCAAAATATTTGAAAAATTGGCTCAAAGACTTCTTTGCAGCCGGTATAAAAAAAGCTAGTAATCCGTTGGGACAAGTGCATAACTTGATGGGGATTATACTGAAAAGTAGGAAAAGTTATTTTGTATAAATAAACGGTTTTTTTTTCTCCTGTACAGTTTATATCTTTAATTACTGAATGACCCTCGTAATTGTTTTCGTGCATAATTATACAAAAAGAAATGCAATGACATGTAATAAATTTTTTAACCCTTTAACCTTAAATAGAGATTAGTAGCTAGGTCAACTATCTGTCATCATTTCCCCCCAATCCTCACCACCTCATTTTTCCTCAACAGGTTGCGGAGGAGAAATTCATCGATCATCTGGCGTTCTTCGTTCTCCCGGTTACCCTAACCCCTATCCACATTCTGCAAAGTGCATCTGGTTGATTCATGCTTTAGAAGGAAGGCAAATTACCCTCAACGTCACTAACTTTAACTTAGAAGTACACAGTGACTGTAACTTCGACTATCTTGAAATAAGGTGAGAAAAGAAAAGTTCGGGATGTTGCCATGTTCAACTAAAACTTTTTAACAAACATTAGTTTAAAACTAAATAAATAAATACAATTTAAAAAAAAACATTGAATGCTCTGAACATTTCACTTCTTCGACTGGTTTGCCAGGACATTATTTCGGAACAGGTAACTATGTGCGTGCTCAAGGCAAGTAGATATTTCGTGGTAAAGTTTTAAACAGGTTCTTTTTTTAAAACTCCGACATGAAATTTACGCATTTCTTAAGACTCAGAAACCTGCTTTTGCAAAGCGCTTTGAAGATGATTGGTTATGCAAAATCATATATCTTGCAGACATGTTTGAAAAAAGTAATGAATGAACTTTGAAATTTCAAGGCCATAAAAGAACGATTTATGTTTCATTGACAACCTGCGAGGGGTTGCCCCTTTGCTGCAAGCTTTTCGTAGCAAAGTAATCTACTGGAAAAGCAAAATTTCTGCTGGATATCTCGCAATGTTTCTGGCAATTACATGTTTTAGGAAAATTAGAACATGAGCTTTACAGCTATTCTCATATCAAGGCATTGATTAGCAATCATTTAACCCTTTAACTACGGGTAACGTCAATAGACGATTTGGCGAAACTTTCCTGTGGTACGGGTAACGTCAATAAGCGATTTGATGAATTTTTGCTAAAAATGTAGGTTTCAAAATAAAAAGCTGAACAAATGGAAATGAATTCGTTCTTTATATTGTAAGTAATAACTTAATCAATTGAAAATGACAAAATTAGAGGTGCAGAAGGGGATAGTGACCACTCGCTTTTGATACAGTGTGCCGCCGATTTGCAAGCAAAAAAAGCTACATCTCCATAGGAATTTTGATTTTGAACAAAAAATTTCCAATTAACATTACCAAACAAAATATAACAAAAAACCAAACCAAATATGACAAAACACAGCCAATAACAAAATTTTCTATGGCGAAGGCGTTTTTTTCTCAAAAAATCAGAATAGGTCGAAAATAGGGAGTCTACGACTAATGTTGATTAGAACTCTCCGGTTTTGCCCTTTTCATATAAGAAACTCATGACATAAACGCAAGAAATAGATGTATCGCCATTTATGCAATTTTTGAATACTTTTTTTTTTGGCGTTCAGACAAACAGTTTTGTGAATATATTCCCGTAGTTAAAGGGTTAAAGAACTGAGCCACTGAAAGACTAGAAGTGGAATAGTGGTAGCGAGCAATAACGAGAGGCAGGCGGCGTCTCCCAATTAGGGTTGGCTTTATTGAGTACATTTTATGCCATTTTGCTAGACGATCAGCAAGTACGGGCTGACTTCTCGGGAACGAAGATCTAGAGGGCCGTTTACACATTCTTTCTTAACCGCGTGACTGAAAGCGGCGCATTCGACTACGCTCAAGAACGCGAGTAAACCCGTGGCGTTCAAGAAAGTGTCACAATAATTCACCACATTCTTAACCACACGCAAGAACGAGTTCAGAGACGGGTCGTTTATTGGAGTCCCTACACCGTGGCGTATGGATTTTAAAAAACAATTTTCCACGTTCCCAGCTAATATTTTAAACACAATAAAACATAATAGATTAAGGAAATATCGTTAAGAAATTAATTACAGTAATACACATATTTTTAAAAATTCTTTCTAATGGGCTGCTATTGGCTTCTGCCAATTGCAGACCTAGTGCGTTCCTCAGAGATTGGTACCATCTCTTTCAGCGGCGGCACCACATTGAGTGGGGTGCCGTCACCGCAAAAGAATTTTCACGCCCGGAATTGCAATAGGAATTCAATTTAGCCAAGAGCATCCAAGTCAAATGTCTACTCAAGGGATGTTTTACATGCCGCAAAATCATACGACATGGGCTCAGACGTTTTTCCGCATCTTGAAAATCCACCGACGCTGCCAGGCTCGATCCTCAGACCTATGGCGTGCGAGCTCCGCGCCTTACCACGACGGCATAATAAACATATAATACACATATGTTTTTGAGATTTGAGACACAAAACCCGAACAAAAGGTTTATATTGCAGAAGCAACAGCCTGCAGAGTCGACCAATCAGCCCACTCTGATACGCGGTTAAGAACGAGTATGTGAAATACAACATTTCTTGGTGAGCGTTAATGAACGCCCGTCTGTAAAATGTCATTCTACACGCACTCTTGAACGCCCTCTTGAACGCATTTCTGAATTGCTTGCGTGCCTGGAGCGCCTCTAAAAACGTATGTGTTAATGACCCTTTAGTCTGACGACAGTGTACACTTTCTACGCAATTAAAAATAATATAAGCCAATTTAATATGTAAAGTACTGGTATTTAAATTTTTTCAATGGGCAGCAGCATGAGACATTTGTGAATGTGAGCAATGTAACATTGTTGCTTTTTCCATCACCGTACCGATGGGAAAGTTGTTTCTCGGAGTTGACTGCAATAAGAAGTAAGGAACTAAAGCGACCTTCAGCTACTAAGCAATGTTATACTGACTGTCAGCCGTATCCGTCCTCGAGTCATATCTATGATGGCACACCAACTATCACATTAGAAAAGTGAACACAGGACGTAAGGAAATTAAGTGCTTTTGCGCACAAGTTTACACGCAAAAGGTATTTGAGGATTCTTTTCCATACTTTCACCCTGTGGTGGTACGGACCCGAAGAATCGTTAAGAACTGAAGTTTTATAGTCCTGACCTAATAGATGTGTTCCCTTTGAATAAACGTAATATAATAGTACTTTTGACGTGGAACAAATAGAAAAAAGGAAATTTTGATTTGTATTATTTAAGGCTCGTACAAGACTTCAAAAAATAAGAAACATTTGCACCTCTGGAAGAAATTCTAGAAAAAAGAATAACACTAAGAGTTATAGTTTTGAACCACTCTATTAAGTAAACTGATTTTGAATAAATTTTTGGTTTCTTTTTTTCTCTCTCTCTAAGAAAAGAAATGTTATGAAGGGAAAAAAAATGTCACGATACATCTAACACTGACGAATGTGAACAGATGTGTAAACAGGCCGGGGGGTTTCTCTGTTTAGCGTTTACCCTCCGGAACCCTTAGTTTTTAAGTCATATTGCCAATCCTAATACGTTAATCATGCGTAAGGTCTGTTATGAACCAAACTCTCCTTCCCACGAAAAGAAGTCGTCTAACGCAACTGTATGGATGGTTAAGATATGTCCTGGAATACTTTTGTGATTGCAACGCAAAACCTAAATCACTGAAGTTCAAAAGTAAATAACTTAAGGACTTATTACAAAATAAACAACAACATTTTTCTTCACACCCCTCCACAGTTAAGGTCTTTTGTTAAAAAAAAAAAAAAAATTCATGACACTCGATGGTGAGAAGTATCTACTTTTATTTTTCTTCTAATTTTCTCTTGTATACAACATCAATAGCAAAGCACATTTAATATTAACCCTACCTGATTTTTGTTCAGAATGGATTTCCTTTCTCTTCCTTCAAATCGTCTTACAGAAAACAGTTAATGCAGATACTATATTGGAAAGACTAACCTGCAAACCAGGAATAGTTACAAATCTTGAAGTGTAAGAATATTATTTTATTTTAGTAATGTTAAAACGTGGTGGTATTTTGCTCCTCATAAATTTTAACAAAAGCTCTCATTTATTTCATATTATTTTGAATAGACAAACTAATAACATAACAACAAATTTACTTCTTTCACATTTTCTTTTAGAAACGGAGCATACATGACATCCCCTCTCCTTGGAAAGTTTTGTGGCACTACGATACCATCTACCATTCGATCGCACAGTAATATCATTCGCCTAGAGCTTAAAACAGATCGATCTATGAGTGCACCAGGCTTCGAAATGTACTACGATAATACTGCAACAGGTAAATAGCTTAAACCATCTATCCAATACGCTTTTCTGCTAAAAGAAAAATTGACTTTTGATTTTTTTACCCATTTTCCTTTAAAACTTAACTAAAAATCTATAGGCACTCAACTAGAAATCTATTCTACACAAATCAGATTTACAATCATCTACACCAGTGGTCGGAAGGAGTGGAACCTCTTTACAGCTATAGATATTTCAACAGACAATTATTCTAATGATGTGTTTGTTTCAATTTAGGTTCCCACCGAAAATAACGTATAACCGTTTAACAATTAATTGGATTCTTATTATACGTGGCAAATAAAATTATTTACTTTTATAATTTGCTGCAAATATTTTACTAAATGTTTATATACCGACGTACCCAATTGTTATTCAAATTAACCCTTTAATGCTCCATAGTCGAGAAACAGAAATATGTGTGTTGTGTAAATTTATAAAATACAAACACAAAAGTGAAAACCAACAAACAGGCTCTGCGCACAGCTATGCCGGCTCTAGTTTGGGTACCAGTTTGGCCACCTGTAACTCTAGTAACTTCCGGGTTAATAAATATTTAACACGTTCAAGGCCGACAACGCGCCAGAGTGATATGTCAATCTTTTACCACACTGCCAATCCCATGCGAGAGTTTACATATGAGAAAGTTCTGATCGCACCATTATATGTGATGCTATAAGTTCCTATTTTAATTTAAGAGAGATTTTTTTTATAGTCAAGAACAAGAAATCAGCATACTAAAAAGAAACGTTATTTTTTGCGCAAGTTTTATATCCAACACCAAAAGTTGTAAAACGTTACTTGTAAATGCATGGGCTATCAGTAAATATCAATCAGTTTAATCGAAAAAGAAAAGAACACTTACACATATCTGTGACATAGTGCGTACACTCTTTAGAAGCCACACCCTGTTTCGAAAGAACTGTGCCTCGAATAACTGCATACAACTACTTTCTCTATGTACAATCGTACATGCATCAATGAAGAAAAAATATTTCGAGTATACTGGTGGTAAAGTGCTCACAAAACGAAGAGTGGCATAAGAGCGCAAGCTCAAAGAGATAGATATACTTTGTTATATAAAGTAAATCTCTCTCTTTCCTTTCTTTCTGAAATGTCGGCAACGTCCTCGAATGGCCAGGTAGGAAATTTTCTATGCTTTCGGAAAGCTGGATCGAAATCTACGGACAGATTTGAGTTCACATAATAATATCTACCTTCCTGAAACGTAAAAATTTTCATGGAATAATAAATTTTAAAAATTTGAAAAGAAATACTATTTGTAAAGTTTAAAGTTCGCCAATTCATCCTTGCTGTTGAGATTAGTTAATAAATTTCATTAAAGTTCCTTAAAGTTTTGCTGAATTCAAAGAACTATTTGCAAAGTCTGCCGGATTTAATCATTCATTTAATTATTTATTTCAATGTCTGTTTATGGCATGGTTGATTTACTTAATCAAAAATATAATTAAATATTTTCTTTTATGACAATTTGTGTTTACTCCACAGGTTGCGGTGGCTTACTGACATCTCCAGGGGGCAGCATAGTGTCTCCAAACTATCCACAAGCTTACCCTAGCAATGCAGTTTGTGAGTGGCTCATAAGAGTGAATCATGGGTCTGTCATATCTGTAACTTTTGTTAACATTGATATAGAACAACATCGAAACTGTCTGTATGATTACGTTGAGGTATGAATATAAAAGATCATTAACTGCTGCAGCATTTTATAATTATTTTAATATATCTTTTATAACTGAGCCCTTTCACTTCTATGAAAATAATTTAAATCATTTAATATCTATGAAACATCTGCAGTTAACTTCAGACTCTTGGCTGATTTACTAACTCATGTTTCAGATGTTGTAAAACTAAAAGAAAATGGGGTCCTCAATTAATGAGATCCTCCGTTAATGTCATTTGCGTTTTTTGAAACCTAGTTTTTATTTTCTACCAGATAATCTTTACACACTTTCTTATTTATGCTTAAATTACATATACACTTACTGTTAAAGTTCAGAAATTGTTTTTTTTTTTTTTTTGTTCTTCAAACCAGTACGACACCGTGACAGAAAATTCAAAATCGTACTACCCCAAATTGCTCAAAATTAGAATCTCTTCTACGTAAAGAATCCATTACTCTACTTCGTTTATCAGCATCTACATTTTGTTCTTAAAACCAATTTAAGTAGTAAAGTAATAGAAAACCACAACATCCATCAAATATCACTGCACTGATTCATGACAAGTCACTGAATCAAACAAACTTGAACATTGAAAAACGCAGTCAAGTCACATGCATCAAGACGCAAGCACTCCAAACTGCTTTATCCCCTAGGAAATTTGCGACGTTTTATACACGATATCTTGCAAATATCATGGCATTACCAGGTCTTTAAACGCAAATGTAAGGAATTTCAATTATAAGTTTTTCTATTTATATTCATATACTTTTTTCATATTACCTTTATTACGAACAATTCATTTACTTTAGCAATAATTAAACAATGATGTTACATGTACTCAGGGAATGTAAACACCGAAACCGCCGTTTAGCAAAGCACACAATGCAAACAATAAACACATGAACAATAAATAAAATGCAGCCTTTTTTATTTTTTCGATGTATGAAAAGCAGAGAATCTAAAATAATCTTAATTTATGCTTTAGATTTTCGATGGTGAAACTACGAACTCGGTCAGTCTTACCCGTATGTGCAACCACCAACAAAACCCTGGAGCTATCACATCGTCTGGGAATACATTATTAGTCGTTTTTCGTAGTGATGCATCTACATCTGCTGGAGGTTTCCATTTAACATATCAAGCAGGTAAAGTTTAGAGATTTTTATATTTGCAGGTAATTCTAAAAGGGAATATTTAAGATGTATAATTTTCTAGCTAACATCAGAAATTAAGGAATAAATGCTACGAGAAGCTAATAAAATGCTAAATGCTAAATATAAATGCTAAACGAAAAGCTACAGAATTTCGACATGAAATGTTTCGCTTTTCGTAAATAAAATGGTACTGCTATAAGCAATTAAAGTAAGAAACAAACCCTGAAACAATGAGTTGATGGAGTTCTGTACTTTGCCGGTTTTTGTCTTTCAAACTGTTAAGGCGTCGTCTAAAGTAGTGGGTGGCACTCTACTTTTTTCTGACGATTTGCTTAAAAACGATTATTTCAGGCGAGTCACATCACAAAAATTAATGTGCGTTCTTTCGATAATGTTGCTAAATGCTTCTAAGAAACTCTTTTTTTTTCAGGCGCAAATCAAACTGCAGGTGTTTAAAAAAAGGATAATAGTGCCTTTATTGTATCTGTACAAGAATAAGTAGGGTCAGGTGGGGTAAAGTGGTCAATGGGGTAAAGTGGACATACGGCAAATAAAAAGCTATAGCTTTGAAATAAATAAAGGAATTGATGTAATTTCTTTTATTTTAGCTTTTAATAATTAAAAATTAAATTTTACATACAAAATTATATTAATAGCAACTCTTTAGGAGGAGAAAACACTCGATTTGTTTGTTTATGCAACACTTTGAAATTAAAACAGCTCTTTTAACTTTTCTTTGACATTTTGTTTTTAAGAATTTGCAGCAAATGGACGGTGCAGGTAGTTTTACACAGATCTCAAAAATACTTCCTCACTAACCGTGAAGCTAGATTTAGTTTATATATTATTTTACAGTAGTTTAAGTAAGATGGGGTAAAGTGGTTATAGTATTAGGCTTAACATGCACCGATGTTCTAAAATTACTTTAGGTTAACATATGCGGTTGACCAGGGATTGACTAGCATAGGAATTTACGGGAGCTCAGTTTCCAAATTTATTTTCATTTTTTAACTATTAGAGGGAATTCAGGCTATTTACGCAAGAAAATAAATTTTGAAGACTACACTGCTCCCACGTCTTTTGTCAGAAATTAAGCCACGAGGCAGTTAATTACACTAATACTGTATTATTTTTTTTAAAAAAATAACTTTTAAATTTAGTTTTTAGTGAACCGATACTAACACAACTGAGCTCAAATGCAATAGACATTGAAATTACTATAATACAGTCTTCTTACAATAATGGGTTTAGCATTGAAAAAATTTTAGAAGCACTTAATAAAAGAATTTTCAAGTATCAATAATTCATTTATAAACAGACTTATTACAAGTATTATTAAGCTGTAAATATTTAGAACTAGCAGTGCTTCGAACAAGAACAATACATGAAAGAGAGAGAGAATTAAAAATAGCTAGGTTAAATTATGTATTTTTCTCCCACTGATTTTTAATCAGCTATAATTATCCAGAAATCTCTTATTAGCAATGTTTTCCTAATATGTTATTTAAGTAACTTAGCCATCAATTAAAAGCTATTTTAAACTTTTGCACGGAAAATTTTGAATTTCATATTTATGTTTCATTATATGTATTGAGTTAAATGACACACTTAAAATCTAATATTTAGAGATTAAAACCCAAGAATACCTATTATGTATCCTAACATGTTTTGGTACATAACTTCGTTTTAAGACCACATATGCAGCAGCTGAAGAGACTGAAGTACTTTGCGAGACGTCACGAAGATGAGGCTAACTTTTGACCATAATAAAGGACCTAAATAAATTCAGTTTAGAAAAATAACGTTGTTTTCGTTTTAAAATTAACCTTTGTTGAGTATTTTGAAGTATTATGGTTATTAATACTTTTATATTGCTTCTTTTCAGTTATGACCACTTTACCCCATGCACTACGCACTTTACCCCACTCCATGGGGTAAAGTGGTCATATATACATCCCAGAAAGAAGGCGCCATAAAATTATTTTACTTAATTTTTTTCTGCACAAAATGTCAAATAACAAGCAAAAAACTTCAAGGTTTTGAACAAATTCTTATATTTATTGGCAAAGAAAGTTGAAAAACGTGGATTTTATGACCACTTTACCCCACCTGACCCTATACGTCACAGCTTTTTAAGTTTCTGACCTACCTTTAAATGGATACTAAAAAATAAATAAACAGGTCACATCGACAGTAGGCAGCTGCTTGCAAATCGCTGGTCAAGAACATCGTACTTTTACTGCTGAAGAGTTACTTATGAACAACAAAAACTTCACGAGTAAAATGTCATACATTGTAATCGTATCTGTTTGAATTTCTTTCGGCGAGTGGTTGCGAGCTTTAAACTTAACTACTTTTAAAATCTGAGAAATTAGTTATATGTGTTTTCTTGGACTTCAAATACAGCTTGGGGTTTAAACTTCCGTTACATCCCTTGCAGTTTCTTAATCTTTTTTTATCCAATATAACGATATTGTTACATAAGAGTAATTTTCATTACTGTAGTTTTTCAGTTGTCATTGCTTACACACTCGCCGTAGTGAGCACTCTCAATTAACTGCTGTGTAGTGATGTCATAGTCAAAATTTATTGATTGTGGTAAATAACTTTTCTTATGTGGAAAAAAAGCAACAGCATTACGTTTTTTGTTCTGTTTAAAGTTTGTAGGAGTGAATTCACGCAGAGACGTGGAGTTATAGAGAGCCCCAACTTCCCTAACACGTATCCGCGCAATCAGAACTGCGTCTGGGTCATCCGAGCTCCCAAAGGAAACAACATTTCATTAGCCTTTTCACACTTCACTCTGGAAGGAGGCGATTCATGTGAAAGTGATTATGTTGAGGTAAGATTAGTTTGAATTTATTTATTTCGCTGAATTAAGTACAGGGTGATTCAAAAAGAAGTACGCTTTCAATGTGACGTGCATTGAAATTGTATGCTTTTTTTTTGAACCACTCTGTGTTATTAGTAGCCAAACAGTATTTAAACACTAAAAAATCCAGTTCAACCATTCACCAAAAATATGTAAAAAAATGGCGAAATTAACAGCAATCAACATTTGGATTATCACCAGGGCCAGAGGAAAAGAGGAAGGCCGGTTAAAAAATGGGTAGACGAGGTGGAGAAAGACCTTAAAAATTTAAATGTCCGAAAGTGGAAGGAAAATGCGAAAGACAGAGGGCTTTGGCGGAAAATTGTTAGGGAGTTAGGTTTAGTTAGTTCAACATTTGAATTATAAGTTCAACTAGTTTCACCATGAATGTGAAACAAGGAACTATTATAATGGTTCCACTTGAGTACCAAATGCTGGTTGGAACTGAATTTCACCATTTTTATACATTTTTGGTGAAAGGTTGAACTAGAATTTTTTTACAGTGAAGGCTGTTAACAACTTGCTGCAAATTTATTGCAGTTGAGCGTTTGATGTTGGTACAATACAATGAAATGATTGCTGGAATCTACTTTTAACGTATTTTTAGAAAATTGAAAAATGTGTAAAAAATAAATGTGCAATATAATTCACTAAAAGAAAATATAAAGATTCACAACTAAAATATTATCTCTCTTTTTTTCTTCCTTTCATCTACATCTAAAGAATATATTCTAGAACGTAATGACGAAGTATGTAAAAACAAGTTTTTAATTTTTCCATTTCATGAAAACGTCTTTATAATTAGTAATTTTATTATGTTTTATGTTTTTATAATAGAAAAAACTAATACATGTTTTACGAGGAGTTCATTAGTGTGAAATGTTTCTTAATCTTCTAAGATTTCAGAAGTCAAAAATCTTCAGCCAGTACCACTAAGTAAATATTGTGGCAGTTTGACAACGCTGCCTGCACCCATCACAACGTCAACGAATGTCGCCGTTGTTAAACTCGTCACAGATCACTCCATTACAAGAGAAGG